>PUFA01000268.1:1200000-1939882 GCA_003508835.1 Eonycteris spelaea | reverse complement strand
GGTCATCGTCCCCACTCCAAGGTGAGGAAACCAAGGCCCAGAGAGGCGAAGCCACTTGCCAAGGGTCACACAGCCAGAGTGTGGATCTCCGTTCGAGCCAAGATCACCTGGCAGCTCCGAGCCTGTGTGCTAACCCTAACAGTTCAGTTCAATGGCCTCTCATTTTAAAAATTAGAATTCCAAGAGCCTACGATTTCTTAAAGGGCCCAACCAGAACTGTTTTCTGGATTAGATATTGTTTTGGTGACTGTGATCAGCACTTGTCTTTCCCCAAACCTGCCAGAATTTAAGTGGGAGAGACAGCAGGAAGGACTTGCAAACCCCGCCCCCCCTCACCTCCCGCACCCCCCCCCCCCCCCCCCCGTTTCCCCCCCTGCAACCACCACCACCTCTGAAGGCATGTAAGGACAGGCGATGTGGGAGGGGACAGGGCTGGGCTGAGCCCTGCCGTCTACTTTAAACGGAGGCTGCTGCATTTATGTGACCCCTTCCCGGGTGGCAGATGGGGGAACATGGGAACACTGGTAAGTGGGGCAGGGGCAGCCCCTCCCTCACCCGCCCCCTCGGTCCTCTCCCAACTGCTCCTGGTGACTGGAAATGCCTCTCACTTAATTCTAATTAAACCATTGAATGTGCCTCCAGGAGGAGGGGCATTGGTCAGGAGGTTAATTGTAACTAAAAATACCTCCCCTACTTTCTGGAGTGCGGAGCCAGCAGGGAGACCCTGAGTTCTGGGTCCCCTGTGCAATAGGTGGGCATTGCAGAGCGGATTCTGGGTGCTGCTATGTGTCTCAGGGGGCCAAAGCGGGTCTTTACAACTGGGTCCTTCCCTGTGTGTGTCCATGGCAGTGCGTCTCTGTGCAGCTTCGTAGTCCCTTGTGAATTATGTGACCAGGGCACTGTCACGGCGGCTCATCCAGCTCAGACCAATCAGAATGTGGGGCAGGCAATGAGCCTGGCTCCCTCCAGAGGGCACCAGAGAGCCACGGAAGGTGTTTGTTTTTTAACAGCTTTATTGACGCGTAGTTCACAGAGCATAAAACCCACCCATTTAAAACGTGGGGTTCCAGGGCTGTAGTACATTCACAGAGGTGTGCATCCATCACCACAGTCGATTGTAGAATATCTTCATCCCCCGAAAGGTCACCCCCAACCCCCAACCCTAACAACCACCAATCCACTTTCTGGCTCTATGGATTTGCCCATTCTGGACTTTTCACACAGATAGAACCACACAGTACAATGTACAGTCTTTTGTGTCTGGGTTCTTTCACTTGGCATAATGCTTTCGAGTTCCGTCCATGTCGTAGCTTCATTTATTTTCATAGCTGAATAATCCTCCACTGTTTTGGAAGAATTTCAGCAGATAAGGGACATGTTGGGTTGGTGCTTTGCCCCTTGGGCTGCCACGTGGAGGGTGGACCAGATGGTGTGTTATGGGTGAAACTGTGGCCTAAGGGATCAACTGAAGTCTATTCCCAGATCTGTGAACATGACCGTATCTGGAACCAGGGTCTTGGTCGATGATCGACTTAAGCTCACAGGGTGTCCTTATAAGAAAGGGAAATTTGGACGCGGACAGGCACTCGGGGAGGAGACAGCCATGTGAAGATGGAGGGCTGGAGTGAGGCAGCCACGCGCCACAGGACGCCAAAGGTGGCCCGCAGAAGCCCCCAAACCCGGAAGGGCCCGGAGAGGGCGCCCCTGCAGACCCCAGGGAGCACGGCCCTGCCCACACCTTGGTCTGAGAGGGTTTCTGTTCCTCTGTGTCACCCATTTGGTGGTGGTTTGCTTTGGCGGCGAGGGGAACTGACACGGGGAGTGGAGGAGGAGACAGGGAGGCCCCCAGCAGGGGTGGAGCCCTGGGAGAGGAGGAGGGGCGGACTCAAGGACTGCTTCGGAAGGTGAGCGCGGAAAGAAGTTGGGGAAATGGGGCCACTTGTTAGAGAGGAGGCCGCCATCCAATTATCACGTGTCACCTTAAGGTCATCCGCGTGCTGACCTTACCAGCTCAGGCAGGCAGATAGAGGGCCAAACATAAGCAAGCTGAGGACCAGAGTATAAGGGTTGCAGGTCACCACTGACCTTACTGAAGCAGTGCAGAGGGGCGCGGGGAGAAGGCAGAGGCCCGACAGGGAGCAGGTGAAGAGACTGGGGGTGAAGATGTGAGTGCTCCACGTGAACCCCAGGGTGTAGGTATGAGGGCGTTCACTTCTGCCGAAGCCTGGAGATGACCCCAGATGTATTATAAGTAGATTGAATCTTGTTCAGAGATCCAATGATGGAATGCTGACCCACAAAGAATGAGATTCAGAAAAAAGGAAGCAGAGAGGACCTAGGGATTGGATGCAGTAGGAAGAGGGAAGAAAAATCTGAATCGGTACTCAGATTTCTGACGTGAGAAATGGCCCCATCTCTCTCTGATGTCACACCGGTAACGGACAGGCACGTCTTGGTTGCCTTTATTATTGCACTTGGTTGCACTGGGGGTAATCGCAGCTACTGACTGCTGAGCACCTATTATGCGCTAAGCACTGTCGTAAGCACGTGGATTAATGCATTCGACACTCACGACATTGTGAAGTGGGCCTGTCATCATCCCCATCTCACAGGTGAGGAAACAGACAGACAGAAGGGGACTGACAGTGGTGACGGTGTCCAGGCCTTGAGGGTCTCTGACGCAGCGGTGATCAGGACCAGGGCCAGCAAACCACGGCCTGCAGGCTTGCGCTGTGGTCGTGTGAGGCCTGTGCACCGAGCGCCTCGAAACGTTGCTGAGGAAATGAAAGGAGACCGGAAGTACGTTTTTAAAAGGGGAGCTATACCATATTCATGGACTGAAAGACTTAGAACTGACTCACTGTGGTTGACAGGTCAACACATCCTTCTCCCTAAATACGGGTGGAATCAAGACACTTCCGGTTGCAATCGGGAGGCCTCCGTAGAGAGTGACGAGCTGATTCTAAAACGGAAACGCACAGAGCCTAGACCAGCCCGAACCATCCCGACAAAAAACAAAGCCGGGGGACTTGCGCCCCCGATTTCAAGGCTCACTGTAGAGCTGCGGCAATCAGGACGTGACACGGGGATGGGCCCCTCCGAGCAGGTCCAGGGGACAAGCTCAGGAACGGGCCTGCGTGGCTTCGTCATTCACTCCGTTCAGGCGTCCAACTCAAAGGGGAGAGAATGGCCTTTGCCACGAATGGGGCTGGAACAACCGGACACGGACATGCAGGAGAAGGGACCTCGACTCAGCTCCCATCACACGCAAAAACTGGAATTCCATTATGGGCTTAATAGTAAAACCTAAAACCATAACATTTGTAAAAGAAAACACAGGAGAAAAAAAGTCACGACCTTGGGAGTAGATACAGATTTCTTACGTAGCACACGAAAAGTATAAATAATAAAAATTAAAAATTTAAATTGTAGAATAATAAATGTAAATAAGAGAAATAGGTACAAACATTAAAAACTTAAAATGACTAAATATAAATAATAAAATAAAAATAATAATTTAAAAGTACAAATAAAAGAAAAATGATACATTGAACTTCACCTAAATTAAACACTTCTGCTCTGCAATAGACACTGTAAAAATTAAAAGGCAAGTACACACTTGGAGAAAATATTCACGATACATATGTATGGCTAATATATTTACATTAAAAGAGATATAGAAACTATTTGTTTTATAAATAACTCTCAAGTCAATAAGAAAACAAAGAACACAGTTACAAGAGACAAATTTTTAATATAAATTCCAAAAAATACATAAATGGCTAATAAGCTCGTGAAAAAACACCTGACGTCACTAGTCGTCATGAAAATGCCATTCAAACTAAATTAAACATTAGACTGGCTTCAGTGGCGATCACTGACAGTCGTGAGTCGGCGTGTGGCACACCCACTGCTGGCAGGAACGCAAACTGCTGAAACGACTTCGGAAAACAAATCCGAACAACCTGCCCAAACTAACGCACGCACAGGGGGCCCCAGCTGGGATCGGGCTTGTTCAGGGTACCATGGCCGTAGACTGTAAAATTATTCTTATCCTTACCTCACAGATGGGGAAACTGAGGTCACTCATCCAAGGTAACTCAGCTAGAAAGTGGTGCTTCACATCGCGCGTGCGCACACACACACACACACACACACACACACACACACACACCTATTTCAGATGAATTATAGTTCCAAATGTAATTAGAAAAAAATCAGAACATCTTTGCGACCTTAAAGTAAGCAAAAATTTCTTTAACAGATCCCAAAGACTGTCAGCCATAAAAAGAAAATGACACACTTGAAATAAAAAGATATCACCATCGAAAGACAACCTTTCAGAAAATGAAAGGCCATTCACAAAGCAGGAGACCAGATTTGCGATACATAGATCCTACGAAGAACTCTTATCCACAATCAATAAAGCCCATAAATCAAAAACAGAATGACAGACAGTGCAAAAGACAAACAGAAAAAGACCGGAACAGTCACTTCACCAAAGTGCATCTGCCAACGGCCAGTAAACACATGGAAAGGTGCTCAACATCCTCAGTCACCCGAGAAACGCAAATTAAAACCCACACAGCAAATTAAAATCTGATACCACCAGCAATCCCACTGCTAGACACACGCCCCACAAAAATATGCACCAAAGATACCAAAGGCAGGACACAGGACGTTTAGAGAGGTACTGTTCACAAGAGCCTCAAACTGGAGACACCCCAAATTCCCAGGAGCAGTAGAAGGGACAAACATATGTGGTGCCATCACCGTGGGAAACCGTGCAGCGCCGGAAAAGCACACCACACACCCGCACGTACACAGTAGAGAACCTCACAAAACTGAGAGTGAGCGCAGAAGTCAGGCCAGAAGAGAACGTACTTTTCTTCATTCTATTTATAAGAAGATAAAGAGCCAAAATAATCTGTGATGTTCTATCATTAACGCAGGTGTGATGATCTAGCGCTAAGGTGATGATTTATCAGTAAGAATAGTGATGACCGGAGGGCCTCAAGGGGGTAACTAGAAGGGGAGACGAGAAGACTTTGGGGTGCTGGAAAGGCAGATTTTTTATCTGGGTGCTAGTTACACAAATATACTTGATTGTGAATATTCAGAGCTACACTTATGACACTGAAGACAGGAAGCGGTGTCCACTCACACTGCAGTCTGGCCAGCCGCCGAAGTCCAGGTAATGCGACAGAGCTTGGCGGAACTCAGACACTCTCTCCGGGGGCAGACGCCGGCCGGCCACCGAGACCCCCGAGCATCGGGGCCCAGGACAGAGAGGTTGATGCGGTAACGCGAGTCATAAGCTCCAGGTAGGTCGGCCAGTGCCGGGATGCCGGGCTGGGGACGCCCAGGGTCTTTCTCCTCCTTCCTGGGGGTCCTGAGATTCTGGAATCTCTGTAAACGTTCAAAGAAGGTCCAGAACTTCCGGCACTCCTCCGAGTCCTGGCGGATATAATCCTCGTCGCCGAAGAAGGCATCCTCGAACAGACGCCGGGTCTCTGGACAATTCCAGTCCCATTTCTCCAGGGCCTCCTCCTCGCTGGGGGCCCGGGATCGGTCCCGGTGAGCCCTGCCCTCCCTCATCCGGGGAGCAGCCATCACAACATTGTCACAAAACTGGCCTCAGTCTTGATCACCTGGACCAAACATTCTCATCCATCCCCACCTCCTGCAGTGAGAGGCCAGTGCCTACAACAAGGAACTCAGGAGTGGCACAGGATCGCCGCAGGTGACGGCAGAGTAAATGGCCAGGGTCAAGCTGGTGACTCACAGGGCACCTCACGACTCCTGCAGTGCTCTCCGGGACGGATACAAGTTCCTCCTAGATTTTCAGGCCCTGATGCCTAGGGAAAAGACCAGAAGACGCTCATTCGTTTTTAGAAACATTTATTGACAGTAAACGAAAAGGTCACCTGAGCCCCCACGAGTGGTCATGCTCACATGCAAGAGACACACATGTCACCAGAATGACAATCCACTGACTGGGGCTGTGATGCAGGAAGCCCAGGGGTCTGTGGGAGCCTCCCCTGACCAAAACCACGAGAGGTGTGCTATACGAAGAGTACTCTGGGAGTACTGATTAAGTGAGACGAGTGCACACATTTGCAAGCGTTGCGTTTCGTGCCTTTGCTGCTCAGCACACCCCTTCCTTCTTCCTCCTAACAGGAGGTGCCTGCCTTGGGAGAGCAGCCCTTCCTGGATTCAATGTGGTTCTGATGGCCTTGAAACCGGAGACCCCCATTGGCTAGGCAGGTGCCAAGGTCTGGCCAATCATGGTACCCTACGCTCCCTTGAACCAGTGCCTGGACTGAGATGTGGACACCATCCAAGGCAAGATAACTGAGACCTCTCTGGGATTCACACCGGGTTACGAAAAAGTTCTGATTTCGTCTACTGTGGCTAGGCAAGGCCGACATAAACCCGGAACTCTTGGTAGTATCTCCTGAGATGATCACTTTCCCTAGAGAAAAGCCTGCACGTGGGCACAGTGCAGCTGACAAAGGACGGTCACTGAGCCACTACAAGGAGAGAGAGAGAAGAGGGAGGGGGCAGAAGTTTGGCGACATCATTTAGTGCCTGATGCTTAGTTGCCTATAACCCTCCACTACCCAGCAACACGAGAAAACGTCTTTTTGCTTAAAGGTGGGTTTCTGCCTCACAGATGCCTGTGTCCTAACTAACATAGACCATACCCCCATAGGTGCAGTTTCCTGCAGGGAGTCCAGCACAGACTCTTGTAAGGATTTATGATCTTGAAAGGGTTCTAAACCTTCTCATGAAATAAAGGCTTTGGAGTTGGGCAGATCTGAGTTTGAACCTCAGCTTCATCATTAATTAGATGTGAGATCACTGGCAAATTAAGTTCTATGAGGCTGTTTTCCTCATCTATCAAACGCACTCAATATCCCTCAAAACATGGCAATGTTTATCACCTAACCTGGTACATGGAAGCTAAATAGTAACTAGCACTCAAGTCCAGAGCTTTCTCCCAATGGTGACTAACACAGGAAAAACAGCGAGAACCAGGGACATATAACCTGGAAAAAAATACGTTCAAAAGGCCACAACTGGCCTGCATAATGGCATGCGCAATGCTTCCACTTGGTCTGCCTCATCTCTAGACCCTCATGGACCAGAGCTTGCAGCTTCGATCTCTCCAGTGTCAGGGGAACTCAGGCCGACTCTGGGAATCATTAGAGCCAGAGACACGTCCCATCTGAGGAAGAACTAGCAAACTGGCAGAATTGTTTCCCATAGGAGCAGCAGCCTGTGGGAAGGCACATCACTTATTAAACACCTGGACTGGGTGATGCCAGAGCACCTTCTGCGGGACCCCCTACTCTAGGCAGGAGGTAAGAGCACAGAGCCGTGAAAGACTCCTGCAATGCTACGGGTCTAGAATGAGAGAGCATCCCTCTCAGGCTTTAAAACGTCTGTGTCCGCACGTGGGCCCAACTGAGAGCATCAGCACAGATATCAAGGGGTCTACTCTTTTAAGCCACGTTTTTTAGAGTTCCTGAATCTACTAGTTTCTCTATCACTCTGTCTCTGACCACGTCTAGGTTTCTCTTTTCTAGGCTCGGAGCTTTTAGTGGTTTTCTTTGCCTCCCTATTTCTCTCCTTTCTGGCTCTCCATCTTCTGGTCTCAGTGTCCTGTCTTTTTCAGTCCATGCCGTTCACGGGCCAGCATCTCATGTCAGTTTCTTTCAGATTCTCCCTATTTCACTGTCTCCATCTTTCCATATCTACAGGTCTCTCCCCATGATTCCGCCTCTCATCCTACTTAAATTGCGCACTTAAATTGTCCTCCCCTTCCGTCTGTTCCTGCTCCCCTGTTCCCACTCTAATCTTTCTGCGTCAGCCCCCGACTTGAAGTCCCAGGACGACTCGTTTCCCGCAAAAACGCTGTGAGCCTCTCCCGGTGGAACCCATCAGTTTCTTGCCCTCCACCTCTCTCGTTCTCAGCTTTCCTCCTCTCCTGACCTCCCGGGCCCTCGGACCCTCAGTTTCTCGCAGCTTCTTTGTCGTACCACGATTTCTCGGGCCTCTCTGTCCCCCACGTTCTTCGGGGACGCTCAGGCTCCATCTCCGTCCGCTACTCCCGACCCCTCCTCCAACATATTTCCTCATCTCGGTATCTCCCGCCACCCCAGCTCACTCCCTGGACACCCCGGACCCGGCCCGACTCGGACCGCCCAACAAGAGCCCCGCGTAGGCGCAGCGTCCGTCACCTACATAACCGCCGCGAGCGCTTCACGTTCCGGTCCCCAGCGCCCGCCCCGCACCCACAGCCGGTTCAGCGCATGCGCACGCCATCCCCGCGGCTCGGCCCCGCCCCGCCACGGAGGGAAGAGCCAATGGGCAGCCGCGAACGCTCAAGCATCACTCTGCGCCTGCGCCCGCTCACGCTCCGGCCCCGCCTCGCTTCGTGCGGAGACGCGGGTGACGCTTCGTCCTCCAGGCGCCGGGAGAGCCGCTGCGGTGGAGACTGGCTCTGAGACCCCGGCCCTGAACGGCTATTTGCATACTGGGATCACCTGGGCGCTCGGATTTTAACCCAGCGAAGGAGAGAGGGTTGGGCTAAAACACCCTCGTTGGGTTACAATAGTTGCCGGGGCCCAGACACTATTAAAACACTCCCGAGATTTACTCATTATAATTCAACAAAGCAGGAAACGGGTGAACAGTGAGGCTATTTAAAGTTCCATGGTCAGAGACATCTAGAAAGTGGCATCTCAGCACAACTGAGAAAAGTGAAAGCTGAAAACAGTGGGAACCGCGGAGACCCCTCGGGGAGAGCATTCTACGTAGAGGAAACAGCAAATGGAAAAAATGAGATGGTGACTCGTGACAAACTTGGTGGATTCAAGGACTGACAAGCTGGCGTAGTGGCTGGAGTGAGGGTGGGTGTGTAGCAGAGAACCGGGTGGGGAGAGGAGGTGAATGGATCATACACACTATGCTGAAGAATTGGGCTTCTCCTCTGTGTGAGCTGGCAGCCCTGGGAGGCATCTGAGTACAAACGCGAGACACCATCTGACTTAGATTTTAACAGAATCTTCTGGTTCCCCTGTGGGAAGCAGACCGTAGGGAACCAATATGAGAAAAGGGCACCAGGGAGGAGGCAGCTGCAATAGGTGAGAGAGTGTGGCGGCTGGACCAGGTTAATGGCAGAGAAGATGGTGAGAAGTGGTCGGATCCTGAAGGAATTTTAAGGTGGAACCCGAGGGAGAGGCTAACGCATTGGCCATGGAATGTGAAAGAGAGAGAGGCGTCAAGGATGGCCCCAAAGGTTTTAAGTTTTTCTCCCAACACCTGGAAATATGGAGTTGCCATCAACCAAGATCAGGAAGATGCAGGAGGAAGGCTGAGGGAGAGAGAAATCCAGAGTTCCATTTGGAGCATACTATGTTTAAGTTACGGATTGGACACCGAGTTGGGACATCGAATGGGAAGCTGGATGTGTTGAAATCAAAAAGTAACAGGGACCAACCTTGAACATTCCTTAAGGAGACAAACCAGTAGAGTCAAAGAAACAAAGCTGAATTTGGCTTATTGTGCAACACCGACCTGAATCAGTTCTTGCTTATGCTTCCGAAATTATAAGCACAACTTGAACTATTTCCCAAGGTAGGTATGAGGTAACCGCTGACCAATACCCTGTTATTTAAGAAAATTCTAATATTTAAGCAATCACTGTGAAGAATAAACAGTCACTGCTTTATGACAATATATGGCTAAGATTCATCCCATGTTTTGGTTTGGTTTACTCCCTTGCAAACTGCTTTTTGATATGTGCACAATAAGCTTTTATTAATCATGACTTCAGTGATTCATTGGTTTGACTTCTTTTATTTCTGAACTTTTGACGGGTGTAATTTTCAAACCTTTGGGGAACAAGTTGAACATAGAGAGGCCAATTCATATGTCATTACCCCAAAAGAACAAGGAGAAATCCACTAAACACCTGCTTAAAATATGCAAAACAGAACTATGACTCTTTTGAAGGAAAATGAGAAGTAAACCACAATATGAAATCAAGACGGAAGTCACAAACTACCAAACCAGGATTGAGTGGCAAACTTAAAACTAGCTCATGAAGAAGCCATTACGACCTTGTTCTTTGGAAATTTAAGGAAGTCTATACATTTGTGGTTTAAAAAAAAATCAAAAGAAAAACAAACTTAAAAGCAAAAAAGGTGAAGCTACAACACATAAGAAAGATTAATGATCGATGGACATCTACCTAAAAATCGCACAGTGTATGTTTGAAAGCTTCCATGCAATTGGCTCTTTTAACAAAAAGGAAGACTGACACAATAAGAAATGGAAATATTTTTCAAAAAACCACAAAGACTTTTCAAAGCAGAACTCTCATGAATATACACATTTTTCCAGGACACAATTCATTCTACAAGGCAGTTTTAGTCTTAATCATTGATGTAGGAGAATTCTGAACAATAGACCAAGGGATAAAATATGTATTGTTGAAGACCTACTGTGTGTCCTTAGATACAGAAAGCAAAAAAAAAAAAAGATAGCAAGAAGGGGATCTGCACCATTGGGGAGCTCACAATCTAGTTGGAAGAAAACGAGGTACAAAGAAATAAAAGTAGTTCGGCTCTTTCTAAGGCCTGGGATGGGTGGAGGAGAGACAGAAATTAAAGTGGCGCAGATGTCACTCTTGGGGAATTTACCATTTAGTCGGCAACTTGTGTTCCCGAAACTCAGAAAAGAGAACACTAGTGCCTTCCTGGGAGGAGGATGCATCAGGGAGGCTTGCTGGAGAAAGTGTCACGTGAGCAAAGCACTGAAGGAAATTGGCCGTAATCAGAGCAAGGGCACGGGAGTCAAGTAAACGTGGGATCAAACCTCAGCTTGTTGTAAGAATTACCTTAAAGTTCAATCTACGGGTAAGGTTTTGTCCCGGAGTCATGACTCTACAGACGGGTGACGCTACTGTGTGACTTAAAAGGTCTGAGCAGGTGAGATTCTAGAGCAACCCCTGCCTGAGAGGACTTTCTGTGATGAAGAATCTATTCTGTATCTGCTCTGCTCAATATGGTTGCCACCAGCCATGTGCAGCTATTAAGCACTTGAACTTTGGCTAGTGCGACCAAGGAACTATTTTTAATCTATATTAATTGAATGAATGGGAATTTGAATGGCCACAGGCAGTTGGTGGTGACCAGTCGGGCAACATTGTTCTGAAAGGAATTCCAGGCAGTGGCACCAGCTTGAGAAGAGGCCCAGAGGCAGGAAAAGGTACAGCCCACAGGATCCGTATTTGTTTCACGTGGCCGCTTAACAAGTTACCATAAGCCGAGTGACTTAAAACAACACAAATGGACTCTAGTGAGTTCTGGAGATCAGAAATCTCATATCGAGGCCTCGGTGGGTCTTCGTTCCTTCCGGGGGCTTCAGAGAGAATCCATTTGCTGTCCTTTTTTGGAGGCTGCTTCCGTTCCGTGGCTCGCGGCCCACTTTCTGACATCACTCTGACATCTGCTTCCATTGTCACACCTCCTGCTACTAACTCTGATCCTCCTGCCTCCCCCTTACAAGGACCTTTGTGATGACACTGGGCCCACCTGGATAGTCCTGGGTCATCTTCCCAGCCCAAGATCCTTAACGTAATCACATCTGCAAAGTCCCTTTTGCCATGTGAGGTCACATATTGGGTTCAGATGTGGGCATCTTTGGGGGGCATTGTTCTGGCTGCTACAGGGTCTGAGTTCGTGTCCAGTGGTGGAGAGAGGTCTAGAGTACCAAGCTATGGAGATTGGCCATGGCCTTCCCCTCAAAATCAGTCCGTACCCTGGCACCCTCTCCCCACCTCTGCTGCTATTACCCTGATCCAAGTCACCACCACGCCTTGCACTATCCGTTACCCTGGTATCGTCTGCCCTCCCTCTCCCCTCCCCCACAGTTGGGTCTCCACCAACAAGCAGAGGTATCCTTTAAAATCTAAGTCAGACCAGGACACTTCTCTGCTCTGAATGAGATACCTGGTTTAGAAAAAAAAAAATTACAGACCGTTCAGTTAAATATGAATTTCTAATCAATAGCAAATAATTTTTAAATGTTTAAGTATGTCTCAAATGTTGCCTGAGACACACTCAAAAAAAAAATGTTTGTTGTTGTTGATCTGAAATCTGATTTGGGGTGTCCCTGTATTTTCACCTGCTGACAGTGGCTCAGGACCGGGCCATGGAGACCGAATATGGGGGAGAGGAGGGAAGGGAGAAGATACCAGAGCACGTGAACGTCAGCTCCTCGGGGCAGGGAGCTGTGTCGGTTTGGGCCACTGCTACATCCCAGTGCCTAGTCTTGCTCATTGTGTGCGCATAATAAATGTTTTTCACATGAATTAAGGAATAAATGACTCTATCATTGAGCCCCTGGATCTACCTGTGCTTGAAGCCCCGTTTTGTGAAATGCGATAGGAGGTTTAAAAACTAATTTCCTCCCAGACTCTCCTCCATCTCGGTGACCTGGGCATGGCTGCTGGAATTCCCATTGTTCACACTTTCATCTTCGCTTCCCGGGCCCTTCAGGGCCCAGTGACATGCAGCTGTCAGCGACCGGCCAAGGCGAGCCCTTCCGAAATACAGGAGAAGCATGGGATTGAGGCAGCTGTGAGCCAGTGCAAGTCCCACGACAAAGGGTTCAGCCAGCAGGGCCCGGGTCCAAAGCGTGGAGAATGGGGCAGCCATGCTGATCACCAGTCGCAGCACGTGGTAGGGGGCCCAGCAGACCAAAAAACACACCGCAGCAGCCATGCTCAGGGGCCAGGGGTGTTGGCCTTCAATGCGCAGGAGTGCACCGTGGCAGCTGGCCATGACCACCAGCGGCACCAGGAAGCCAAAAATAAACTGAATGGCAGTCACTGTGTTCTCAGCTATCGTCCAGCTGCTGTCGTCCAACATGCACTCCAGCTGGGATGGATAGGTCTCCAGGAGCATCCGATGGTAGATGTCCAAGACCATGGCCAGCAGCAAGGCCAAGACCCAGGCTGCCAAACGGGCTGCTCGCACCCAATACAGCCGCCGATTCTCAGTCCACCAGGTGCGCTTGAGGAATAGCAGGAAGGTGTCCAAGCTGAGAGCAGTCAGGAGTAGGACCTTAACATAGATGGACAGAAAGATGACAAAGGGCAGGCCCCGACAGCCCGTCACCCCATATGGCCAGTGTCCCCGCAGGGCGATTTGCAGCACCATGGCAGGGAGACGCAGACAGCAGAATATGTCTGCCACAGTCATGTGGTGGAACCAGGTAATGTTGATTTTCTGGAAGGTCCCAAACCTGGTCATCCAGGCAAGCATGACATTGCCTGAGAAGCCAACCAGGAAGAGCACAACTAACAGCGGGAGTAAGGCCAAGCGGAGAGCTTCGGTGGGGATGCAGTTGCCACCTGAGCAGTTCACAGGGACATCCAGAGTCTCGCCATACTGCTTGTCCTCGTGGTTGAGAAAAGTGTCCTCCATCTCGTCCACAGACACCTGGACAGGAGACAAAGGCCATGAACCCTCAGGTGAAGACTCCGAGGCCCTCGGAATCCTTGGGCGCAGAAACAGCAGCCCATCGGCATCTCAGACACTGAGACACAACAACGTGAGAACCTTGGCCCAGCACACTAGAATATCGGTCTTCTGGAAAGCTCGTGTCGGAACACCGGCTCGTGAGCATCTGGAATTCCAGAATGTTGCCGTGTTGGGGACGGGGCGAGTCAAACCTTGAGGCTCAGGTGGCAACCAGGCCAGCGGGGTGACTCTTGCTGCAGCACCCGTACCCTCGGAGGAGCAGAAGAAACAGCTGGTACAGAACACAGGGCTCACCATCCTGCAATCAACAACTGGTGAGGGCCCCGGGGGCGGGGCAGCGGTAGGAGCGCGAAGCGGGAGGCCAGGCACTGTCCGCGGTGCCGAAGGGGGACGCACCGCCCCGCGGAGCCCCGCCCCCTGGCTCAAGCTTTCCCTCCGCCCCCCCCTCCCCTCGTTCTCCAGCTCTCTCTCCGTGTCTCGGCGGACGTGTTCTTCCCGCCTCTCTCCTACCTTCTCTTAACATCCTCCCCCGTTTCTACGGCCCCCTCCAGGTTCATTAATGCCCGGAGACGCATCGTGCAACCAATGATCGATCAATCCAACCGCACGGGTTCAGGGAGAAGGTGGCGAGAGGGGTCTGGTACTCCCCAACGAGTGTCCGAGCCTCGGCTAAGGCATCCCGAGGCTCAGCCTGCACCCCTCAACCTCTTTCACAGGACAAGGTGCCACCTTCGGCACAGAGGGTCAGCTCGTGGGGAGCTACACGGAGACACAGCCACACATGACCACTAGGCCACCAGGTAAGGCCCAGGCCCGTGACTCAGCCACGCCCGCCGGGCACCAGGCCCCTCCTCTAAATGGTGATGCTCCACCTTCTGGTATTAAGGTAATGATTAATAATACGGGAACCGATGATAAAAATGCAGATTGTCCGGTGCCCAGGTGCCCACCCTTTCCTCACAAAGTTTGCTTCTTCCAGGTTCTGCCCACCCGTTGGAAGGCTCCGCTTTCTCTTAAAGGACCAAACACCCTCTTAAATGATGCCTCAGTCTGTCTTGATATAGGACTCCCCGACGAAGGATGGGATGGGAGGGATTTATGGGGGCGTCTGGCGAAGACTCACCGACCCTCCTCTTTTGTCTTCCAGGATCGATGGGGATGAGTTTGAATTTAGAAGGGGAGTGGCATTATCTATAGAGGCTGGATTCGGGAGACACGTGAGTGCCCCATGTCTGGGGTCCTGGGTTGGGGGCTCTGTAGCTCTCAAACTTTCATAAGACCCCTGGACTCCAATAGTGGGCCACCTAGAGGAATAGCAGCAGGGACCCCTGAAGTGAGGGTTCTCCGAGTTTTGGTGAAAAGATCATCCATCCATCCATCCACCCACCATCCATCCATCCATCCACACATATACACACTAGATCTACATCTCCAAATGTCCATAGAGCTCTGTTGCCATGCCTTGACATGTCTTAGGTAGGATCCTGACCCTGAAAAGATTCTGGAATTGTGAGGAAGTGCACATCAGAAGCCAGGGGCAATCCAGTACACCAGCTGAAACGATAACACAGAGCTTGCTCAGCAGAACTATCTGGGAAGACTTCGTGGAGGAAGTGGCTTTCGGGTGGGGCATCGAAGGATGAATAAAAGCTCACTGGATAGAAGTGGGGAGCAAGGTACTAGGGTATACATCCTTTTACTTTCCCAAGTCTGAAGACTTTTGAGCATCATCATATTTTGTCTTCGCGACAACCCCAAGAAGGAAAAACTATTGCTTTTCACTTTACAGATGAGGAAACAAGCTGAGAAAGAAGAGGTGACTTGGGCAGGTTCATCCAGCTCAGAAAAGCAGAGAGAACAGCATGTGCAAAGGCCCAGGGTGGAGAGGCTGCCTGGAGTTTCTAAAGCACAGATCAGAGCTTGACTCTCCCTGGATTAAAACCCTTCTGTGGCTCCCTAGTGCCCACTGGATGAAGTCCGAACTCCTTAATTTAGCACCCATCCATTCATTCCATCCATCTGATACAGATTTCATGAGCACCTCTGTGCCTGGCCCTGTGCTGGGTGGTGCTAGGGATAGAGCAGTCACCACGAGAACCCAGCCCAGCCCTCTGGGGCTCACAACCCAGTTGTGGAGACCCACTCATCCCAGATAGTGTCAACCCAGAGTGGATAGGGCTGGGATACGGGAATCCAGAATCTGGTGGAGCTCAGAGAAGGCATCAGACTCAGGCTGGAGGTTCAAGGAGCACTTACTGGATGAGGGGGACTTTGGAGCTGAGAGCAGGAGACTAGGAGCATGAGAGAGAGCATATGCAAAGGCCTGGTGCACTAAAACCTCGCAGCTCTGAGGCAGCCTGCATACACACACACCAGGGGGACAGAGGGCTGGGCTGGTTAAGGCTAAAAAGTTTTTTTTTTTTTTTTAATTTTGAAACACCCACGTCATGGACTAAATAAGGTAAAAATATTCAAGCACCCAGCAAAGTGCCTGGCATACAGTAGGGGACAAGAAATGGCAGCTGGAACTGTTATCATTTATCAATATTATGATCATTGAAAAGCTGATACCTTTCTCTGAATGAACCTTTTCTTTCTAGTCCCTTTACTTGGCCCGAAGGTTGGCCATGCTGATGGAATGGGGGTTTTGCCATTAGAGCCACACCAGTGGTCAGATTATTCAAAGAAGAATGTCAGTGTTGCCTGGTAAGTGAACGAGTAAGATAAAGCGCATCCCTGCAGTGGAATATTATTCACCCATGAAAAAGGAATGAAAGACTGATACAAGACACAACGCGGATAAGGCAGGAAAACATTATGCTGAGTGAAAGAAGTCAGACACAGAAGGTCACATACTGTAGGATGCCACGCACATGAAATATCCAGAAGAGGCAAATCCATAGAGACGGGGTGGGCTAGTGGTCACCAGGGGCCAGGGGAGGGGCAATGGGGAGTGGCCACTACATGGGTACGGGCTTTCTTTGGTGGGTGCTGAAAATGTTCTGGAACTAGTTAGAGATGGTGGTTGCACGGTATGGTGAAAGTCCTAGATGCCACTGAAGTGTATACTTTAAAATAGTGAATTAGTTGCCAAAGGGTCAATGCCAGACACAGCAGGAGGCCTCAGAGCCTGCTCAGAGGGTCTCCGCAGGTGATTAAATATTTCGAATGTCTGCCTTGGATGTGATACATGAGGCTAATTTTTCCTCTACTGGTTTCACAAGCCTTCCGCCATCCTTGGCTGCAGAATGAGTCAGATTCCCAAAAAAGAAACAGCCCCCCCCCAGCCCCTACCCCTGCTCTTGTGCACTTGTGGCTTCTCCTCTTATCAGCTGACAAAAACCCTTTCCTGGCATGAGCTCACTTGGCCATTTCCTCTCATGAGCACAGAGAAAAGATGCTAATGCCAGCACTTGGTGGCTTCCACCTGAGACCTTGCAAATGGCACACAAAGTTTGGTGGTTGTAGCATCGCCAGAGAGCGGGCATGACTAAAGTGTCCAGCTAGAGGGGACTGGCTAAATTAATGAGGGCACGTCCAGGCAACAGAATATCACGCAGCTATCAAAAAGAATGAGGCATCTCAACAATCAAAAAACAAATGATCCAATTTAAAAACGGGCCGAGGAGCTGAACAGACGCTTTTCCCAAAAAGACATACAAATGGCCAACGGACACATGAGAAGATGCTCACCCTCGCTGGCTATTGAGAAAATCCAAATAGAAAGCACCACCTCGCACCTGTCAGAATGGCTGTCATCAACAGGACGAATAACAACAAGTGTGGGAGAGAATGTGGGGACAAAGGAACCCTCCTGCACTGTTGGTGGGTAATTGCTACAGCCATTATGGAAAACAGTATGGTGGTTCCTCAGGAAACCAAGGATGGAATTACCATATGAACCCAGCAATCCTACTTTGGGGTATTTACCCAAAATAAAACTTGAACACATTTATCCACAAAGATATATGCACCCTGATGTTCACAGCAGCATTATTTACGGTGGCCGAGACATGGAAGCAGCCAAAGTGTCCTACGATAGATGACTGGATAAAGAAGCTGTGGCACATGTATACAGTGGAATATCACTCAACCATAAGAAAAGATGAAATACTGCCATATGCGACAACATGGATGGATCTTGAGATTATCGTGCTAAGCGAAATAAGGCAGACAGAAAAAGTTGAAAACCACACGATTTCACTCATAAGTGGAATATAAAACTAAAAGTGCCAAACGAATATGACAAACAGAGACTCACGGACATGGACAGTGGACTAGGGGTTAGCAGAGCGGAGACGATGAGGGGGAGGTAGATGGAGGGAAAGGGGTTAAATATTTGTGGCAGAAGGAAATTTAACTCTGGGTAGTGAACACACAATGCAATGTACAGATGATGTGTTATTGAATCGTACACTGACACCTATTTGATTTGATTAACCGATGTCGCTTCAATAATTTTAATTAAAAAAAAAAAAAGAATGAGGAAGTTTATGCACTGACATGGAAGGGCTCCAAGATCCAAGTGAAATAGAAAAAGCAAGGACTGGAACATAAGTAAAATTACCAATAAAAGAATCTCTCTCTCTCTCCCTCTCCCCGCTTCCCTCTCTCTGTCTCCCTCACCTCCCATCTTTCCTTCCTCTCTCCACCCTTCCTCTCTATCCTCCCTCTCTCTATCACTATTGTCCCTTGCATCTCTGTGTGTGTGTGTGTGTGTGTGTGTGTGGTGTGTGTCTGTGTGTGTACGGTCCAGCTCCGGAAGCAGACAGAGAGCACTTATAACAGCAGCTGCCTGGGGGAGGGGAAGCCGGGGGCTGGAGCAGGCATCGGAAGAAAACTCGTCACCATGTGTGTTTTGTTCTTCTTATGTCTTATGTATAGAACCATACCAGTGAGTTCACAGCCCGCTCCGCCCCTCCTCTGCAAAAAAAAAAAAAGGGGTATTATGTAAAGTATACAAAAGGGTTCATGGCTCTAGAACTCCAGGAGTCTAGGAAGATCCTCAGAAAATTTCTTCATCGCACCAATATTTACTGGTTCCCGACACCTGTCCTCCGAGAGGTGACGGTCTGTCTGCAAGGGACGGGAACGAATCCCGGGCGATGAGAGCCACAGTGTTCAGTGACAGGCCAGCTGGTGTGGGCAGGAGAAGGTCCCTGGAGACCAGCCCATGGAACTTTCCGGCTCTGACGGGAACCCTCTTGGGTGGCGTCTCGGACGGTAGCCACCAGCCACCCAGGGCCGTGACACATGTGGAATGTGGCCGCTGAGCCTGAGGACCGCACGTTTAATTTTCTGTCATCTCAATTAAATTTCAACCACCATGTGTGTCTAGTAGCTACTGTCTCAGAGAGTCTGGGGGCGCAGGGGGTGCTGAGGGATCCCCAAACGCCAGGGTGGCGTCCTCCACAGCTACAATGACCTGAAGGGCCGGGTGCTCTTATGGTCCCCATTTTAAGAGCCCTGTGTGTTGGGTGGAGAAAGGGCTCCCGGTGCAGAGGCGGAGACTGGAGTCGTGAGGTGGAGCAACAGTGGTGGCTTGCCCTGGGGTGGTGGCAGCGAGGGGACACGAATGGCCTGGAGGACAGGGGGAAGGAGGCGGCACGGGGCCACCAACGAGCACAGCGACCTGAACCGCCAGCTCTGTCCTAAGCCCCTTGGCACGCGGCGTCTCAGCCAACGCACAGAACGGCCCTGTGCGGGTTGCTGCTGTCGGGTCGCCTGTGTCACAGGTGAGAAAAGCGAGGTGGCAGAGAGCGTGAAGACCTCTCCAAGGCCTGGCCGGAAGGGCGGGGGCTGGGGACTTGCATCCCCAGCAGGAAAGCAGGAGGAGGAGGCAGAGGCTGCTGCACCCGGGAAATGAAAGACATGTGGCCAAGACCAGGAGTTGGCGACCCACAGATGCCGCCTTACGGAAGTCACGTTTTGCCCTGGGGTCATGGGCAGCCGCGTGTGGTGTCTGGGCTGCACAGCGCCAGGGTTAGCGTTAGGTTTAGAAAAAGCCCTCTGGCTGCTGCGAGGAGGTGCAACAGGCTAGAGGCGGGGGACCAGAGAGGAGGCCAGAGCGGGGATCCAGGCCCGTGAAGTCGGGGCTCGGGTTGGGGGTGCCAGTGGAGAAGGGGAACAGATGCGAGAAGGCTCAGAGCACGCAGAGGACGCAGGACTTAGCCTCCGACGTGCAGCTGGTGCAAGGTCAGCCCCGCCCCGGCCCCGCCCCTTCCCTCTCTGGCTTCGGTCTCCCCACCCTCCCATCAGGGAAAGTCCTGCCAAGTGTCCCCTCGCCCCCGCTGCCATCGCCATCGCAGGGGAAGTGACAGACCCGCATTTCCGTCGGAGCCAGGAGCGCACAGGAGGCAAGGTCCGCTTTCTTCCCCGGACGCCCGCCCTCCGCGTTGCGCACAAACGCGCCCTCTGTGAGAAAGCCGCCCGGAACCCCAGGGAGCCCGGGCTGCTCGTGTCCCCGAGACACGGGACACGAGGGTGGGGGGCGGCGCCGCGGATCATTGATTCTCCTACATGTGCACAACGTCTGTGACCCGAAACCCCTCAGTGTTAAGATACACAAACGCTCTTATTTTAAAAACCACACGCAATCCCTCTACTGGGTATTTACTCCAAAGCCTTGAAAACCCATATCCAAAAAGATATCCGCGCACAGGTGTTCGTAGCAGCGTTATCCACGGGGGCTGTGACATGGAGGCACCGAAGTGTCCTACGATAGATGATGATTGGCTAAAGAAGCTGTGGTCCATATATGCAATGGAACATGACTCAGCCATAAGAAGAGGTGACATACTGCCATTTGCAATGACATGGATGAACCTCGCGATGATCATGCTAAGCAAATAAGCCAGACAGAAAAAGCTGAAAACCATATGACATCACTTATATGTGGGATATAAACCTAAAAGCAACAAATGAACAGGACAAACCAACAGAGACTCCGGACATGGACTATAGACTGACTAGTGGTTACCAGAGGGTGGGGGGTGAGGGAGAGAGGTAGATGTGTAAAGAGGGTCAAATATGTGGTGACAGAAAGAAATTTAACTATGGGAGGTGAACACGGAGTGTAAATATATATATATTTTTTGGATATATATTATTGGATTTCATTAACCAATGTCACCAAAATAATAATAGTAATATAATAATAATAATAATTCAGTGGAAACATTTAATTCTAAAATACAAAAATAAAATAAATAAAAACCACACACGAGAGACAAGCCTCGGGGTTTGAGGATGCAAAAACTGCATCTCGGTTTGGCGAAACAAAAAACAAACAGACAACATTTGCTATAACGTGCAGACGCGGGCGTAGACAGACAGACAGATACCCTGTGACCATAGATGGGAAGTGAGTTAGTGCATTTGGCAATATCTGCTAAAAAATAAAGTGTTGATGCCTTGGATTTAGCATTTGCAGTTCTAGGAACCCAGATGTCAGTCTGAAGATGGAACTTTACAGATGAAGTATTAGAAACCGCCTCAGTCTCCATCGACAGGGGGTGGAACCTCCCCTGGAGTATCATACAGCTGATCAAAAGATGACGGCGACTCCTTTGAAATACACGGGGAGGTGACAGTACCTTTCTCATAGGTTGTTTAAGATGGAAAGAGTAAGTGTGAAGCACAAGGCACAGAGACTGGCATGCATTAGGCGCTCAATAAATGCTGGCTAATAACATACGATAGTCACAAAAAAACAAAAAGCAAGGTGCAAGACAACGTGTGAAACACACTTCTGTTTGCAATGGTTGCGAGGAAGGATAGCTACGTGCCTTATGCCACACACTGCTTTATCGCCATTCCGCGTACTACCTCATTTCATTTATCAACCCTCCGAAGGAGGGCTGGGCTGTAATAAAGAATAGAAAGCATTTTTTTTTAGCAAAAGGAGTTGCCACCCCAGAAACGTTGATTGAGGGGCAGGGAGGGTGACTTCTCGCTGAATACCCTTTGGTATTTGGGACCATTTCTTAGAAAGAAAAAGAAGCCAAATTAAGGGCGAACCTTATTCTGAAGTCCTGTTGAGCCGAGTAGGGTCTCAGAGTGCAGGGAGGGCAACAGAGCAACGCCAGACCCCTCCCCAGTGCAGCCAGCCCATCCTCCCGGCTCCCCCTCCCCCCTGGGTGAAGAGGAGACCTTCAAGCCACCTTTCAGCCCTGACTCGCTGAGCTGGGTCCACAGGTCCCCAGGTAGCCTGGACACGCCCTCCCTTCGACACTCAGGGAGCCCAGGGGACGGCCTGGTTGGTTCTGCCACCAACCATGCCAAGACCAGGACCATCTCTGCTCCTGCTTCAGTTTCCCCATCTCCAGTTCAAAACACCTGACGGTGCCAGTGAGTAACCTGGCCGTTCTCCCAAACCTGGTTTTGCTCAGGCTACCCCTCTGCCCAGAAGGCCTTTCCCCACCCGAGGAAGTAAGTCCTTCTGCTTGACCCAACATTTGAATTTCTTGCCCTCAGGAACTTTCGGGGCCCAGCCCAGGACTTTGCAGGGGCGCCTCAACAACCTCTTGCCACACTTGCTCCCTAGCTGCATCCCAGCCCAGGACAGGGAGAACCCGAGACCAGGGCGAGGGGAGAATGGAGGCGATGGGGGATAACAGGCAGGAGGAAAGAGAGGGAAGGGGAGAGGTGGGGAGAGAGCCGGGAGCCCAGAGAGGAGAGGGCGGGGGTGGAGGGCTCCTGCCCGGCCCTTCCAGACTCACCATGTTTAGGTCTCGGAGTCCCCACGGATCGAAGGTCTCTCCTGCCTGAGGGCTGTGGTTTTTAAAGCCCCGAGGGAGGGTGCAGAGGGAGGGTGCAGATAGCAAGAGAGAGGAAATGACCCTCCTCCTCCAAGCTTTTCATTGGTCTGCACACAGGGCATCCTGGCTGAGGCCACTTCTGTGGGGCAGAGAGGGGAGTCAAGGCTCAGAAAACCGAGAAGGAGCACGTTCCCTCCCGGTCCATGGAGGGAGGGAGCCAGATGTAAGGGACCCCCACCCCGATCTGGACGTGGCCCCGCTCTGGGCCTTGGTGTCCCCATGTGAGACCACCCCTCTCTTGCCTTCGAGAGCCCCAGGCAGCTGCACCTCTGGCAAAGCTCAGGGGTCCAACTGGCTTGAACTCCCCTGGGGTCCTGGGAACATGGGATGGGGACCCCCAGCCTCCCAACTGGGCTGTTTGGAGGCTCAGAGAGACTAAGTGGGTGTGTGGAGGTGGCCCAGCACCCGGGGGAAATGGTCAGCCTTGCTCCCTGGGGCTTTGAAGTTCACACACACACACACACACACACACACACACACACACACACACATCTGAGCCGCAGCCGCTCTTTCCAGCCTCATCCTGGGTTCTCGTGGAAACACACTGGAGCCCGGGTCGAGGAAGGAGTCTAGATTAGCGAGCGTCCTTTTGCTGCTGTATAAAACTGCCACAAACTGAGTGACTCAAAACAATGGAAATGAATCCTCTCGTAGCTCTGAAGTCCTGACGTCCGAAATCAAGAGGTCGGCAGGGCCATGCCCCCTCTGCAAGCTCCAGAGGAGAGTCTGTCTCCCATTGCAAGGTCCATGACTTACTTATCTGCCAAGTCCTTTTTGCTGTATGAGGTCATGCTGCAGCTCCCAAGAATCAGGACGTGGACATCGGTGGGAACCGGTCTTCAGCACAGAGAGCCATAGGGTTTGCCCAGTCGTATCCAGAGCCTGTGGTCCTAGCCACTGTTGGATACTGCACCCCGAGCCTTCCTATTTGACTCCCAGGTGTCATTTTCTGGAATAGTACATGGATTAGAGACCATGAGGACAGTGGGTCTCTACAGCTGGGGACCCCGGGCCCATCCAGCGGGGGCCTGGCCTCACAGAGTGGGGACAACTCCAGTGACTCACGTGAGGAGTTTGAAGAAAGAGGGGGGACATGGGAATCAGTCCGAGGATTGCAGCTGGATGACAGTTAGGACTTTGGGGTGTCAAGATGGCTGGGTTGTGAGGTGGTGTCTGGGGTGAGGGTCCCCCACCCTTGCCATCTGCAGAGGTAACACGGTTACCGCCCCTCAGGAGACGGTCTGGATGCAAGTGTAGCCTCACCTAGCTCTGGGGACAAGGATGAGGAGCTGGACCAGGAGCGGAGGAGGAACAAGAAAAGGGGCATCTTCCCCAAGGCCGCCACCAACATCATGAGGGCCTGGCTGTTCCAGCACCTGTCGGTGAGGGCCCGGGGGCACAGGCAGGGACGGGGAGGGACGGGGGAGGATGGCTGCAAGGAGACCCGGCCACGGGAGACCGAGGCAGCGGGAACACCCAGGGAGAATTTCAAGGAAACGGCGACTGGCCAGAGGCAAGCATCCTGAGCACGACCTGTGTGCCAGGTGCTGCCAGGGCTCTGAACTCATTTGGTCTCCCGCTGACCCACCACGTTTGGCCCATCTATTTGCCAACCCGTCAGTCATCCACCGTCCAGCCTAACCTGGCCTGGGAGGGCAGAGCTGTGCCGTCTCCAACCTGCAGGGAAGGAGTGAGGCCCAGAGCCCTCACCTCCAGAAGCGGGTTCAAATACAGCAGGCTGTCCTTAACCACTGCACCACACTGCCTCGTGGGGAGATGGGAAGGAGAGAGAGAGAGGAACAGAGAGACAGACAGAGAGACAGATAGAGACAGACATGGAGACAGAGAGAGACAGAGACACAGAGACAGACAGACAGAGAGACAGAGAGAGCTTAAGTCAGTGAGAGCCGTGGAGACAAAGAAATGGGGACCCTGACCAAGAGACTCGGGAGAGACTCGGAGAGGGTTGCGCTGGCCTGTGCTTCCTTTCCCAGCAGTGGAGTCCCCGCTCTCTGTCTCTCCCGAATGAGAGCTGGCCAATTAGCCTCCAATTGCTGGAAGAGGCAGGGGGCGCCCGCAGGCCTAATCGCTCCCAGCTTGCTGGGCTTCGCTCTGCAGGGCCCCAGGGAGCGAGGAGAAGCTCAGACGAGCTGGCTGTTCCGACCTCTGCCCCAGCCTGAGCTCGCTATCCTTGGGGACAGGGAGGGCCAGGCCATGGGGCTCAGGTGGCAGCCCGGCAAGAGGGGTGACTCTTGTTGCAGCACCCGTACCCCTCGGAGGAGCAGAAGAAACAGTTGGCGCAGGACACGGGGCTCACCATCCTACAAGTCAACAACCGGTGAGGGGCGCTGGGCTCGGGGGCCGCGCGGGGAGCGCGGGGCGGGAGGCCGGGCGTTGTCCGCGGTGCTGAAGGAGGCCGCGCAGCCCCCTCGCTCCCTTGCTCCTGCTTTCCCTCCCACCCCCGGCCTCGTTCCCCAGCTCTCTCTCCGTATCTGCGTGTTCTTCCCCGCCTCTCTCCTACCTTCTCTTAACATCCTCCCCCGTTTCCACGGCCCCCTCCCAGGTTCATTAATGCACGGAGACGCATCGTGCAACCAATAAGCGATCAATCCAACCGCACAGGTACAGTGCCAGAGCCAGCCGGCTGACATTGAACAGCACCTGGAAGGGGGGGGGGCGGGTGAAGCCTAAGGAAAAAAAGAAGACAGAAAAGTGCTTCGGGAAGGCATGCAGTCAGAGCTGCAGCCCCGAGTTATTTAGCATAGCCATTTTTTGTGATTTTTGAATACCATAATCAATCACCACGTTACCATAGCAAAGCACACCATACATATCTAAAACATTGCTTGTCAATTACATAAGATCATACACATTCTTGTTTCCATGGTAGTATACTATCCCATTACCTTAAAAGGTGACTTTATGAGGCTTACGAAGGTAACTCAACATCCTGTTTTCTAGAACCATTGTTTTAAACAAACCCACCAGCGATACTATGGCTTTTAGCTACCTGACTTCTTCAGTGCCTCATGATGGCTTCCCAAAATGGCTCCCGACAGTACAGGGAGAAGGTGGGGAGAGGGGCCTAGTGTTCCCAACGAGTGTCCAAGCCTAGACTCAGGCATCCAGGGCTCACTCTGCACCGCTCAACCTCCCTCACAGGACAAGGTGCAACCTTCAGCACAAAGGGCCAGCTTGTGGGGAGCTACACGGAGACACAGCCACACATGACCTGTAGGCCACCGGGTGAGGCACCGCCCCTTGACTCAGCCACGACCCAGGACACCAGGCCCCTCCTCTAAATGGCGATGCCCCACCTTCTGGGGTTAAGTTAATGAATAATAATAAGGGAACCCATGATGCAAATACACAGATTGCCCGGTGCACAGGTGCCCACGCTTTCCTCACAGTTTGCTTCTTCCAGGTTCTGCCCACCCGTTGGAAGGCTCCGCTTTCTCTTAAAGGACCAAACACCCTCTTAAACGATGTCTCAGTATGTCCTGATGGAAGACTCCCCGACGAAGAGCGGATGGGAGGGATTTATGGGGGTGTCTGGCGAAGACTCACCGACCCTCCTCTTTTGTCTTCCAGGATCGATGGGATGAGTTTGAATTTAGAAGGGGAGTGGCATTATCTATAGAGGCTGGATTCAGGAGACACGTGAGTGCCCCGTGTCTAGGGGTGCTGGGTTGGGGGCTGTGCAGCTCTCAAACCTTCATAAGACCCCTGGACTCCAATAGTGGGCCACCTAGAGGAATAGCAGCAGGGACCCCTGAAGTGAGGGTTCTCGGTTTTGGTGAGAAGATCATCCATCCACCCATCCAGCCACATCCATCATCCATCCACACATATACACCAGGTAATACATCTCCAAATGTCCATGAGCTCTTGCCATGCCCTGACGTGTCTCAGGTAGGGTCCTGACCCTGAAAAGATTCTGGGCTTGTGAGGAAGGAAATCAGAAACCAGGGCAATCCAGTACACCAGCTGAAACGATAACACAGAGCTTGCTCAGAGGAGCTATCCGGGAAGACTTCGTGGAGGAAGTGGCTTCCGGGTGGGGCATCGAAGGATGAATAGGAGCTCAGTAGAAGTGGGGAGCAAGGTACTAGGGTACATCCTTTTACTTTCCCAAGTCTGAAGACTTTTGAGCATCATTGTATTTTGTCTTCACGACAACCCCAAGAAGGAAAAACTATTGCTTTTCACTTTACAGATGAGGAAACAGCTGAAGAGAAGAGGTGACTTGGGCAGGTTCATCCAGCTCAGAAAAGCAGAGAGAACAGCATGTGCAAAGGCCCAGGGTGGAGAGGCTGCCTGGAGTTTCTAAAGCACAGATCAGAGCTTGACTCTCCTGGATTAAAACCCTTCTGTGGCTCCCTAGTGCCCTGGATGAAGTCTGAACTCCTTAATTTAGCACCCATCCATCCATCCATCCATCCATCCGATACAGATTTCATGAGCACCTCTGTGCCTGGCCCTGTGCTGGGTGGTGCTAGGACAGAGCAGTCACCACGAGAACCCAGCCCAGCCCTCTGGGGCTCCCAACCCAGTTGGGGTGACAGACTCATCCCACATGGTGACAACCCAGCGTGGACACTGGGATACAGGAACCCAGGACCTGGAGGACCTCAAAGAGGCATCGTATTCAGGCTGTAGGTTCAAGGAGGACTTCCTGGATGAGGGGGACTTTGGAGCTGAGACTGGGAGACTAGGAGCGGGGGCGAGAGCCTATGCAAAGGCCTGGAGCACTAGAAACCTCACAGCTGTGAGGCAGCCTGCATACACACACACCAGGGGGAGAGAGGGCTGGGCTGGGTTAAGGCTGTGAGCCAGGTGGGTGAGCTATAAATTCGTTGCCAACAGCAAGGCTAAAGAATGAGAATGGTACCTGGGGCTTGCACTGGGGGGCACCGGGAAGGAGAGAGGTGGGATCCTTCAGAGCCTGGCAGGTCAGTGTGTGTGTGTGTGTGTGTGTGTGTGTGTGTGTGTGTGTGTGTGTGTGTGTGTGGAGGGGCGTTATCAGCTCCGCTCTGACCAATTGTGGACAGGTGCGTCCTGATCTGAGTGTCAGGGACCTCCAGGATCACAAGTGGTGAAGGGCCTTCTCCTCCTAGTCCCCCATGGGCTGTCTTTTTTTTCCCGCCGTCACCCCCAAGCTTGTCTTTTTCCCTCTGTCTCATTATTTCCGTCTCCGTTTTGTGCGTCTCTGCGTGTCTTGTTGGTTCTTTTTCCACATCTGCATCTCTGATTCTGTCTCGTCCTCTCCCATTCTGTCTCCCTTTTTTTCTCTGTCTTAACAGTCTCCTTGTTTCTTTTTTCATCGCCGTCTCTCTCCCTCCGTTTGGTTCTGACTCTCCATCTTCCCCTTTCTCTCTCTGTCTCAGTCGCTCTCACTGTGGGACTGGAGGAGACAGCACAGAAGGGCTGACAGCAGGGAGACCCCTCCTCACTCCCTGACGGGGCCTCTCCTCCCTCTGCACAGACCCCAGCCTGCAGACCTGTGCCTGCCGATCTCACACCTCGTCCTGGTCCCCGCCTGGCCCTCGGGCTTCAGGACCTGACCTCCTCTGGCTCTCCCACTGAACGCCTACCTCCCTGAGGCCGCACCGGGACACGCGGGGGACCTGAGCGCCCACTTGAAGGTCTCTCAAGGACAAAGGCAAGGCCTCTGAGTTCTGCACACCACTTCTGCCCTCACGTCTGCCTGGAACCTGAGCTGAGATCCCGGGCCTGGGTCTTCAGAAGATGGTGGCCGAAGGCCCCAGCCTCTAGGACAGAGAGCGAATTCGGGGTGGGCTGAGGCCATCGGGGGAAGAGGGTCACCCAGATCTGACATTTGGGGAGGTTCCCTTCATCCTCCCAGCCCATTCCCCTCCTCCCTACCTCCTACCTCCCTTCTCTGATGTCTTCTACTTTTTCTTTTTAATGATAAAGTCTTAAAAACAAAAAGCCACCAATCTGAATTCTTGGGCGTCTTACAAGGTTGAAATTCTCACTCCTTTGAAGCTCATGAATCGATCAGTCGTTATCATAACTGATCCTCTTTACCTGCTCTGTCCTTGGGCACTCCGTGTGTATCAGTTTTTGCTGTGTAACAAACAACCCCACACTTTGTGGCTCAAAACGCCCGCCATGTTTAAGCAAACTGATCTGTGGGCTGGTGTCTTAACTAGGCTCAGCTGGGCAGTTCCTGTAGTTTCAGCAGGGCCTTCCTGAGTATCTGCCAGCCCCGGGCCAGCAAGGGGCCTCTGCTTCTGGGGTCAGCTCGCTAGCAGCAGGGGCCACAGGAGTGACTGGGCCATATGGTCACATGGGCCAGCAAGCCTGGCTTGTTCACACAGCGGCTTGGCTGGACTCCCAAGGGAGGGCAGAAGGCCCTGAGGTTCAGATCTCGCCCTCGGTTATCTCCCTACCTCCTAGCCAGCGTGGGTCTGGTAAATGGGCACGTCGTCGTGTTCCCGAGGAGTCGACAGGCAGTGCAGGGTTGGGGCGGGTTTGGGCTGCCACCGTTACGCATTTATTCTCCCTTCTCTCGTGCATGCTGTGAGCCAGGAGCCTTATCCTACCCGTGCCCATCTTAGAGGGTGGGAAGGTCATCGTCCCCACTCCAAGGTGAGGAAACCAAGGCCCAGAGAGGCGAAGCCACTTGCCAAGGGTCACACAGCCAGAGTGTGGATCTCCGTTCGAGCCAAGATCACCTGGCAGCTCCGAGCCTGTGTGCTAACCCTAACAGTTCAGTTCAATGGCCTCTCATTTTAAAAATTAGAATTCCAAGAGCCTACGATTTCTTAAAGGGCCCAACCAGAACTGTTTTCTGGATTAGATATTTTTTGGTGACTGTGATCAGCACTTGTCTTTCCCCAAACCTGCCAGAATTTAAGTGGGAGAGACAGCAGGAAGGACTTGCAAACCCCGCCCCCCTCACCTCCCGCGACCCTCCCCCCCCCCCCCCCGTTTCCCGCCCCTGCAACCACCACCACCTCTGAAGGCATGTAAGGACAGGCGATGGGAGGGGACAGGGCTGGGCTGAGCCCTGCCGTCTACTTTAAACGGAGGCTGCTGCATTTATGTGACCCCTTCCCGGGTGGCAGATGGGGAACATGGGAACACTGGTAAGTGGGGCAGGGGCAGCCCCCTCCCTCACGGCCGCCCCCTCGGTCCTCTCCCAACTGCTCCTGGTGACTGGAAATGCCTCTCACTTAATTCTAATTAAACCATTGAATGTGCCTCCAGGAGGAGGGGCATTGGTCAGGAGGTTAATTGTAACTAAAAATACCTCCCCTACTTTCTGGAGTGCGGAGCCAGCAGGGAGACCCTGAGTTCTGGGTCCCCTGTGCAATAGGTGGGCATTGCAGAGCGGATTCTGGGTGCTGCTATGTGTCTCAGGGGGCCAAAGCGGGTCTTTACAACTGGGTCCTTCCCTGTGTGTGTCCATGGCAGTGCGTCTCTGTGCAGCTTCGTAGTCCCTTGTGAATTATGTGACCAGGGCACTGTCACGGCGGCTCATCCAGCTCAGACCAATCAGAATGTGGGGCAGGCAATGAGCCTGGCTCCCTCCAGAGGGCACCAGAGAGCCACGGAAGGTGTTTGTTTTTTAACAGCTTTATTGACGCGTAGTTCACAGAGCATAAAACCCACCCATTTAAAACGTGGGGTTCCAGGGCTGTAGTACATTCACAGAGGTGTGCATCCATCACCACAGTCGATTGTAGAATATCTTCATCCCCCCGAAAGGTCACCCCCAACCCCCAACCCTAACAACCACCAATCCACTTTCTGGCTCTATGGATTTGCCCATTCTGGACTTTTCACACAGATAGAACCACACAGTACTATGTACAGTCTTTTGTGTCTGGGTTCTTTCACTTGGCATAATGCTTTCGAGTTCCATCCATGTCGTAGCTTCATTTATTTTCATAGCTGAATAATCCTCCACTGTTTTGGAAGAATTTCAGCAGATAAGGGACATGTTGGGTTGTGCTTTGCCCCTTGGGCTGCCACGTGGAGGGTGGACCAGATGTGTTATGGGTGAAACTGTGGCCTAAGGGATCAACTGAAGTCTTATTCCCAGATCTGTGAAATGACCGTATCTGGAACCAGGGTCTTGGTCGATGATCGACTTAAGCTCACAGGGTGTCCTTATAAGAAAGGGAAATTTGGACGCGGACAGGCACTCGGGGAGGAGACAGCCATGTGAAGATGGAGGGCTGGAGTGAGGCAGCCACGCGCCACAGGACGCCAAAGGTGGCCCGCAGAAGCCCCCAAACCCGGAAGGGCCCGGAGAGGGCGCCCCTGCAGACCCCAAGGGGAGCACGGCCCTGCCCACGCCTTGGTCTGAGAGGGTTTCTGTTCCTCTACGTCACCCATTTGGTGGTGGTTTGCTTTGGCGGCGAGGGGAACTGACACGGGGAGTGGAGGAGGAGACAGGGAGGCCCCCAGCAGGGGTGGAGCCCTGGGAGAGGAGGAGGGGCGGACTCAAGGACTGCTTCGGAAGGTGAGCGCGGAAAGAAGTTGGGGAAATGGGGCCACTTGTTAGAGAGGAGGCCGCCATCCAATTATCACGTGTCACCTTAAGGTCATCCGCGTGCTGACCTTACCAGCTCATGGCAGGCAGATAGAGGGCCAAACATAAGCAAGCTGAGGACCAGAGTATAAGGGTTGCAGGTCACCACTGACCTTACTGAAGCAGTTGCAGAGGGGCGCGGGGAGAAGGCAGAGGCCCGACGGAGCAGGTGAAGAGACTGGGGGTGAAGATGTGAGTGCTCCACGTGAACCCCAGGGTGTAGGTACGAGGGCGTTCACTTCTGCCGAAGCCTGGAGATGACCCCAGTGTATTATAATAGATTGAATCTTTTCAGATGATCCAATGATGGAATGCTGACCCACAAAGAATGAGATTCAGAAAAAAGGAAGCAGAGAGGACCTAGGGATTGGATGCAGTAGGTAAGAGGGAAGAAAAATCTGAATCGGTACTCAGATTTCTGACGTGAGAAATGGCCCCATCTCTCTCTGATGTCACACCGGTAACGGACAGGCACGTCTTGGTTGCCTTTATTATTGCACTTGGTTGCACTGGGGGTAATCGCAGCTACTGACTGCTGAGCACCTATTATGCGCTAAGCACTGTCGTAAGCACGTGGATTAATGCATTCGACACTCACGACATTGTGAAGTGGGCCTGTCATCATCCCCATCTCACAGGTGAGGAAACAGACAGACAGAAGGGGACTGACAGTGGTGACGGTGTCCAGGCCTTGAGGGTCTCTGACGCAGCGGTGATCAGGACCAGGGCCAGCAAACCACGGCCTGCAGGCTTGCGCTGTGGTCGTGTGAGGCCTGTGCACCGAGCGCCTCGAAACGTTGCTGAGGAAATGAAAGGAGACCGGAAGTACGTTTTTAAAAGGGGAGCTATACCATATTCATGGACTGAAAGACTTAGAACTGACTCACTGTGGTTGACAGGTCAACACATCCTTCTCCCTAAATACGGGTGGAATCAAGACACTTCCGGTTGCAATCGCAGGAGGCCTCCGTAGAGAGTGACGAGCTGATTCTAAAACGGAAACGCACAGAGCCTAGACCAGCCCGAACCATCCCGACAAAAAACAAAGCCGGGGACTTGCGCCCCCGATTTCAAGGCTCACTAGAGCTGCGGCAATCAGGACGTGACACGGGGATGGGCCCCTCCGAGCAGGTCCAGGGGACAAGCTCAGGAACGGGCCTGCGCGGCTTCGTCATTCACTCCGTTCAGGCGTCCAACTCAAAGGGGAGAGAATGGCCTTTGCCACGAATGGGGCTGGAACAACCGGACACGGACATGCAGGAGAAGGGACCTCGACTCAGCTCCCATCACACGCAAAAACTGGAATTCCATTATGGCTTAATAGTAAAACCTAAAACCATAACATTTGTAAAAGAAAACAGGAGAAAAAAAGTCACGACCTTGGGAGTAGATACAGATTTCTTACGTAGCACACGAAAAGTATAAATAATAAAAATTAAAAATTTAAATTGTAGAATAATAAATGTAAATAAGAGAAATAGGTACAAACATAATTAAAACTTAAAATGACTAAATATAAACAATACAAATAAGCAATAATAAAATAAAAATAATTTAAAAGTACAAATAAAAGAAAAATGATACATTGAACTTCACCTAAATTAAACACTTCTGCTCTGCAATAGACACTGTAAAAATTAAAAGGCAAGTACACACTTGGAGAAAATATTCACGATACATATGTATGGCTAATATATTTACATTAAAAGAGATATAGAAACTATTTGTTTTATAAATAACTCTCAAGTCAATAAGAAAACAAAGAACACAGTTACAAGAGACAAATTTTTAATATAAATTCCAAAAAATACATAAATGGCTAATAAGCTCGTGAAAAAACACCTGACGTCACTAGTCGTCATGAAAATGCCATTCAAACTAAATTAAACATTAGACTGGCTTCAGTGGCGATCACTGACAGTCGTGAGTCGGCGTGTGGCACACCCACTGCTGGCAGGAACGCAAACTGCTGAAACGACTTCGGAAAACAAATCCGAACAACCTGCCCAAACTGAACGCACGCACAGGGGGCCCCAGCTGGGATCGGGCTTGTTCAGGGTACCATGGCCGTAGACTGTAAAATTATTCTTATCCTTACCTCACAGATGGGGAAACTGGTCACTCATCCAAGGTAACTCAGCTAGAAAGTGGTGCTTCACATCGCGCGTGCGCACACAAACACACACACACACACACACACACACACCTATTTCAGATGAATTATAGTTCCAAATGTAATTAGAAAAAAATCTGAACATCTTTGCGACCTTAAAGTAAGCAAAAATTTCTTTAACAGATCCCAAAGACTGTCAGCCATAAAAAGAAAATGACACACTTGAAATAAAAAGATATCACCATCGAAAGACAACCTTTCAGAAAATGAAAGGCCATTCACAAAGCAGGAGACCAGATTTGCGATACATAGATCCTACGAAGAACTCTTATCCACAATCAATAAAGCCCATAAATCAAAAACAGAATGACAGACAGTGCAAAAGACAAACAGAAAAAGACCGGAACAGTCACTTCACCAAAGTGCATCTGCCAACGGCCAGTAAACACATGGAAAGGTGCTCAACATCCTCAGTCACCCGAGAAACGCAAATTAAAACCCACACAGCAAATTAAAATCTGATACCACCAGCAATCCCACTGCTAGACACACGCCCCACAAAAATATGCACCAAAGATACCAAAGGCAGGACACAGGACGTTTAGAGAGGTACTGTTCACAAGAGCCTCAAACTGGAGACACCCCAAATTCCCAGGAGCAGTAGAAGGGACAAACATATGTGGTGCCATCACCGTGGGAAACCGTGCAGCGCCGGAAAAGCACACCACACACCCGCACGTACACAGTAGAAGAACCTCACAAAACTGAGAGTGAGCGGCAGAAGTCAGGCCAGAAGAGAACGTACTTTTCATTCTATTTATAAGAAGATAAAGAGCCAAAAATAATCTGTGATGTTCTATCATTAACGCAGGTGTGATGATCTAGCGCTAAGGTGATGATTTATCAGTAAGAATAGTGATGACCCGGAGGGCCTCAAGGGGGTAACTAGAAGGGGAGACGAGAAGACTTTGGGGTGCTGGAAAGGCAGATTTTTTATCTGGGTGCTAGTTACACAAATATACTTGACTTGTGAATATTCAGAGCTGTACACTTATGACACTGAAGACAGGAAGCGGTGTCCACTCACACTGCAGTCTGGCCAGCCGCCGAAGTCCAGGTAATGCGACAGAGCTTGGCGGAACTCAGACACTCTCTCCGGGGCAGACGCCGGCCGGCCACCGAGACCCCCGAGCATCGGGGCCCAGGACAGAGAGGTTGATGCGGTAACGCGAGTCATAAGCTCCAGGTAGGTCGGCCAGTGCCGGGATGCCGGGCTGGGGACGCCCAGGGTCTTTCTCCTCCTTCCTGGGGGTCCTGAGATTCTGGAATCTCTATAAACATTCAAAGAAGGTCCAGAACTTCCGGCACTCCTCCGAGTCCTGGCGGATATAATCCTCGTCGCCGAAGAAGGCATCCTCGAACAGACGCCGGGTCTCTGGACAATTCCAGTCCCATTTCTCCAGGGCCTCCTCCTCGCTGGGGCCCGGGATAGGTCCCGGTGAGCCCTGCCCTCCCTCATCCGGGGAGCAGCCATCACAACATTGTCACAAAACTGGCCTCAGTCTTGATCACCTGGACCAAACATTCTCATCCATCCCCACCTCCTGCAGTGAGAGGCCAGTGCCTACAACAAGGAACTCAGGAGTGGCACAGGATCGCCGCAGGTGACGGCAGAGTAAATGGCCAGGGTCAAGCTGGTGACTCACAGGGCACCTCACGACTCCTGCAGTGCTCTCCGGACGGATACAAGTTCCTCCTAGATTTTCAGGCCCTGATGCCTAGGAAAAGACCAGAAGACGCTCATTCGTTTTTAGAAACATTTATTGACAGTAAAGAAAAAGGTCACCTGAGCCCCCACGAGTGGTCATGCTCACATGCAAGAGCACACATGTCACCAGAATGACAATCCACTGCTGGGGCTGTGATGCAGGAAGCCCAGGGGTCTGTGGGAGCCTCCCCTGACCAAAACCACGAGAGGTGTGCTATACGAAGAGTACTCTGGGAGTACTGATTAAGTGAGACGAAGTGCACACATTTGCAAGCGTTGCGTTTCGTGCCTTTGCTGCTCAGCACACCCCTTCCTTCTTCCTCCTAACAGGAGGTGCCTGCCTTGGGAGAGCAGCCCTTCCTGGATTCAATGTGGTTCTGATGGCCTTGAAACCGGAGACCCCCATTGGCTAGCAGTGACGAAGGTCTGGCCAATCATGGTACCCTACGCTCCCTTGAACCAGTGCCTGGACTGAGATGTGGACACCATCCAAGGCAAGATAACTGAGACCTCTCTGGGATTCACACCGGGTTACGAAAAAGTTCTGATTTCGTCTACTGTGGCTAGGCAAGGCCGACATAAACCCGGAACTCTTGGTAGTATCTCCTGAGATGATCACTTTCCCTAGAGAAAAGCCTGCACGTGGGCACAGTGCAGCTGACAAAGGACGGTCACTGAGCCACTGCAAGGAGAGAGTAGAAGAGGGAGGGGCAGAAGTTTGGCGACATCATTTAGTGCCTGATGCTTAGTTGCCTACAACCCTCCACTACCCAGCAACACGAGAAAACGTCTTTTTGCTTAAAGGTGGGTTTCTGCCTCACAGATGCCTGTGTCCTAACTAACATAGACCATACCCCCATAGGTGCAGTTTCCTGCAGGGAGTCCAGCACAGACTCTTGTAAGGATTTATGATCTTGAAAGGGTTCTAAACCTTCTCATGCGAAATAAAGGCTTTGGAGTTGGGCAGATCTGAGTTTGAACCTCAGCTTCATCATTAATTAGATGTGAGATCACTGGCAAATTATATGAGGCTGTTTTCCTCATCTATCAAACGCACTCAATATCCCTCAAAACATGGCAATGTTTATCACCTAGCCTGGTACATGGAAGCTAAATAGTAACTAGCACTCAAGTCCAGCTTCTCCCAATGGTGACTAACACAGGAAAAACAGCGAGAACCAGACACATAACCTGGAAAAAATTACATTCAAAAGGCCACAACTGGCCTGCATAATGGCATGCGCAATGCTTCCACTTGGTCTGCCTCATCTCTAGCCCTCATGGACCAGAGCTTGCAGCTTCGATCTCTCCAGTGTCAGGGGAACTCAGGCCGACTCTGGGAGTCATTAGAGCCAGAGACACGTCCCATCTGAGGAAGAACTAGCAAACTGGCAGAATTGTTTCCCATAGGAGCAGCAGCCTGTGGGAAGGCACATCACTTATTAAACACCTGGACTGGGTGATGCCAGAGCACCTTCTGCGACCCCCTACTCTAGGCAGGAGGTAAGAGCACAGAGCCGTGAAAGACTCCTGCAATGCTACGGGTCTAGAATGAGAGAGCATCCCTCTCAGGCTTTAAAACGTCTGTGTCCGCACGTGGGCCCAACTGAGAGCATCAGCACAGATATCAAGGGTCTACTCTTTTAAGCCACGTTTTTTAGAGTTCCTGAATCTACTAGTTTCTCTATCACTCTGTCTCTGACCACGTCTAGGTTTCTCTTTTCTAGGCTCGGAGCTTTTAGTGGTTTTCTTTGCCTCCCTATTTCTCTCCTTTCTGGCTCTCCATCTTCTTCTTCAGTCCATGCCGTTCACGGGCCGCATCTCATGTCAGTTTCTTCAGATTCTCCCTATTTCACTGTCTCCATCTTTCCATATCTACAGGTCTCTCCCCATGATTCCGCCTCTCTCCTACTTAAATTGCGCACTTAAATTGTCCTCCCTTCCGTCTGTTCCTGCTCCCCTGTTCCCACTCTAATCTTTCTGCGTCACCCCCGACTTGAAGTCCCAGGACGACTCGTTTCCCGCAAAAACGCTGTGAGCCTCTCCCGGTGGAACCCATCAGTTTCTTGCCCTCCACCTCTCTCGTTCTCAGCTTTCCTCCTCTCCTGACCTCCCGGGCCCTCGGACCCTCAGTTTCTCGCAGCTTCTTTGTCGTACCACGATTTCTCGGGCCTCTCTGTCCCCCACGTTCTTCGGGGACGCTCAGGCTCCATCTCCGTCCGCTACTCCCCCTCTCTCCAACATTATTCCTCATCTCGGTATCTCCCGCCACCCCAGCTCACTCCCTGGACACCCCGGACCCGGCCCGACTCGGACCGCCCAACAAGAGCCCCGCGTAGGCGCAGCGTCCGTCACCTACATAACCCGCGAGCGCTTCACGTTCCGGTCCCCAGCGCCCGCCCGCACCCACAGCCGGTTCAGCGCATGCGCACGCCATCCCCGCGGCTCGGCCCGCCCCGCCACGGAGGGAAGAGCCAATGGGCAGCCGCGAACGCTCAAGCATCACTCTGCGCCTGCGCCCGCTCACGCTCCGGCCCCGCCTCGCTTCGTGCGGAGACGCGGGTGACGCTTCGTCCTCCAGGCGCCGGGAGAGCCGCTGCGGTGGAGACTGGCTCTGAGACCCCGGCCCTGAACGGCTATTTGCATACTGGGATCACCTGGGCGCTCGGATTTTAACCCAGCGAAGGAGAGAGGGTTGGGCTAAAACACCCTCGTTGGGTTACAATAGTTGCCGGGGCCCAACACTATTAAAACACTCCCGAGATTTACTCATTATAATTCAACAAAGCAGGAAACGGTGAATAGTGAGGCTATTTAAAGTTCCATGGTCAGAGACATCTAGAAAGTGGCATCTCAGCACAACTGAGAAAAGTGAAAGCTGAAAACAGTGAACCGCGGAGACCCCTCGGGGAGAGCATTCTACGTAGAGGAAACAGCAAATGGAAAAAATGAGATGTGACTCGTGACAAACTTGGTGGATTCAAGGACTGACAAGCTGGCGTAGTGGCTGGAGTGAGGGTGGGTGTGTAGCAGAGAACCGGGTGGGGAGAGGAGGTGAATGGATCATACACACCATGCTGAAGAATTGGGCTTCTCCTCTGTGTGAGCTGGCAGCCCTGGGAGGCATCTGACACAAACGCGAGACACCATCTGACTTAGATTTTAACAGAATCTTCTGGTTCCCTGTGGGAAGCAGATCGTAGGGAACCAATATGAGAAAAGGGCACCAGGGAGGAGGCAGCTGCAATAGGTGAGAGAGTGTGGCGGCTGGACCAGGTTAATGGCAGAGAAAGAGAGAAGTGGTCGGATCTGAAGGAATTTTAAGGTGGAACCCGAGGGAGAGGCTAACGCATTGGCCATGGAATGTGAAAGAGAGAGGCGTCAAGGATGGCCCCAAAGGTTTTAAGTTTTTTCCCAACACCTGGAAATATGGAGTTGCCATCAACCAAGATCAGGAAGATGCAGGAGGAAGGCTGAGGGAGAGAGAAATCCAGAGTTCCATTTGGAGCATACATGTTTAAGTTACGGATTGGACACCGAGTTGGGACATCGAATGGGAAGCTGGATGTGTTGAAATCAAAAAGTAACAGGGACCAACCTTGAACATTCCTTAAGGAGACAAAACCAGTAGAGTCAAAGAAACAAAGCTGAATTTGGCTTATTGTGCAACACCGACCTGAATCAGTTCTTGCTTATGCTTCCGGAAATTATAAGCACAACTTGAACTATTTCCCAAGGTAGGTATGAGGTAACCGCTGACCAATACCCTGTTATTTAAGAAAATTCTAATATTATAAGCAATCACTGTGAAGAATAAACAGTCACTGCTTTATGACAATATATGGCTAAGATTCATCCCATGTTTTGGTTTGGTTTACTCCCTTGCAAACTGCTTTTTGATATGTGCACAATAAGCTTTTATTAATCATGACTTCAGTGATTCATTGGTTTGACTTTTATTTCTGAACTTTTGACGGGTGTAATTTTCAAACCTTTGGGGAACAAGTTGAACATAGAGAGGCCAATTCATATGTCATTACCCCAAAAGAACAAGTAGAAATCCACTAAACACCTGCTTAAAATATGCAAAACAGAACTATGACTCTTTTGAAGGAAAATGAGAAGTAAACCACAATATGAAATCAAGACGGAAGTCACAAACTACCAAACCAGGATTGAGTGGCAAACTTAAAACTAGCTCATGAAGAAGCCATTGTTCTTTGGAAATTTAAGGAAGTCTATACTTTGTGGTTTAAAAAAAAATCAAAGAGAAAACAAACTTAAAAGCAAAAAAGGTGAAGCTACAACACATAAGAAAGATTAATGATCGATGGACATCTACCTAAAAATCGCACAGTGTATGTTTGAAAGCTTCCATGCAATTGGCTCTTTTAACAAAAAGGAAGACTGACACAATAAGAAATGGAAATATTTTTCAAAAAACCACAAAGACTTTTCAAAGCAGAACTCTCATGAATATACACATTTTTCCAGGACACAATTCATTCTACAAGGCAGTTTTAGTCTTAATCATTGATGTAGGAGAATTCTGAACAATAGACCAAGGGATAAAATATGTATTGTTGAAGACCTACTGTGTGTCCTTAGATACAGAAAGCAAAAAAAAAAAAAAAGATAGCAAGAAGGGGATCTGCACCATTGGGGAGCTCACAATCTAGTTGGAAGAAAACGAGGTACAAAGAAATAAAAGTAGTTCGGCTCTTTCTAAGGCCTGGGATGGGTGGAGGAGAGACAGAAATTAAAGTGGCGCAGATGTCACTCTTGGGGAATTTACCATTTAGTCGGCAACTTGTGTTCCCGAAACTCAGAAAAGAGAACACTAGTGCCTTCCTGGGAGGAGGATGCATCAGGGAGGCTTGCTGGAGAAAGTGTCACGTGAGCAAAGCACTGAAGGAAATTGGCCGTAATCGAGAGCAAGGGCACGGGAGTCAAGTAAACGTGGGATCAAACCTCAGCTTGTTGTAAGAATTACCTTAAAGTTCAATCTACGGGTAAGGTTTTGTCCCGGAGTCATGACTCTACAGACGGGTGACGCTACTGTGTGACTTAAAAGGTCTGAGCAGGTGAGATTCTAGAGCAACCCCTGCCTGAGAGGACTTTCTGTGATGAAGAATCTATTCTGTATCTGCTCTGCTCAATATGGTTGCCACCAGCCATGTGCAGCTATTAAGCACTTGAACTTGGCTAGTGCGACCAAGGAACTATTTTTAATCTATATTAATTGAATGAATGGGAATTTGAATGGCCACAGGCAGTTGGTGGTGACCAGTCGGGCAACATTGTTCTGAAAGGAATTCCAGGCAGTGGCACCAGTTGAGAAGAGGCCCAGAGGCAGGAAAAGGTACAGCCCACAGGATCCGTATTTGTTTCACGTGGCCGCTTAACAAGTTACCATAAACCGAGTGACTTAAAACAACACAAATGGACTCTAGTGAGTTCTGGAGATCAGAAATCTCATATCGAGGCCTCGGTGGGTCTCGTTCCTTCCGGGGGCTTCAGAGAGAATCCATTTGCTGTCCTTTTTTGGAGGCTGCTTCCGTTCCGTGGCTCGCGGCCCACTTTCTGACATCACTCTGACATCTGCTTCCATTGTCACACCTCCTGCTACTAACTCTGATCCTCCTGCCTCCCCCTTACAAGGACCTTTGTGATGACACTGGGCCCACCTGGATAGTCCTGGGTCATCTTCCCAGCCCAAGATCCTTAACGTAATCACATCTGCAAAGTCCCTTTTGCCATGTGAGGTCACATATTGGGTTCAGATGTGGGCATCTTTGGGGGGCATTGTTCTGGCTGCTACAGGGTCTGAGTTCGTGTCCAGTGGTGGAGAGAGGTCTAGAGTACCAAGCTATGGAGATTGGCCATGGCCTTCCCCTCAAAATCAGTCCGTACCCTGGCACCCTCTCCCCACCTCTGCTGCTATTACCCTGATCCAAGTCACCACCACGCCTTGCACTATCCGTTACCCTGGTATCGTCTGCCCTCCCTCTCCCCTCCCCCACAGTTGGGTCTCCACCAACAAGCAGAGGTATCCTTTAAAATCTAAGTCAGACCAGGACACTTCTCTGCTCTGAATGAGATACCTGGTTTAAAAAAAAAAAATTACAGACCGTTCAGTTAAATATGAATTTCTAATCAATAGCAAATAATTTTTAAATGTTTAAGTATGTCTCAAATGTTGCCTGAGACACACTCAAAAAAAAAATGTTGTTGTTGATCTGAAATCGATTTGGATGGGGTGTCCCTGTATTTTCACCTGCTGACAGTAGCTCAGGACCGGGCCATGGAGACCGAATATGGGGGAGGGGAGGGAAGGGAGAAGATACCAGAGCACGTGAACGTCAGCTCCTCGGGGCAGGGAGCTGTGTCGGTTTGGGTCACCGCTACATCCCAGTGCCTAGTCTTGCTCATTGTGTGCGCATAATAAATGTTTTTCACATGAATTAAGGAATAAATGACTCTATCATTGATTCCCTGGCTCTACCTGTGCCTGAAGCCCCGTTTTGTGAAATGCAATAGGAGGATTTAAAAACTAATTTCCTTCCGGGCTCTCCTCCATCTCGGTGACCGGGCATGGTGCTGGAATTCCATTGTTCACTTTCATTGTCATTTCCCGGGTCCTTCAGGGCCTGGACACGCATCTGTCAGTGACTGGCAAAGGCCCTTCCGAAATACAGGATGAGCATGGGATTGAGGCAGCTGTGAGCCAGTGCAAGTCCCACGACAAAGGGTTCAGCCAGCAGGGCCTGGGTCCAAAGCGTGGAGAATGGGGCAGCCATGCTGATCACCAGTCGCAGCACGTGGTAGGGGGCCCAGCAGACCAAAAAACACACCGCAGCAGCCATGCCCAGGGGCCAGGGGTGTGGCCACGAGTGCGCAGGAGTGCCCGTGGCAGCTGGCCATGACCACCAGCGGCACCAGGAAGCCAAAAATAAACTGAATGGCAGTCACTGTGTTCTCAGCTATCGTCCAGGAGCTGTCGTCCATCATGCACTCTATCTGGGATGGGTAGGCTCCAGGAGCTCCCGATGATAGACATCCAAGACCACGGCCAGCAGCAAGGCCAAGAACCAGGCTGTCAAACGGGCTACCGACACCCACAGTAGGCGCTGATCATCAGTCCACCAGGGCTTTAGGACCAGCAGGAAGATGTCCAAGTAGAGAAGTGTCAGGAGTAGGACCTTGTTGTACATGGACAGATAGATGAGAAAGGGCAGGGCCCGACAGCCAGTCACCCCATATGGCCACTGGCCCCGCGGGAATGGGCACACCAGGGTGGGGAGACCCAGACAGCAGTATATGTCTGCCAGAGCCAGTGGTAGTAGAACCAGGTAATGTTGATTTTCTGGGAGGTCCCAAACCTGGTCATCCAGGCAAGCATGACATTGCCTGACCCCCAACCAGGAAAAGCACAAACTAAACAGCGGGAGTAAGGCCAAGCGGAGAGCTTCGGTGGGGATGCAGTTGCCACCTGCGCAGTTCACAGGGACATCCAGAGTCTCGCCATACTGCTTGTCCTCGTGGTTGAGAAAAGTGTCCTCCATCTCGTCCCCAGACACCTGGACAGGAGACAAAGGCCATGAACCCTCAGGTGAAGACTCCGAGGCCCTCGGAATCCTCGGGCAGAAACAGCAGCCCATCGGCATCTTCAGACACTGAGACACGACAACGTGAAGAACCTTGGCCCAGCACACTAGAATATCGGACTTCTGGAAAGCTCGTGTCGGAACAACCGGCTCGTGAGCATCTGGAATTCCAGAATGTTGCCGTGTTAGACCACGGTCGAGATCAAATCTCTTGGAAGTCCAAAATATGAAACTCTTGCAACCTAGCCAATCACTACTTGGAATTTTTTGGCGGCACCGTGTCTGATTGAACTTTCAACGCCGAAAAGATGTTTTATATCCATGGTGTCCACTCCAGTAGCCGTCGGCCGGAGGGGGCTACAGAGCATCTGAAGGGGCCAGGGCAATTGAGAAACTAAATTTTCCATTTGACTTACTTTTAATTGATTGAAATAGCTACATCTGGCTAGCAGCTACCTCATGCCATGAAGTTCTAGAGCCTGAGATGTGAAAGCTCTCCTATCATCAGCCTGGAATTCTAGATGTAAAACATTAGAATCCGGATATCCATCAAGAGGGGGAAAGGTTCCTATGGATTCATGGCAAAAGTATATTGACTTGGTTCTTCTTCATCTGCAATTTTGAAGCTTGGTGCAATGAAAAATGTGACTCTGAAGCAATTTCATCCTCTCCTTTTTTTTTTTTAACACAAACTGGGTCATCGTAACGCACACAGACAGCACAGTACGTGCCTCGCGCAGGTGCACTCGCTAGGTTTCACAATGAACCTGAACACGACTGTGTGACCAGCCACCAGACTGAGAAACAGAACATTTCTAGAATCCTCCTTGAGCAATTTTTAAAAGTAATGATAGTGTTAGGAAAGGGGGAATATTTTTCTCTACCTTTCCTTCCTTCCTTCATTCATTTAACACAGGCCCCTAGTGCCTGCTCTGTTCCTGGCACATGACGCACAGTAGGGCAGCGATCCCCAACCTTTGTGGCACCAGGAGCCCGTGCTCCCATGAGAGTCTCATGCCTGAGGATCTGAGGCAGAGCTGAGGTGCTGATACTGGCGCTGGGGAGCAGCAGGATATGAATGAAGCTTTGTTCACCCGCTGCTCACCTGTGTGGCCCATTTCCTGACACGGACCAGTACCAGTCAGTGGTCCAGGGCTTGGGGACCCCTGTAGTAGGAGACAAGACTGGAGGCATCAGACAGAATGGAATAAATAAGCAAAATGCCCAGTATTTCCAGGGCTGACAAGTGCTATGGCAATAGAAAAAAATATTACACCAGGAACTTTTAATTCCCTCTGTTGGAACTTTAAATGAGTGGTCAGGGAGGGCTTCTCTGAGGAGGCGATGTTTGAGCAAGCCACAAAGGAGGCGAGGGAGAGAGCTGTGTGGCGATCTGGGAGAAGAGCGTTCCAGGCAGACAGAACGGCCAGTGCCAAGGCCCTGAAGTGGGAACATGCTGGTCACGGTCAAGGAACATGGAGAACGCCAGCGTGACTGAAGTGTGGTAGACAAAGGAGCTTAGGGGGAATAAGGAACAGAGAGACCTGGGGGCCACGTGGGGGCATTGTAAGGACTTTACCTTTTATTCCACGTGAGACGGGACGTACGAGAGGGCGCTGAGTGGAGAAGCAACAAGGTCCATCACAGCGATAACTATTATCCTTGGTGTTATTGACATTATTATTAGAACCACCACTTAGCATCTCATGCTATGTGCCGGGCATTGCTTAAAGCACTTTAAATGTTATACTGTTGAATCCTTATAACAATGCTCTGACTTTAATACCACCGTTATACCCATTCGCAGATGAGGCAGAGAAAGTTAAGTAACTTGCGTGAGGTCACTCAGCTACGCAGAACAGCTGAGTCTTTGAACTTGCCCCTCTGGGAACTCACTCTAGAACATTATCATGCAAAAATTTACATTCCTGAGAGTTAGAAGACAGGACAGCCAGCTGCCCCCTAGCAGACCCTGGGTCTGTGACTCAGTTTCAGCCAGCTCTCTCTAGATCCCCTGAGAAATGAGAGTCACCGAGGTGAACCTACCCTCGGTTTTGGGAGGCCTTGAGGAGTTAATACATGTCAACCTTGGCATAGAGTGACCTGACCTCCCCTCTGCCCAAGACTCCAGCCACAGCTGACGCAACAGGAAAGACAGAGGGGAAGTTGGGGCGCTCAGCTCTGCCCCCTCTGCCATGCCGAGTTGCTGCCAGGAGGCCAGGCCACTCCACAGGTGTCCGTTTGGGTCTGGCACTCTGCTTTCATATGATTTTCATCACCAGAGTAAACACACACGAGCCGGCTTTAAAAACTCAAACCCTCACCAGCGGTTGGCCTTGGGCAAGTCACCACTCTGTGCCTCGGCGCCCTCATCTACGAAATGAGAGTAATAATACTACTAGACTTACCTTCCAGGGGGTTACGAGAATCCACCAGGCCTGTAGCAGTAAGTGGCTCAGAATGCAGCACCAGTGGCAGCCGCTGTCACCTCTGCCTGTTATCTGGGAGCAGCACCCCTCCCCACCGAGGGACCCCGCCCTTCCCACCTCTCACTGATTAAAGGCCCGGGCCATTTCCTGCGGGGAAAGGTTCAGTCTATGCTGTTTTTCTTTCAATACATTCAACAGAAACGGGCATGGCCGATGCCCACCGCATCATCCCTCCGTCTTTCCCACTCTGCGCCCTTGGGTCTGTTGCCGAGACGGTTAGGAAGAAGAGTCGGAGTCTGGAAATGCTTTTACTAACATGGATAAGGGAGAGGAGGAATGGCAAGGAATGGCAATGCTAGCAGCCCCCACCCCTGTTTCCATGGCTTTTTATTCTCCCTCACAAAGCTGGCTTTGCACATCATCATTAGTTACTTTCAGGTTAGCAATGACAAACTACAGCCAATTCCAGACTCAGCCTCAGGGCCACGTCTGTGTTATCAGCTATTTCTTCTCTGGTAACTTATTCCTAGCCTCGGCCCTAGAGCAAGAAGTCCCAGAATAGGTCAGGTGTGTGCGCCCTCCCTGCAATGTGTCCTTGTCTGTAAGTCCACATTTGCTTCTGATGACCTTGTTGCTCCAAGCACCACGCGTCCCGCCAGGACTGCAGGAGTTTCTCACAACAAGGTCCCTTTCCCCGTCTACACACACGTTGCCTCCTCTGCACGTAAAACATAATCACCACGATTATTATTTTATAATAATTCAAATGGCCGGTGACATTTATCAAGCGCCCGTTATGGTCCAGGCATAAATAAGCCTTAGGACAACCCTGTGCGATGAGCAGCGGCTCGTTCCCACGTCCCGGCATGGATGTCAGGACTATTACCGTTATCCCCGTGTTCCGGGCGCCGGCTCTTCCCTGCTTCGAGCCAAGGCTGAACATAGCAGAAGCGCAGGCACGCGCAGATGCTCACCAAAAGACGTGTTCTGGAACATTCGGCCCAAGATGGGAAAACACCCAGACATGCTCTCACAGGGGGCGCTGCATTCACGCGGCGGAATGTCCCACGACGCTGGGAGCGGACGCGGATGGACCCCCACGTCACGTGCAGGGCAGAGTCCCGGGCACACAGGGGATTCCCCTGAGGAACCCACGCATGAATTTTAAATGGGCAGAAAGATTCTCCGAGGGGCACAGAGGGGACCGACTGGGCTCCTGCTGGTCCTTGGCCCTGGGTGCCAGTTACCTGGGCACCAGCCCCTGGAGACGCCTAGAGCTGCCCCGTGCTGATGCGCATGCGTTTCCGGTGCGTGTGTCGCACAGGAAGACAAAGTAAAAGACTTTCCTTAAGAAGCAGAATCCGTGAGCCAAAGGGCTCGTTCCGCGGGCACGCGGCCGTTTGGCGTGTTTCCCAGAAGTCGCGGGGTTTGAGAATGGCTGTTTCCTAGGGACCTGAGAGGGACAATATATATTTGAATCCTTGCAAAAGACTTTCTGTCGGCATGCCCGAGTCCATTCCCAGAGTCTGGATCCTGATGCGGGCTCCCGTGTAACAGGATTAAGGTTCCGTTTCTCAAATTCGAGTTCTGGTACCCTCCCCTCCTTTGCATCCTTCCCTCCCTCCTTCTTTCATCCTTACCTTCTCTTTCAAGAGAGGCCCCTATGTGCCCAACAGCACTGGACCATGATCGGGCTCACAGCCAGGACCGCGGAGGTCTGGGGGTCTCTCCCTGGTGTCTGGCAGCTGCTGGGTTACTGGACGTTCTTTCCTCTGCACCTGACGCCCCCAGGGCATCTTCATAACACAGGAGAAGCAGGAGCAGCCTTTTCCTCCTCCAGGGTGCGCTCGCTCCTCCCGTATTCCTCCCATGACTCACACGTCCCCAAATTGCCAAGCAGCAGATGAGGTTGCAGGGCTCGGTGGGCGGAGAGCTGCCCGTGTCCCCAACCCTGGTCCTGTGTCACCAGCTTCCTGGAGGCTACAGCTGTGCATCGTTTGATCTGGGGCCTGGGGTCTTGGCCACCACTGCAGGGCCTCTGAGGCACTTCTGCTAAGCTCCCACTGTGCCCTGCCCCCATCTTGGAGTCCTACTGTGCACCCAGCCCCTCCTGTGGTCTTTGCAGAGCCCTGCAGACAAATAAATCTTTCTTCCTCCATGTTCTGAGAGAGACGGCTCAGGGTCAGTCCTCCAAAAAAAAGACCAAGGCCACCGAGCACAGGGCCTGAGGTCCCAGAGAGACAAGCCCCTAGCCCCTCTGTGGACTTGGTTTCCTCTCAAAAATGGAAGATGTTGACCATACTGGTTCGCAGCCTCCCTGCCATCGTAGCGCGTGGGCTGAGAACGTGGACCCGAGAGCCAGGATGATCAGATGCTGATCCCAGGTCCATCCATATTGATGTGTTTTGGGGCCTCGGCCCCCCGTGAGCCTCAACGTCCTCACCTGGAAAGTGGATGTTTTGTTCGGAGTGTTAGATGGGCGAAGAGATTTAAAACACACAGCAGTACCTGGTTCATAGAATACCCTAAATCCGTGTATCAGTTAACAACAGCAAGATGAGCCTAATAGAAATCCTTGAAATTCACATTCTGAAAACCCAGGCTGAGCAAGAGGAAGCGGCTCTCCGACTTCGGAACCCTTAGCTCAGCAGTTTTTCTGTGCGTTTGCGTGTCACCCTGCGTGTGCACTGCACAGGCTGAGGGCAGAAATTTATACATTTCTTTTGTTGTTGTTTGGAGAATAAAATCCTGTCATTAGAGGAAGTAGTTTCTGAGTCAAGAGCTTGGAAGTCGCTGTGTGACCTGGTGTGTCTCCACGCCCTTCACGGTGACCCTGTCTTAGCCGGGCCTGGCCCCAGATGCCTGTCGACAAGAATACCCCTTGGCCCCCTCCCACCGTGTTCTGGAATGCCTCATCCCCCATCCTGCCAGCCCCAGGCCCCTGCGGGAACCCCCTCTGGTCAGGAAAATATTAGAACAGAGGAAGCCAAAGGTGGGGACTGTCTTTTTTGTCAGCTCACATTTCCCTGATGCTTAAGTTTACAAGAGCGTTTCTCAGATCGCTTGATCTTAAACTCCTCGGCCACCGAGTCTCAGGGTGTGCATTTCTCGAACTCTGGAAGGCTAAGGTTTTCTGGTGTCCCTGAAGCTGGTGGCCCTTTCCTGGGGGCCTGGAGGATGCTGGGGGCCGAGGACAGGGTCTGTGCACGTAACACCGGGAGAAACTTAGAATGAGAACATCTTAGAAGGTTATTAAGTCGACCTGTATGAAACGGACATTTTTATGGGTCAAGGAGGGTTGAATTCCAGCAAATCTGTCGTGTCAGAAAGCAGATTAGTGGCCGCCAGGAGCTTGGGGGAAGACAGGGGGAATAGGGAGTGACTGCTAATGGGTGTGGGGGCTTTTCTTTCGGGGTGCTGAAAACATTCTGGAGTAGACGGTGGTGATAGTTACACAACATTGAGAATATCCTAAATGCCGCTAATGGTGAATTTTATGTGATGCGTATTTTACAATTTTCTAACAGTCATAAGTAAGTGAAACTCTGCACCTCCCCGTCCCAATATAGTGCAATGTCATAGAGCTCAACCCATGGAATTCCTGAAGCCTGAAACAGTGAATGGCTAAGATGAAACCAATCTTTTGAAGGACATATATTATGTGTTATTTGGTGCATGGAAAAGAATGTATGGGACACGTGTAAAAGTACAACAATTAAGTAGACATCTGTAAACATCTTCGAACTCTGAATATGTAGATCAAGGGTCAGTACATTTTTTTTTGGAAAAGGAACAGAGAGTAAACATTTTAGTTTTGGCTGGTCAGGAGGTCACTCATGGTCTCTGTCACAACTACTCAACCTCCCAGGTAGAATGAAGCGGCCACAGACTAAATGGGCGTGCTGTGTGCCAATAAAACTTTATTTACAAAAGGAAGTGGGGGCCAGATTTGGCCCACAGGCTAGAGTTTGCCGAACCTTTATCTAGGTCAAAGAGTCTGAAGCCTAGAATGTTGGAATCACAGACTCTTAGAATGTAGGAACATCAGCTGTTTGCCCCCGAGGGACTCTACAATGGAATCCACAGACTATTCGAATCACAGGATTCTAGCCCTGAGTCGTTCAATACGGTAGCTCCTGACCACATGAGGCTACTGAGCATTTGAGGCGGGGTAGATCTGAGATGAGACCTGAGGTAAGAGTGTAAAATGCACATCAGGTTTCAGAGACTTGATACAAAAGAAAAAGAACGTGAAATCTCTTCATAACTTTTATGTCGATCCCATATTGAAATGATAATATCGGAAATATATTTGGGTCGATAAAAACATGTCACAAAAATTAATTTAACCTGATTCTTTTTGTTTTCTTTGGCTTGTGTCTCACTTGGCTGATGGGGAAACGTGAAATCGCATTACATTCCTATCAGACGGTGTCAACCTGGACGTTGGCAGTGTGGTGCTGGGGACAGTTACATGGCACAGGTGCAGGGAAGGAAGCACACGGGGTGGGTGGGAGGCAGGGGGACTTGGCGGGGGCAGCAGGGCGCAGCCGACTCAGCCAAACCCATCATGCACTTCCTGCCCTCACTTCCTCTTTGGACTTGTTGACCCAGCGGATTTTTAGACCCAGATTTGGCAATGGCCTGGCCCTTCAGTCCACTTCCCTCCTGGGCAGGGCTGATGGACGCCAAGCGGAAGAGAAGCTGGCTTCCTAGTTTCTAGAAAAACACTGTGGGGCTCTGCCCTTGGGATAGCATCTCCTTCTCTCGAATCATGGTGAGAGAAAGACTTGCTGCTCACAGCCCACCCTCCAAACCGGGGAGCTAGAGGACAGCCAGGAATAGGGATGGAACATGGCAGTGGGGAGGTGGAAGAAGCAAGGGAGGACTTCCTGGAGGAGGCTGTGCCCCAAAGGAAGGTAGGATAGGAAGAGGAACTGTGTTTATTCATCTGGGAGACGCGGCAGGAGGGAATGCAGTGGGGACATACGCAGGAGAGGATGGAGGACTTGGACCAGACAGGCTGTGGGGTGGGAAGCATCAGCAAGGGTCAGCGGGGCCCCTTTGGACATAGGGGAGACAGGGATTTAGGAGAAGGCGCCAAGGTCAGTGTGAGATGAGTGCGGGTGGAGAATGCCCTGAAGAGAGCTGGGGCGGGGGGCTGCCAGTGAAGTCACAAGAGTGAGAAGCGGTCCGAAGAGAACTCGAGAAAGCCAGCACTTCAGGGAGGAGGAAGAATCGCAGAGAGAGAGACAAATGGAGACAAAGACAGAGAAGAAGAGCCGCCAAGGCTCCGTCCCCTTGGAGGAGGGCCGCAGGAGGGATGCTGACAGTCGGGAAGAAGGGACCTTCAGGATCACGGGCTCTTCCCAGGGGTACCAGGTACCCCCAGGCCAGATCTTCTCCTCAACGACCTTCCTGCCAGGGGCTCTGCACAGGAACTGACATTTTCCCATCAAAACCCACCCACGTCTCTTCCGGAAGCAGAGCACCTGTCCGAGGTGCTGGGTCAGACAGCATCTTTAGGCGAAAGCTGCGCCCAAGGCAGACGGTGAAGGTGTAGAATCCCGCAGCATCCCGCCAGGAGCCCCGGCGCAGGCTGTTCCTTCCCCTCCCCGGCTCTCGAGAAGAGGGAGAGGAAGTAGCCACCTGCGCCATCCAGTCCAGTCCAGTGGCCCCGAGCTCTGAGGCTCCTGGTGCCGAAATGGGCCAGGACAGACCGAGCGGCACCGTGAGTGCAACGTACACACAGGGCTTTAATAATTCTTCTCATGGGTTACATGTTGAAATAAAAATATTCTGGATATATCGAGTTAAGAAAAATATATTACTGACTGCACTATTATTTTATATATTCAATATTATACATAGCAGTGGAGGCTACGGGTGACAGTTACGACAGAACTCCAAAGCCTTCAGACCTGACGACTCTGCTGTCGGCACACGAGCCACACTCAAGAAAACGATTCCACACAGACATCCATGGCCTGCGGACGACTCCCCTGAGACATGTGTCTTGGGTCCGTGCCCCAGCAGGGTGCAGACGATGCTCCCATACTGGGCCATGTGGGTAGGGGTCGTTTACAAACCAGTGGGTAGGGGCTAGGGGAATCCGTAGGGCAGGCGGGGTAACCCCAGGGTCAGTAACAACCGACAGCTGTTTCCAGCACCCCCACACCCTATCTGCTCTCAACCTTAAAGGATACCCTAAACTGAGTGACAGAGAGGCCTTGATGCAGGGTGTATGGGTGGGTGGGTCTCCGGGGACACAGGCGGGGTGGGAGGGCTGCCCGCAGGTCTAATTGCTCCAAGCTTGGCTCGGCTTCCCTCTTCTTAGCCCCGGGAAGCGAGAAGCACAGCCAAGCTGGCTGTTCTGGCCTCTGCCCCAGTTGGGCTCAATATCCTTGGGGACGGGGCGAGCCAAACCTTGAGGCTCAGGTGGCAACCAGGCCAGCGGGGTGACTCTTGCTGCAGCACCCGTACCCCTCGGAGGAGCAGAAGAAACAGCTGGCACAGAACACAGGGCTCACCATCCTGCAAGTCAACAGCTGGTGAGGGCCCCGGGGGCGGGGCGGCGGTAGGGAGCGCGGGGCGGGAGGCCGGGCACTGTCCGCGGTGCTGAAGGGGGACGCACCGTCCCGCGGAGCCCCGCCCCCTGGTTCAAGCTCCCCCCCCCCCCGCCCCGCCTCGTTCCCCAGCTCTCTCTCCGTGTCCGCGGACGTGTTCTTCTCCGCCTCTCTCCTACCTTCTCTTAACATCCTCCCCCGTTTCTACGGCCCCCTCCAGGTTCATTAATGCACGGAGACACATCGTGCAACCAATGATCATCAATCCATCCGCACGGGTACAGGGAGAAGGTGGGAGAGGGGTCTAGTACTCCCCAACGAGTATCCGAGCCTAGGCTCAGGCATCCCGAGGCTCAGCCTGCACCCTCAACCTCTCTCACAGGACAAGGTGCACCTTCAGCACAGAGGGTCAGCTCGTGGGGAGCTACACGGAGACACAGCCACACATGACCACTAGGCCACCAGGTAAGGCCCTGGCCCGTGACTCAGCCACGCCCGCCGGGCACCAGGCTACTCCTCTAAATGGTGATGCTCCACCTTCTGGATTAAGTTAATGACTAATAATACGGGAACCGATGATAAAAATGCAGATTGTCCGGTGCCCAGGTGCCCACCCTTTCCTCACAAAGTTTGCTTCTTCCAGGTTCTGCCCACCCATTGGAAGGCTCCGCTTTCTCTTAAAGGACCAAACACCCTCTTAAATGATGCCTCAGTCTGTCTTGATATAGGACTCCCCGACGAAGGACGGAATGGGAGGGATTTATGGGGGTGTCTGGCGAAGACTCACCGACCCTCCTCTTTTGTCTTCCAGGATCGATTGGGATGAGTTTGAATTTAGAAGGGGAGTGGCATTATCTATAGAGCCTGGATTCAGGAGACACGTGAGTGCCCCGTGTCTAGGGGTGCTGGGTTGGGGGCTCTGTAGCTCTCAAACTTTCATAAGACCCCTGGACTCCAATAGTGGGCCACCTAGAGGAATAGCAGCAGGGACCCCTGAAGTGAGGGTTCTCCGAGTTTTGGTGAGAAGATCATCCATCAACCCATCCACCCACCATCCATCCATCCATCCACACATATACACACTAGATCTACATCTCCAAATGTCCATAGAGCTCTGTTGCCATGCCCTGACGTGTCTCAGGTAGGGTCCTGACCCTGAAAAGATTCTGGGCTTGTGAGGAAGTGTACATCAGAAATCCAGTACACCAGCTGAAACGATAACACAGAGCTTGCTCAGCAGAACTATCCGGGAAGACTTCGTGGAGGAAGTGGCTTCCGGGTGGGGCATCGAAGGATGAATAGGAGCTCACGGAGTAGAAGTGGGGAGCAAGGTACTAGGGTACATCCTTTTACTTTCCCAAGTCTGAAGACTTTTGAGCATCATTGTATTTTGTCTTCACGACAACCCCAAGAAGGAAAAACTATTGCTTTTCACTTTACAGATGAGGAAACAAGCTGAGAAAGAAGAGGTGACTTGGGCAGGTTCATCCAGCTCAGAAAAGCAGAGAGAACAGCATGTGCAAAGGCCCAGGGTGGAGAGGCTGCCTGGAGTTTCTAAAGCACAGATCAGAGCTTGACTCTCCCTGGATTAAAACCCTTCTGTGGCTCCCTAGTGCCCGCTGGATGAAGTCTGAACTCCTTAATTTAGCACCCATCCATCCATCCATCCATCCATTCATCCGATACAGATTTCATGAGCACCTCTGTGCCTGGCCCTGTGCTGGTGGTGCTAGGACAGAGCGGTCACCACGAGAACCCAGCCCAGCCCTCTGGGGCTCCCAACCCAGTTGGGGTGACAGACTCATCCCACATGGTGACAACCCAGCGTGGACAGGACTGGGATACAGGAACCCAGGACCTGGAGGACCTCAAAGAGGCATCGTATTCAGGCTGTAGGTTCAAGGAGGACTTCCTGGATGAGGGGGACTTTGGAGCTGAGACTGGGAGACTAGGAGCGGGGGAGAGAGCCTATGCAAAGCCTGGAGCACTAGAAACCTCACAGCTGTGAGGCAGCCTGCATACACACACACCAGGGGGAGAGAGGGCTGGGCTGGGTTAAGGCTGTGAGCCAGGTGGGTGAGCTATAAATTCGTTCCAACAGCAAGGCTAGTATGAGAATGGTACCTGGGGGCTTGCACTGGGGGCACCGGGAAGGAGAGAGGTGGGATCCTTCAGAGCCTGGCAGGTCAGTGTGTGTGTGTGTGTGTGTGTGTGTGTGTGTGTGTGTGTGTGTGTGTGTAGGGGCGTTATCAGCTCCGCTCTGACCAATTGTGGACAGGTGCGTCCTGATCTGAGTGTCAGGGACCTCCAGGATCACAAGTGGTGAAGGGCCTTCTCCTCCTAGTCCCCCATGGGCTGTCTTTTTTTTCCCGCCGTCACCCCCCCTTGTCTTTTTCCCTCTGTCTCATTATTTCCGTCTCCGTTTTGTGCGTCTCTGCGTGTCTTGTTGGTTCTTTTCCACATCTGCATCTCTGATTCTGTCTCGTCCTCTGTCCCATTCTGTCTCCCTTGTTTTTCTCTGTCTTAACAGTCTCCTTGTTTCTTTTTTCATCGCCGTCTCTCTCCCTCCGTGTTGGTTCTGACTCTCCATCTTCCCCTTTCTCTCTCTGTCTCAGTCGCTCTCACTGTGGGACTGGAGGAGACAGCACAGAAGGGCTGACAGCAGGGAGACCCCTCCTCACTCCCTGACGGGGCCTCTCCTCCCCTCTGCACAGACCCCAGCCTGCAGACCGTGCCTGCCGATCTCACACCTCGTCCTGGTCCCCGCCTGGCCCTCGGGCTTCAGGACCTGACCTCCTCTGGCTCTCCCACTGAACGCCTACCTCCCTGAGGCCGCACCGGGACACGCGGGGGACCTGAGCGCCCACTTGAAGGTCTCTCAAGGACAAAGGCAAGGCCTCTGAGTTCTGCACACCACTTCTGCCCTCACGTCTGCCTGGAACCTGAGCTGAGATCCCGGGCCTGGGTCTTCAGAAGATGGTGGCCGAAGGCCCCAGCCTCTAGGACAGAGATCGAATTGGGGTGGGCTGAGGCCATCGGGGGAAGAGGGTCACCCAGATCTGACATTTGGGGAGGTTCCCTTCATCCTCCCAGCCCATTCCCCTCCTCCCTACCTCCTACCTCCCTTCTCTGATGTCTTCTACTTTTTCTTTTTAATGATAAAGTCTTAAAAAAAAAAGCCACCAATCTGAATTCTTGGGCGTCTTACAAGGTTGAAATTCTCACACCTTTGAAGCTCATGAATCGATCAGTCGTTATCATAACTGATCCTCTTTACCTGCTCTGTCCTTGGGCACTCCGTGTGTATCAGTTTTTGCTGTGTAACAAACAACCCCACACTTTGTGGCTCAAAACGCCCGCCATGTTTAAGCAAACTGATCTGTGGGCTGGTGTCTTAACTAGGCTCAGCTGGGCAGTTCCTTTCAGCAGGGCCTTCCTGAGTATCTGCCAGCCCCGGGCCAGCAAGGGGCCTCTGCTTCTGGGGTCAGCTCGCTAGCAGCAGGGGCCACAGGAGTGACTGGGCCATATGGTCACATGGGCCAGCAAGCCTGGCTTGTTCACACAGCGGCTTGGCTGGACTCCCAAGGGAGGGCAGAAGGCCCTGAGGTTCAGATCTCGCCCTCGGTTATCTCCCTACCTCCTAGCCAGCGTGGGTCTGGTAAATGGGCACGTCGTCGTGTTCCCGAGGAGTCGACAGGCAGTGCAGGGTTGGGGCGGGTTTGGGCTGCCACCGTTACGCATTTATTCTCCCTTCTCTCGTGCATGCTGTGAGCCAGGAGCCTTATCCTACCCGTGCCCATCTTAGAGGGTGGGAAGGTCATCGTCCCCACTCCAAAGAGTGGGAAACCAAGGCCCAGAGAGGCGAAGCCACTTGCCAAGGGTCACACAGCCAGAGTGTGGATCTCCGTTCGAGCCAGATCACCTGGCAGCTCCAAGCCTGTGCGCTAACCCTAACAGTTCAGCTCAATGGCCTCTCATTTTAAAATTAGAATTCTAAGAGCCTACGATTAGATATTGTTTTTTGGTGACTGTGATCAGCACTTGTCTTTCCCCAAACCTGCCAGAATTTAAGTGGGAGAGACAGCAGGAAGGACTTGCAAACCCCGCCCCCCCTCACCTCCCGCGACCCCCCCCCCCCCCCCCGTTTCCCGCCCTGCAACCACCACCACCTCTGAAGGCATGTAAGGACAGGCGATGGGAGGGGACAGGGCTGGGCTGAGCCCTGCCGTCTACTTTAAACGGAGGCTGCTGCATTTATGTGACCCCTTCCCGGGTGGCAGATGGGGAACATGGGAACACTGGTAAGTGGGGCAGGGGCAGCCCCCTCCCTCACGGCCGCCCCCTCGGTCCTCTCCCAACTGCTCCTGGTGACTGGAAATGCCTCTCACTTAATTCTAATTAAACCATTGAATGTGCCTCCAGGAGGAGGGGCATTGGTCAGGAGGTTAATTGTAACTAAAAATACCTCCCCTACTTTCTGGAGTGCGGAGCCAGCGGGAGACCCTGAGTTCTGGGTCCCCTGTGCAATAGGTGGGCATTGCAGAGCGGATTCTGGGTGCTGCTATGTGTCTCAGGGGGCCAAAGCGGGTCTTTACAACTGGGTCCTTCCCTGTGTGTGTCCATGGCAGTGCGTCTCTGTGCAGCTTCGTAGTCCCTTGTGAATTATGTGACCAGGGCACTGTCAGGCGGCTCATCCAGCTCAGACCAATCAGAATGTGGGGCAGGCAATGAGCCTGGCTCCCTCCAGAGGGCACCAGAGAGCCACGGAAGGTGTTTGTTTTTTAACAGCTTTATTGACGCGTAGTTCACAGAGCATAAAACCCACCCATTTAAAACGTGGGGTTCCAGGGCTGTAGTACATTCACAGAGGTGTGCATCCATCACCACAGTCGATTGTAGAATATCTTCATCCCCGAAAGGTCACCCCCAACCCCCAACCCTAACAACCACCAATCCACTTTCTGGCTCTATGGATTTGCCCATTCTGGACTTTTCACACAGATAGAACCACACAGTACTATGTACAGTCTTTTGTGTCTGGGTTCTTTCACTTGGCATAATGCTTTCGAGTTCCATCCATGTCGTAGCTTCATTTATTTTCATAGCTGAATAATCCTCCACTGTTTTGGAAGAATTTGAAGCAGATAAGGGACATGTTGGGTTGGTGCTTTGCCCCTTGGGCTGCCACGTGGAGGGTGGACCAGATGGTGTGTTATGGGTGAAACTGTGGCCTAAGGGATCAACTGAAGTCTATTCCCAGATCTGTGAAATGACCGTATCTGGAACCAGGGTCTTGGTCGATGATCGACTTAAGCTCACAGGGTGTCCTTATAAGAAAGGGAAATTTGGACGCGGACAGGCACTCGGGGAGGAGACAGCCATGTGAAGATGGAGGGCTGGAGTGAGGCAGCCACGCGCCACAGGACGCCAAAGGTGGCCCGCAGAAGCCCCCAAACCCGGAAGGGCCCGGAGAGGGCGCCCCTGCAGACCCCAAGGGGAGCACGGCCCTGCCCACCTTGGTCTGAGAGGGTTTCTGTTCCTCTACGTCACCCATTTGGTGGTGGTTTGCTTTGGCGGAGGGAACTGACAGGGGAGTGGAGGAGGAGACAGGGGGCCCCCAGCAGGGGTGGAGCCCTGGGAGAGGAGGAGGGGCGGACTCAAGGACTGCTTCGGAAGGTGAGCGCGGAAAGAAGTTGGGGAAATGGGGCCACTTGTTAGAGAGGAGGCCGCCATCCAATTATCACGTGTCACCTTAAGGTCATCCGCGTGCTGACCTTACCAGCTCATGGCAGGCAGATAGAGGGCCAAACATAAGCAAGCTGAGGACCAGAGTATAAGGGTTGCAGGTCACCACTGACCTTACTGAAGCAGGTGCAGAGGGCGCGGGGAGAAGGCAGAGGCCCGACGGAGCAGGTGAAGAGACTGGGGGTGAAGATGTGAGTGCTCCACGTGAACCCCAGGGTGTAGGTACGAGGGCGTTCACTTCTGCCGAAGCCTGGAGATGACCCCAGATGTATTATAAGTAGATTGAATCTTGTTCAGATGATCCAATGATGGAATGCTGACCCACAAAGAATGAGATTCAGAAAAAAGGAAGCAGAGAGGACCTAGGGATTGGATGCAGTAGGAAGAGGGAAGAAAAATCTGAATCGGTACTCAGATTTCTGACGTGAGAAATGGCCCCATCTCTCTCTGATGTCACACCGGTAACGGACAGGCACGTCTTGGTTGCCTTTATTATTGCACTTGGTTGCACTGGGGGTAATCGCAGCTACTGACTGCTGAGCACCTATTATGCGCTAAGCACTGTCGTAAGCACGTGGATTAATGCATTCGACACTCACGACATTGTGAAGTGGGCCTGTCATCATCCCCATCTCACAGGTGAGGAAACAGACAGACAGAAGGGGACTGACAGTGGTGACGGTGTCCAGGCCTTGAGGGTCTCTGACGCAGCGGTGATCAGGACCAGGGCCAGCAAACCACGGCCTGCAGGCTTGCGCTGTGGTCGTGTGAGGCCTGTGCACCGAGCACCTCGAAACGTTGCTGAGGAAATGAAAGGAGACCGGAAGTACGTTTTTAAAAGGGGAGCTATACCATATTCATGGACTGAAAGACTTAGAACTGACTCACTGTGGTTGACAGGTCAACACATCCTTCTCCCTAAATACGGGTGGAATCAAGACACTTCCGGTTGCAATCGCAGGAGGCCTCCGTAGAGAGTGACGAGCTGATTCTAAAACGGAAACGCACAGAGCCTAGACCAGCCCGAACCATCCCGACAAAAAACAAAGCCGGGGGACTTGCGCCCCCGATTTCAAGGCTCACTGCAGAGCTGCGGCAATCAGGACGTGACACGGGGATGGGCCCCTCCGAGCAGGTCCAGGGGACAAGCTCAGGAACGGGCCTGCGCGGCTTCGTCATTCACTCCGTTCAGGCGTCCAACTCAAAGGGGAGAGAATGGCCTTTGCCACGAATGGGGCTGGAACAACCGGACACGGACATGCAGGAGAAGGGACCTCGACTCAGCTCCCATCACACGCAAAAACTGGAATTCCATTATGGGCTTAATAGTAAAACCTAAAACCATAACATTTGTAAAAGAAAACACAGGAGAAAAAAAGTCACGACCTTGGGAGTAGATACAGATTTCTTACGTAGCACACGAAAAGTATAAATAATAAAAATTAAAAATTTAAATTGTAGAATAATAAATGTAAATAAGAGAAATAGGTACAAACATAATTAAAACTTAAAATGACTAAATATAAACAATACAAATAAGCAATAATAAAATAAAAATAATTTAAAAGTACAAATAAAAGAAAAATGATACATTGAACTTCACCTAAATTAAACACTTCTGCTCTGCAATAGACACTGTAAAAATTAAAAGGCAAGTACACACTTGGAGAAAATATTCACGATACATATGTATGGCTAATATATTTACATTAAAAGAGATATAGAAACTATTTGTTTTATAAATAACTCTCAAGTCAATAAGAAAACAAAGAACACAGTTACAAGAGACAAATTTTTAATATAAATTCCAAAAAATACATAAATGGCTAATAAGCTCGTGAAAAAACACCTGACGTCACTAGTCGTCATGAAAATGCCATTCAAACTAAATTAAACATTAGACTGGCTTCAGTGGCGATCACTGACAGTCGTGAGTCGGCGTGTGGCACACCCACTGCTGGCAGGAACGCAAACTGCTGAAACGACTTCGGAAAACAAATCCGAACAACCTGCCCAAACTGAACGCACGCACAGGGCCCATCGGGCAGTTGGGGCTGGTCGTGGTGTGTCTCCTGGTCTAGATGCCGGTGGGAGAGGTACGTTTCATTTCTTGAAAAAAAAATCACCAGTTTCGCTTATGATCTGGGCGCTTTTCTCTATGTTATGCTTCCAGAGGGCTTTGGAAGACTGCTGACTGAGGTGTGCACTCCGCACGTCGAAGGTCCTGCTAGATCCCCCCGCCCTGTCCCGGAGAGGGCCACTGACTCCCCTCCTGGTGGCGGGGCGCCCACTTCCCCACAGGAGGGCGGCGCCCTCCACCTTGTTAATCCCGGACAATCCTGTGTTTAGTTCACGCAGCTGTGGACTGGCAAAGCCACAGCCCCATCTGGAGCTTTTGTGCACGTGCTGGACCAGACATGTCCCCAGGCAGTTAGTGGGTGATAACAATGTCTGGTACTGTTAAGGCCTGGAGTTCACCCCGAGGGTCCGCGACCCCGGGGCGTCCTCGGTTCCCACACGCCCTGCTGGCCTTCTCGGCCTTCTCGGGGCATGAAGTTCCCTCCCTCCTTCCAGCAGATTCCCTCACACTGACTCCCCAGGAAGGGGTGGGTCAGACACCAGGACACGCTTAAGGCTTCTGGGGGGACACTGGACGGCTTTCATTTTCAGGCCCCACAATATAAAGGACTGTTTCTTGCTTGTAGGTCTTTCATTTTATTTTAACATGGAAGAAGGAAGGAAAGCAGAAACAGTCCGAAGCCATGTTCTTAAACTGGCTGGAGACGGGGCGGGGGGAGTCTGGGGTGAGTCCCTCCCTCACCCACGTATTTGTCTGTTTTTCATACTTTGGGTTGGGGAAGGCCCTGTCACAGACCGTAACAGGAAAGGGACAGAGATAGTTTTGAGTGGGTCATGTCACCACGAACAAGCAGACCTAAAGATAAGTGGTAGATCAGGAGAATTGTTTGCCACATCTGTAATGAAGCTTAAGAACCAGAATACATAAAGAGCTACTATAAACCAATAAAATGACAAAGCGCCCAGGAAAAAGCATAGTGAAAAGGTTGAGCCAGCACAGAAGAGGAAATACAAATGGCCCAGAATAATATGCAGATGCTGGGGCTCGCTGGCAATCGGGAGATATAAAAATAATGCAAATCAGTACAGTTATACAGAGGGCATTTGGGACAACCTATCAAATGACCTGTAAAAATGCATCTTCCCCTGGACCTGGGACTCCACCTCTGGGGATTCATCCTGTGGAGACACACGAATCTGGAAGTTACACGCACAGGATGTTCGCGCCGGCTCTGTCTGCAGGAGCCAGGCTGGAAGCAGCTCCACTGCCCCCCGCACAGGCCCGGCGGGGTAAACGTGGCACGGACGGGTCTGCAGCCATGCGAACTGGACGAGCGGGCTTCGCGCTGACGCGGAGAGATCTCCAGATGGCACTAGCGCGCGCCGTCGTGGAGCTGTGATCCCACACTGAGGAGCCGAACACTCCAGTGCCACGTGCACATGACATCAAAGAGTCACACACCAAACGCGATGGAGTGTCGCACGGCCATGCCCTACGGTCACCTGGGAGACAGGAGGCAGCTGGTCCCGACCTGGGGCACGGCAGGCGCCCAGATGGGGCACGGGAGAGGGGCGGTGGTCAGACTCTGGGTTTACATTGACGGGGGCCGAGATGACGCAGAGGCCCTTGGCCTGATGGGGAGGGGACGTGCACTGTTATTGAGCTGCCGCAGAGGCCTCTGGTTTGGGGAACACAGCTCTCAAAAGTAAGGCTCGAACATCTTGGTTGGTGGAGCGACAGACAGACAGAGATGAACATGTGAATGTTGAAATGTGTTAAACACTGCCTTGCGGAGCAGGGGCTGTCTGGGGGGCGGGCTGGACCAGCCTGGGCTGCGTGAGCCTGGGACGCCCAGCAGGCCCGTCTGGTTTCAGGTGTTGATGCTGTGAAAGCGCCGGGGAGAGACGGGGCGGCCAGGGCAAAGCCGCAGGGCTGTACCGCGTGCACCAGGAGGCAGGGCAGGGCCCTGCGACATGGAGGAGGGGAGGGAGGGGAAGCAGAGGCGACCAGCCTAGTGGCCTGGGACAGGGAAAGATCTGTGGCAGGGGCGACCCTGGGTCAAGACGGGAGGTGCCTCAGGGAAAGGGTGGCTTGGGCAGAGGGCTGAAAGTCTGAGGGACAGGTGAGGGACAGGTGAGAGGACTGCTGAGGGTACAGCCGGGACGGCCCACGGGCCCTGTAGTGGCCCCAGTGGCCATGCTGGAGTGCAGACTGCGGTCCTGTGCGAAAACCAACACCGCCATCCTCACCAACTCGGGGTGACACATGTGGTGGGCCAGCGCGGGTCTCCCTAGTTCGCAGGGGCGCAGAGGCCGTGAGCACAGACCAGCACAGCTGTGGCCAGAGGCGCCAACATTCCGTCCGAGCCCGAAGGCTGGACTCAGGAGCACCTACCCCGGGGCCCTCGAGAGAGAGACCATGGGCGCCGACAGGGGACACAGCTCCCTTCCCGGGGCAGGGCAGGCTTGCAGGCCGGAGGCAGTGTGAGGGTCTTTATTCACACCCCTGCCCCACAGGATGAACAGGCCACCGTCCCGCATCCAGGCTGGGGGTCCGGCTGGGGTCCTGGTCCCCGGCCGGGGCTCACACGTGCTGCCTCCGATGCCGCAGCACCTCCGTGGGCGTGACAGGAAGTCCTGCTGGCAGGCCTCGCAGTGGTAGGGCCTCTGCAGGGCCGACGCCTTCTGCTGGGGCTCGGGCGCGGCTTCCTCAGCCCCTAAGGAAGAAGAGACAGAGGCTGAGGGGGTGCTCCCACTACAGGCTCTCACCCCAAGCCTGAATCACAGCACCCAAGGGGCTCAGCCTCTCCTAGCCTTTGGGGAATTCGGCTCTGCCTCCCCCAAAAGCCTTCTGTGATTAATGCGCACACACAGGCAAGTCTTTGCTGTACGGGCGGAGGCAGAGAGACTGAAGCCCGGGGTGGGGACGGCAGCAGGCACCATGCCGGGGTCTGCCCACTGCAGCCACCCCGTGGGTGACAGCGGGTGCACGCGGCCCAAGTGGAGCTATGGGACAGACCCGCAGGGAGAGACAGACAGAGGCACAGGGGCAGACCACGCAGAGACCACAGACAGACAGAAATAAGAAAGCGGTGGCCCTCCAGGCCCTCCCCACCCTGGGCTCCACGTTTCTGTGACAAAGTGTGCAGGTGGCACCCACCAAGGCCAGAGGGCTGAGGTCGTCAGTCCCCGGATCATCCAGCGAATGCCCAGACGCCGAGGAAACCACCAGGGGATAGAGGGACGCGGAGTGGGCAGCGACGCCCACGCCCCCAGCTGAGCCCTCACCTGGGGGGCCGTCCCGCGGGGCCTGGGGGCAGGTGTTCTCGTGGGCCATGCGCTCCAGGGGCGTCAGGGGCAGGTGCAGGCCGCAGTGGGGGCAGGTCCAGAAGCTGCGGAGGCAGTCGCTGTACAGGTCCGTGTCGCTCTGCGCAGGTGGTGTCAGGGCTCAGGGCTCGGACCCGCCCGGCCCAGCACGGCCGGCCTGGGACCCTCCCCTGGGGACCCTCCCCCGGGGGCTGCGTCCCTGGACTCAGAATAGGGGGGGCCTCCCTAAAACCCCATCTTCAGGGCAGGAAAGCGAGGGGCCGAGGCGGGGTCCGTGCTCACAGTGAGGCAGTTGTAGGTGAGGAAGTCCGTGACTGCGTAGCCCCCTTTGGTGGGGTGGGGGACAGGGCAGAGCTGCCGAAGAGGCCGGGGAGGCTGGGGGCCGCCGTGATGGTCTGGGGTCCCACATAGAGGTTCTGGGCTTCTAGCCCCGTGAGCCGCCGGAGCCTGTAGGGAACCTGACGACGGAGACAGAGGTGGACTCAGCAAGTCACGCTCAGAGCACCCGGGGCCAGCCACGCCTGAAGCCCAGCCCTGCACCTTTCACTCACGTGGGCCGACTTCTTAAGCTGATCACGACGTGGTACTGGACCCTCAGGACCAGCGTCCTGTCTAAAGCATGCCCGACGCCCGCCCCCACCTCAACGGCCTTCCGCGGGCCCCCAGCTCCCCACACCCACACCCAGAGTCTGACCCTTCCCCTCCTCCTTCTTGACACGTTAGCCTGTCCTCTTCCCCTGCTTCCCTGGGTCCCTCCTCTGCTCCAGGAGGCCACCCTGGGCTGCACCCATTTCCCCCACCCCTGCCATGTGCAGTGGGATCAAGACAGACTCTCGATTCTCCATCTAAGAGGTGGGAGGCTGGTTTTAAATGACTGTCCAGCTCTTCCCATCTGTCCTCCAGGAGAGGACCCCTCACAGCTTCCCTCTCATCCCGCACACCCTCGGCTGTCACTGAGGGGAACCTGTGTAACACCCGTGGTAGGGGACTGATGAACCCTGACGAACAAGGGCCACAGGGGTTAATAGCCCGTCTCTGGAGCCGGGCCATGGGGGTCACACCCCAGCTCCAGCCCTGACCACCTGCATGACCTTGGGTTTGTCATCAGCCCCTCTGGTTTGAGAACCCCCGAATTCACGTGCATTCAGTGCACTGGAAGCCAGGCCTTCAGGGGTCTCGATCCTGTGGCGGACGCCCTCTCAGGCCAGGGGGTGCAGGCGCCAGACGCTGGGTACCTTGGATGCCATGAACTGCAGCAGCTCCCTGCTCAGGGCCACCACCTCCTGAGGCTGATGCGACCATCGTCATCGTCTCCTCCTCCTCCTCCTCCCCCGGCAGCCGCCGCCGGGCCTGCTGAGCCAGCTGGCGGTCCAGGGCACTTTCCCAGCGGGCTCGGAGCCGCAGCGAAGCCGCCAGGAGCCGCACGGCACTCTCACTATCCGCGAGCTGCAGCTCCAGCCAGCCGTCGGCCACCAGGCGCGAGCAGTCGCCGTTGGTGTCCAGGGACCGGCTGAACAGCAGGAGGGACTGGAAGACAGGGGGCAGAAGACAGGCAGGGGGTGAGGGACAGCACGCCAGCTTAGAGGGGCCGCCACCTGGCTGGGCTCCTGCTCACCTGCCCATTCATCCGTCCACCTGTCCATCCATCCCCGTCTATCCAAGGGACCCATCGGTCCACCGACCCGCCCCACACACCTGCTGCGCCAACTCTGCACTCTTCCAGGTGCGGGAGACACAACTGGGAATGAGGCAGCCGGAGTCCCCACCCCCTGGAGCTGACATTCAACTTGGAGAGATGGACTAATAAAGACCAGAGTGAAATACAGAGGTTGCTCTGAGAAGGCGGGACTCATGGAGCACGTTGGGGGCGGATGGCTGAGGAGGAGTCTGTGTCTTCGTGGGCTGGGTTGCCCATGCGAGCACCTTTGTCCACACTCCTCAGATGGTGTCCCTACCAGGTGAACACGTTGCTCTCTCTACGTTTTGTCCTCAAATACACAAATACTGAACGCTAGTTAACGGGACGCACGCAGAGGGCACTGCCGTCGACACCTTCAAATGCATCAAGAAATGAAAAAGAAAAGCCACCTATTGAAATAAGTGGTGAGTGGACAGAGGAGCAGGGACGCGATGTAGCAAAAGACCAACGTCATTTGAAGGATCTGGGGAGTGAGGGTCTGTGCTTGCCAAACGCTTCTTCCAACTTCTGTGTGAAAACCGTCAACACACAACATGCTGGGGAAGATCCCATGGGATGGGGCAGGACTGACCAGCGGTTGATGGTTTGGGGGCTGGGTGACGGCACGGGATGCCACAGGGTTCGGCTTGCCACTCTGTCTCCTTTTGTGTACGTTTAAAACTCTCCATCACGAGCACACTGCGCCGGGGGCACGGGTGGACTGAAATGCGGGGGGCATCTCGGCTGGCGAATCTCTGCCTCCTCCCCGAGGTCCGTTCTCTCCAGCACTGAAGAGAGCCCCCGGCACCATCCTCTATACCCATTTGTGTTTCTGTTTACTGTCCGCCTCCCCCTCATGTGTGAGCCCCACAAACCCAGGGAGCTTGTTACTCCTAACCACGACCACACGCTGAGCACCTAGAAGAGGAATTAGCGCTGGGGGTGCAGGCAGGAGCTCAGTAAATGAATGAATGCATAACTGAGCAGGTTAGAGCTAGGGATTCACGGTGTCAACAAAACTCTCGAGGTTCGGGGAGCCTGAAGGATTCTCTCTTTCCTCCACTCACATTCCCTGGGGTCAAAGTGAGGGAGTCCTGATAACGGGGAGTCGCATCTGATAAGCAGGAGGCCTTAGGTGCAGGCTGTGGCCCTGGCACTCTGCCTCTGCCACTTCCTCACTGTGTGGCTTAGGCAAGTGACATGTCCTTCTTCACCCCGCCCCCAAGCCTCATCTTCTCTGAAGGCCCAGAGCAGCAGGGTGGCACCCAGTGAGCGCACAGGGCGTGGCAGCCGCTGCTCTCAGGGCTCCCACTGCCTGGGAGCAGGCGTGCTGTGCACACAAGCACGCACGCACACACGCGCGCACATCTGCTCGGAGCACGTCCACGTCCTCGCCATCCGCTCCTGCCTCACACGGCAGCCACCTTCTCACCTGGCTCCCTGCTCCTGCCCCAGGCCAGACCCTGTCCCAGCACTGCCCTGACCCCTCTGGGAGTGGACGGGCCCCAGGCTCACTGCTGCCTGCCTGCATCTCTGGCCACCCTCCCCCTCACAGACCATTCCAGTGTTCCCTGTGCACACGTGTGCCTCAGGGCCTTTGCACTCGCTATTCCCTCTGCCTAGGGTATTCTTCCCCCTCCCCCTTCCTCCCTTCCTTCAGGGGTTTGCTCGACTACTAGGCCTCTCGATGAGGCCCACCCAGGTGGCCTTATTTCACACTAGAACCCGTCCCCTTCCCTGCCCTCCAACCACCCTTCCTAACCTCCTGACCCTCTCTATTTTCTCCATTGCTGTCACTAACATCTCACTTAGTGCTGTCCTGTGTTCACGGGCACTGTTGGTCCTCCCCTGCGAGACCTGGGGGAACGGGGACCTTCGACAGTTCCTGGTGCGTGGCAGGCACTCAGCAAGGAACTGCTGAATGAATACAGGAATGAAAAGACAGGAGCCAGCCAACAGTCTGCAGCTGATGCCCACAGCCAGCGGCACCTCGCCCTGGGGACAGTCATCACACCTGGGTGCTGGGAGGCGGGGCCGGGACCCACCTGGAGAGCAGGGATGCGGACACAGTTCACCAGGTACGGTTTGTTGGTCTCCAGCAGGGAGACGAAGGTTAGGAGCTGGTGCCTGCTGCTCATCTTGTCCCTGTCATCTGAAGGGCAAGAGGACAGCTCAGGCCGACCCTGCCCACCCATCTCCCACTCATATCCTCCCCCATCTTCCCGCGGAGGCTGCCTGTCCCACCTGGGCCATTTACCTGTCCACAATGCTCACGCGTGGAGCAATAAAATGTCTGTGACTTAGTTTTAAACATTTTGTCGTAATAAATACGACTGTGGCTATTTGGCGGCATTAAGGAATACTGTTAACTTTGTCAGGAGCGAGAACAGCACCGTGCAAAGCTAAAACCGTCATCATTATTATTACTAAACAATATGACATCTGTGATCTGCTTTAGAACGCTCCGGCAAAAAGGGAAAAAGGGGACAGAAAAAGCAACGAAGGCAAAATGCTGGCGGCTACAGAGCCCGGGTGAGGTTAGCCACTCTCTCTACTCGGATGACGTATAGAGACTTCCAAAAGTGAAAAATTAAGGAAAAAACAATGTAATAATAGGAAGACAGCTACGAGTCTAGGAATTCACAGCAGTTAAAGTTTCAAAATTTCACTCTGAGGTTTAAAATCGTAAACCCCCCTTTTTGAGTTAACACGTGTCACCTGACGTGGTACGAGCCTCTGTTTACAAATGAGAAGAGACCTGCGCCCCCGACTCAGACACCACGACCGGTCGCCACACCGCAGGAGCGAAGGCCCCGTGGGAGCGCACAGGCCTGCACCCTGGGGGCTCCCCGCGGGGACCGGCCTGGCCTGCGAGCAGTCGCTGGGCTGAGGTGGCCTTGACAGCGCGGATTCCACCAGGATGTAGTCTGAACACCACCGGGACGCTGCCTTCCCGCAGGCGCAGGCCCACGCCGCCGTGGGGAGGGCGAGGCTCGGCGTGGACGCGAATCTCGCCAAGGCCGCCCAGCCAGGCCTGGGCCTAGCGGGCTCAGCAGTGGTGACGAGAGGCTCTCTGCCCCCACTCGGCTCACGGTACCTCGGCTCCCTTCTTCGCTGGCCCGGGCCTCCTGCTCCTGCTCCTGCGCGTGCAGCACCTCGGGGCTGCTGGCGAAGACGCAGGTGGGGTGCAGCACGGTGCCCTGCTTGGCCTGGGTGTGGAAAATCTGGAGAGACCAGGGACAGAGGACCTCAGCCCTGCTCTTCCCTGCACGTTTTTCCTCACCCTACTCCATGTCTCAGCTCAGCAGTCGCCTCTACCGAAGCCCTGCTGACCCCCCCGGGCAGGGTTCGCTCAGCCCCTGGGCTCCCCATCCCAGCCCCAGCCACTCTGAATCCTCCATCTGGGAACAGGTGTGTCTCCTCACCAGACTGCGACCCCAAAAGGACAAAGCGAGGGCCGTTCCGGTCACAGTCACGTCCCCAGCACAGAGCAGCTGCTGGGAAGGTGCTGAATGACAAACCCGCCCGGGGCCGGGGGCGGGAGGCCCACCTGGTCCGAGTCCCTGCGGCCGCTGTTGAAGGGGTCCGGCACGGCGAGCTGAGGGTAGAGGCCCCGGCCCATCAGCAGCTTGAGCAGCACCATCTGGTCCCGCGTCAGGGCCTGGGCTGAGCTGGCAGCCGCCTGCAGCTGCTCCAAGTCGTGCCGCAGCTTGAACTTCACATCCTGGTGGCAACGTGGGGAAAAGCGGGATCCCAAAGGTTTCTGGGGACTGGGGGGCCAGGTCCTGGCCACGGAAACCTGTTTCCTGAGGCGAGGGCAGGGCTCTGTCCCCTCAGGCCCCCACTCTACCCCGCCCACCCCAGGCACCGGACAGTCCCGCGGTGGCCCACCTGGATGTCCACGTTGTCGCCGGCCCCGTGGGAGGCCGTGCTCCCCTCGTCCTCGTCGCTGGAGCACCCGGCCTGGTCCTCCTGCAGCCGCAGCACCTTGCGCCGGCGGCCCCGCCCGCCTCGTGCTGGCGCTTCAGCCGGTACAGGGCCCGGCGCTCCCGGCGCTGCTGTAGCCGGCTGGCGCTGTCCCCCGGCTCCCGGGCCTGGGCCCCGGCCAGCAGCCCGTGCTCCTCCAATAGCTCCTGGGCGGTTAGTGGGGGACAAGAGCAGGTCGAGTGGGTTCTGCACCCAGACACCGGTTCACGTCTGGGGCCTGCCACTTGCTGGCAAGTGAATTCGCCCTTCAGAGCCACAGTTCCTCCCGAGTGGAAAACGGCGCCTGTCCCAGGGCCTTCCTGCCCGGGCTGCTAGTGGCTGGAGTGGCCCGTATAAGATTAAGCCTGTGCACGGTATGGGCACGGTGGCTGCTTCAGCATCGTTGCAGGCCCACGAATGCCTCGGCTGGGGACGGGAGGGAGGGAGTGACGAGAGGGGGTGACTGTCACCCGGGGTCCTCCCTGAGGTCTCCTGTCACCGCTCCGACCTGCCCCTTCAGGCTGCCCCAGCCCCGAAGTTTCCTACACTGCCGGGTGTCAGTGGGGTCCCCGATCAGCAGCAGCATCTGGATGTAGGAACCTGTCGAAATGCCAAGCCCTGAGCCCCATCGCAGAAAGCAAATCAATCTCGGGAGGGAGGCGGGGCCTGGACTTAACGGACCCGCAGGGGACAGGGTCTGTGACACATGTTACAGACCCCTGCCCACACCTCTGAGAACAGTCTTCGGGTGACCCTACAGGACTGGACCCAGTTTCTCATGAGCCCTCACCCACAAAGGGCGTGGGATACTGTGTGTGACAAAAGAGAAGGACCCCACGTTTTACTAGGCTGCACCACGGTTATAGAGCTGAAGACGCTACAAGATGGGACGACGGTCAGGACACCACTGGTCCCCAGCACAGGGACCCCTAAAATTGCATGAGAGGCCTGGGTGGGGTGACGCCCACCCTGGGCCTCAATCTGCCCACCTGCTACCGCGTCCCCAGGGACGCCTTCATTTTATTGACACCGCACGGCGCACACGCGGCCACCGAGCGTGCAGCAGCAGACCTTACGCTCAAACCGAGAGACGTGGAGTGTTAATGACGCACACGAGGCGCAGAATCACATTGCAGCAGCAGCCGCAAACGCCTGCTGGCCACCGCGGGCTCTCCGCGCACTAACCCATCCGTCCCCACAGGCTCACTGCGAGGCTTTATCACCCCCGGTTTCAGAGGGCGCGCTGAGGCCCGGAGGGGCACAGGGTCACACTGCTCGCAAACGGCAGAGCCGGAGGTCACTGCTGGGACATCCGGATCCGGATCTGGTGCCCAGAACCGCTGCCCTATGCTGCCTCCCAGCACCCCGTGGGGGCAGCTCAGCACCCCTGCTCCAGAGGACGAGGCTCTTCACGACGATGTGGCCTGTGACAGCTACCTTGTACATCCCCTCAGGGAGCCCCCTGGGATTTCTGCCCTTCGCCCTGCCCACGGCACTCCCACGCTTGGTCATCTGATGGCGGGAGGTGAGTGTAGGGTGGACCCTGACCGCTCCGTCAGAGAAACTGCAGCATGCTCGCGGGCACTCACTGTCTCCCCCCATCTCGGACGCCCGGGTGCGTTCCTGGCCCTGTCCTCCTGGCCAGGCAGCCCACCTGGCCGTGAGCCTCACCTTGAACTGGCGCCGCAGGTTGGCCATCTCGTACAGCCGGTGCTCCTCGATGCCCCGGCGGCGGCACCACTTGCGTGAGTTTCTGCTCCGTTCGGACTTCACCTGGTTGGAGGTACAGATTCTAGGAGTCAGGGCCCGTCCGGCTGGGGGGTGGGGGAAGGGGGCTGACACACCACCCAGACTGCCCCAGCACGGGCCCCAACATCGGCCACTTGGAGGATGCAAGGCTGGTGGGCAAACTGTCAGCCATCCTTGATACCTGCTTTCCTCCTTGCAGGTCTCAGCCCTACTGCCCCCTCTTACAGGAAGCCCTCCCAGACCACACTGGGTCAGATACGCCCTCCGGGGTTTCTCGGCCCTCTGGGTTCCCCAGCACAGTCCATTCTGGGTGGCCACTGTCTGGGGATGCGTCTGTCCTGTGCACTGGGCTGCGAGCCCCAGGAGGGCAGGGTCAGGTGGTTTTGATCACCACTGGGTCCCCAGCACTGCCCGGAAAAGGGCCAGGCCCAGGTCAGGGGCTCAGGGAACGTGTGTTGGACACACAGGGGGTACTCATCGAGTCTGGACTTTCTCCAGGTGGCACTAGTTGTAAGTGGCGCTCCGGCAGTCCCCGGCTCCCCCTCAAGCCTGGGCCCTGCAGGTCCCACGAGTGGTGCGGACAGGAGTGGGCGGGGCACTGCCGCAGGCCTCACCTGCACCCAGGAATTGAAGACGTTGAAGAGTGTGAAGGGGTCCCCCTGATCACTCTCCAGGGGCCGCCGCGCTGCCACACAGTCCGGGTTGCTCTGGGCGCTGCGGGTGAAGGGCGACTGGACGCTGAGGGCGGCCGCGATGGTGAGCACAGGCTCCGCCAGGTGGAACATGGAGCCCAGGATGAGCATCTTCCCTGGGGGCGGGGGCGAGATGAGCGCGCCCTGCCCAACTCCCCGCACCTCGCCCACAGAGGGCCTCAGAGCCACGCGCTGTGCTTTCCCGTCACGACACCTTGCGCGAGGCATCCGTTTCCCTACCTGTAGGCTCGAGATGGCCACAGTCCCTGCCTCCTCAGGCATGTGGTGGGCACTGTTCGTGATGGCGGCCACTGTCGGCAATGCCACCGCCTGCCCGCTCTCCACTTCTCGACCAGCTCCCCCAGCCCCCTCCCCGCCTTGCTGGCTTCGTTTTCCTTCCCCACACGCCTTTTGACCTGCGCGGCAGTGTCCCTGTCCCTCTAGATTGTGACCTCCACGCGAGCTGTCACTTGGTCTGTCTGGCACACAGCAGGCGCTGGCTCTTGTGCCTGCCTCAGGATGACCCTCTCCTGCCATCTTTGCTGATTTCCAGTGGAAGCAGGGGAAGATGGCGAGGACCGGGAGGGAGAGAGGGGCGGAGAGAGAGGGAGGAAGTGGGCACAGGGAAGAAGGGAGGACAGGGAGGGACAAAGAGAAGGAAGCAGTAGGAACAGTATCAGGACGAGGTGAAAGCCCGTCTGCAGTGCTCAGGCCCTCGCCTGCCTGCCCACCGTGGGCAGTGGCCTGTGTTCATGTGTCTGACTCATCCCACCGGTCCCCTTGCGCCTTGCTGGGCTCAGGGCACTGTTTCTTAAATTGCTAAGAGGAACTGTGTTTTATCTCGTGAAGTTCTCGGAATGCCTGACCAGTGACTGAGCCAACTGGGCCCAGAACCGCCCAGCAATGAGTCATCTGTGTCTCCTGCCCTGCAGGCCTGGGGATCAAGGGTGTCAGCCCAGCTGGGGTGTGACTCCCAGCTCTGCCTGCAACATGAGCCTAGGGAGTGACAGACTTTCTCTGAGCCTCACGTCCTCATTTGGAAAGCCTGTATCCCTCATCTCTATCCCTTGGGGATGGGAGATGGCATGCCCCCAGTACTCGGCAGCCCGTGCCATCAAACCGAGGCCCGGTCACGCGCTGTTCCATACGTGCTGTGCAGGGCCCTCCACCGCCACCCCTGGCCGAGCCTCAGTTTCCTCATCTGCACTTGGGGGTCCCTGGAGGCCTTCCTCTCCCTGAATGGGAATGAAATGATACAGGATCCGGAGAGCCTCCACCAGCATACAGGAAATGCTCATGGAACTTTCTTTCTTCTCAGAAGACCTGATTCTCCTTGCTCTAGACATGTTCCCTTCCAAAACACACAGAAATGAGCACTTCGCAGCCACAGGAGGCCAGCAGAGCTGGTGGTCTCCACCTCCCATCCTCACTAAAGCTCCATTATTGCAATGCTGGGGGCTTTACTGATGCTAACACGGGCAGGTTTCGTTGAGCACCATGCTTGGGAAATGGTGTCACGGGCGGTGACGCGGAGCTGGGGCTATTCTGTGGTGTGTGGATTTTGGGTAGAAATAGAATGTCCTGAGTCAGGAGAATCAGATGAGACAAACGCGCCGGGGCACAGGCTCCTCCGTGGTGGGGATGACGCCAGAAGGAGGAAGAGGAAGAGGGTGGGGATCCTCATGACTGATGTAAGAGGGGTGCCAGGGTGAAGCCAGAATGGGCTGTGCGGAGAGGGGCACCCCTTTGCTGACTGCTGTGACCCCGCCCCCAGAGCAGAGCTTGGCACAGAACCCGAGGACGGATGAAAGGGCCCTGAGAAGCAGCAGGTCACTCAGAGTCGCTTGGAGAGCAGGCAGTGCCCTGCACCCACCCGGTGCCCTGTGCGATCACCCTGAGGCGGGGTCCCTCACCAATCACGACGTCCACGGGCAGCTGGGCCAGCAGGGACCCAATGGGGGTGAGGGCCTCTGAGCTGTCCAGGGCGCCCTGGTCCTGGAGGTAGAGGATGGCTGTTTCCAGGCTGGCTGGTGGGGGCGGCTCAATGAACGGGAAGGTTCGGGGGTCTCCCACGTTCATGCTCTTCATCTGGAATGAGAACCAAACCCCCCAGGATGGGACCCACGAGCCGCTGTGGAGCACTGAGAGGGCTCGGATCACAAATCGTGATACTTCAAGACTCTCAGTGTCAAGGCCCATAGCACAGAGGCAGGGGAGAAGGACCACTGTCTGCCTGCGTGTCTGTCTGTCTGCCCAGCACTTCTTCTCCCAGACCCTGGCCATGGAATGAGCACATGATCTAAGCTGGACCATTCGAGCTTTCTCAGTCCCCTTCCCAGGCCTCATAGCAACTAAGAAATAACCACATGACCTGAGCCGGGCCAATCAGAATCCTTCCCTGGAACTGCAAACTACAGTGGGAGAGAGAAGTTCCAGCATCCTCTCTGCTGTGAGGGGCCAGGATAGAAGGCCCAGAGCTGCTGTGCTTATTTTTCCATTGCCTGGAAATTAGCCCACCCACCAACGATGGAGAATTCCTGAAGTGTTCCACAGCTAGGCCCGCCTCCTCCATGATGGATACTCAAAGCCACAAAATCCCTTTTTCTGCTTACAAGAATTTCAATTGGGTTTTTCTCTTTAGATCAAGGAATCTCCATGAATTCAGAGGCACAGCAGGTGGTGGGGAGAATGAAATAAGCACCTGTCACTGGGTCTGGCATGAGCCAGAGGGGCTCAGAGAGCCCGGGGGCTCAGCCCAAGTCTCCCAGCTAGGTGACCGGCCCTTGCTCCCTGCTCACTGAACCCTGATGTTGTCTGGGAGATCACCCAATACCCATTGAAAGACCTTCAAATGAGACGCTCCGCGTGGGAAGTAGGGCGAGGATTTTTTTTAAAGTACTCAGGATGATTCCAGTGTGTCGCCGGGGCTGAGAATCAGTGCTCCAATCCGGTCTGGCAATGCCAACGCCGGACAATTACAGGCCATAGAGAGGGCACACGTGAGGCAGTTTTGCCGACAGACGGGCTCGGAAATCAGCCAGGGGCCTCCGGGAAGGCTCCCATGGCCTTATCCACGAGACCCACAAGGAGCAGGTTGTTGTTCCCGTCTCTGGATAGTAAAGGAGGAGGAGATGATGCCCACGGCTGCCGGAGCTGGTGGCATTCACGATGCAGCCTCAGATGGAATCTCAGCTGTGCCGCTTGCCAGCTGTGTGACCGTGGTCGGGTGCTTGACCTCTCTGCATCTGTTTCCTCACCCTTACTTTGGGTTGGTAAGATTACCTGCCCCACAGATTTTCTGTGAGGATCAATTATGTACATAAAACAGAGAGAGCCCAGCCCACAGTAAGCACTAGGTTTGTTTGTTTGTTTTTATCATCATCATCAGCAGGCGAGCTGCTGAGGTTGGAAAGATAAAGAAAGCCAGGTCCTTTATGACATCACTGATTCATTTAAGTAACCAAGTCTAAAACCTCTCCATCTCGGGGCTTCTGGTTATGTAAAATGATACAGTTTTCTTACAGTTTGAACCAGTGTTTTTGAAATAGCAGGTTATGTGGATGAGGAACTCCACGAAGTGGGTCACGATCAGCATTTTTTTTAAATGAAATCAAACAATTTGACGCTATCAGCGTGTCACATACAAAACGGGGCTGGTGTGCACCGCTCACCACATGTGAGCCTACAGCAGGTGCTCCCCGTCCCCCCCACTTGCCATTCCCTCCTCTTCCCAAGCACAGAGACTACACTTCCCAGCCTCCTCTGCAGTGCGCTGTGGCCAGGGGAGCTCTACCCAGGGTGGTGGGGGGAAATACACTCCCGTGGACCTGGCCCTCAAAGCTCCACAAACCCGTCTCCGAAGGGGATGACCGAGGCACAAGAGGGAAGGGGTCGGGTCCCAGATATAGGAAACTGTCCGCCAGCCCAAGGAGGGTCCTACTGCGCTGGCCGTCCAGGCAGCAGGTGCCCTCATCTGGTCTACGAGCAGCTACTAAGATGTCACCCATGTCGAGAAACCACTTCTTGATGGATTTTCTGTTACAGCTGAAAGCACTCTACTGAGTCATGAGGTTCTTCCCGTGCCCTGTGAATCTGGGGGATGATTCTCCCCTCAAAGTGTCATGTGACATTCGGGAGAGACAATGCCCCGATGGCCTGGCCAACCCTTCCCTTCTTAACCCGACCCTGGGACTGGTCGTGTCTAACCATCTCCCGGTCGTCCCGGGCACCAGCACTCGGGGCGGTCCCCTCCCCGCCCTGCCTCACCTGCAGCACCATCGAGTCCAGAGCTACCCTCCGAATCTCGGGGACAGCGTAGGGGGCGAAGGCTTCGTAGTCCGACTCGGCATAGAGGCGGAAGCAAACCCCGGGGCCCGTGCGGCCCGCCCGGCCCTTCCGCTGCTCGGCACTGGCCTGGCTGATCCAGAACTCCTGCAGCCGCTGCACCTTGGCCTGGGGGTAGCTCATCTCCTTCACCTTGCCTGGTCGGAGGAGGGGCGGGAGGGAGGGCCTCTGTGAGCGGCATGCAACTGGCCCCCTCCCGCCCCTTCCTCACTCCTTTATTCCACTAACGCTGACCATGACCGTCAGCTCATTCTGGACCCGACGCTGACACCGCCTTAATGTACGCTTTCGTTTTCTCGTTCACACATCTTTTATTTAATCAAGCCTTTGCTTATTCAGAGGTTCAGTCATGTGACAGGGATTATGAAGCACCTACTACGTGCCAGGCACTGTCCTCAGCACAAAACAAAGTCCCTGGGCTCACAGGGACAAATAGACACCATGGCTCACCAATTCTAAGACCAAACTTATCTCATATTGTACCGTCTCTGACATGCCTTAAAATCAACGGCATGTCCGTGGTTAATGGAGGTGTTTTAAAATTTGTCTTGACAGAATAAAAAATCGTGGAATGTTTTATCACTGGCATCCCAGACTCGATACTATAAGGTAAGTGCTGACATTTATGGAGCGTTCACTCTATGCCAGGTACCATCCTAAGAACCCGAATGTATTAACTCGTTTCATCCTTACGAACTAAGGAGGCACTGTCATTACTGCCATGTTATAAATAAGCAAACTGACACAGAGAGAGTGTCAGTGACACGGCCTGGGTCCCACAGCCAGCACTGAACCTGGCCAGGCTGGCTCCAGTGTCCCCTGACCACCGTGCTCTGCTGTCTTTCCAGAGAACAGTCTAGTCGGGAAGACGGAAAATGAATAAATAGATTAACAGATATAAAATACGATGCCCGTACTAGCAAGAAAAATAAAGCCCCATAAGGGGAGCAAGAAGCGAAGAAAGGGAGAATACTCAGATTAAGTGGACGAGGTGGGCCTCTAATGGGGACCCATTTGTGCAGGCCCTGGAGTAAGATGAGCCGCGTGGCTATCTGGAGAGAGACAGCTCTCAGCAGAGACAACGGTCAGTGCAAAGGCCCTACGGCAGAAGCAAGCTTAGAACGACTGAGAAGGATGAAGACGTTGCCGCTGCTCCAAAGCCCTAAATGCCCCCCACTCCCCGCTTTGCTCCAACACAGACGCCTGCCTGTCCCCAGACCCCGTACTCCTCTCCAGGTCCCCGGGTGGTGTGCGGGGCCGCCCTCACCGGAATCCACCACGAAGCGGATCCCATCAATGGTGACTGAGGTCTCGGCGATGTTGGTGGAGAGAATGCATTTCCGGACTCCAGGGGGGGCCATGTCGAATACCTGGGGGAGAGGAAGGAACATCAGGGACTAACTCAGCCCTCACCGACCCAGAAGGTCCCACAGGCGCCTCAAACCTGCACGTCTAAAATAGCCCAGCACCCTCCCTGCACCCTCCTCCACATCCATCTTGGAGATGGCTCATCATTCACGTCACCCAGGCGGGAACCTGGGCTGTCCTGGGCCCACCCAAACCTCTTCAACGTTTCTGGATGTCATGCCCCTCCCCACACCCCGCCCTGGCGCAGCCCCTCCTTTGCCACCCAGGCCCTTCTGAAGCTTCCTCCTTGGTCTCTGGCCTCTAGACTCAGCCCATCCAGTCTGTCTGTCACCACAGCAGAGGGACCCGCGAAAGCATCAACTGGCACTGGCCTCACCTCGCTCAGAACCCTCCTGCGAATCCAGTCTGCCATGGTTCCACACTGGGTCCACAACACCCCCGCAGTCTAACCCTGTGTCCCTGTCCGGCCCCACGTCTCCCGACTTCCTCGTCACAGTGCAAACTGCAGCCACCCTGCGTGCAGTGTCCTGGCCGCCCCATCTTTCTCTCACTGCAGGTTCTTTGCACGAGCCCTTCTCCCGGACCCAAGGGACAGTCAGGCACAGTGGCTGAGAGCTGGGGTCAGCAGCTGCAGCCGGGGCTGAATCCAGCCTGCCGCCTGTTTTTGTGAATCAAGTGTTCATGGCGCACAGCCTCAGCTGGTCAGTCTGCTTAACGGTAGTCCTTACACATGGTGACAGAGACCATGTGGCCCACGAAACCTAAACATATGTGCTGCCTCGCCCTTCACAGTTTGCCAATCCCTGGTGAACGGCACGGACTCTGGTGCCAAATTACCACGTTCCGCAGACCGGCTCTGCCACTTAGTGCCTTTGCTCACATCTCTGCTTCACACCTACGGAGCAGGGATGGCGCCGCGCAGAGCAGGCAGGGCTGCTGAGGACTGAGACGAGCCTGACGCTGAGCTCAGACTCCTGTTACCTGGGACACTCCTCCCCGCCCCTTCCCCAGCCGGGCCTTCACAGGTCTGATCGGAAAGTCCTTCCCCCAAGAAACCGACCAGAATCCACAACGACGCTCGCAGAGCGCCAGGGCTTCCGCACTTCCGGAAACTGTCAATTACTCGTCAGTTACTGTCAATTACTTCCCCCACAGACACAAGGGGAGGCACCAAGGTGGTGCTTGGAGGCTGTGTCCTTAATCAGTAAACAACTGACTCTTACCTGAAGGAACTGTTCCCCAAGGTGACTACAGCAGGCAGCTCCCAGGACAGCCCGGGGTGCCCTGGCCCCAGACTGCCAGCCTCACCCGGTACCTTCCCACCGAGTGGGCTTAACCAGAGAGATGCTGCGGAAATGACGCTTTGTGATTCCCAAGGCTAGGAGGTCACAAAAGACGTCGTGGCTTCCGCTTTGGCATCTCAGGGAGAGCCAGCCACCATGCTGTGGGGACACTCAAGCAGCCCCTAGAGAGGCTGCAGGGAGGGGAACTGAGCCCTAGGTAACAGCCAGCCATGTGAGTGCGCCATCTTCGGAGAGGACTGCCAGCCACAGTCACGCCGTTCAAATGAGTGCAGCCCCAGCCGACCCCTGACTGCGCCCTCAGGAGACCCGAGCCGGTACTGGGCTACGCCGCTCCCAAAACTGACCCACAGAAACCACGTGACAAATGCATGTTCCTTACTCTAGGTTCATTGCTGCTAAGTTTGGGGGTGATTTATTAACAGCCTCTGTCCCGGCACCCTTCCGCTCCAGCCAGGTGGTCTCCTCACCTTTCCCCACAACCACATCACAGATTCCCGCCTCCAGCCTTGCCCACGCTGGTCCCCTCCTTCAACTGCCTTCCTCCCTCTCCTCCTGCTCAAAACCCTCCTTGTCCTCCAAAGCCTCCCATGTCACCAGGAAGCATGCCCTGGCACGTACCCCTCCTGCCGAAAGTGTGAGCAGCCCCTCTAACGCCCGCAGCCCTGAACTTGCGGAGTCACGCCCCCTTCCCCCGCACCCCACCCTGCCCAGCTGCATGCTGATACCTTGTCCTGGTCGGCCACGGAGAGGGCACTGTGCAGTGGCAGCACCACCCAGCGCTGCGTGTGGCTGGCATAGGTCTGGGCAGCCTCGAGCACGGCGCCGATCTCAGCCATGCCACTGAGGAAGACGAGGAGGTCGCCCCGCTCCTCCGGTGGGTACTTATTGTCGATGGTCTCTAGCACCCTCAGGTAGGGCCTCGGGTCCAGCTTCTCCGACTTGGATGTCGCTGGCTTGACCTCCTGTGGCTGGTACACGACCTGCGAAGAGACAGCCCCAGGCGGGAGCGCACCCTGTCACTCCGGCTCGGAGCAGAGGGGCAGGGAGACCACGGGCCGACAGAGGAGACACACAGCAGTCAGAAGGCAGACAGCACGCTCGGACAGGATCACGTGAGGAGGATGAAATAAAAGGACAAAGTCTACGACTTCTGGGGAGCTGGCAATGTTTGACGTTTTAATCTGGGCGTTGGCAGCATACAGGTATGAAATTTATAAAAATGTATTGAAATTTACATGTGATACGTGCACTGTTGTGTTTGGAGTATAAACTCAATAATGACAACACCTTACGGGGTGCAGCCAGGTTAAACCCTAGAAATCCCTGCTCAGAAAGTGCCCTCGCACTGTTTCTCTGGCTGCTTAGAAGACAGACCGTTGGGCATTTAGAACTGAAAATCACGGGGACAGTACAGGTTACTGGTGGAACCGCAGGGCTGTTACCAACCCTTGACTCAAAGGCCCAAGAGTAAGGAGTGGTTGGCCATCAAAACCATAGAGGAGGGGGCTACGTGGAGAGCGCCATCTTAAAAGGAGCGGTGACCTCGGTTGAGGACACAGCCTGCTGGAGACCTCGAGGGAGGGGGTGGATTCCCTGTTCCCCAGCGGCCGAAGGATGCCAGAGGGCGAGGCGTCCAGTCTCACCATCCACACGGGCCGCCTCCCAGGGACACAGGAAGGTGGAGGGGAGGGAACGGAGAGTGGGAAGGGCAAACAGAAGCCTCTGGCACAGGGCCTGTCGGCCTGCGAGCGGGATTCGAATGGCGGCTCTGCCACTTCCGAGTCATCCTGGAGACAAGTGGCTTCACACCGCGGGCTTCGCTGTTACCCTCCTGGGTGGCGATTCCAGGCTGTGGGCGGGGCTGACGCGAGCTCGCGCGTGAGCGGGGAGCACATGGTAGACGCTCCATGAATGTGAGCCGAGCTCACCATCGTCAACGTTGGACAACTACACGGGAGCCAGAGCCAGCGGCTCGGAAACTCGGGGAAAGTGCGGGGCGCAAACTGCTGTGGGAACTGAAGAGCTGGGAAGCTAGAAAGGATCTCTGCCTAGCATGGGGAGAGCGAACTGGGAGAGGACCTAAAGAACACGGTGCTGGTGACTGTCACACTCCCTTTCTTTCACCTAAAGGGCGTGCCTCCTGATTTCGGCTTCCTCAGCAGTAGCTGCACCTCACCTCAGCGGGACTGTGAGGGATGCGGGGGCGTCAGGCCTATTGAGAGAACGGGGTGAGATTGAGCGTGTCGACTGGCGTGGCCCCCACAAAGTCTGCTCTCTGCCTCCCTGGCGCACTGTCGCCTAGAGAGAGAGATGACAATTTCCGGCCTCCTTGCATCTCGATGGGGCTCGGAAATGAGGACGAAGCAACTGCAAAGCCACGTCCAACTGGAAAACAACCCACAATGCACCTGACGCTGGCCCTTCCCTCCTCCCACCAGCTCTAAGCACACGGCCCGGGACAATCTCCAGGCCAGGGTTCTCACTGGGCGTGGTGAGAACTTGACAACATCTGGAGATAAATCAGCTTGTCACACCTGGGGGAGGAAGATGCCATTAGTCCCTAGTGGGTGGAGGACAGGGACACTGATAAACATCCACGACACACAGAGCAGTCCCGCAACTAAGAATCATCCTGTCCAAAACGCCAACAACGCTGAGTGTGAGAAACTCTCCCTAATGAGATGGTCGAGCAACGAGACACCAAAGAGCCTCGATCCCTGAATGACTACGTGGAACTGAGCTGCCCATCCTCCTGGACCAGCTGGACCGTTATACGGAAGAAATACACGTCTTTGTTATCTGGCACTTTACATTTCTGGGTCTCCTCTAACAAACTCTAGCGCTCTTCTCTGCTCACTCAAAAGACTCAGGAAATGGCCGCTTTAAAAATGACAGGGGGAGAGAAAAGACCCCTACTTGAAGGGGTGAGAAACAGAACAGCAGAGGAGGGACAGGTCCAAGTTGGGCCAGAGGCCAGGCGGGAGGACGGGGGTGGGGACGCACTGACCGTGATGGGGAAGAGCCTCCCGGGCACCTGCACCACGGGGGCGCCGCCAAAGTAGCTGGAGAAGAGCGAGATGTTGATGGTGGCCGACATCAGGATGACCTTGAGGTCCGGCCGCTCGGGCAGCAGGCGCCGGAGGACGCCCAGGAGGAAGTCGTTGTGCAGGTGCCGCTCGTGGACCTCGTCCACGATCAGGACCTGGTACTGGGGCAGGCGGGGCTCCCGCTGCAGGTGCCTGAGGAGCAGCCCCACCGTCAGAAACACGATCTTGGTGGCTGCCGAACGCGTGCTCTCGAAGCGGATCTGGTAGCCACCTGGGGGGGCGGGGAGGGAAGGTGATCAGGGGAGGACCCCGGGCGTGGGCACCAGCCCCTCACCCTGCGCAGACGAAACCTAAACCAGTGCCCCCGCACCGGACTCCGCAGTCCAACAGACGTGGGTGAAAACCCACTTCTGCTACCTAGTGCCGCTGACCCTGGGCAAGCAGTTCCACCCCTGAGACGTATATTTCTCCTAGATGCTGTGAGAATTATATGTGCTAATTCACACAAAGTATCTGGCACGGAGCCTGGTACGTGACACCAGTTAATGATGATAATAAAAATCAGCCTTTCTTGGAGCCCTCACCAGGTACCACCGACGATTCTAAACACTTTATATCTATCGACTCAATTCATGCTCACGACCACCACAGGCTGTAAGAATAATTCTTACTTATTGATTTATTTATTTTTAGACGCAACCCTTGGTTGACCTCACAGATTCCAACGACTCTGTCAGCTTTCAATCCCTTATTTTTTTTATTTTTTACATCTACAGCACCTGGTCTTCCTAGGTGGTCTCCCATCCAAGTACTAACCAAGTGCGACCCTGCTACTAACCAAGTACTAACCAAGTACTAACCAAGTGCGTCACTCATCCAAGGTAACTCAGCTAGAAAGTGTACCTCACATCGCGCACACACACGCACGCGCACACACACACAGACGCCTATTTCAGATGAATTATACTTCTAAATGTGAGTTATTAGGAAAAGAAATCGAATATCTTTGTGACTTTAAAGTAAGCAAAAATTTCTTAAACAGATCCCAAAGACTGTCAACCATAAAAAGAAAATGACACACTTGAAATGAAAAGACATCACCATCGAAAGACACCAACAGAAAATGAATGGCCATTCACAAAACAGGAGACGAGATTACGGATACGTAAATCCTACAAAGGACTCTTATCCACAATCCATAAAGACGTATAAGTCAAGAACAAAAAGACAGACAGTGCAAAAGACAAACGGGAAAAGGCCGGGACAGTCACTTCAGCAATGAGGATCTGCCAAGGGCCAGTAAATTAATGGAAAGGTACTCAACGTCCTCAGTCTCCCAAGAAACTCAAATTAAAACCAAACAGCAAATTAAGATCTGATACCACCACACACCCACTAGAGAAGCTAAAATGAAAAAGAGTAACGGTCACAGGCGTTGTGACAACATGGACTGTACCGCTGGTGGGGATGCAAAAAGGCAAGACTGCCCTGCCATAGACTTTGGCACCATCCACTAAACCTAAACATACATGTGGATCTGATGGCCCAGCAATCCCACTGCTAGACACACACTCACAAAAATACGTACCCAGACACCAAAAGGCAAGTCACAGAATGTTTAGAGGGGTACTGTTCACAAGAGGCTGAAACTGGAAACATCCCTATTCCATCAGCGGTAGAAGGGACAAACATACGTGGTGCCATCACCGTGGGAAACCGTGCAGCGCCAGGAAGGCACGCCACACACCTGCATCTACACGGTAGATGAACCTCACAAAACTGAGAGTGAGCGACAGAAGCCGGGCCAGAAGAGAACATACTTTGATTCCATTAATAAAAAGATAAAGAGCCAAAAATAATCTGTGATGTTCTATCATCAACGCAGGTGTGATGATCTAGCGCTAAGGTGATGATTCATCACGAAGAATAGTGATGACACTGAAGGCCTCAAGGGGGTAACTAGAATGGGAGGCGAGAGGACGATGGGGTGCTGGAAAGGCTGATTTTTTTATCTGGGTGCTAGTTATACAGATATACTCGACTTGTGAAAATTCAGAGCTGTACACTTGTGACACGTGCATTCCTTTGTGTTCAAAGTGTTCTAACTTCAATAACAACTTTTAATTGAGCCAGGATTAGAACCCTAGAAACCATCAGTAAGGAAGTGTCCTCATTCTTTTTTTATGGCTAACTAGAGAAAAAACATGGGGAACCTCTGGACATTTTTATTGTTAAAGTGCCACACAGGCAGACCTGGGCGATGCTGCGGGCTCTGTCCCAACCACCACGACAAAGCGAGTATGGCAGGAAAGCAAAATGTCATCTCTGGTGGTGGAGGGGCTTGCCTCCAATTTGTTAAGAAAATCAAGTGCAACAAGACGAGGTTGGCTGTCCTGGGTGATGGTGGAGACTGTCTCGCTGGGACCATGTCAAGGACACTCGGTAGATAAATTTCTACTGCATCGAAAGGGAAGTGCATTTGTTACTTCGTGATCTACCAGGTACAAGCACCTCATTTCCCAAGGTCACGGGGAAAAGCTGGCACGCGGACAGCGCTACTCACCTGCGAGCCGTACTGACTGAGGCTCTCGAAGCCCACGCGCTTGGCCAGCGAGACGCAGGCGATTCGCCGAGGCTGGGTGCACGCCACGTGACTGAAGCCGGCGGCCAGCAGGTACTGGGGCACCTGAGTGGACTTGCCACAGCCCGTGTCCCCTGCCACCACCACCACCTGGTGCTGCTTCAGCGTCTTCACGATGCAGTGCCCATACTGGAATATGGGAAGTGCCGCCCGCTCACGCTGCAGTTTGGCCAGCCGCCCGAAGGCCTGCTTCTGGCTGAAGTCCAGGTAATGTGACAGAGCTTGGCGGAACTCAGACACTCTCTCCGGGGGCAGACGCCGGCCCGGCCACCGAGACCCCCGAGCATCGGGGCCCAGGACAGAGAGGTTGATGCGGTAACGCGAGTCATAAGCTCCAGGTAGGTCGGCCAGTGCCGGGATGCCGGGCTGGGGACGCCCAGGGTCTTTCTCCTCCTTCCTGGGGGTCCTGAGATTCTGGAATCTCTGTAAACGTTCAAAGAAGGTCCAGAACTTCTGGCACTCCTCCGAGTCCTGGCGGATATAATCCTCGTCGCCGAAGAAGGCATCCTCGAACAGACGCCGGGTCTCTGGACAATTCCAGTCCCATTTCTCCAGGGCCTCCTCCTCGCTGGGGGCCCGGGATCGGTCCCGGTGAGCCCTGCCCTCCCTTATCCGGGGAGCAGCCATCACAACATTGTCACAAAACTGGCCTCAGTCTTGATCACCTGGACCAAACATTCTCATCCATCCCCACCTCCTGCAGTGAGAGGCCAGTGCCTACAACAAGGAACTCAGGAGTGGCACAGGATCACCGCAGGACGGCAGAGTAAATGGCCAGGGTCAAGCTGGTGACTCACAGGGCACCTCACGACTCCTGCAGTGCTCTCCGGGACGGACACAAGATCCTCCTAGATTTTCAGGCCCTGATGCCTAGGGAAAGACCAGAAGACACTCATTCGTTTTTAAAACATTTATTGAAAGCCTTTTCGCAAGCATTGGTCTAAGAGAAGGGACAGTAAAGAGAAAGGTCACTGAGCCCCCACGAGTGGTCATGCTCACATGCAAGAGACACACATGTCACCAGAATGACAATCCACTGACTGGGGCTGTGATGCAGGAAGCCCAGGGGTCTGTGGGAGCCTCCCCTGACCAAAACCACGAGAGGTGTGCTATACGAAGAGTACTCTGGGAGTACTGATTAAGTGAGACGAAGTGCACACATTTGCAAGCGTTGCGTTTCGTGCCTTTGCTGCTCAGCACACCCCTTCCTTCTTCCTCCTAACAGGAGGTGCCTGCCTTGGGAGAGCAGCCCTTCCTGGATTCAATGTGGTTCTGATGGCCTTGAAACCGGAGACCCCCTATTGGCTAGGCAAGTGACGAAGGTCTGGCCAATCATGGTACCCTACGCTCCCTTGAACCAGTGCCTGGACTGAGATGTGGACACCATCCAAGGCAAGAAACTGAGACCTCTCTGGATTCACACCGGGTTACGAAAAAGTTCTGATTTCATCTACTGTGGCTAGGCAAGGCCGACATAAACCCGGAACTCTTGGTAGTATCTCCTGAGATGATCACTTTCCCTAGAGAAAAGCCTGCACGTGGGCACAGTGCAGCTGACAAAGGACGGTCACTGAGCCACTACAAGGAGAAGTAGAAGAGGGAGGGGGCAGAAGTTTGGCGACATCATTTAGTGCCTGATGCTTAGTTGCCTATAACCCTCCACTACCCAGCAACACGAGAAAACGTCTTTTTGCTTAAAGGTGGGTTTCTGCCTCACAGATGCCTGTGTCCTAACTAACATAGACCATACCCATAGGTGCAGTTTCCTGCAGGGAGTCCAGCACAGACTCTTAAGGATTTATGATCTTGAAAGGGTTCTAAACTTCTCATGGTAAAGGCTTTGGAGTTGGGCAGATCTGAGTTTGAACCTCAGCTTCATCATTATTAGATGTGAAATCACTGTGAGGCTGTTTTCCTCATCTATCAAACGCACTCAATATCCCTCAAAACATGGCAATGTTTATCACCTAGCCTGGTACATGGAAGCTAAATAGTAACTAGCACTCAAGTCCAGAGCTTTCTCCCAATGGTGACTAACACAGGAAAACAGCGAGAACCAGGGACATATAACCTGGAAAAAAATTACATTCAAAAGGCCACAACTGGCCTGCATAATGGCATGCGCAATGCTTCCACTTGGTCTGCCTCATCTCTAGACCCTCATGGACCAGAGCTTGCAGCTTCGATCTCTCCAGTGTCAGGGGAACTCAGGCCGACTCTGGGAATCATTAGAGCCAGAGACACGTCCCATCTGAGGAAGAACTAGCAAACTGGCAGAATTGTTTCCCATAGGAGCAGCAGCCTGTGGGAAGGCACATCACTTATTAAACACCTGGACTGGGTGATGCCAGAGCACCTTCGGGACCCCCTACTCTAGGCAGGAGGTAAGAGCACAGAGCCGTGAAAGACTCCTGCAATGCTACGGGTCTAGAATGAGAGAGCATCCCTCTCAGGCTTTAAAACGTCTGTGTCCGCACGTGGGCCCAACTGAGAGCATCAGCACAGATATCAAGGGGCTACTCTTTTAAGCCACGTTTTTTAGAGTTCCTGAATCTACTAGTTTCTCTATCACTCTGTCTCTGACCACGTCTAGGTTTCTCTTTTCTAGGCTCGGAGCTTTTAGTGGTTTTCTTTGCCTCCCTATTTCTCTCCTTTCTGGCTCTCCATCTTCTCAGTGTCCTGTCTTTTTCAGTCCATGCCGTTCACGGGCCAGCATCTCATGATGTCAGTTTCTTTCAGATTCTCCCTATTTCACTGTCTCCATCTTTCCATATCTACAGGTCTCTCCCCATGATTCCGCCTCTCATCCTACTTAAATTGCGCACTTAAATTGTCCTCCCCTTCCGTCTGTTCCTGCTCCCCTGTTCCCACTCTAATCTTTCTGCGTCAGCCCCCGACTTGAAGTCCCAGGACGACTCGTTTCCCGCAAAAACGCTGTGAGCCTCTCCCGGTGGAACCCATCAGTTTCTTGCCCTCCACCTCTCTCGTTCTCAGCTTTCCTCCTCTCCTGACCTCCCGGGCCCTCGGACCCTCAGTTTCTCGCAGCTTCTTTGTCGTACCACGATTTCTCGGGCCTCTCTGTCCCCCACGTTCTTCGGGGACGCTCAGGCTCCATCTCCGTCCGCTACTCCCGACCCCTCCTCCAACATATTTCCTCATCTCGGTATCTCCCGCCACCCCAGCTCACTCCCTGGACACCCCGGACCCGGCCCGACTCGACCGCCCAACAAGCGCCCCGCGTAGGCGCCGCGTCCGTCACCTACATAACCGCCGTGAGCGCTTCAACTTCCGGTCAGCGCCCGCCCGCACCCACAGCAGGTTCAGCGCTGCGCACGCCATCCCCGCGGGCCGGCCCCGCCCCGCACGGAGGGAAGAGCCAATGGGCAGCCGCGAACGCTCAAGCATCACTCTGCGCCTGCGCCCGCTCACGCTCCGGCCCCGCCTCGCTTCGGCGAGTGGCGGTGACGCTTCGTCCTCCAGGCCCGGGAGAGCCGCTGCGGTGGAGACTGGCTCTGAGACCCCGGCCCTGAACGGCTATTTGCATACTGGGATCACCTGGGCGCTCGGATTTTAACCCAGCGAAGGAGAGAGGGTTGGGCTAAAACACCCTCGTTGGGTTACAATAGTTGCCGGGGCCCAGACACTATTAAAACACTCCCGAGATTTACTCATTATAATTCAACAAAGCAGGAAACGGGTGAACAGTGAGGCTATTTAAAGTTCCATGGTCAGAGACATCTAGAAAGTGGCATCTCAGCAGAGAAAAGAAAGCTGAAAACAGTGGGAACCGCGGAGACCCCTCGGGGAGAGCATTCTACGTAGAGGAAACAGCAAATGGAAAAAATGAGATGGTGACTGGACAAACTTGGTGGATTCAAGGACTGACAAGCTGGCGTAGTGGCTGGAGTGAGGGTGGGTGTGTAGCAGAGAACCGGGTGGGGAGAGGAGGTGAATGGATCATACACACCATGCTGAGAATTGGGCTTCTCCTCTGTGTGAGCTGGCAGCCCTGGGAGGCATCTGAGTACAAACGCGAGACACCATCTGACTTAGATTTTAACAGAATCTTCTGGTTCCCGTGTGGGAAGCAGACCGTAGGGAACCAATGAGAAAAGGGCACCAGGGAGGAGGCAGCTGCAATAGGTGAGAGAGTGTGGCAGCTGGACCAGGTTAATGGCAGAGAAGACGGTGAGAAGTGGTCGGATCCTGATGGAACCCGGAGGAGAGGCTAACGATTGGCCATGGAATGTGAAAGAAAGAGAGGCGTCAAGGATGGCCCCAAAGGTTTTACCCCAACACCTGGAAATATGGAGTTGCCATCAACCAAGATCAGGAGATGCAGGAGGAAGGCTGAGGGAGAGAGAAATCCAGAGTTATATTGGAGCATATTACGTTTAAGTTACGGATTGGACACGAGTTGGGATGAATGGGAAGCTGGATGTGTTGAAATCAAACGTAACAGGGACCAACCTTGAACATTCCTTAAGGAGACAAAAAACCAGTAGAGTCAAAGAAACAAAGCTGAATTTGGCTTATTGTGCAACACCGACCTGAATCAGTTCTTGCTTATGCTTCCGGAAATTATAAGCACAACTTGAACTATTTCCCAAGGTAGGTATGAGGTAACCGCTGACCAATACCCTGTTATTTAAGAAAATTCTAATATTATAAGCAATCACTGTGAAGAATAAACAGTCACTGCTTTATGACAATATATGGCTAAGATTCATCCCATGTTTTGGTTTGGTTTACTCCCTTGCAAACTGCTTTTTGATATGTGCACAATAAGCTTTTATTAATCATGACTTCAGTGATTCATTGGTTTGACTTCTTTTATTTCTGAACTTTTGACGGGTGTAATTTTCAAACCTTTGGGGAACAAGTTGAACATAGAGAGGCCAATTCATATGTCATTACCCCAAAAGAACAAGGAGAAATCCACTAAACACCTGCTTAAAATATGCAAAACAGAACTATGACTCTTTTGAAGGAAAATGAGAAGTAAACCACAATATGAAATCAAGACGGAAGTCACAAACTACCAAACCAGGATTGAGTGGCAAACTTAAAACTAGCTCATGAAGAAGCCATTGTTCTTTGGAAATTTAAGAAAGTCTATACATTTGTAGTTTAAAAAAAAATCAAAAGAAAACAAACTTAAAAGCAAAAAAGGTGAAGCTACAACACATAAGAAAGATTAATGATCGATGGACGTCTACCTAAAAATCGCACAGTGTATGTTTGAAAGCTTCCATGCAATTGGCTCTTTTAACAAAAAGGAAGACTGACACAATAAGAAGGAAATATTTTTCAAAAAACCACAAAGACTTTTCAAAGCAGAACTCTCATGAATATACAATTTTTCCAGGACACAATTCATTCTACAAGGCAGTTTTAGTCTTAATCATTCATGTAGGAGAATTCTGAACAATAGACCAAGGGATAAAATATGTATTGTTGAAGACCTACTGTGTGTCCTTAGATACAGAAAGCAAAAAAAAAAAAAGATAGCAAGAAGGGGATCTGCACCATTGGGGAGCTCACAATCTAGTTGGAAGAAAACGAGGTACAAAGAAATAAAAGTAGTTCGGCTCTTTCTAAGGCCTGGGATGGGTGGAGGAGAGACAGAAATTAAAGTGGCGCAGATGTCACTCTTGGGGAATTTACCATTTAGCCGGTAACTTGTGTTCCGAAATTCGGAAAAGAGAACACTAGTGCTTTTCTAGGAGGAGGATGCATGAGGGAGGCTTGCTGGAGAAAGTGTCACGAGAGCAAAGCGTTGAAGAAAAGTGGCCGTAATCAAGAGCAAGGGCAAGGGAGTCAAGTAAACGTGGGATCAAACCTCAGCTCTAGAACTTCCCGACTGTGTGATCTTGGGCAAATGACCTCCCGTCCCTGGGCCTCAGCTTATAAACTAAAGCGTCTCCCGCTCCTCTCTGGCTTGTTGTAAGAATTACCTTAAACTTGAATCTACGGGTAAGGTTTTGTCCCGGAGTCATGACTCTACAGACGGGTGACGCTACTGTGTGACTTAAAAGGTCTGAGCAGGTGAGATTCTAGAGCAACCCCTGCCTGAGAGGACTTTCTGTGATGAAGAATCTATTCTGTATCTGCTCTGCTCAATATGGTTTCCACCAGCCATGTGCAGCTATTAAGCACTTGAACTTCGGCTAGTGCGACCAAGGAACTATTTTTAATCTATATTAATTGAATGAATGGGAATTTGAATGGCCACAGGCAGTTGGTGGTGACCAGTCGGGCAACATTGTTCTGAAAGGAATTCCAGGCAGTGGCACCAGCTTGAGAAGAGGCCCAGAGGCAGGAAAAGGTACAGCCCACAGGATCCGTATTTGTTTCACGTGGCCGCTTAACAAGTTACCATAAACCGAGTGACTTAAAACAACACAAATGGACTCTAGTGAGTTCTGGAGATCAGAAATCTCATATCGAGGCCTCGGTGGGTCTGCGTTCCTTCCGGGGGCTTCAGAGAGAATCCATTTGCTGTCCTTTTTTGGAGGCTGCTTCCGTTCCGTGGCTCGCGGCCCACTTTCTGACATCACTCTGACATCTGCTTCCATTGTCACACCTCCTGCTACTAACTCTGATCCTCCTGCCTCCCCCTTACAAGGACCTTGCGATGACACTGGGCCCACCTGGATAGTCCTGGGTCATCTTCCCATCCCAACATCCTTAACGTAATCACATCTGCAAAGTCCCTTTTGCCATGTGAGGTCACATATTGGGTTCAGATGTGGGCATCTTTGGGGGGCATTGTTCTGGCTGCTACAGGGTCTGAGTTCGTGTCCAGTGGTGGAGAGAGGTCTAGAGTACCAAGCTATGGAGATTGGCCATGGCCTTCCCCTCAAAATCAGTCCGTACCCTGGCACCCTCTCCCACCTCTGCTGCTATTACCCTGATCCAAGTCACCACCACGCCTTGCACTATCCGTTACCCTGGTATCGTCTGCCCTCCCTCTCCCCTCCCCCACAGTTGGGTCTCCACCAACAAGCAGAGGTATCCTTTAAAATCTAAGTCAGACCAGGACACTTCTCTGCTCTGAATGAGATACCTGGTTTAGAAAAAAAAAATTACAGACCGTTCAGTTAAATATGAATTTCTAATCAAAAACAAATAATTTCTAAAGTTTAAGTATGTCTCAAATGTTTCCTGAGACACACTCATGCTAAAAAAAAAAATGTTTGTTGTTGATCTGAAATCCGATTTGGATCGGGTGTCCCTGTATTTTCACCTGTTGACAGTAGCTCAGGACCGGGCCATGGAGACCGAATATGGGGGAGGGGAGGGAAGGGAGAAGATACCAGAGCACGTGAACGTCAGCTCCTCGGGGCAGGGAGCTGTGTCGGTTTGGGTCACCGCTACATCCCAGTGCCTAGTCTTGCTCATTGTGTGCGCATAATAAATGTTTTTCACATGAATTAAGGAATAAATGACTCTATCATTGAGCCCCTGGATCTACCTGTGCCTGAAGCCCCGTTTTGTGAAATGCAATAGGAGGTTTAAAAACTAATTTCCTTCCAGACTCTCCTCCATCTCGGTGACCTGGGCATGGCTGCTGGAATTCCCATTGTTCACACTTTCATTGTCTCTTCCCGGGCCCTTCAGGGCCTGGCGACACGCTTCTGCGAGACCGGCAAAGGTCAGCCCTTTTGAAATACAGGATGAGCATGGGATTGAGGCAGCTGTGAGCTAGTGCAAGTCCCACGACAAAGGGTTCAGCCAGCAGGGCCCGGGTCCAAAGCGTGGAGAATGGGGCAGCCATGCTGATCACCAGTCGCAGCACGTGGTAGGGGGTCCAGCAGACCAAAAAACACACCATAGCTGCCATGCCCAGGGGCCAGGGGTGTTGGCCACGAGTGTGCAGGAGCGCACCGTGGTAGCTGGCCGTGATCACCAGGGCACCAGGAAGCCAAAAATAAACTGAATGGCAGTCACTGTGTTCTCAGCTACCATCCAGCTGCTGTCGTCCAACATGCACCCTAGCTGGGATGGGTAGGCTCCAGGAGCTCCCGATGATAGACATCCAAGACCACGGCCAGCAGCAAGGCCAAGAACCAGGCTGTTACACGGGCTGCTCGCACCCAATACAGCTGCCGATCACCAGTCCACCAGGTGGGCTTGAGGACCCTCAGGAAGATGTCCAAGCTGAGAGCAGTCAGGAGAAGGACTTTGGTGTACATGGACAGATAGATGAGAATGGGCAGGGCCCGACAGCCCGTCACCCCATATGGCCAGTGGCCCCGCAGGGTAATGGGCACCACCAGGGCGGGTAGACTCAGACAGCAGAATATGTCTGCCACAGTCATGTGGTGGAACCAGGTAATGTTGATTTTCTGGAAGGTCCCAAACTTGGTCATCCAGGCAAGCATGACATTGCCTGACACCCCAACCAGGAAGAGCACAACTAACAGCGGGAGTAAGACAAAGCGGAGAGCTTCGGTGGGGATGCAGTCGACACCTGTGCAGTTCAAAGGGACATCCAGAGTCTCGCCATACTGCTTGTCCTCGTGGTTGAGAAAAGTGTCCTCCATCTCGTCCCCAGACACCTGGACAGGAGACAAAGGCCATGAACCCTCAGGTGAAGACTCCGAGGCCCTCGGAATCCTCGGGCGCAGAAACAGCAGCCCATCGGCATCTCAGACACTGAGACACGACAACGTGAGAACCTTGGCCCAGCACACTAGAATATCGGACTTCTGGAAAGCTCGTGTCGGAACACCGGCTCGTGAGCATCTGGAATTCCAGAATGTTGCCGTGTTAGACCACGGTCGAGAGCAAATCTCTTGGAAGTCCAAAATATGAAACTCTTGCAACCCTAGCCAATCACTACTTGGAATTTTTCAGCGGCACCGTGTCTGATTGAACTTTCAACGCCAATAAAGATGTTTTATATCCATGGTGTCCACTCCAGCACCCGTCGCCGGAGGGGGCTACAGAGCATCTGAAGCTGGGCCAGGGCAATTGAGAAACTAAATTTTCCATTTGGCTTAGTTTAAATTAATTGAAATAGCTACACCTGAATAGTGGCTACCTGATTGAACCATGAAGTTCTAGAACACTGAAATGTGAAAACGCTCTCCTATCATCGATCTGGAATTCTAGAATTTAAAACATTAGAATCCGAACATGCATCAAGAGGGGAAAAGGTTCCTATAGATTCACGGCCAAAGTATTTGACTTGGTTCTTCTTCATCTGCAATTTTGAAGCTTGGTGCAATAAAAAATGTGACTCTGGAGCAATTTTCGTCCCCCCCTTTTTTTTTTTAACACAAACTGGGTCATCTTAAAGCACAGCACACAGACAGCAAAGGACACACCTCAAGCAGGTGCACTCACTAGGGTCCACAATCAACCTCAACACCACTGTGTGACCGGCCACCAGACTGAGAAACAGAACATTTCTAGATTCCTCCCAGAGCAATTTTTAAAACTAATGTTAGTGTTAGGAAAGCAGGAAAAGAATATGTTGAATTCTCTACGACTCATTCATTCATTCATTCATTCATTCATTCAACAGAGCCCCTAGTGCCTGCTCTGTTCCAGGCACTTGACACACAGTAGGGCAGCGTCCCCAACCTTTGTGGCACCAGGGGCCGGTGCTCCCATGAGAATCTCATGCCTGAGGATCTGAGGCGGAGCTCAGGTGGTGATGCTGGCGCTGGGGAGTGGCTGCAGATAGGAATGAAGTTTTGCTCACCCTGCTGCTCACCTCCTGCTGTGCAGCCCCCCTTCCTGACATGCGCAAGTACCAGCCCGTGGCCCAGGGATTGGGGACCCCTGCCGTAGGGAAAAGACTGGAGGCGCCAGACAGAATGGAATAAACAAGCAAAATACCCAGTAGTTCCGAAGCTGACAAGTGCTATGGCAATAGAAAAAAATATTACACCAGGAACTTTTAATTCCCTCTGTTGGAACTTTAAATGAGTGGTCAGGGAGGGCTTCTCTGAGGAGGCGATGTTTGAGCAAAGCCACAAAGGAGGCGAGGGAGAGAGCTGTGTGGCGATCTGGGAGAAGAGCGTTCCAGGCAGACAGAACGGCCAGTGCCAAGGCCCTGAGGTGGGAACATGCTGGTCACGGTCAAGGAACATGGAGAACGCCAGCGTGACTGAAGTGTGGTAGACAAAGGAGCTTAGGGGGAATAAGGAACAGAGAGACCTGGGGGCCACGTGAGGGCATTGTAAGGACTTTACATTTTATTCCACGGGAGACGGGAAATAGGAGAGGGCGCTGAGCGGAGAAGCGACAAGGTCCACCACAGCGATAACTATTATCCTTGGTGTTATTGACATTATTATTAAAGCCACCACTTAGCATCTCGTGCTATGTGCCGGCATTGCTTAAAGCACTTTAAATGTTATACTGTTGAATCCTTATAACAATGCTCTGACTTTAATACCACCATTATACCCATTCTGCAGATGAGGCAGAAAGAAGTTAAGTAACTTCCGTGAGGTCACTCAGCTGAGCAGGAACAGCTGAGTCTTTGAACTTAGCCCCTGCTCCCAGAACTCACCCTAAAACATTATCACATTATCATGCAAAAACCTTTACATTCCTGAGAGTTAGAAGACAGGACAGCCAGCTGCCCCCTAGCAGACCCTGGGTCTGTGACTCAGTTTCAGCCAGCTCTCTCTAGATCCCCTGAGAAATGAGTCACCGAGGTGAACCTACACCCTCGGTTTTGGGAGGCCTTGAGGAGTTAATACATGTCAACACTTGGCATAGAGTGACCTGACCTCCCCTCTGCCCAAGACTCCAGCCACAGCTGACGCAACAGGAAAGACAGAGGCAATTTGGGACCCTCACCTCCGCTACCTCCGCCATGCCGAGTTGCTGCCAGGAGGCCAGGCCACTCCGCGGGCTTCCCTTTGGGTCTGGCACTCTGCTTTCATATGATTTTCATCACCAGAGTAAATGTGAGCCGGCTTTAAAAACTCAAACCCTCGCCAGCGGTGTGGCCTTGGGCAGGTCACCTAACCTCTCTGTGCCTCGGCGCCCTCATCTACAAAACGAGAGTGATAATACTACTAGACTTACCTTCCAGGGGTTAGGAGAATCCACCAGGCCAGTAGCAGTAAGTGGCTCAGAATGCAGCACCAGTGGCAGCCGCTGTCACCTCTGCCTGTTATCTGGGAGCAGCACCCCTCCCCACCGAGGGACCCCGCCCTTCCCTGCTCTCACCGATTAAAAGCCAGGCCCCTTTCCTGGGAGTAAACAGTTCAGTCTGGCTGTTTCTCTTTCAATACATTCAACAGAAATGGGCGCGGCCCACGCCCACCGCATCATCCCTCTGTCTTTCCCACTCCCCATGCCTCGGGTCCCAATCCTCGTTTGCACACACGTTGCCTCCTCTCCACATAAAACATAATCACCACGATTATTATTTTATAATAATTCAAATGGCCGGTGACATTTATCAAGCGCCCGTTATGGTCCAGGCATAAATAAGCCTTAGGACAACCCTGTGCGATGAGCAGCGGCGTCGTTCCCACGTCCCGGGATGTCAGGACTATTACCGTTATCCCCGTGTTCCGGGCGCCGGCTCTTCCCTGCTTCGAGCCAAGGCTGAACATAGCAGAAGCGCAGGCACGCACAGATGCTCACCAAAAGACGTGTTCTGGAACATTCGGCCCAAGATGGGAAAACACCCAGACATGCTCTCACAGGGGGCGCTGCATTCACGCGGCGGAACGTCCCACGACGCTGGGAGCGGACGCGGATGGACCTCCCCACGTGGACCTCCCCCACGTCACGTGCAGGGCAGAGTCCCGGGCACACAGGGGATTTGCCCCGAGGGCCCCACGCATGAATTTTAAATGGGCAGAAGGATTCTCCGAGGGGCACAGAGGGGACTCGGACTGGGCTCCTGCTGGTCCTTGGCCCTGGGTGCCAGTTACCTGGGCACCAGCCCCTGGAGACGCCTAGAGCTGCCCCGTGCTGATGCGCATTCGTTTCCGGTGCGTGTGTCACAGGAAGACAAAGTAAAAGACTTTCCTTAAGAAGCAGAATCCGTGAGCCAAAGGGCTTATTCCCCGGACACGTGGCCGTTTGGCATGTTTCCCAGAAGTCGCGGGGTTTGAGAATGGCTGTTTCCTAGGGACCTGAGAGGGGCGATGCATTTTAATCCTTGCAAAAGACTTTCTGTCGGCATGCCCTAGTCCATTCCTAGAGTCTAGGATCCTGATGCGGGCTCCCGTGTAATAGGGATTAAGATTCCGTTTCTCAAATTCGAGTTGCGGTGCCCTCCCCGTCCCTTCCCTCCTTCCTTCTCCCCTTCCCTTCATCTTTACCTTCTCTTTCAAGAGAGGCCCCTATGCGGCCCAACAGCACTTGGACCATGATCGGGCTCACAGCCAGGACCACGGAGGTCTGGGGGGCTCTCCCTGGTGTCTGGCAGCTGCTGGGTTACTGGACGTTCTTTCCTCTGCCCTGACGCCCCCGGGACATCTTCATAACACAGGAGAAGCAGGAGCAGCCTTTTCCTCCTCCAGGGTGCGCTCGCTCCTCCCGTATTCCTCCCGTGACTCACACATCCCCAAATTGCCAAGCAGCAGATGAGGTTGGAGAGGGCTCTGTGGGTGGAGAGCTGCCCGTGTCCCCAACCCTGGTCCTAGTGTCACCAGCTTCCTGGAAGCTACAGCTGTGCGTCATTTGATCTACGGGGCCTGGGGTCTTGACTGCCATGGCAGGAGCCTCTGAGGCACTTCTCGCTAAGCACCCACTGTGCCCTGCCCCCATCTTGGAGTCCTACTGTGCACCCAGCCCCTCCTGTCGGCCCTTTGCGGAGCCCCGCGGACAGATAAATGTTTCTCCCTCTGTGTTCTGAGGGAGACAGCTCAGGGTCAGTCCTCCACCAAAAGACCAAGGCCACCGAGCACAGGGCCTGAGGTCCTAGAGGCAGACAGGAGACGGACAAGCCCTTAGCCCCTCTGTGGCCCTTGGTTTCCTCTTAAAAATGTGAAGATGTTGACCGTACTGGTTCGCAGCCTCCCTGCCATCGTAGCGCGTGGGCTGAGAACGTGGACCCGAGAGCCAGGATGATCAGATGCTGATCCCAGGTCCATCCATATTGATGTGTTTTGGGGCCTCGGCCCCCCGTGAGCCTCAACGTCCTCACCTGGAAAGTGGATGTTTTGTTCGGAGTGTTAGATGGGCGAAGAGATTTAAAACACACAGCAGTACCTGGTTCATAGAATACCCTAAATCCGTGTACCTCAGGTTAACAACAGCAAGATGAGCCTAATAGAAATCCTTGAAATTCACATTCTGAAAACCCAGGCTGAGCAAGAGGAAGCGGCTCTCCGACTTCAGAACCCTTAGCTCAGCAGTTTTTCTGTGCGTTTGCGTGTCACCCTGCGTGTGCACTGCACAGGCTGAGGGCAGAAATTTATACATTTCTTTTGTTGTTGTTTGGAGAATAAAATCCTGTCATTAGAGGAAGTAGTTTCTGAGTCAAGAGCCTGGAAGTCGCTGTGTGACCTGGTGTGTCTCCACGCACTTCTCGGTGACCCTGTCTTAGCCGGGCCTGGCCCCAGATGCCTGTCGACAAGAATACCCCTTGGCCCCCTCCCACCGTGTTCTGGAATGCCTCATCTCCCCCATCCTGCCAGCCCTGCGGGAACCCCCTCTGGTCAGGAAAATATTAGAACAGAGGAAGCCAAAGGTGGGGACTGTCTTTTTTGTCAGCTCACATTTCCCTGATGCTTAAGTTTACAAGAGCGTTTCTCAGATCGCTTGATCTTAAACTCCTCGGCCACCGAGTCTCAGGGTGTGCATTTCTCGAACTCTGGAAGGCTAAGGTTTTCTGGTGTCCCTGAAGCTGGTGGCCCTTTCCTGGGGGCCTGGAGGATGCTGGGGGCCGAGGACAGGGTCTGTGCACGTCACACCGGGAGAAACTTAGAATGAGAACATCTTAGAAGGTTATTAAGTCGACCTGTATGAAACGGACATTTTTATGGGTCAAGGAGGGTTGAATTCCAGCAAATCTGTCGTGTCAGAAAGCAGATTAGTGGCCGCCAGGAGCTTGGGGGAAGACAGGGGGAATAGGGAGTGACTGCTAATGGGTGTGGGGGCTTTTCTTTCGGGGTGCTGAAAACATTCTGGAGTAGACGGTGGTGATAGTTACACAACATTGAGAATATCCTAAATGCCGCTAATGGTGAATTTTATGTGATGCGTATTTTACAATTTTTTAACAGTCCCAAGTAGGTGAACCTTTGCACCTCCCCATCCCAAAATAGTGCAATTGGATAGAGCTCAACCCATACAATTCCTGAAGCCTGAAACAGTGAATGGCTAAGATGAAACCAATCTTTTGAACAACATATATCATTATGTGATATTTGGTGCATGGAAAGAATGTATGGGACACGTGTAAGTTATAAAGTGCGCCGGTTAAGTAGACATCTGAAAACATCTCAGAAACTCTGAATATGTAGATCGAGGGTCAGTAAATTTTTTTTTTGGTAAAGGAACAGAGTAAATATTTTAGTTTTGGCTGGTCAGGAGGTCACTCATGGTCTCTGTCACAACTACTCAACCTCCCAGGTAGAATGAAGCGGCCACAGACTAAATGGGCGGTGCTGTGTGCCAATAAAACTTTATTTACAAAAGGAAGTGGGGGCCAGATTTGGCCCACAGGCTAGAGTTTGCCGAACCTTTATCTAGGTCAAAGAGTCTGAAGCCTAGAATGTTGGAATCACAGACTCTTAGAATGTTGGAATCATAGGCTGTTTGCCCCCGAGGGACTCTACAATGGAATCCACAGACTATTCGAATCACAGGATTCTAGCCCTGAGTCGTTCAATAAGGTAGCTACTGACCACATGAGGCTACTGAGCATTTGAGGCGGGGTAGATCCGAGATGAGATCTGAGGTAAGAGTGTAAAACACACATCAGGTTTCAGAGACTTGATACAAAAAAAAAAAAGAATGTGAAATCTCTTCATAACTTTTATTTATATCAACCCCATATTGAATTGATAATATTGGAAATATATTTGGGTCGATAAAAACATGTCACAAAAATTAATTTGACCTGATTCTTTTTCTTTCCCTTGGTTTGTGTCTCCTTGGCTGATGGAAAAACGTGAAATCACATTGCATTCCTATCAGATGGTGTCAACCTGGACGTTAGCAGTGTGGTGCTGGGGACAGTTACATGGCACAGGTGCAGGGAAGGAAGCACACGGGGTGGGTGGGAGGCAGGGGGACTTAGGCGGGGGCAGCAGGGCGCAGCCGACTCAGCCAAACCCATCATGCACTTCCTGCCCTCACTTCCTCTTTGGACTTGTTGACCCAATGGATTTTTAGGCCCAGATTTGGCAATGGCCTGGCCCTTCAGTCCACTTCCCTCCTGGGCAGGGCTGATGGACACCAAGCGGAAGAGAAGCTGGCTTCCTAGTTTCTAGAAAAACACTGTGGGGCTCTGCCCTTGGGATAGCATCTCCTTCTCTCGAATCATGGTGAGAGAAAGACCTCACTGCTCACAGCCCACCCTCCAAACCGGGGAGCTAGAGGACAGCCAGGAATAGGGATGGAACATGGCAGTGGGGAGGTGGAAGAAGTGAGGGAGGACTTCCTGGAGGAGGCTGTGCCTCGAAGGAAGGTAGGATAGGAAGAGGGACTGTCTTTATTCATCTGGGAGACGAGGCAGGAGGGAATGCAGTGGGGACATACGCAGGAGAGGATGGAGGACTTGGACCAGACAGGCTGTGGGGTGGGAAGCGTCGGCAAGGGTCAGCGGGGCCCCTTTGGGACAGGGACACAAGGGGAGAAGGGGGTTTAGGAGAAGCCGCCAAGGTCAGTGTAGGTGAGATGAGTTGGGGTGGCAGACATGCCCTGAAGAGAGCTGGGGGTGGGGGGCTGCCAGTGAAGTCACAAGAGTGAGAAGCAGGTCCAAGAGAGAACTCGAGAAAGCCAGCACTTCAGAGTGGAGGAAGAATCGCACAGAGAGAGACAGATGGAGATAAAGACAGAGAAAGAAAGAGCCAGCCAAGGCTCTGCCCTCCTCCGAGGAGGGCCGCAGGAGGGATGCTGGCAGTCAGGGAAGAAAGGACCATCAGGATCACGGGCTCTTCCCAGGGGTTCCAGGTACCCCCGCCAGATCTTCCCTCAACGACCTTCCTGCCAGGGGCTCTGCACAAGAACCAATGTTTTCCCATCAAAACCCACCCGTCTCTTCCGGAAGCAGAGCACCTGTCCGAGGTGCTGGGTCAGACAGCATCTTAAGGGGAAAGCTGCACCCAAGGCAGACACGGTGAAGGTGTAGAATCCCGCAGCATCCCGCCAGGAGCCGGTGCAGGCTGTTCCTTCCCCTCCCAGGCTCTCGCAGAGAGGGAGAGGAAGTCGTCACCTGCGCGGTCCGGTCCTCTCCAGTGGCCCGAGCCCCAGTGGCTCCTGGTCCCGGAATGGGCCAGGACAGACCGAGCAGCACCGTGAGTGCAACGTACACACAGGGCTTTAATAATTCTTCTCATTGGTTACATGTTGAAATAAAAATATTCTGGATATATTGAGTTAAGAAAAATATATTATTGACTGCACTGTTATTTTATATATTCAATATTATATATAGCAGTATAATATAAATATATTAATAGCATTAATATTCCTATACTAATACATATATTCATGAATATTGTATTAGTATTATATATTTTCTGTTATATAATATAGTTATATATTTTATATGATATAGTTATATGTTTCTATATTATATGTTTATAAATATAATTAGTATATAATTATATAAGTTATTGTTCAGATAATATATATATTCATATAATTAATATAGCATTCACTTCATTGTTGTTACTATATTGAATAACATATCACATTATTAAATATATTACTATTATCTCATCTGTTTCTTTTTAATTTTTTACGTGGCTACTAGAACATTCCAAACCACCCATGTGACTCACATCGCATTCCTATTGGACAGTGCTGGCCTGTACAAAATTGCTGTCCAATCCACACACATACACACGCACACACAAAACACTAAGCAGACGTGTTTTATAGTCATCATACACGACACCATTTCAACATTTATTTTTATTTTCATATTCGGGTGATGCACAGTAGCTTTTTAAAAAGTCAAGAGTTACATGATTCCCCTGCTCTAGCATTCTTGAAAGGGCAAAATTGTGAGGGTGAAGAGTAGATCCATGCTTGCAGGGGCTAGGGACAGGCTGAGGAAGGTGGAGAGAAGTGGGAGTGGCTAGCTGGGGGGGGGTCACACCCTGTTGGTGTTGAAAGTGTCCTGCTCCTGGACGATATCAATAACAACACCCTGCTTGTGACTGTGCAATGCTGTCTGGCGCAACATGTTTTCCTATTGAGGGAACTAGGTCAAAAGGTACACAGACCCCTCTGTGTTGTTACAACCGCAGGCAAATCTGCCACGACGTCTAAATAGCAAGTTTAATTATTTTTTAAGTGCAAAACAAACAGTAGTTTCCAAAATAAAAAGTCAGATTCCTCTATGACCCCACCCTCTGGAGGTAGCCTACCAATGTGTTCCACCCTCCATCTTTGAAATGCCTCCGTCACACTTGTTTTTCCCCTGTAACCACATCCAATCTTTTCATCTAAAACTTTTTTAAACACTTATTTCAGTAACATTTTAACTTACTGTTTTTCTTGAAGCTAGCTCACTTACAAAAGCTTAGTAGTCTGCATACTTCTGCTTTGTCCTTAACCAGAATAGCTGTCGGGATGCCCTTGCCATTTTTTCCCCCAAGCCTCCATAAAATAAATACATAACTCTTCTTCGAAAGGTTAAAACATTTCTACTGGTCCGTATTCTCCGTCTCTAGTGTATCCTATTCCTGTATCTGCCCATGCACAGATGTCGCTGTCTGGGGGATACTCCGGGAGCCTTGGTTTCTGTTTGTTTGTTTCAAAGTCCTTGGATGAAAAGGAAGGTTGGGCACGAAAATGGACCCAGAGAAGGTCGGAGGCACGGGCAGACAGCGGCTCCAAGTGACCCCTCTTCACACCACTTGGTCCTTCTGGGCCGGGGTGTCCGCCGTGGAGAGTGTGCTGGACTTGGTGTCCCTGAGCGCGGTCTCCTCGGTCAACACGTTCCGGATCTTGGCGGGGAGGGACTTGAGGAGGCGGGAGTGGAAGCCCTGGGCGGCGACCACGTAGATGATGGGGTTGATACAGCAGTTGATGTAAGCAATGGAGACCCACAGGTTGTCCAGGCGGGACAGGGCATGGAAGCTGTGGTCTTTTTTGGAGAAGAAGGCTATCATTACCCCTGTCACCTGGTAGGGCAGCCAGAAGACAAAGAAGCTGCTCACCACAGCCACCACCACCTTGAGCGTCTTGGTGGAGCGTGTGGCACTGCGGCTCCATGCCCGGATCAGAAGGAAGGTGTAGCAGATCACGAGCGTGACCAGTGGCCACAGATAGCCTAGAACCAGCCGGAGCACAGCCACGACCTTCTCTGTACGGTAACCGTCTTTGCCATAGTCGACGACACAGGTCGTCTTGGATGGAAAGTCATCGTGGTGCTGCCTACGGAACATGAAGGACGGTATGATGAGCAGCAGGGCTGAGACCCAGGCCGCCCCACAGGCCGTCCAGGCCAAGTGGGCCCCTCTGTAGTTCTGGCACCAGATGGGATTAAACACCAGTAGAAAGCGGTCGGCGCTGATGATGGCCAGAAGCAGGATGCTGGCGTACATGTTGAGCAGGATGAGAGAGGGGAGGATGCGGCAGGCCACATCGCCGAGGGCCCATTGGTTGTCGTGGATGATGGACGCACACAAGGTGGGCAGTGCCAGGCAGGAGAGGAGGTCGGCCACTGCCAGGTTGAGAAACCAGATGGCATTGATGGTTCGTCCGGCCTCAGACTTCGTCACCCAGACTACCAGGGCGTTTCCCGGCACTCCCACCAGAAAGACAACCACGAAGATGACGAGAGAGATGAGGTCCGGCACGCTCGGCCTCCAGACGCTGGACGAGTTCTCCACTGGTATGCTGGGATCCAGGGTGAAGTCATAGTTCTCATAGTTCTCATAGTTCTCAGTGGTTTCCATGGCGTTCTGGTGGGATCAGAGATGGGGGGAGGGGTTTGTGAGTCCGCAGACAGGTGCCAGGGCCCTCAGAGCTAGGCGCCCTGGAGCCCATCGCTCTGCTTCTGTAAGCCTCAGGTTTCCCAGCAAAATGGGGGACTGCTGAGGGCCAAGGGTCGGTGGGGGCATTGTGCCACTTAGGGAAATACTGCAACCCCGCCCGGGCCGACCAGACTTCCCGCCACCCCGCCAACTCCCCCAGAAGTCCCTCGGCTTCCCTGTGGCCCAGCAACCGAGAAAACGGCTGGAGCCTAGACTGCTGTGGTGCCGCGGTCACTGTCCATTCTGACAGGTCAGCGCCCCCGAACGTGGCTCGTGAGACGTTTTTAACGTCAGATGTTTTTAACGTCACTGGAGAGTGACCCCACGGCCACCACCCACCACCACCACCCCATCAACCAGCTTTGCTGTGTCCTGCCCACTGAGGCCGCTCCGCGTCCTCTCTGGGGGTCACTGCCCAGAAGGCAGTGGGTTGGGATGGCCTCAGAGCTCAGGCACGCCATCGTGGGGGAATGCAGACCCAGGCAGGATGCCCGACCATCTCCAAGGGGTGATCATGGCCGAGGTAAGGAAACCTCTGTGGCCCTTGGAGCTAGCCCATCCCTGAAGGCCACTTTGTCACCAACCCAGGTGACAAAGGAGACAGAGAAAAAAAGAAATCGTCATCATGGAAATAGTCAGAGCAGGATTGTCAGTGCACCTGAATTTGTGGGCAGCAGTTTCTATCCACTGAAACACTTGCCTCCTGTCTGCAGCCATGCCACCCTGAACGGGCCCCGGCCCATCTGATCTCAGAAGCTAAGCAGGGTCGGGCCTGGTTAGTACTTGGATGGGAGACATTCTAGGAAGACCAGGTACTGTAGGCATCAAAAAATAAAAAATAAGGGATCATAAGCTGACAAGGTCCTTGCAAAATGCGAGGTCAACCAAGGATTGCCTCGCCTAAAAATTTTTTTAAAAAAATTTTGAAACACCCACATCATGGACTAAATAAGATAAAAATGTTCAAGCACCCAGCAAAGTGCCTGGCATACAGTAGGGGGACAAGAAATGCAGCTGGAACTGTTATCATTTATCAATATTATGATGATCATTAAAGAGCTGATACCTTTCTCTGAACGAACCTTTTCTTTCTAGTCCCTTTACTTGGCCCGAAGGTTGGCCAGGCTGATGGTTGGGGGTACTTGCCATTAGAGCCACACCAGTGGTCGAATTATTCAAAGGAGAATGTTAGTGTCGGCTGGTAAGTGAACGAGTAGGATATAGCGCATCCCTGCAGTGGAATATTATTCACCCATAAAAAAGGAATGAAAGACTGATACAAGACACAACGCGGATAAGGCAGGAAAACATTATGCTGAGTGAAAGAAGTCGGACACAGAAGGTCACATATTGGAGGATGCCACGCACATGAAATATCCAGAACAGGCAAATCCATAGAGACGGGGTGGGCTAGTGGTCACCAGGGGCCAGGGGAGGGGGAATGGGGAGTGGCCGCTACATGGGTACGGGCTTTCTTTGGAGGGTGCTGAAAATGTTCTGGAACTAGTTAGAGACGGTGGTTGCACGGTATGGTGAAGGTCCTAGATGCCACTGAAGTGTATACTTTAAAATGGTGAATTACATATCATGTGGATTTTACCCAATTCAAAAGAAATGCCAGTGTCATAAAGACAAGGAGGGGACTGCTCCAGATGAATGGGAACTAAAGAGCCAGGGCCGCCAAACGTGATGTGACGCCCCGGACGGACCCCGGAGCAGGATGGCGCATTCGCTCCACGGGGCATCGGTCGGACAGATGAGCAGGTCTGTGGACGAGACGGGCACCGCACCGAAAGCTGAATTCCCCACGTGGATAACCACGTGCCCGCGTGCGGGGGACGTCCTCGCTCCCGAGAAACAGACCCTGGCGTATTTAGAAAAAATGGGGCGTAATGCCTGCAAATCGCTCTCAAACGGTTTGGTATACAGATGATCGAAGACAGAGCGAGCAAAGTTGGGGAATCTGGCAACGAGTATAGGGAGTTCTCTGCATTGAACGTGAAAAGGTTTCAGAATAGAAATTTCTTGAAGTTTTCCATCGGTCAATGGCCCCTGCTGGAGCTATCTACCTCTGCCTCGGCCCCACTCCCCACCAGCACCCCGGCTTCCCCTTTTCTACTCCAAGACCCTCTCCCTCCAGGTTGCCACACTCTAGCTGCCAAAGGGTCAATGCCAGACACAGCAGGAGGCCTCAGACCCTGCTCAGGGGGGCTCCGCAGGTGGTTAAGTATTTCGAATGTCCGCTGTGGACGTCATACATGAGGCTAACTTTTCCTCTACTGGTTTCACAAGCCTTCCGCCATCCTTGGCTGCAGAATGAGTCAGATTTCCAAAAAAGGAACAGCCCCCCATCCCCCTAGCTCTGCTCTTGTGTATTGTGGCTTCTCCTCTCATAAGCTGACAAAAACCCTTTCCTGGCATGAGCTCACTTGGCCATTTCTTCCCATGAGCACAGAGAAAAGATGCTAACGCCAGCACTCGTGGCTTCCGCCTGGGACCTTGCAAATAGCACACAAAGTTTGGCCATTGCAGCATCTCCAGAGACCAGGTATGACTGAAGTGTCCAGCTAGAGGGGACTGGCTAAATTAATGAGGGCACGTCCAGGCAACAGAATATCATGCAGCTATCAAAAAGAACGAGGCATCTCAACAATCAAAAAAACATAGAAATGGCCAACGGACACACGAGAAGATGCTCACCCTCACTGGCTATTGAGAAAATCCCAAATAGAAAGCACCACCTCGCACCTGTCAGAATAGCTGTCATCAACAGGACGAATAACAACAAGTGTGGGAGAGAATGTGGGGAAAAAGGAACCCTCCTGCACTGTTGGTGGGAAATTGCTACAGCCATTATGGAAAACAATATGGTGGTTCCTCAGGAAACCAAGGATGGAATTACCATATGACCCAGCAATCCTACTTTGGGGTATTTTTCCCCAAAAAAACCTTGAAAACATCGATACACCCTGATGTTCACAGCAGCATTATTTACGGTGGCCGAGACATGGAAGCAGCCAAAGTGTCCTACAATAGATGACTGGATAAGAAAGCTGTGGCACATGTATACAGTGGAATATCACTCAACCATAAGAAAAGATGAAATACTGCCATTTGCGACAACATGGATGGATCTTGAGATTATCGTGCTAAGCGAAATAAGGCAGACAGAAAAAGTTGAAAACCACACGATTTCACTCATACGTGGAATATAAAACTAAAAGTACCAAACGAATATGACAGAGACTCACGGACATGGACAGTGGACTAGGGGTTAGCAGAGCAGAGACGATGAGGGGGAGGTAGATGGGGAAAAGGGGTTAAATATTTGTGGCAGAAGGAAATTTAACTCTGGGTAGTGAACACACAATGCAATGTACAGATGATGTGTTATTGAATCGTACACTGACACCTATTTGATTTGATTAACCGATGTCGCTTCAATAATTTTAATTTAAAAAAAAAAAGAATGAGGAAGTTTATGCACTGACGTGGAAGGGCTCCAAGATCCAGGTGAAATAGAAAAGGCAAGGTCTGGAACGTAAGTAAAATTACCAACAAAAAAAAATCTCTCTCTCTCTCTCTCTCTTTCTCTCTCTCCTTCCCTTTCCCTGTCTCACCCCCACCTCCCATCTTTCCATCTTTCCTTCCTCCCTCCACCTTCCTCTCTGTCACTATCGTCCCATCCATCTCTGTGTGTGTGTGTCTGTGTGTGTACGGTCCAGCTCCGGAAGCAGACAGAGAGCACTTATAACAGCAGCTGCCTGGGGGAAGGGAAGCCGGGGGCTGGAGCAGGCATCGGAAGAAAACTCGTCATCATGTGTGTTTTGTTCTTCTTATGTCTTATGTATAGAACCATACCAGTGAGTGCACAGCCTGCTCCGCCCCTCCCCTGCAAAAAAAAAAAAATGTGTATTATGTAAAATATACAAAAGGGTTCATGGCTCTAGAACTCCAGGAGTCTAGGAAGATCCTCAGAAAATTTCTTCATCACACAAATATTTATTGGTTCCTGACACCTGTCCTCCGAGAGGTGACGGTCTGTCTGCAAGGGACGGGAACGAATCCCGGGCGATGAGAGCCACAGTGTTCAGTGACAGGCCAGCTGGTGTGGGCAGGAGAAGGTCCCTGGAGACCAGCCTATGGAACTTTCCGGCTCTGACGGGAACCCTCTTGGGTGGCGTCTGGGACGGTAGCCACCAGCCACCCAGGGCCGTGTCACATGTGGAATGCGGCCGCTGAGCCTGAGGACCGCACGTTTAATTTTGTGTCATCTCAATTAAATTTCAACCACCATGTGTGTCTAGTAGCTACTGTCTCAGAGAGTCTGGGGGAACAGGGGGTGCTGAGGGATCCCCGAACGCCAGGCACCTTTCTAAGCACTTTCCAGGTGCGCTCGTTCATTAATTAAGTAATTAATGACGGTATCCACAGCTGCAATGACCTGAAGGACCCAGTGCTCTTATGGTCCCCATTTTAAGAGCCCTGTGTGTTGGGTGGAGAAAGGGCTCCCGGTGCAGAGGCGGAGACTGGAGTCGTGAGGTGGAGCAACAGTGGTGGCTTGCCCTGGGGTGGTGGCAGCGAGGGGACACGAATGGCCTGGAGGACAGGGGGAAGGAGGCGGCACGGGGCCACCAACGAGCACAGCGACCTGAACCGCCAGCTCTGCCCTAAGCCCCTTGGCACGCGGCGTCTCAGCCAACGCACAGAACGGCCCTGTGCGGGTTGCTGCTGTCAGGTCGCATGCGTCACAGGTGAGAAAAGCGAGGTGGCAGAGAGCGTGAAAGACCTCTCCAAGGCCTGGAGGAAGGGCAGGGGGCGGGGCCTGGGGGCTTGCATCCCCAGCAGGAAAGCAGGAGGAGGAGGCAGAGGCTGCTGCACACCCCGGGAAATGAAAGACACGTGGCCAAGACCAGGAGATTGGCGACCCACAGATGCCACCTTACGGAAGTCACGTTTTGCCCTGGGGTCATGGGCAGCCGCGTGTGGTGTCTGGGCTGCACAGCGCCAGGGTTAGCGGTTAGGTTTAGAAAAAGCCCTCTGGCTGCTGCGAGGAGGTGCAACTAGGCTAGAGGCGGGGGACCAGAGAGGAGGCCAGAGCGGGGATCCAGGCCCGTGAAGTCGGGGCTCGGGTTGGGGGTGCCAGTGGAGAAGGGGAACAGATGCGAGAAGGCTCAGAGCACGCAGAGGACGCAGGACTTAGCCTCCGACGTGCAGCTGGTGCAAGGTCAGCCCCGCCCCGGCCCCGCCCCTTCCCTGTCTGGACTTCGGTCTCCCCACCCTCCCATCAGGGAAAGTCCTGCCAAGTGTCCCCTCGCCCCCGCTGCCATCGCCATCGCAGGGGAAGTGACAGACCCGCATTTCCGTCGGAGCCAGGAGCGCACAGGAGGCAAGGTCCGCTTTCTTCCCCGGACGCCCGCCCTCCGCGTTGCGCACAAACGCGCCCTCTGTGAGAAAGCCGCCCCGGAACCCCAGGGAGCCCGGGCTGCTCGTGTCCCCGAGACACGGGACACGAGGGTGGGGGGCGGCGCCGCGGATCATTGATTCTCCTACATGTGCACAACGTCTGTGACCCGAAACCCCTCAGTGTTAAGATACACAAACGCTCTTATTTTAAAAACCACACGCAATCCCTCTACTGGGTATTTACTCCAAAGCCTTGAAAACCCATATCCAAAAAGATATCCGCGCACAGGTGTTCATAGCAGCGTTATCCACGGGGGCTGTGACATGGAGGCAACCGAAGTGTCCTACGATAGATGATGATTGGCTAAAGAAGCTGTGGTCCATATATGCAATGGAACATGACTCAGCCATAAGAAGAGGTGACATACTGCCATTTGCAATGACATGGATGAACCTCGCGATGATCATGCTAAGCGAAATAAGCCAGACAGAAAAAGCTGAAAACCATATGACATCACTTATATGTGGGATATAAACCTAAAAGCAACAAATGAACAGGACAAACCAACAGAGACTCCGGACATGGACTATAGACTGACTAGTGGTTACCAGAGGGTGGGGGTGGGGAGAGCGGTAGATGTGGTAAAGAGGGTCAAATATGGTGACAGAAAGAAATTTAACTATGGGAGGTGAACACAGAGTGTAAATATATATATATGGCTTACTGTTAAAGTGTACAGCTGAAACTTATTGGATTTCGTTAACCAATGTCACCATAAATAATAATAATAATAATAATAATAACAATAATAATAATAATAATAAATTCGGTGGAAAACATTTAAATTCTAAAATATAAAAAAAAAATAAATAAAAACCACACACGAGAGACAAGCCTCTGGAGGCTTGAGGATGCAAAGAACAGCTTCTCGGTTTGGCGAAACAAAGAACAAACAAACAAACAAAAAACATTTGCTATAACTGTGCAGACACGGGCGTAGACAGACAGACAGATCTTCTGTGCACCGTAGATGGGAAGTGAGTTAGTGCATTTGGCAATATCTACTAAAAAAAAAAAATGCCGATGTGCTGATGCCTTGGATTTAGCATTTGCAGTTCTCGAAACCCAGACATCAGTCGGAAAATGGAACTTTAAAGATAAAATATTAGAAACCGCCTGAGTCTTCACTGACAGGGGGTGGAACCTCCCCTGGAGTATCATACAGCTGATCAAAAGATGACGGCGACTCCTTTGAAATACACGGGGAGGTGACAGTACCTTTCTCATAGGTTGTTTAAGACGGAAAGAGTAAGTGTGAAGCACAAGGCACAGAGACTGGCATGCATTAGGCGCTCAATAAATGCTGGCTAATAACATATGATAGTCACAAAAAAAAAAAAACAAAAAAAGCAAGGTGCAAGACAATGTGTGAAACACACTTCTGTTTGCAATGGCTGCGAGGAAGGATAGCTACGTGCCTTATGCCACACACTGCTTTATCGCCATTCCGCGTACTACCTCATTTCATTTATCAACCCTCCGAAGGAGGGCTGGGCTGTAATAAAGAATAGAAAGCATTTATTGAGCAAAAAGAGTTGCTGCCCAGAAATGCTGATTTAGGAAGCAACCCAAACTGGCCTCAGGAAAGAGCAAATAAAGGCAGGTTCCTAAAGGCAAAACCACAAGCAGAATTCTTCCCTGCAAAGGAAGCTGGCTGGCCAGGTTCACAGGGCTGTTTGTTCCAACATGCAAACGAAGGAGGCAGAAACCATGGGGTGGGGTGGGGGGGGGGTGCGGCGAGGTCCAAAGGACACTGCAGTGGCTCCAGGCTGTTCACAGAGCAGCTTTGGGAAGTGCAGGCAGCTCTAAGGATCTGACGATCTGACGATCTGAGGACTGAGGCGGAGACGTACACAGAGCCCACTTCCCCAGTGGCCTCCGGACCCTCATTTAATAGCCACACTTACTCCATTGCTTTTCATTAGCACTGTGATATAAGTTCTGATGCTATAGGATTAGTATCCTCATCTGAAAGGAGAAGGAACCCCAGAAAAGACAAATCTCAGCTATTCCAGAGAGGCAGAATTTGAACTTCATTTTACTTCGACCCCTACGTCAAACTACTCCTTCCTTCCTTCCGTCCGTCCTCGAGCACCTGTGAGCTGTTTCTGGAAGGATCCACCAGGAACTGGTGCCCACCGTTGCCTCCAGGGGCAGTGACCAGGGGCCTGAAACCTTGGGGAGGGCAGGGAGAGTGACTTCTCGCTGAATACCCTTTGGTATTTGGGACCATTTCTTAGAAAGAAAAAGAAGCCAAATTAAGGGCGAACCTTATTCTGAAGTCCTGTTGAGCCGAGTAGGGTCTCAGAGTGCAGGGAGGGCAACAGAGCAACGCCAGACCCCTCCCCAGTGCAGCCAGCCCATCCTCCCGGCTCCTCCTCCCCCCTGGGTGAAGAGGAGATGAGGCAGGTGCTAACTCTCAGCCCTGACTCGCTCAGATGGGCGGGGGGCCACAGGTCCCCAGGTAGCCTGGACACGCCCTCCCTCTGACACTCAGGGAGCCCAGGGGACGGCCTGATTGGTTCTGCCACCAACCATGCCAAGACCAGGACCATCTCTGCTCCTGCCTCAGTTTCCCCATCTTCAGTTCAAAACACCTGATGGTGCCGGTGAGTAACCTGGCCGTTCTCCCAAACCGCTCTTTCTGGCCTCCCTGCTTTTGCTCAGGCCACCCCTCTGCCCAGAAGGCCTTTCCCCACCCGAGGAAGTAAGTCCTTCTGCTTGACCCAACATTTGAATTTCTTGCCCTCAGGAACTTTCGGGGCCCAGCCCAGGACTTTGCAGGGGCGCCTCAACAACCTCTTGCCACACTTGCTCCCTAGCTGCATCCCAGCCCAGGACAGGGAGAACCCGAGACCAGGGCGAGGGGAGAATGGAGGCGATGGGGGATAACAGGCAGGAGGAAAGAGAGGGAAGGGGAGAGGTGGGGAGAGAGCCGGGAGCCCAGAGAGGAGAGGGCGGGGGTGGAGGGCTCCTGCCCGGCCCTTCCAGACTCACCATGTTTAGGTCTCGGAGTCCCCACGGATCGAAGGTCTCTCCTGCCTGAGGGCTGTGGTTTTTAAAGCCCCGAGGGAGGGTGCAGAGGGAGGGTGCAGATAGCAAGAGAGAGGAAATGACCCTCCTCCTCCAAGCTTTTCATTGGTCTGCACACAGGGCATCCTGGCTGAGGCCACTTCTGTGGGGCAGAGAGGGAGTCAAGGCTCAGAAAACCGAGAAGGAGCACGTTCCCTCCCGGTCCATGGAGGGAGGGAGCCAGATGTAAGGGACCCCCACCCCGATCTGGACGTGGCCCCGCTCTGGGCCTTGGTGTCCCCATGTGAGACCACCCCTCTCTTGCCTTCGAGAGCCCCAGGCAGCTGCACCTCTGGCAAAGCTCAGGGGTCCAACTGGCTTGAACTCCCCTGGGGTCCTGGGAACATGGGATGGGGACCCCCAGCCTCCCAACTGGGCTGTTTGGAGGCTCAGAGAGACTAAGTGGGTGTGTGGAGGTGGCCCAGCACCCGGGGGACTGGTCAGCCTTGCTCCCTGGGGCTTTGAAGTTGACACACACCTGTGCGCACATGCGTGCTTGTGCGCACATGCGTGCTTGCGCGCACCACACACACACACACACACACACACACACACACACACACACACTGAGCCGCAGCCACTCTTTCCAGCCTCATCCTGGGTTCTCGTGGAAACACACTGGAGCCCGGGTCGAGGAAGGAGTCTAGATTAGCGAGCGTCCTTTTGCTGCTGTATAAAACTGCCACAAACTGAGTGACTCAAAACAATGGAAATGAATCCTCTCAGCTCTGAAGTCCTGACATCTGAAATCAAGAGGTCGGCAGGGCCATGACCCCTCTGCGGGCTTTAGTGTCTGGTGACTGCCGGCATTCCTTGGCTGGCGGTCATCTCCCATCTCCGCCTCTACTAGGGTCATACGCCTTCTCACCTGCCGTGTTTCTCAAATCTCCCTCAGCCTCCTTCACATAAAGACCCTTGTGATACATTTAGGCTCCTCCCTGGCTAAGCCAGGATCATCTCCCATTGCAAGGTCCAGGACTTATCTGCCAAGTCCTTTTTGCTGTATGAGGTCATGCCACAGCTCCCAAGTATTAGGATGTGGACATCAGTGGGAACCAGTCTTCAGCCCATCAAAATGAACATGATTTTGATGATGAGTACACCTGCGGGTTCATCCTTCCCATGATCTTCTGCACCTCTGCGACCTGCCGCCCACACCTTTCCTCCACGAAGCGTTATTTTCCTACAGCGACGTTCAATTTGCAAAGATCAAGCTTTCTTTTCATTGCAGAATGGATCTGTGCACATTGCAAACATTCGAACACTCCAGAAATGCACTCTTCCCACCAAACCAAACCAAACAAACCTGAAACTCCTATGAGCAGTTTGGAGTGTATTCACCCAGGCTTTTTAAAACGTGGTGCTTGCTTTTGGGGACACGTAGGTACACGACGTTCAGCAAGCTTTAGTTCCATTCAGTGACGCCCTGAGTGGGGTCTACCTCACTCAGGCAGAGTTTCCAAGGTCAATTTGAAGGCATTTGGAGATGGTAAGAACGCCCTGTTGTTATACTGACCATGACCTCAAGGGGGCGTTGGCGTTCGGGGAGACTCAAGATGCCAGACCTCATCTCTCTGTATTTTAGGATTTGACATCAAAGTTGCGTAGTGCCCTAAGTCATGGGTTCTTAATATTTTCTCTGCCCTAGACCTTTAACGAAGTTATGACCTCCTTCTCGGAATCATTTTTTTTTTGAAACTTTTTATCTTGATGTAATTTCAAACATAAAGGGAAGTGACAAAGAGAGTAAAGGCGATTCCTGTCCAGCTTTCACCTGGAGTCTGTCGCGGTGGCATTTGCCCTGTGTCTTCAGTATGCTCCCACTACATACTTGTGGGGGTGGGACTGGTATCAATCAGGGGTCTCCAGTGAAACAGAACCAGCAGGAGACAGAGAGAGGGAGAGAGGGAGAGCGATTCTTTTTAAGGAACTGGCTAACACAACTGTGGCATTGGCAAACCCCAGAAAATTGATGCAGGAGGTCTCTATCTATACAGCTACATATCCATATCTATGTATCTATTTGCACTTCCCAAACTCTATGAATCATTTGACAGTAAAGTGGAAACATCATGCTTCTTTGCCCTAAATTCTTCAGCACGTCTCTCGTAAGGACAAGGCCCTGTCATAATAAGCACAGTACGATTCTGAAATAAGGAAATGTGACATTGACACACCGCCATTATGTAATCTGTGACCCTCACTCAAATTTCACCAATTGTCCTAATAATGTCATTCTATCACTACTTTTTTTTTTCAGAATAATGCTTTCGTAAATATTTGAAAACAGCTTGTTTCATTTTAACAGCATAATAAATCGATCGTTCATTGGAAAACTGTTTATTTAATCACTTCCCTATTGGTGGAATTTTAGGTGGTTTCCACTATTTTTGTTCCTGCCACAATGAGCGCCCTCGAAAACACGTCCGGATTGGTGCCGCTGTACCAGTACTAGTGGCAGACAACTCTCTAGAAATGGAATTATAGCCTTCGAAGGTGTCATCCTTCAAGGTCCAGACCTTGTGCTGTCCAAAACGGCAGCCACTGACACATGGCGAGTCCCAAGATAAATGAACAAACAAAACAGAAACAGGCTCATGGATGGGGGCGAGCTAATGGCGGCCAGATGGGAGGGGCGTTGGGGGTGGGCGGAAAGGGTGAAGGGTTTGAGAAGTACCAACTGGCAGTTACAAAATAGGCACCCGGATGTAAAGGACAGCGCAGGGAACAGAGCCAACAATGTCGTAATGGCTGTAACAGCTGCACGGTGCCTCGTGGGTACCAGACTTTGCGTGGTGATCGCTTCCCTAGGTATCTAAGTGTTGGATAACTACTGTGTACACCTGAAACTAATACTGCATGTTAGCTCTATCTTAATACAATCTTTAAATTAATTCATTCATTAATTAAAAGAAATATGGTAAGTCCAAATTGAGATGGGCCATGGTACAATCAGGTTTCGAAGACTGACTGCGGAAAAAAAAAAAAAAACAGCGTAAAAGATCTCGATGACTTTTATGTTGTATCACATGTTAAAATAATATTCGGGATAAACTGGGTTAAGCAACATATATTATTAATTATATTGTTATTGCATATTAAAAGATCATTGTATGTGACAATATAAATACATAATACTAACATTACTATGATGATAATAGGTTAATACATCATTAATATTATTGGTGTTAATCTAATAAATGATGATAGAATTATTAAATACGTTACTCTTATTATTTCACCTGTTTCCTTTTACCTGTTAATGTGGCCCCTAGAAAATTTAGGAGGACCTATGAAGATTGCACCTGCGGTCACATTATATGTTCATAGGACGACACTTCCCTGGAGCCACCATTATCCCAGCCAGAGCCTTTGCGTGAATTAGAAAGACGTGCCCTTTCCAGGTGGTTGGAGCCCCATGACAGGATGCACATGGAATCTGACAAGGAGAGCCATCTCTGAGTGTTGCCTTTAAGTTCATTTGTGTCTCACGTACCATGTGCAACTCATGGCTTCTACTTTGGGGTCTAAGGGGGCTATTTGAGCTCTCTCCACGTTCCACTCACAAACAGCATCGGGAAGGGTAGCTTTAAATAAGACGATGTTATTTATTATTGTTTAAATAAACAAGAAACCTAGCAGAGGAACATGAGTGAGGGCAGAAGGATGTGCTAATGATTTTCTTCCGGTGTACTAAAGGAAATTCACACATTTCCCAGAAAACAAGGATGTCAATTCGAATAATGATATTAAAACAGACACAGGAACAGCCCACCCGCACTTCTCACACCAACTGAAAATTTAGGGGGTTCCAAGCCCATCTTCACCTTGAGAGCAACTGCAAGTATGAGGGTTCCCAAGACAATCCTCAGGTTTGATGATTTGCTAGGACTCCCCAAGCTCTCTGAGAGCTGTTTATGCTCATGGTCAGTGTATTACATCAAAGGAATAGAGATTAAAATGGGCCAAAGGAAGGGATGCATGCGGAACATCCAGGAGGTTCTGCCCCGTAGCTTCCAGGTGCCCTCTCCCAGAGAGGTTGCGGGCAGTGCTCCCTCAGAAACAACGTGTGACAGCACAGGTGCAGCACTGCCAACCAGGAAGCTCACCCAGGAAGCTGAGGTGGGTCTTCGCTGGGACTTGTTCACCTAGACCGGCTTGATCACCAGTGTGGCTCATCTTGATCTTGGTCTCCAGCCCCCTCAGACGTCTAGCTGATACCACATGACCCAAAGCCCTCCCTAAGCCACCCCGTTAGACTACCAGGAGTGGCCCAAGGGCCCGGGCAAACAAAGATGCTATTATCAGGCAGGACACTCCAAGGGCTCGGTGAGTGTCTCATAGGAGCTGAGGACGATGGATGGCCGATGGCAGGAACTCTCTCTTACTACGCAAGGACCCACCACAGTGACAGACTTTTCAGGGGTTAAAAGTTACTTACAAGGGCTATAACAACTAAAGCTGCAGTTTCTATGTCCTGTAAGATTTTTTTTTTGTTAGAAATAATATTTACAGGGGCATTTTCATGATTGTCTGCTTCCCTCAAACTGTGGAGGAAGAGGGAAAAGCTTTTTTTCTTATCTTGCTGAAATGCATCTTCACCAGTAGTTAGAAAGACCTGCAATTTCAAAGTGATTGAAATGGGATTCTTTTGGTCAGCACTAAGAGAAAAAAAATACAACTGATAGACCTGACAACCCACAGAGTGGAAGAAGATACATGACGTATATTGAGCAAAGAATTTGTACCTAGACTCTATAAAGAATTCTCATGAATCACGAGAAAAAGACAACCCGTTGGAAAAATGGGCCATAGGTCTGATCAGGCACCTCATAAACCAGGATCCCTAAGTAGCCGATAAGCATACAGAAAAGTACTAATGATTTTCTTGGTCGACAGGGAAAGCAGAACGTAGCTCTGCTTCTCACCCACCAGAGAGGCTCCGATGAAGAAAAGGGAAAACATCCATAGCTGATGATCACATGGACCAACCTGAACTCTTGTACATGGCTGGACAGAGTCAAAAACGGTGCAAGCCCTTTTACAAACCGTCGGATAGTGTCCACGTGTAGCAACGAAATCCGCACCTAACTTATGACCCAGAGAGCCCACTCCGAAGCATTTACCCAACCAAAAGCAAGCGTGTGTCCCGAAAAAGGACATACTAGAATGTTCACAGCAGCTTTACTCATAATAACCAACAACTGGAAACCAACCGAAAGTCCATCAACAGTAGAATGGGTAAATAAACTGCATATTCATGTGATGGAATACTATATAGCAATGAGCAGAATGGAAAAACTGATAGTAAAGAAACTAGTACCCGCAACAAACATGGCTGAATCTCGAGGCCATTCTGTTGACAGAAAGCAGACAGGCGCTAAAGCGTACACACTGAGTAACTCTGTTTATATGAAGTTCAAGAGCAGACAAAACTAGATTTGGGCGTTATAACCCGGATAGGTTATGTTTGAGCGGTAGGAACTTGGAGCATGGGGGCAGAGTTAGGGGGTGGGGCTGGAAACATTCTTCTTTTGATCCAGATGTTACACAGGGATGGTCAGCTCTGAAAGTTCATTAAGCTGTACCTTCATGATTTGTGAATTTTTTCCTCTGTCCTTCGTATGCATGTCGATAAAAGTTATTTTTTTTTTAAATTATGCCTGAGAGGCTTAAAATTTACACAGTGGAAAGGAGCAGAAAAGGATTATGACCAAGTGGCATATGGCACACATGATATTTTGTATCCATAGTCCCTAGCACCGTGCAAAACCTGACACCCATCTAGAGGGACTGGGCTGAGTGGGTGGCTGCCATCAGCACACATTAAAGAGAAGCAGCTGTGCAAGCCACCACCCTGTCCGCGGCCACAAGAAGCCCAGAGATGGCCAGATGCCCATCTATGCTGAGGCTCCTCTGTAGAGGCCACACTGGCCTCCGAGTCAGGATGTGGTGCCGGACAGGAGCAGTATGGTTCACCAGAGCTTCCGTAACCAGCTGAACCTCAGAGCCAGAGGGTGTCAGCAAGCTCCAGCGGACGCCTGGAGAACAAAGCTGGAGGCTGCATCAGGCAGAGAGCCTCTCAAAGGCTGTGGGAAAACAACCCCGCCAGGAATAATGATAATGGTCAACACTCACCAAGCGGTGGCCAAGGGCAAGGTGCCACTCCCAGAACTTCACCATGACCGAAGCGGGTTGAGGTGAGAAGGGTTAACCCTGCCGGAATTCAGAATAGGAGCTTATATTATGATGACTCTGAAAATTCTAGAAGTTTCTAATTCTAAAGCTGTAGGTGTGTGAAGAGTACAGCACCTCTGATTCTAAAATGTTAGATCTAAGATTCTCTCATTTTTAATTACTAATTTATTCTAACTTACATACAAGAAAATCCTCTCTTTGTGGTGTACAGTTCGATGGGTCTCGACAAAGTTAATAATAATAAAAAAAAAAAGCTTCAAGTCGTGTAACCACCACCACAAACAAGACCAGAACAGCTTCTTCACCCCCAGAAAATTCCCTCCGGCTGCCACTTTGTAGCCAGCCCCCCCCACCAGTAACCCCTGGCAACCACGGATCTCTTATTCATGGCCATGGCTGCCTTTCCCAGAATGCCCTAGAAATGGAATCAACACAGTCTGCAGCCTCCTTAATCTGACTTCCTTCACTCGGCAAAAATGTGTTTACAATTCGTGCGTGTTCACCATGCGCGTCACGAGTTCCTTTTGACAGCTGAGTAGTAGCCCACTGCCCAGATGCGTCGTGGTCTGTTCATCCCTTCGGCGGTTGAAAGACATTTATTTATCTGAGTTGCTTCCAGTTTGGGGCAGTTCCTAAAGAAAAGCGCTGTGAACGTTCTCGTCCCGGGTTTTCTGCGATCCTACGTGTCCATCGCTGCAGAGAGACACCTGGGAGTAGGATCACTGGGTGAGATGCTAAGTGTGCGTTTAACTCTGTAAGAAACTGACCATTGGCTTCCTGCAGCCGCTGGACCAAACGACCACAAACAGGGCTGGGGGGTTAAAACCACCATGAGGGGTCCGGGGGCAGGAAAGCGGAAATCAAGGCGTGAGCGGGGCTGTGCCCCCTCCCAAGGCTCTGGGACAGGATCCGTCCTTGCCTCTTCCAGCTCCTGGAAGCTCAAGGGGGTGTGGTCCGATCAAATCTAAGACCCACGGAGCAAATTGAGATGAACTGTGAGCCTTTGTTCGCAGGCCAGAGACTGACCCTCTATCAGGCAGGGTCAGAGGAGATCCGCCCGGAGCCTCCCGAGGGGATAGCTTAAAAAAACCCAAAGCCACATCAAACAAGCAAGCAGGTTTACAGAAGCAGAGGTTGGCCATTAGCATATCTTTGCACAGGTCATCTCCTAGAACTACACCCTGGTTTAACAGTAGCATAAGTTGGCCCTGTGAAAATTTTCCACCCTTAACACAGGTACCTTCGTGGCTGCATCGCACCAGTCTCTGCCTCGTCTTCACATGGCCTTCTCCTCCGTGTCTGTCTGTGTCTCTTCTGTCTCTTCCCCTGGGTTTAGGGGCCCCCTCAATAATTCACGATGACCTCATCTCGAGATCCTTAACTTAATTACAATCTGCAAAGACCGTTTTTTTTTTTTTCCTAAATGAGGTCACTCTCCCAGGTGCTGGGTGGATGTCTTCTCTTTAGGGTAGACACCACTCAACTTACGGCAGTGACAGTTTCCTAAAGTGCCTATGCCATTTGCATTCCCACCAGCAGATCCTCTTATATTAAAGACCCTAAATTTAGCTGGGTTGGGGGCCTCACTCCCCCCAAGTGCAATCCCCAGCCCCCAGCATCAGCACCTCCTGGGTGTGAGAAGTGAAGACTCTCAGGTCCCCCCTGACCCTGCTGAATCATCACCTGTGTTTTCACAAGATGCTAAGCTATGAAGCTCTGGCCTAGAGCACCACAGGGAGAAATTGGTCTAAACTTCCTGTACAGCCCTCACCACATGGCTGGTGTTCCCCCGCGGGGGTGTTTTAAGCCTTCTCCTTTTTTAGGGTCTCTCCCTGATGTTATGTTTGGCGGTGAGTACATACATGTGCAATCGGCTGAAAATGAAGCCCGAGATCTTTTCTTGGAAATAAGCAATTTATATAATCCTCTAATTTTAAACTGTTTAATATGCCCCCCAAGAAGAAGACAAAGTCTGCAGGAAAAAAAAAATAATAAATACGTGAGAGAAATGAAAATAGAACGAGATCTAGAGAGGCATGTCAGTTTTTTGCCTGACTTTCCTCAAAAGCAGACTCTGAGATAACGTCTTGGGTGATGGTAGTTTATTTGGGAGGTGATCTCAAGATGAAAGAGGAAGGGAAGAAATGAGTCGGAGGGGAAAAGCCAGTGGAGGGCGTGTTAGTCAGTGGGGTGCAGCTGTGAGCGACGGGGGCTCAATCCTGCTGCGGAGCCTCTGAGTCACCAGGCGGAATACGCCTCAGGATCTTCCCGCTGCAGCCAGGGGGCGCTGAAGCGTGGATGCCCTCTCTTCTGCCTCCCCTTGGGTAGGGATTGCCCAGGGGACAGTAACTTCCCCATGCCCACCTTTTGGGGTACACCTGAAGCTGAGTGAGGTCAGAGAAAGCCCGGAGGAGAAAGCTGGGTGCTGAGCTGGGAGGCTGCATATGTCTTGGAAAGTGCTAGCCTCTGAAGCAGGAGAGGGGTGGGGGGGACAGGGAGAGAGAGAGGAGGAGGAGGGGCACCCACAGCACCTACTATGCACGGATGGCCCTTGACAGTTTTGTTGTTGTTGTTTTTTGTTTTGGATTTTTTTTTAACCAGAAAATTGTCTCTACTCTGGCCAGAAGCAGGAATTCTCATTCTGCCCATATTTTTTTTGGTGAATAGACATCAGTTTCTCCACTTCATCTCTTCGTCAAATTTCCAAGAAAAATAATGTGAAACTGTGAGGTTTAAGGAGCACGGAATTGTTACCTTTTCTGAAGTGTAAAATTGTCAGCATGCCCAGGAGGCTCAGCTGGCTCAGTCAGGTTGGGAGGAAGTTATACCCAATGAAGTGGAGCTAATAAGGCCTGTAAAACAAGCACAATAAATACCCTTAGAGAAATAAGGGAGGATATTGAAAACCCAAAGCAAGAAGAGAATGTTATGCAGTAGAACCTAAGTGAAGATAAGGGATATGAACAATATAATCATTGAAATGAAGAACTCAGTCGGTGTGTGAAATGGCAGAATAGATCCAACTAAGGAATAAATGAGTGAGCTGGAAATACAATCCCAAAAGTCATCCATAAGGGCTGGAGAAAAACTCTAAGGAAAAAATTAAGATATGTGGTTAATATAAATAAAAGTCCTAGCATATAGAATCTCTCTGAAAAAGAGAAAGCACATAGGGAAGTACTATGTGGAAAATATTAACTAAGAATTTTATAACTAATACTATTATAAATAATAACCAAGAAGAGTAACCAAGAACTAAAGACACAATACTTCAGTACTGAAATGTTTACTGCATGATGAGCAAGGTAGATGTGGTTAGGTGGTCCAGGGAAATAACAAAATGAGATAAATATTAGCAAAATTTTAAAATATGAAAAAAGAGGAAGTCACAAAAATCCATACAGAAAAAAAAAGAGAGATTACTTACACAAGAATCAGAATTAGATTGCCATCCAACTTCTCCACAGCAAATCTAGATGCAAAGAGATAATGGGGTAACAGCCTCCATGTGACAACCAATTACAAGTCTAAATGTGGAATAAAATAACCACATGACAGATTATTTAACAAGAGGACAATATCAGGAACTCTGAAAACTCACCTCCCATAGACACTGTTTAAAAGAACTTAGGACAAACAAGAAGAGAAATTAGTTACTCAGAAGGAAGCAACAAGTAGTTGGGGGGAAAAGCGAGGGGGAAAAAAAAAAGTAGTGGCCACAAAAAGAAATGCTTATTCAAATTCATATGTAAAACGAAAGGTAGGAAAATGGGAGTTGCAAGATGTAGGCGGGAGGGTGGGGCAGGGAGGGGAAGGCATGCTCACTTAGGTTCACTTTTGGGGGGAAGATAAACATTTGGGTATAATTGAAACATTGAAAGGGAAAAAATTAAGTATTAGTACAGCCCCCCGATAATCACTAAAGGAATTCTATTGAGACTTTCGAAGCAGTACAGAAAAATAACTGATACACTCAATGGAAGGAGAGAGGAAAGAATTCAAAGAAAACGATGAGAAGCAGGGATTGACACCAAAAGCAGAAATAAAAGAGAGTGGGACTAAGTCAGACTAAAAAGCTCCTGCACAGCAAAGGAAACCATCAGCAAAATGAAAAGGCAACCCATGGAATGGGAGGGTTTAATTCATACAACAGTGGAGCCAAAATATATATATATATATATATATATATATATATATAATATATATATATATATATATATATATATATATACACACACACATATACAATCTGATTCAAAAGTGAGTGGAGGATCTGAACAGGCATTTTTCCAAAATAGGTTTACAGATGGCCAATAGGTACATGAAAAGATGTTTAACATCACCAATCATCAGAAAAATGCAAAAAGCAAAACCACAATGGGGTACCACCTCACACCTGTTAGGATGGCTGTCATCAAAAAGGTGAGATCACACGCGTGGAGAGAATGTAGAGAAAAGGGAACCCTCGTGTGCCCCTGGTGGATATATAAATTAATACAGCCGCTATGGAAAACGGTATGGAGGCTCCTCGAAAAATTAAAAATAGAACTCCCTTATGATCCAGAGATGCCACTTCTGGGTATTTATGTGGGAAAAAAACCCAAAAACATTAACTCAAAAAGTTATATGCACCCCCATATACATTGTGGCATTATTTTCAGTAGTCAACATACGGAAGCAACCGAAGTGTCCACCGATGATGAATGGTAAAGAGACACATGACGCGTGCGCACACACACACGCGCACACACACACACACGCGCGATGGAATACTATTCAGCCATAAAAAAGAAGGAAATATTGCCATTTGAGACAACATAGATAGACCTTAAGGGCATTATTAATGTGAAAAGAATAAGTCAGAGAAATATGAATACCGTATGATCTCACTTATGTGTGGCATCTAAAACACAAACAAACAAAATCACCAACTTCATATTCTTTACAACAGATCAGATCAGTGGTTGCCAGAAGTGGAGGGTAGAGGTGGGCAAAATGCATGAAGGTGGTCAAAAGGTACAAACCTCCAGTTATAAAATAAATAATTCATGAGGATGTCAAGTACAGCATGGCGACCACAGTTAGAAACACTATATTATATATTTGAACGTTGCTAAGAGAAAAGACCTGAAAAGAATTGCAACTATGTACGGTGATGAATGTCAACTAGACTTACTGAGCAACCATTTCGCAATACACACAAATATGTGATCGTTACATCGTACATCTGAAACCAATGTAACGTTGTATGTCACTGCATCTCGATTTTTTAAAAGAATTCAGAGTTCACAGAGGTCTCTGCATGTAGAGAAACCGTGGTATGTGAACTTAGCCGAGTTTCAACCTCCTCTACCCTTCGTTCCTTATCTATAAAATAAGGGAAGAACATTCACCTCCTCGTAGGGTTATCAGAATGTTATAATTAAACGAGAAATATCTTATCGCGCTCCAGCTTTTTAAATGGCTGTGAGATGGTTGTGGCGACTGAACCAATGGTCAGGACGCGAAACCCACGCAAGACACCTCCTCAGTCTCTTGGGAAACCCAGCGAGTATGTTGTAAAGTGACTATGCGCTGTTTTTTACAGCTTCATTGAGGTATAACTGATGGATGAAATATATCTGTAAAACCACCCACCACCGTCGGCTTAGCAAGCATTTCCATGCCACCCAGAAATGTCTCTTTTATTTGGTCCCTCCCTCCACCTTCATCATCAGGAAGCCACGGGTTTGCTTTTTGTCAGTAGAGTTTCCATTTTCTAGAATTTTTTTATCAGTGACATCATGACACTATGAGGAGATTTTTCTTGCCTGGCTCCTCCGCTCATTATAATGCTCTGGGGTGTCATTGTGTCGTTGCATGGACCAGGGGGGCGAGTCCTTTCTCTTGCTACATTGCATCCCATCATACAGAGTGAGAGCATGATGGTCCATGCTACGTAACTAACCCCCCCCCAAAAAAAAATTCCCTGGACGCCAGGGCTCAGGCGAGCCTGCCTGGTTGGCAGTATTCCTTGCGTTGCTGTCCCACAATGTCGCTGGGAGAAACGAATGTCCACATGGCTCCACTGGGAGAGACAACTGGAAGCTGGTGCTGGTCTCTCCTGGTGCTTCGCCCCTTTTCCCTTTGCTGATTGTAATCTCTGTCCTCCCACGGTAGTAGACTGTAAATGTGATGAAAACAGCTTTTCGGAGTTCCGTGAGTCCTTCTGAGAGTCGTCCTGAGGACCTCCCCACACACCTGTCTTGCTGTTTCTCAGTTTCTCCGCCTCGTGGATTTCCGGTGTCATGTCTGTTTGGTCTCCATCTCTAGCTCCATCTCCATTTCCCAAAGCCACAGGTCTGTCCTTGCCTCACCCTTCCTGTCTCTCCCTCTTCTTCATTTCCTCAGACTTCTCTCTTTCCATTTATCCATTCGACAACACAGATCCATTTTTTCCGTTTCTCAGTTTGATATCCCCTGTGCCCTCTTCTTTTCCTTCCCTCAGAATTGTTGTCCCTCTCTTTTAGTTCCTCTCTCATTCAGTCTCCCCAGGTTTCGGCATGTCCTTCTCTCCCCCTCTCTTTTCTTGGTCTTTTGCCATCATCCAGCCTCACCTTCATCCTTCTTTCGTGTCTTCTACTCCCCCCTGCCCCACCACAGCCTGTCACCCACTATGTCACTGTCTCTCAGTGCAGTTGCCTCTCAACTTGGCTTCTCTCCCTGCCTCGGTGTCTCTCCTTCACCCAGCCTACTGGGGCTCTCCATACCCTGCGGTCCCTCACTCTCTTCTTAGCCCCGAGACGCTTCCAGGTAACTCAGTATCTCCCAGCCTCATCCCTTCAGACCGCTCGCCTGCCCTTCCCCCTTCTATCTCCATCTCTGTCTCTCTCCTTCCTCCATCTTTCCATCTTTCTGTCTTCCTCCCTCTCAACCTCCCAAGGGTTCGACCTCTCTCAGGACTGCTGTCCCTGCCTTCCTCTCCCTGTCTTGGCCTCGCCGTCTCTCAAGGTCTCTTTGCACCTCCATTACTCTCTTGTGTTTGGGCCACAGCCTGTCAATCACTCGGTGTTGGCTCAGATGCCATCTCTCTCGTGACCTCACTCTCCTCTCTGCTGTCCCTCCCTCCTGTCCCTGTCTGTGCTCCCTGCCTGACAGTTTGCCTTAAGAGCTGCCAGAATTACAGCTGCCCCTTCATTCTTGACAAAAACCACATTTGGATTATTTTTATCACAGTGAAGTAGGGATTTCAGAACATCAAAGAACAGAAAGCAGATACCAAGAAACGCTCCCCACTTGTTCCCCACCAAATCCAGTGCCAAGCGCTCCCGCAGTGTGTACCTACATCGCTCCTATCCTCTGCAGGAAAGTGAATTCTTCAGCCACCCCGCTCCCCAGCCCCAGGCTTCCGGGAAACGGGGACCACCACCAAGAGGCTTTTCCTGCTCTGTACATTGCTCTGAAAAGAGGATTGGATGACGAGGCGTAAAAATGTTTCAAGACCTTACTGTCACACTAAGAGAAGAAACAAAGAACATGTGGTCTATCAGCTAACTCTTGCTATTGTTACACACTGAACGTTAGCATCACCCTCCCCACCAAATTCATATGTTAAAACCTAACATTCAATGTAATGGAATTAGGAGGTGGGGCCCTGGGGTGACTAGGTCATGAGGGTGGAGCCCTCATGGATGGGGTTAGTGCCCTTATAAAAGAAACCCCAGAGAGCTCTCACTCGTCCTTGTTGTAAGGACACAGCGAGAAGACAGCCATCTGCAAACCAAGAAGCGGGCCCTCACCAGACGGAATCCGCCTGCCCCTTGCTCTTGAACTTCCTAGCTAGCCTCCAGAACTATGAGAAATAAATATGTGTTGTTTAAGCTGCCCAGTCTCTGGTAATTTGTTACAGTGGCCCAGATGGCTAAGACAGCTAGGTAGCAACTATCCCCAAATACTAATGGCTTAAAACAATACCTTTTGCTGTTGATCACAAGTCCTCGGGTCAGCTGGATGGTTCTTTGGGTCTCAGGTGAGCTCCTCCGTGCATCGCAGTCTGCTGTGAGCTGGATAAATGGCTCCGTTGCTGAGAGTTGCCTGGTGTCAGCCTAAGGTGTACTCAGTGCAGCCTCTCTCACCCTCCAGCAGGTTCCAATGGCACTGGGAACCTTGCAAGGCAGCAAAGAGAAAACACAAGGACTCTTGAGACCTAGGCTCAGAATCAACACGGCGTCACTTCTGTCACATTCTGTTGGTCAAGGCCAGCCAAATTCAAGGAATGGGGAAACCGACTCTGTCCCTTGGGAGGTGGAACTACAGAGTCACAAAGCAAAGGGTGTAGGTGGGAGGATTGTGGCCACTTTTCCTTTACTTGTGACTCTAATGGAGAATCTGTGATGCTATTCTTTTTTATGAATACAAAGAGAAAGCAAGCCCAATTTCTAGTCAAAAAGGGTGTATTTCACAGGAGACCTGCAGAGTGAGTGGCTCGTATCCCAGAGCCAGGAAACAACCCATTTGTGACAGTCATTACAGATGTTCTCAACATTCTGGCCCTCCTCTGGGCACACAGTAGGGTTACACACCCCTGCCTGTTTGAAGTTCGGCAGGCTCACGTGACTTGCCTTGTGAAGTGTCATGTGTGGACATTTTAAGAACTAGTACACACTTGACCATATGTTGGATTTTCCCTTGGCCAGGATGACTAGACAGTGGCTGCTCCATCATCCTGGGTCCCAGAGACAATGTGAACAATGGACTAGAGCTCCCCGCTGACCCGTGATGCACTTGGTGCATGAGCGAAAAATAAACCTTTGTTTTGTCACGCCACTGAGAATGGGAGGAAGGTTATTGCAGCACGGCCCAGCTTATACTGACTAATATGCCACTCTAGGTATTTTAAGCATAAAGGGATCTAATGCAGGGAAATGAATTATGATTTTAAAAGTCATTGGGTACAGCTGCTATGGAAAACTATTTGGTGGTCCCTCAAAAAGTTAAGCATAAATAACCATCTGATCCAGCAATTCTAGTCTTAAATATATACCCAGAAGAACTGAAAATAGGGACTCAAACAGACACTAGCGTATCAATGTTCGCTGCAGCATTTTTCACAGAGTCAAAAGGTGAGACAACCCAAGTGTCCATCAGCAGAGGAATAAATAAACAATATGTTTATTTATATACTACATACATGGATGAAACTTGAAGACATTATGCTAAGTGAAATGAGCCAAACACAAAAGGACAAATATTGTATGATTTTGCTTACATGAAATATCTAGAATAGGCAAATTCTGTGCTCACTTAAACAGCACATATACTAGAAAAAGCAAATTCAAAGACAGAATGTAGATTAAATGTTACCGGGGCTGGATGCAGGGGAAAAGGGACAGTTATTGCCAAATGGGTACAGAGTTTCTGTATGGGGTAAATCCCATTCGTGAGGGCTCCAGCCCCATGACCAAGACCTCCCAAGGGCCTCACCTTTTAGTCAAGCATTCAGTCTATAGCGATCACCACGACCATCTTCATCATCGCCATAACCATTGCCATCACTTTCATCACCAACATTATCGTCATGATTAACCCCATCATCAACATCCTCATTTTCCTCCTCCTCCATTTCCTCTTCCTCCATCACCGCCATCACTATCACCATCATAACCATCACCATCATCATCATCACCACCATCATCATCGCCATCATCTCCATCATCAACATTATCATCATCACCATCATCACCATCACATCATCATCCCCATCATCGCCATCATTATCACCATCATCACCATTATCATGGCTGTCTTGGCTTGAATTTCCTCAAAAACAGACTCTGAGATGAGACCTTGAGTGCAGGTGATTTATTTAGGAGGTGATTCCAGAAATCACAAGTGAGGAACATGAGATAGGAAAGGGAAGAAATCTGACAAAGGGTATGCTCATGAGTAAATTACTGCTGATTAAATGGTATTTAATCCCACAGGGACCATGCCTCAGGACTGTCTCCTCATAGGATATAGAAGTTGAGACATTTGTCCACCCACTCCCATCATCCACAATTTGAAGATGGCTCCAGGAACATGGTTTTATTTATATATTGCTGCATAGCAAGTCTCAAACAAAAGAGCATTAAAACTTTGTTATGTCATCTCTCAAGGTCCTGTGGATGGACTGCTGGGCAGTTCTCACCCAGGGCCTATTATTCAGTGGCCATGAGATGATGGCTGGGGCCATACTCACTTGAAGGCTCCACTGGGCTGGGCTGGATGCCCCAGGAGGCTCGCACACATGGCTGGCAGTCAGTTCTGGCTGTCAAGTGGGAGTGCAGCTGGAGCTTTTAACCAGTGCCTACATGTGGGCTCTCCATATGGTTTGGGCTGAGAAGCAAAATGAACAGAGAAATGAGCACTGGATAAATTGCCTCGTTCTCGTCTCCCATCCACTTGCCCCCCAACATGCATACTTATTGCTCTGCAAATGACTACTTAACCTGAAGCACAGTATTAATATTAATGCCTTTATAGCATCCCTTCTCAAATGCTCAGGTTTGAGTATAACATTCAGGTTCTCCCCCTGCCCTCCCATGGTGGCCTAGGCTGGGGCATGACCACCTGTGGCAGGTTAGATTACTCTGAATGAATGAAGTCTTCACTCCATCCACCTAATCTTCGTGGACTTCTGCCTTTTTATACTGAACTTGGCCAGGTGACTTGCTTGGCCAGTCAGATGATGGCACACAGAACACACACAGAGATTGATATGTACCTGTGCAGGGGGCTCACATCTCTGCCATCACCATGAGAAGAACATTCCTGGCACAGGATGTTGGATGCACCTGTCAAAGCCAGCCAAGTTCATCCCACTCACCAACAGCCGAGGGAGCCCAGCCAAGAACGACGAGCCACCCAGCTGTGCCCAACCCCAATCAACTGAGCCCCTAGATGACCTCGGACTTTTTGGCAAGCCCAGGCAAGATCAGCAGAGACACCCAGCCACAATCAGCATACCAACAGCCAAACCCCAAAACCTGCTAATCAACGCCCATAGGTGTACATCATACGCAGGTTTTGGTTGGTCAGTTGCTTGCTTTGGTTGTTGCCCAAAGATATTAACTGATACACTGCATGGCATATCCAAAGATCATCACCAATACATAGTTGCAATGTGAGTAGTGACCTCCAGATTATGTTTATTTATGATTCAGGGACCATGCAACAAGATGGTGCTAGCAAAATAGTAAGGACTTCTACCCAGATCCAGATGTTAAATGCAGAAGACTTAAGGTGATTTTGTAATCACAAGGTTCAGGGTGATGTGGCGGGGGAGTTAACAGGCTGGAAAACCCAGTGCTCGGGACTTCCTATGACTTGGCAGAGCCTCACCCACGTCTTTCCAGAGGCTAGATGACTTGAGACACTGCAACAGACCGAATGCAGACGGAGTTATGAGAATGCAGTTGTCTACCATTGTGCAGGTATTAAATATCCTCAACAATGTAAAATAACGCAATTTTTCTCATTAATTGATTTATTTTGAAAAATACAGCATTTCTAAATGTTATTTGTTAAAATGCAATGAGTTTCTAAATGCCCACCAACAGATGAATGGATAAACAAAACACAGCATCTGTGTACAATGGAATATTACTAAGCCTTAAAAAGGAAGGGAAATCTGAAACATGCTGAAACATGGATGAACCTTGACAACATTATGCTACAATGAGACAGATGCAAAAAGACAAACATTATATGATTCCATTCGCATGACGTAAATAGAATAGGCAAATTCATAGAGACGGAAAGAATGGAGGTCACTCGGGGTCGGGGGCAGGGAAATGGGGAGTTATTGTTTAATGCGTACAGGGTTTCAGTTTGGGGAAATGAAAAAGTTCTGGAGTCCCACGGAGTGATGGTTGCACAACTGTGTGGATTTATTTGATGCCACCAAACTGTACACTTAAAAATGGTTAACTATGGCCACGCCATCCTGAACAAACCTGCCCTGTCTGATCTCGGAAGCTAAGCAGGGTCAGGCCTGGTTAGTACTTGGATGGGAGACCACCTAGGACGATCAGGTACTGTAGGCATAAAAATTAAAAAATAAGGAATTGTAAGCTGACAAGGTCCTTGCAATCTGTGAGGTCAACCAAGGGTTGCCTCGCCTTAAAAAAAAAAAAAAAAAGGTTAAAATTAGGTAAATTTTATGTTATGTACATTTTACCACAGTAAAATAATTGCCAAAAATGCAATGGATTTATTATGGTTATTTTTAAAAGAAACAATTTTGTTACCATCTAGTCTTAATTCATACCTAAATATTGATAGATATAACCTACCAACACAAAAACTCTTTGGGGGTCCTTGATAATTCTTAAGGGTATAAAAGAATCCTAAGGCCAATAAGTTCAATAACCACTGCTCTAGGTACAGCTGAGGTGAGCCTGAGCTAGCTGCACTCGGCCCCACAATTGTCTGCAAAGATTCCCAAACTGCTGGAAATTCAATAGCAAAAATGTAGTTTACGTTTATCCTGGCCAAAGGAGACAGGCGACCTCTAGTGGAAATATAGAGTATTGCTTGACAGCGGATAATTTCTCTGTTGAGTAATTCACATTGTAGAGGCCGCTGAGATTCTACAATGAAACAGGGGCAGAGATGGACGCCTGAAATGAGGACTTTATTTCAGCATATTAACTTTCAACCCTCCTTTCATACACATTCACACACACAGAGGCTCACAGTCACATTCACACATACATACAGACACAAGTAGATGCTCACAAACACACAGCACACACAGACATGATCACACACTCGCAGTCTCTCACACAGACCCACAAACACACACACACACACACAAATGTGACACCCACAAAGACACAACCTCACACGTGGATGCACACTCATAGTCATCACACATACTTTGAAATACACACACATTAAAAATAGTATATCATTAACAAAGAGGGTTTAGTAAGTGGAAATCATTTTCTATTTTTAAAAAGTTGTCATGGAAAATGGGTTTCTTCCCAAAGCCATTAAATAAATGTTGAACAAATAATTAAGACGAATGTAGGTTTGGCAGCATGCCCAATTAGAGATCCACAATCCCTTAGCTGAAGTCCTTGGAGACAGATGGCGTTTCAGAACTCAGAATTGTTCCAATTTTAGAAAGGTAATTCTGAGCAGATGCCATATATGACGTAACATCATCCATCATGCGACACTCCCAGGGGCTGAAGTAGCCCCTTCCCCAGCAGACATGTTAATACAGTCACAACAAAATGTGTGAAAATTCACAACAAAAAAAGATAAATAAAGAAGTGTAAAAAACTCATATTAGTTGATTTGCCATGTGAGACTGGGCAAAAATTATCCCCAAAGAAATATTTTTTGGTTGTCAGAGGTTTTGGAGAAATGGAGTTACAGATAAAGGAAGCAGGTTTGTGCCAGCAGGCCTCACCCGTGCGTCTACATATATTCCTGCTCTGATTAGTAAACGTTCCGCCGATGGGCATGGGAGAGGGCCCAGGACCCAGGACCCAGGACCCAGGAGGACAGCGACACTTCAGCGACCCCTTCTGGCAGTCCCAGCCCTTGCAATTCGGCTGCGGAGTTGGGATATCTACTGGCTTTGGACCGATTGGTCTAAACCTTCAGAGAAATCCCATGTTCACTTTCCAGTGAGTGGTTCAGGCGCCCAAGCCTTAACCAAACGGCACCTGATATGCCCCTGGTGGCATGCGGAGAGAAGGGAGGAGTGGTCCATGGTTGTCATGTGACCCGGCTTGATACAATCAGATCGAAGGAAAGCCACTTGGCTCACCAGCAGAGGCCAAGCCGCCTTGTATCCGAGAGATGGGAATGCGTTCACTCACAGGTGCTTGGAGCTGTGGGCCCCCGGCAAAGTCGCTTGGGGATGAGGCTGGCCCCGTGCACATAAAGAACTAGAAACAGTTTAGGTCCCTGTGGTGACCACGGAAGGACACTGCTCAGGTCTCCTTTTAAGAGATACTGCTGCCTCCTTCCTGCACTACCAGTGACAGAACACAGTGGGCACTAGTGCCAGCCCATTACCACCACCGGACCCGTTTGCTCAAGGACCCCTAACCCATGGACACACACCCAGACTTCCCCAGAACTCTATTACAGCCTGAGGCTCCTCTTCCCAGCCCCTCCTTCCTTCTAATCTTCCACAGATTTCACGGGCTTCTAGCTTCTACCATCACCCGCTTACGACCTAAGTTGGCTCACATCTGCTCGTCCCCAGTTCCTAAGTCTCCCACAGCTCACCCTCACTCAGAGTAGAAGCCGTGGCCCATTAGACTCTGCAGTCTCCCCGTTCTCTCCCGCCACCCCTCCCCCCACTCTCCCCCTCACTCGCTCTGCTCCAGCCTCACTGGCCTCTGCTGTTTCTCAAACAAGTTGAGCACCGCCAGCCTCAGGGCCTTTGCACTTGCTGTCCCCACTTTCCGGAGCACTCTTCCCCCGGAGACGTGCATGCCCCGACCTCCCTTCTCCTGGGCTTCTACCCAGCAGGCAGCAGCTCAATCATTCCCTATCACCTGTACCCCAATTATGTCACTCCTTTGAGCTTATCACCTCCCAACAGAACATATATTTAAGTTACTCATCCTATTTCTTGTCTATCTCCCCACTGACATGTCTGCTCCACTGAGAGCAGGAATTTTGGCCTGTTTCATTCACTGCTGCATCCCCAATGCTGAAAATAAGGCGTGGCACATAGTAAATGCTCGATAAGTATTTGTTAAATGAAAGATTAAGGGATAGTGACCAAAAGAGAAGCCAAGAAACAGGAAGAGAGAAGGGAAGAGAAAGAAAGGAAGGAGAGGAGATACGAGAGGCTGATCTAGGTGAGAAACGGGACAGGGTGGGCAGGAAAAGGAGCGTAAGGTAAGGGTGTTGGCAGGAGATGCGGGGAGAGAGGTGAGGGAGGGAGGAGAGAACTGGGGCGGAAAGCAACAGAGATGACAGAGCCTGTCAGAGTAAAGGACAGAGGGAGAGACACAGAGACACATAAAGACTGAGAGACAGACAGACAGAGGAGAAAAGGGGAGAGGGAAGGGTGGAGAGGGAGACACTGAGACAAGAGAAGAAACATGTTTTTCTTCTCCCAGAATTGGGAGAAGCAAGCTGGAAAATAGAAATGGGGGGTGGCAAGCAATCTGGACAGAGATGAAGTCCTCCCTCTAACTCGCCATTTGCGCACATCCAGTGCTCTGGGCTGACTTGAGAGCCCTTGGGATCCAAGTTGTGGCTTTTAAAGCCCAGAGGGACAAAGGTGGGTGGAGAGAAGGAATATGAGATACTGTTCTAAGAGCTTTAGATTACTAGCTTGTTTAATCCTCGAAAAAACCCTGTGAGATAAATACTATTATCATCTTCACTTTACAAGACCAGAGGGGTTGAATAACCTGCTCAGAGTCACACAGCAAGTGAGAGGAAGAGCTGGGATTTCAATGTGGGTGTCTTGGCCCCAAAGTCAGTGCCCCAACCATCACCTGCACTAGCTGTAAAGGGGCACTGGCTTCCTGGGTTCCCCTCCAATCTGGAGACACCCTCTGGGAAGTGGTGCTAGAGGGGGAAATGGGAGGTTGAAAGGTAAAGAGAATGACCGACATTCCCAGTCCAAAGCCACAAGATGTCCCAGTCGAGGGAGGAGGCTCAGCTTCCCTCTCCTGGGAAAGTCTTCAGTTCCAAAGAAGAGGCTGGAAAGGAAAACCACTTCCTGCGTGTAGGTGCCCGTTTCCTGCCCAGAGCCTGCCTTATTCTTCCAGGTGGGAAGAGACTCAACTACCTCTGGCTCTTCCAACAGGTCCTGATGCTTCTGCCTTGGTTTACCAGCAGCACTGAAGCCCAGAGAGATTGCACTAATCTTCAAAGGCAGCAAAGTGCTTTGAGAACTTTCACTGTGACTTCCGGGGGTGGGGGGATCCCCACCCCAACCCTGGCCACTCTCATCTCTCAGACCCAAGGAACAAGGCATCATTCCCTCCCAGCAACATCCTGACATCTGAGTGCCTTACCTCTGTCCCTGACATTATAATTACACTAAGCACAAATCCCAAAACCCGAGTTCTTGCCTGAAAACATCCTATGTCTCCTCTGGGCTCCTGTGCTGTAACGGCAGGGCAGACCCTCTGCTTCTCTCCAAAGGCGCTCATCCTTTGCCCAAACATGCAAAACACCATGAAGTCCTTGACTGTCTCTGACCTTCACCTGTCCTGTTGCAGACAGGCCTCTTCATCCCATTCCAACCCAAAAACTACACGATGGCGATGGGAAGGGAAGAACCCACTCAGCCCACCCAGGGCAAGACCGACAAAGACCAGATGCCAGGCAGGACTTCCCTCCCAAACTTGAGGGGCGAGGCGCCTCGGCAGACAACACAACAAACAGCACGAGGCAGCTGGGGCTGGAGTTTATTGCAGGTGGACACCGAGATTCAGAGAGGAGGGGGACGGGCTGTGGGTTCTGTGCTCAGAATCCTATGGAGGGAGGGTCAAGAGAGAGCAGGATATGGTCTGCGGGATGGTGGAGGACCGGGCCTGACTGCGGAGGGGCTGCGACGGCGCGCCCCGCCCAGAGCCAGCTCCCCTCCTGCCACCCTCCCCATTCTTCAGGATGACGGCTCCAGAGACGCTAGGCTATTCATGAAGACGGAGTCCGGGCGCTACTGGGAACGGCGCATCCACTGGGGTGGGGGCCCGGACTCTCGAAAGCCTACAGTCCAGCTCCGGGTGGAAGGGATGGTTACCCGGGTCCTCGCCCCATCGCGGCCTCCCGCGTCTCTTCAGGCGTCTGGCGGTTCTGGCATAGACTGGGGTCGCTGTGGCGGCGGCGGCGGCGACGGCTGTGCGGCAGCTCGAGCTGGGGTCGTGGCCCGCCGGGGGCTCCCAGAACGCAGGAAACCGAGGCAGCGGCGGGCGCCGGGGCGAGCGGCACGCCGGGGCGGGCGGCGCATGGAGGAGACGGCGCGCTGGGCGGCAGGCCGGCGGGGGTTGCGGGGGGCCGCGTGGGAACCCAGATGAGACCGTAGTAGACGGCCAGCAGCACGGCGGCCAGCGACACACAGAGGAAGTAGGCGCAGACCGGGGCCAGGCGAAGCCAGCGGCCGCGCGGGCCCTCGCTCAGCCCAGCGCCACCCGGGCTCTCGCCGCCGCCGCCCACGCAGCTCGTGCCCCGCATCCCCGCAGCCCACTCGGCCGGCGCGGAGGCCCGCACAGGCCCCGCCCCGCGCCCTTGGCCCCACCCCCGCGCGGACCGCCTCCGCGCTCCTAAAGTCCGCGATCCAGCCGCGCCCCGCCAGCGTGGCCACCCCCGCGTGGGCGGGCCTCCCCCCCCCGCCCCCCCGCATCCTAGGTCCCCGCAGCCTCCGGCCAACTATTATCAAGCTGAAGCTTAATTGGTGTTCCCACCCCGTCCCCACTGAGCTCCGCCGGCCCCAAGCTTCCAATACCTAGTTTTTTTCTAAAATGCAGATCTCGGCCCAGCCGAGTACTGCCAGGCTTCCGTGTTATACCCGCGCTCTTAAATGCGAGCCCGCGCTTAGCTCCAGTCGGCTCTTTTGGGGGCCTCCTCCGTGCGCTCTAACCCCATCCCTTTTGGACTGACTTCTTCCAAGCATCTAGCCACACCCCTGCTAGGCGCAGGCTTCTCAAGTCCCGCCCCCAGGCGCAGTTCCGCCCCATTCGATTACCCCTTCTTCTCCCCCTGGCTCCACCCCTTTCATCCCCCTCACTCGCTCGTTCCAGCACCGAACCCGAACCACTCCTCCGCGAGTGGCTGCACCCCACACCAGCGTTCCGAACTCCCACCGCAACCGGCTCTCGTGGCCCCAGCCCTCTCCCTAACGCTGGCCCGTTCTAACTCCACTCACCTACTGGCCCCGCCCAGGAGCCCTAGCCACGCCCCTCATGGGACCAGGCTCCTCCCCTATCCTTTGTGATTCAAGATCTAAGCTCTCGCCGCGAAGTTCCAGCGTTACCCTACACCCCAATCACGCCCCTTCCCCAGCTCGTCGCCCACCACCCTCGATTTCTCCTTTTCCCTAAACCATGGGGTCCAGAGTAGGCTCCAGGGAGGAGAGAGCACAGCCTGGAGAGCCAGACTAACCCCCTCCTACCGCCCCCTCCCCATCAATGCGGGGAGGCTTCAGTCCCCTCCCAGCAGCGTCTTCAGGAATTCGGGGAGGCCTGCGGGAGGGGGGAGGGAAGACATATCAGGGTGGGTGGAGGAAGACCCTTTCCTCCCGCCTCTTCCGCCACGGAAAAGCCTGCCAAGCACAGCAACCCAGCCTGCCTTGCCAGAAACACAGTTCAAAGGTTAGCGAAAGCGCTGCGTTTAATAGAGACGAGGCCAGTGGCCGCGTACTTCGGGTCCTTCAGAAGAGTGACCAGCTAGTTGCCATGCCCCAGATGTAAGCTTCTGGAGGCGGGAAACTCCGCCCGGAGCCCGGCACCTATCCCCCCATGGCCTCCATAGGTGGGTAACTCGGGTGTGTCCCAGCAGTTCCGGTACCAGGCGCCCCCCACTTGTGAGACTGGTCTATTACCCTGGCCCCACCCCGTTGGCTGTCCTTGTCTCCTCCCTCCCCCCTTACATTTAACCCTCTCCTGGCTGGAGCGTGGCGGAAGCAGAGGACAGAGGAGCGAGGCGGCGGGAAGTTAGTGCAGAGTCGGCGGGCGCGGTCAGCGGGCGGCCCCCGGTTGTGGAGCAGCTGCCACCACTTGCAGAAACGCACCCTCTGGAAGTCGGTGATCTCCGCCGTCTCCTGGCCTTCGGGGCCCGCCTCTAGGGAGAGAAGGGGCTGTCAGAGGAGAGGAACAGTCCCTGCCTCCCTCCACCCGGACACCGCCATCGAGCCCCGCCCCTCATCCCGATTGCGCCTGGCTACAGCGGCCCCTTGATAAGTGGTTTATGGGCCTCAGGCTCCTTTAATCCTCCCAGTGGACCCACGAAACACGATGCGCCCCAAGAAAACCATTTACAACCGAGAAGATAATCTGGTATAGCGAGAAGTCACTTGGCCAACACGTGGCCAAAGACAGTGCTTGGGAATCCTGGCCTCATCCACCATCCTAAACTGGCCGCTTCGACCCCAGCCCACCACCTCAGGGGCCTAAACCGACCCCGATCACGACTGCCCCACAGGACGTGCCCCCCTTGCCCCTGCCTGCCTCCTGAGCAGTAACCAGGCCTCCGTGGCTCTGCCCGCAAATCCTAATCTCATTCCTGGGGGAGATGCCCGTTTCACAGCCTGGCTCCCAGTGGTGGCCACGGAGAGATGGGGTTCCGCCTCTCTTTCCTAATACGTTGGACTGCACATTCTAAACGGGTCCGCATTTCTATTCTAATTGACCCAACTCGGTTGCACCTCAAAACAAACGCAGCTGATCCATTACTCTGCTCCTCCCCATTCTTTTGACCTATTTAAATTTCTAATCCTGCCCTTATCCTCTCCCCTTGGATCTGGCCTCACCCCTTTACCTTTGGATTACTTTCTTAAACCCCTGGGGTCCATTTCTGAATCCTAATCCGGTCCTGGCTCCACCTCCTCACCCCAGGCCAGTGCACACACTCAATGCCCAGTCGCTTGGCACTGGAAGGCCTTTCCTTAGCTCTCCCCCTGACCTGGCTCCATTCCCACACTATGCCAGCATTCCAACCTCACCCCCAGGGCCAGCTACTATCCAACACACCCATGGTGTGAGACACAGCTCCACTCCATTCCACACCCCAAGCCCACCTCCTCTTAGCCCCAGAGGAAGGCAAGCGGAGCCCTCCAGGGCCCAACAGCTCCCCCACCTGGAGCTGCCTCAGACCCTTCCTCTTCAGTTTTCTGGGTTCCTGGGATGCTGGGCCCACTCTCCAGGGAGGCAGGGCTGGCTGGTCACCTCCTGGGGAAGGGGTGACTCAGTCAACCCCTCCTGTCGAAACAGCCCTCCACCCAAAGACAGAAGACCCTGGGGGAAGTGGAGGGGAGGGTTCAAGGACACACCTGGGGTTGTCATTTGAGGATGTGAGCTTTTTATTGGGAAGGGAACTCTGAATGGCCCAGAAGCAGGGGCAGGATCTGGGGGTGGACATTCCAGAGACAGGCACGGACAGTACATAGAAGGGCACGGACTGTCCTCCCTAAGCCGCAATGGCAGTGGGGCAACACGGGGTCCCGGGGGCCCAGCCCCTGAGGGTGTGCCCCTGCCCACGCAACCCCTCGAATATACCACACAAGGCAGCCCAAGCTTTCATGCATTTTCAAAAGGCCACGCCTCACAGAGAAAGGGCATCAGCCGGTGGCGGCGCGGTCCGGGGAGAATTCAGCTCCATCTCTTCACCCCAGTCAGACACAGGCTGGTGGCCCCCAGGGGGCGAGAAGGGGCTGGAAGGCGAGGCAGGGGTCTGGGGAAGCAGCGGGGGCTTCTCGGGCCCAGAAGGCTCTTTGTCAGCCTGCTTGCTGCTGGGGCTCCCGGTGGGCTCCAGCTCTTCGGGTTCCTGGTCTTGGGCTGGTTCTTCTTCCTCCTCTTCCTCATCAGCCTCTTCTTCCTCCTCAACCTCCTCCTCGTCCCCACTCACATCTTCCCATTCATCTTTCTTCCCATTCCTCATCCTCCCCTCGTCGTCTTCCCCTTCGTCCTCCCCCCCATTGTCCTCCTCCCCCTGATCCTCAGGAGGCCGGTGGACAGGGGCTGGGGTCGCGGGTGGCTGTGGGGAACACAGGCAGGTAGGAGAGAGGGTGGGGCCTGAGCACCCCACGCCCCCTGCCCAGAGGTGACAGCCCATCTTACCTTTGTGGTTATCTCCTCAGGCGGAGTGGGCTGTGGGGCTTCAGGGGCTGGGGCCACTGCCTCCTTCGTCTCCCAGCGGTCATCGTGGTCACTGCAGAGGACAGACAGAAGGAAGAAGTTCTGGGGCAGAGGAGGAAGGGGCTTCCCACCACCGGCTCCTCCCCAGAGAAGAGGGGAGAAAGGGGCTACAGGGTTGGCAGAGGAGGATCCGGCATGCTGGGGCACTCAGGAAGAAACGGTGGAAGCGGTGACAGTGAAGAGGTGACAGGGGAATGGATGAGGGCAATTGGTAAAGTGGAGAGCCAGGCCCCAACCCCCAAACCAAGTGCCTGACCCATGGAAAGGGAAGTGCCTGCAGAGACAGACCCACAAATACACGAGTCAGAGAATGACCAGGGAGAAGGCCACACAGCCCCACTAGGGTTGTGCATATGCCCGGGGAAGGGGCTCCCACCTGTAGGCTCGGGGGGCTGCCTTGGTCTGGGGTCGGCTGCTCTTCCTTCTCCTGCGGCTGACCTCAGCTTTGTGCTGAGACAGGAACTCCCTGAAAGTGGGGGGCTTGGGAGGCCGGGCCCAGGACTGGTCATCTGCAACAAAACCCAGGAGGGGTCAGGAGTGGGAGTCATGGCACAAACACCCCGCAAGCCTGGCCCAGGCAGCTGACTCCCCCACCCGGGGACACCCACTCACCATAGCGATGGGATGGTTCAAGGGCAACAGCTGGGCCATCCTTGAACCTGGGGAGAGAGACGGTGAGTAAACAGGCAGCTGAGGGAACAGTGGGAGCAAGAGGGGTGAGAAGAGATAAGGGGGATATTGGAGCCAGAGTTAGGAACCAAGATCGTAGAAGGGATGTTCAATGGGGAGGTGGGGGTCACTGATTAGAAGGGGGATGGACCAGGTGATGGACAAGAGGCAAATCTGACATCATACTGACAAATACGTTAATAAAAAAATTCAGTATTTGATCCCCCAGAACAAAAACGTGAAAAGTACATGATCCCCAGCTTCCAGTCTGGCCTCGTGTCCTATTATTCTCTCACCTCCCCAGCTAAGCGGGTTCTCCCACCACAGGAAGCTCCTGCCTCAGGACCTTTGCACCTGCTGCTGCTGGGGACACACTCCTCCAGATATTTCAGTGGCCTGTTCCCTCACCTCCTTCGGGCCTCAGCTCAAAGGCGTTCTTAAACCCCATCATCTAAAATAATCATATTACATACATTACCTACATCTAAAACAACAGCCTCATCCCTCTGCATCCTGTTTCATTACTCTTCACGACCTGACATTAGACCTACTCACGGCCTGTCTTTTCCACTGGACTCTAAGTTCCATGAAGGAAGACTGTTTCATTCACTGCTGTATCCCCATCACCTAGAACCTTCCATGATATACAGGAGGGATTCAAATATCTGCTGACAAAATCAACACACATGTGCGTTAATGAGACTTGCTGTGGGCTGCTTTGGGAACACAAGAGAAAAACAATTTCTCGTTTCTAACCTGGAGAACATCTCCCCAAAGCCGAGCTGCCTACACCTTAGAAACAGCAGCAGCAGCATCTGTGCAAAATACTTCTCACGCACATCAGCTCAAAGTTCAAAAATCAACGCTCTGACCACCAGGCACGCAGACAAGATTCTCTATCTTTAACCAGTGTCAACATAAGTTTAAGCGTGAAATCTTCCAATGCAACAAAGGACAGAGGATGGTGTAATAACTACGGCTGCTCATCTTAAGACTGCCATTCGCCCACTCTTTCAGAAACTTCTCCATCTTTGGTATGGAAATTGGTCATCCTGTCAATGATTTAAGATGCCTTTGCCTGAATTCTGATTGGCTAGATTTTTCCTAGACCTGAGAGAAGAGTCAGACTTGAGGATGACAATGCCACGGAGATAAGGGCTTGCGTCGGTGAGGGACAGGTGAAAGGGACGAAAGGAGGGCGCAAAGGTCTCATCAGTGATTCTTCCAGCCCTCGATGCGTGAGAACTCATATCCACACCTTTAGCCAGGAGCCTCTGCAACGCCGCCCACTAGGGCAGGCAGTTTAAGTTCCCGCCCCGCATGCAGGAACTATTCTTCCCAACAGAACGGGAAGTGTGCCCACTCCCCCACTGCACATCTGCCAATGTCAAGACCAGCGCTTCCCCAGGTGGCTGCCGCCTCAGCCTGGGCACCAGAATGGACACACATGGAGCAGAACTGAGTTCAATCTGCATCGAGAAGCCAAGCCCAGCTGGACCCACAGCTGAAAGTCCGGCCTGGATTAGCCGAACCCAGCTTACCTGTAAACACGAGAAAGAAATTCTTTTGTATGTCACTGAGATGCGGGGGATACGCAGCACCGCCGTCGTGACTGCTGACTGATACACAGGGTGAGAAGCCAGAGCAAAGCGAAGGAGTCAGAAGTCAGGGCCAAGGCCACGGAGCCAAACGGGCAGCGGGAAGGAGACTCACATGCCATCGGTCTTCTCGGCGTCCCATTCCCGCCGCCACTGGCCGGTGGGCTTGCGGTGTCTCTGCAGCCGCTCCTGGTCAATCTTCTCCCGCTCCTGCTTCCAGCGCAAGTACTCGGACCGCTCCCGGCCGGTCATGGACAGCGTCATGTCCCAGCACCGCCAGGGCCAGCACGGCGGCCCTGTGCCCCGGCAGACAGGCCGTCAGGGACCTGCTTCACGCCCTGCCCACCCCACGCCCTCCAAGCTCAGACCAGCCAGGGGCTCAAGGTCACAAGAGGAGACAGGGCGGAGCGCAGAACCAGACAGGCACGCTCTAAGCAGCATGCCTGCCTGTCCTCTGTCCCCTCGCCCTGCTGGGTTTTCCTTCACCACATTTGCCATTACTTGACGTCTTATCATGTATTCTTTTATTTAGCTCCCATGAGAATAAACTTCGCTGAGACAGAGGTGTTGCCCTGTTTACCACCCTAAGCTCCAGCACCTAGGACAGTGCCTGGTACCTAGTTGGTGCCCAGTAAACATTACTAATATTAGGAACCAGGGGACGTCGCCGACTGACACCAGAACCAAAACCGATGGCTCATCTGGAGGTAAAGGACAGGCGCCACCACGCCCTGTTCCCACTCTCTCACCGCGTAGCCTGGAGCTCAGCGCCCCCAGGAACGCACGCTGCCCAAGGGGAAAAGGCGGCGGCAGGACGCCTGGCCCGGGGTGCCCCGCTGCCGGCACGCACCTGCCGCTCCTGCTCAAGGCCGCAGCGCACGCGCTCGAAGTCGGGGCCGCCCCAGTTGCGCCCGTGCCGGCGGCTGCCTTCCCGCCGGTCCCTCTCCGGCTCCTCCAGAGGCCCACCGCGCCGCCGGGGGTCATCCAGGAAGTTCCGCACGGGGTTGGGCTCCAGCACACCTTCCTGTGGGCACGAAGGGAGGCGGTTGGCGGGCTGGCCTGGCGGCTCCGGCCCACACGGGGACGCCCCCGCACTGACCCGCTGGTTGCGCTCATACTCCGCGATCTTCTCCATCTCCTCGTTCATCTTCTCGATGTTCTGTCTGCGCCGTTCCTCCCACTCCTGGGGGACAGATGGGGACCCCAGGGCAGCAAGGAGGGCCACACTGCTGCGGCAGGCCTGCACCCCCTCCTCAGACAGGCCTGCCTTCAAGGCCCGCCTGCAGCTGGAGGCTGGGGACCCAGTCAACAGTTAACTGGTCATGGGTGCTCTGTGCCTGGACGGTTTTTGCCAACAGCATGGTGTACATTGCCTACCTGCCCTCCTTCTGGGGTCAGGTTTTGGGTATGTACCAGGCAGAGGGGACCTACGTGGCCAGCCCCCGATAAACACCCTGGACACTAGACCTCTGCTGCGTCCCTGGTAGACAACCCTTCACATATATTGTCACAACTCGATGCTGAACGCATTAAGTGCAGCCTGGGACCCCACTGGGCAAGGGCTCCAGGAGGCGTACGCTAGTCTCAGAGTGTCAGCCCACACGCCTCTGCCCTTTGCTCTTTTGCTTTGTATTCTCTTACTGTAAGAAATCTTAGCTGGGAATCTTTCTAGAAAAACACAGAACCTGGGAGACGGGTTGGGGACCCCAATGCACAATAGAGGACAAGAATGCCACAGTAACGACGACAATAATGACAATAGTAACTCGGCGAATCGCTAGGTGACCCCCATGATCCATTCTCCTCCTCCTCCCTGGTGACAGATTTTACACTAGAACGTGGCCAAGCTGCTAGAGGGCTCGGCTTACAGGAGAGAAATGAGCTTCCACTTGACTTAAGCCATTGGATTCTGAGGTCTTTTTGCTACAGCAGCTCAGCTTGTACAAGCAAGATGCTGGTTCGCACTCACTGCTTCCCCAGAGGGTTTCAATGCCTGATGCCACACAATGTTCACGACGACCTCTAAACCTGAGTACTGGGTGCTCCCCAAGAGGAAGTGAGCTGCCCAAGGACAGGGAACTAACAGAACCAGGGTGACCCCAAGTCACCCTGGGGGCTATGAGCCACTATGCTAGGTGGCCCCTACCCTGCTAACTTGCATGCTGGGGTGGTGGAAGCTATTATAATAAAAACACCAGTGCTCGCTACGAACACATCCAGGGAGAGAGGGAGAAGGGAGGAGAGACAGACCACGCACACGCACACACACATGCACTGGACAGACTGCCCCAGAGACAGAAAGACAGACAGTTGTCAGAAGGAGAGGAAAGAGACAGGTGAGGGAAGGTGGGTGGGCAAGCACACACCAAACGAGAACAAAAAAAGGGGAGACAGAAAGACAGAGTATACACAGCATTGGTCAGGAAGAGAGAAAGAGCCAGATGGAGGGGCTGGAAGAGAAACAGAAACAGAGAAGCGGACAAATGGACGAACGGCCCATCCGAGAGTAGGAGAGAGGAGTGGCAACGGAGAGCCCCAGCCAAGGCCTCCAGCCCCTTCCCGGCTCCTACCTTGGATCTGCGATCGGCAGTTGAGGCATCTCCAGCTCCAGAGAGATGAGGGGACGCCCTGCCCCGGCCCCTCCGGCCACGGCCCCCAGCCCCTCCTCGAGGCTGCTCTCCAGGACTGTCCTCCCAGCTGCGGGATGCCCGACCCATGCCTGCCCGGCCTCCCTGCTGAGGGGCAGCCCGGCCTCCTCTGCTGGACCTGGGGCCGAGGGGTCCCAGGAGACCTCCGGGAGGGACCGTGGTTCTTCTCCTGGAAAGAGGAATGGAGGAAAAGTCCAGTCACTGGGGCAGATAGACAGGGCTGGCCCAGGTCCAGGGAAAGCGGCCAGGGTGGAGGCAACCCACAGGTCTGGGGCAGCTGGGAAGGCCCTTCCCTGTCCTCAGGCGTGCCCTACCTCGGTGTGGCACTCACCACCTCAACTGCCACATTCTCCTTCTCCAAAAAGCGGCCCTTCCGGGGAGCTGTCACTGCTACACCCTCGAGTTCAGCTTTTTTACGGTCCTCTTCAATCTCCTAGAAGCAAACATCAGAGGTAGGTGAGTGTCGGGGTCCTATGTGCCACTGGACTCTCATAGCCCCCCGAATTTCCCCCAAGTCTGGCCTTAGCCCAGGCCTCTCTGCTGAGCCCTAAAAAAGGAAACCCATCACTTCAGCATCTTCCCGCAAAGTGTGTCATGCTGCTTCCCTGCTTGGAACTGTCATGCGGTGCCCACCTCTGAGTAAGAGCCATGGGCTCCCGCACATTGTACGAGCCCTACAGGGCCTGGCCTCCATACCACCTTGACCTCACCTCTGACCTGCTCCCCAGCCCTCACTCTGGAATTCTCACTCTTCCTAGGACATAGCAGGCTCAGACCTGACTCAGGGCCTTTGCACCTGCTATTCCTTTAGTGGGAATACTCCTCCCCCAGAGACCCATCAGTCACTCACCTCATACAGGTCTCTGCCAAAATGTCCCCTTTTCTGGGGGTCTTCCCTGACCAGCTTACAGAAACCAGCTTCCCTGCCATTCTCCCGCCCCTTCCCCTGGTCATACCTGGCAATATGTATATGTTATCTATTGTCTGCCTCCCCCTCCAAAAAAAGAATCTGTCCCAAAACAGGGGTAGCTGTCTTTTTGTTCACTGATGTATACCCCGAGCTGAGAACACGGCCTGGCACACAACAGAAACTCAGTATGCTTTTTTTTTAAATGAACGAAACCATGAAGAATGAATAAATGAAACCTATTCCTCTCAAGTCCCCTCTCGCAGACAGCTTACTCTGTCACCTTTAACAGGGACCTGGGCCTCATTATGGACCCTCCCTCTACCTCCCCACCTCCTACCACTGCCCATCAGTCACTGAGTCCCTTCTAACAGCCCTGCCCCATGCCAGGCACTTCCTCCCCCCATCCCTGAGGTCCCTGCCTCGGCTTCCTCTTTGATCTCTGGCCTCCAACGTCGCCTCCTCCCATACACCACCACACAGCAGCCAGGGGGGTCTTCCTGAAACACTACTGACTTGGTTTCACTCTCACTCACAGCCCTCCATGGCTCCCCGGCGCCCTCAAGAAAAAGTCTAAACTCTTCGCCTTGCCCCTACTGACCTCTCCAGATCAATATCCCCCAACTGATCCTCCAACTTTAAGCTCCAAATTTTTGCACAAACTGTTCCCTCTGCCTGAAATATGTTCGACTCTACTTTTCAACTGGCTGACATCTTTTCACCCCTCAGGTTACAGGAATCCCCTCCTCCAGGAAGCCCTCCCTAATATCCCTCAGGCTGAGAGAAGAGCCCCCTCTGAGTTCCCACCGACCCCTGAACTCCCCAATCCCAGCCATGCCCAGCCTGGGTCCTCACTAACTGAAGTCACATCTGTGTCCACACTGGACTGTATACCCTGGAAGGGCAGGCCTAGGACTGTCTCGGTCACAGTTATTTCCCCAGCACTATTCAGCACGGTGCTTGGTACGGTAGAGACCTTTATGAAGACTTGTGAATAAATGATGAAGTGACAGCATGATGGGAGGGATGCCACGCTAAGGCCTTTGGCTTTTATCCTGAGAGTGAAGGGACACCATGAAAAGGTTTAAGGAAGGGAGAAGTGAGAGAAACTCACTGCGGGGAGGAGAGGGGGTGGGGTCTCCCAGGGCGGGGCTAGGGCACCTGGTAGCGCCGGATGAGGGCCTCATTCTTCCGCCGAAGAGCCTCGATCCTCTTGTCCAACTCAGCATCCTTCTCTTCCTTCGATTTCAGATCCAGAGTGGCTGACTAAGAGGAAGAGACAGTTGAGAGGCGGTACGAAAAACGTATACCCACCCTAGCACCATTCAATCCAGGGTCTGAGTCTGCCACCTGAGTCCTCTCCTCTCAAGCCCCCCACCCCAAAGCTCAGATTCGAGACCCCATTTTCCATCTCACCATTCCACTAGCTTGGTAGGGCCACAGTCCCAGTGACCCTCACCTGCAGATCTGGACACAGCACTGGGGGTTCCTGAGGGCAGAGGGAACAGAAAGACTAAGGCCAGTGCAGCCCCCAATCTGCTTTCTACGCCCCCATACTGGAGGCCCCACTCTCACACGTACACACACTCAAAAACACCCGAACTCCAAGCGAATTCAAACCCTCTCATAACCTCTTCTTTAAATACTAGCCCGTTTCTTACGGGGCGTGGGGAGGGGCGGGGGGAATTTAGGCTCCGCCTCTTGTAAATATTTGGCCTCACCCATAACATGTAAACACTGGAGTCACAGCCACCTTGGGAAAGTTCTGGCCCTACACCACAGCTTAAGAAACCATCTAACACGGCTCCCCTCCAAGCGATCCTCTAGTCCAGGCCTCCACACCCAGCGATGAGAATCTTCCATCTCAAGAAAGTTCTAGGCCCATCTTCCCGTGCCCATTCTGGTGCGGATCACATCCCTATGAACATTCCAGATCCTCCTCTTTCCCAGGAAGTTTCCGAAAAGTCCCATAACCCCACACTCAAAAAATACTCCTACAGGCTACCTCGACCCTCTGAGAACATTCTAAACTCATGCCTCCCTCAGGATGTCCTAGCCCCGTCCCTACCGTCCCAAGAAAGGTGCCACTGCCTCCCTGCGCCCCTGCAAAGATTTCCAGAACAGCCAAGTACCCACTAGTGAGGCTTCTGGGCCAGACTCGACCTCCACAGTGAATATCCTCCCCGCCCCGACGCGGACAAAACTTACCGGACCACCCGCGGCTTTCCAGAGCAAAGCTCCAGCCTCGACCCGATCCGGAACACCATGGCCCCGCCCCCTGCCGGGTTGAACTTTCTGCTCCCGCCCACAGGCCCACATCATTGATCTGGCCCCACTTCGGCCTTTCACAGCCAACCCTCTTGCCCCGCCCCCTGGCTCCCCAGGCAAAAGCCGGAACACGCCCCTCCTTCTCGCGTTATTACGCCGGCCCCGCCCCCGGCACGCCAGCCACCGCTCTGACCCCGCCTCCGATTTAGCTGCCAACCTTCTGGCCACGCCCCCTGGGTCGCGCCCCAACCCCGTCGTGTCAATATCAGGTCTCCTCAGCCCGGCGTCCCCAGCCTCAGCCACGGTTCTGGCTCGCCAGGCGGCTTCCCCGCCAACGCTCTGACAGCGCCCCTGACTCGGGCAAAACTTCCTGGCCTCACCCCAGCATTCCCCGCCAGCACCCTGGCCCCGCCCCTGGCTCTCCCGCCACTTTTTGGCCCCGCCCTCGCCTTCACATCAGCCTCTGGACCCGCCCCCGACTTCCCGACCAAGGATCTGGACCCACTCCCAGCTCAGGGAAAACTTCCCGGCCCCGCCGCCCAGCATCCCGGCCCCGCCCCCTAGCTCCTCCGGAAACATATCGGCCCCGCCCCCAGCGGGCACAACTTTTAGGCCCCGCCCCCAGCTGTCCACCCACTCTCCGGCCCGCCCGGCCCTGCCCACCCGCCGACGTCCTGTTCCGCCTCGCCCCTCTGGCTTCCCATGTGGGCGTCCTGTCCCCGCCCCCACAGAGTACTCAGACCCCGCCCCGCGGGCTGCTCGCTCTCCCGCCTGCGCCCGCTCCCCCCACGTGGGGCGTCAGGCCCCGCCTTCTTCGGGCGGGCTCCCGGCCCCCTCTCCCGGTCACCTGTCCCGGAGACCCCGCGGCGTCCGTGACTCGGGCTCCGTCGGCCTCTGCGTCCGCAGCTCCCGGGCCGCGAGCGTCACTTCCCTCCTGCACCACGTGAAGAGGAGAAATAAGGAGGGTTACTTCCGGTCCTGGTAGGCCTGTTTCCCGGAAGCCTTAAAGGCGCCGCACTTCTGGGGATGGACGTGGGGGTGGATGGAACAGGTCTGCAAGGGTGTTTTACAAGCTGGCTCCACTTCCCTCTTTCGGGGTTGCCTCCTTCCAGGGAAAGGAGACTCCATCCTCTCTTTGGCTTCTACATGGTCCCCTTATTTCCTGGTTCCAATAAATAGGTGCCAGACATTGGGCAATGACTCCTTGAAACCTGACCTACGAGGCTTGTGCTGGGGGAGAGGGCGGGCGGGGCCGGTCAAAGTGATGAACGTGGTACACCCTATCCCCTACCCTCGTGAGGGAAGGCACATGTAATCGTGAAATAACGAAATGCGGGCGATGCCTTGTAAGAGGGGCAAGAGGAGAGGCCTGAGGGTGAGACAGAGTGGCTATTCAGTCAGAGACGCACAGCCCGTGCGTGTGTGAATTTGATGTATTCCAGGAACTGGATGAAGCTCAGGGGTCAGCTGGATTTGGCTGCAGAATCCAGGGGATTACGGGCATTAAGCAAAACTTAGACATAATAAACCAATTATTATAAGCGATGGTAAATGCTATGTAATACCTTTGCTGGAGGTGATGACAATTTTAAGTGGGCAGACCAGATTCCCTGAGGTTGCCAATAATTTTGTGATTTAAAACATGGAAAGTACAAGTACCTGGTAGTCCCTTGCCTTATGCGGCTACTGTTAACAGCCGGTCAGAGACCTTCTTTACGCATACAACTTAACTCTTACAATTCTCCAGATGTCTGCCAAGTTCACGACATCACTTGCTTCAACTCATTCAAATGTCACCTCATAGCAGCGTTTCTTGAAACCACCAGTTTAAAAATTGCAAAACCTCCCAGCGGTTTTCACCTCCCAACTTTATTTCTCTATTTTAATGTTTGCCCTCTAAATTACCTTTTACTTATTGTCTTGTTCACATCTGTCTCCTGCACTACATTGTCTGTATTATACCTTGCTATGTCTCCAGTGCCTTCAACGGTGCCTTGTACATAGGCTTTCAAAAATTATTTGTCGAATGAGTGAATTTATTACTACTACTATTCGTAGTACTATAACTACTACCATTTTCTTACCTTTCTATAAAACAAAAAGTATATATACTGAACTGAAATTCTATATTTTTAACTTAACAATGATGATTAACAACCTTTTAAACTGCTGTGTGATATTCCATCCTGGTCTCATGGACATTTAGTTGATTCCAATTTGGGGAGGTTGCCAACAATGCTGCATTGAACTTCTATAAATGCATCTTTATAGGTACGTGACATGCAATATTATGATCAAGACCATGGACTCAAGCCAGAAGGCGTGGGTTTGAGTCCCGACTCTGTCATTTACTGACTGTGTGACCTTGGGAAATATAGGAAACTTCTCTGGGCTTCACCTTTTCATTTGTAAAACAGAGTTTGTGTCACCTCCCTCCTAGTTTTGTTGTGCAGAATTCAGTGGATCAGTGAATGAATACACATAAAGTGCTTGGCACAGGGCCTGCAATATTGTAACTTCTCAATCAATGGAGACCATCCATATGGCCCCTAAAAATATAAATTGCTGGATCAAAGATTAATTCACATTTTTAATTTATAGTAAAAATGAACAGAGATGGACCCAGGTTGCGAAGGGCCTGAAGTTTATGCACAGCCAGAAGCCCTCGTGAAGAAAATAAAGTAGCACAAGACTAGACAAAGGCAACAGACTGGTGATCAGAGCGGAAGTGGATAGGAGAATGAGATGGTTAAAGAGGGTCAATTATATGGCAACAGATAGAAACCAGACTTTAGGTAGTGAGCACCTGATAGTGTACACAGATATCTAATTATATTGTATACCTGAAACATACATATTCTTATTAACCAATGTGAGATTCAATTTAAAGAAAAAAATTAGATACAGACTGTTGTCCTCCCTCTCATGGGGGTGACATGGGCAACAGCTGAGACTGTGGTGCAGGCCTCTGCTATATCTCCCCCCTCAGTGGACCCCCAAGCCTGCCCCTTTTCTTGCTTCTGGCCCTGTTTCATGGTCTCAGGGCCTCCACTCCTCAAACAGCCTAGTGAGAGGGCTTCGGGCACGGTGTACCAGCAGAGCTCCAGGGCTTCCTCACCAGGAACACTTGGTGCAATACCTAGCCACCAATGCTTACAGACGTGACAGTGGAAAAGAAAAGAAAGCATTTCCCGATGATGTATCAAATACTACAGAAGAATCGGAAACTTGTCAGTTTCTCGCAGGTATATTACCTTGAAAGATATCAGGTAGTAAACATCTTCAAATGCTTAAGGAGAAGAGGGAAGATGAGTAGGAGAAGGACAACAACAATGAACATGATGATGGTGAAGCAGAACCTTACGCCAAAAGAGCAGGGCTCTTTGAACTTGGCCTGGGTAAGACCCCTCCACGTCAGCACCAAGGCTTTGAAATGAGCAGCAGCCCTGGGAAACCCATCTGATCGCTTTTCAGAGACTTCAGGTACATTGTTATTCTTTCCTGGCTGAGACAGTATATCGACTGCACTTGGACCAGAAATGGCCAAAAGCCAAAAAGGAACGTAACCCAGACAACAGTCTCTCTTTGGCCACCCAGAGTCAGGCTCTGCCAATCCACCTGCAGCTACAGCTGTAGAGGCAAAGCTTAACTTTTTAATTTACAGATAGATTTCGAAGAGCTTTCATATGTGTATATTCCAAAATTAGTTCTAAAGTCCTAGATCCAGTTTCAGCCGAATATGTAGTTTGTTACTGTTTGTTACATTTTGTTACGTTGTTACGTGCATGTCCCATTTTAATTTTTACATTTCAAGAAAATTGGTTTGAATAGTTGTCCAAATCCTGCATGTCTTAACTATAAAGACATAAAATTTGGCTTATTAAAAGTGGCACATATTTTTTCAGTGAAAAAGAAGTACAAAATGGCAAGGTTGCCTCCCCGGGTGTTGGACAGAGCTATCAAAGTCAGGGGTGCGGAGGCTTACATTTTCGTATGTCTCACGGCAAAGCCACTTTGATGGGGGGCGCTCAGCAAAAGAGTCATGCCCACTCCCACTGTCCCAAGCAGGACAGGGTGCGTGCTTTTCTGAAGCCTCACGGACACTGCATTTATCAACTTGTTTTGTTTCATCACTTTTTGATCCTTGCTAATCTGATGGCCAAAGGGTGGTGTCTTGATGCAGTTTGAGTTGCAATTAAGTCTGATTGAAAAGAAAAGCTGAGCGCTTTCTGCATGTCTGTACGGGGATCAGATGGTAAGATTAAGAGTGAACCAGGCCCTGAGAATCCCTTCTTGGGTCGCTTGTCATTTTCACCAGAATTCTCCATGCAACAAAGGGAGCATCGTCATCTCTGCTTTACAAATGGGGACATAGAGGCCCAGTAAGAACCCAAAGGCCAGCTAAGCTACCACTGAGTGGGCACCTGCTGGGGGCGAAACCACAGACTCAAGCCCCAGACAATCCTGATCTCCTTGTCTCTCCCAGCCAGCCAGGTAGGGGAGCCTTCTCACTCCCATTTTAGAGATGAAGACACAGTCTCAGAGAGCTGATGCCGCTGGCTCTAAGTCATCCAGCTACTCAGCAGCCACCTGAAATTTGAACCCAGAGCTGCCTGGCCCCAGAGAGACAGGGAGAAGAGCAGGTAAGATCATGGACTCTGAAGTCAGACTGCCTGGGATTCAAATCCCAGCTCTGCCACCTGAGCTGTGGAACTCTGGGAAATTCACTTAACTTCCCTGAGCCTTAGCGTCCCTGTCCGCAAAATGATGGTAATGATAGTGCCGACCCACTGGGCAGTGGGGGGAGAGAGAGGCTGAATAATGACTCCCAAAGATGCCCACGCCCTGATCTTTGGAACCTGTGAACATGTGACTTCGCATGGTAAAAGGGACTCTGCAGATGCAATTAAGTTAAGAATCTTGAGAGGAGGAGATTATCCTGGACTACCCAATGGGCTCAGTGCAATCGCAAGGGTCCTTCAACAGAGAAGCAGAGGGAGATTGGACACAGAAGAAGGCTGTGTGACACCGAAGCAAGAAGCTTTGTCGCTGGCTCTGAAGGTGAAGGAAGGGCTCGCAAGCCAAGAAATGCAAAGAACCCAGCTGGAAAGATGCTTGAAAGCTTAGTAAACTGATTGTCCCCAGAGCCTCTTGAGGGCATGTGGCCCTGCTGACACCTTGATGTTGGTCCAGTGAAATTGATTTTGCACCCGACCCTCCATATCTGTCAGAGAATGAGTGTATTTGACAGCAGTGAGAGGCACTTGGAACAGTGCCTGGCACACAAGAGATGCATTAACTGTTACTGTTACTATTTCTTGAAACACCCCTGGCCCAATAACACCAGCTCATTGCCTATGGGCCACCTGTCACAAATGTTTTCTAACTTATTGGTTAAAGGGATGTTCTCTTTTAATTTGCATCAGCCTACAGGGTAAGTGCCTGTTTAGACCTGTTTTATAGAGGGAAAAAGGGGCTCAGTGAGGTTCCCCTGCTCAGTGTGTCACAGCTGCTAGGCACACACATTTGAATGTGTCCCAGGGCTGCCATGACCAATGACCACAAATGGTGTGACTTCAAACAGCAGAAGTTTATTATATCACCATGCTGGAGTCCTGAAGTTTGTTATCAAGACAGGGTTGATTCCTTCTGGAGGATTCTGAGATATTCGTTCCAGGCCTCTCTCCTAGCTTCTGGTGGCTGCCGGCAATTCGTCACATTCCTTGGCTTGTAGACATGTCGCTCCAATCTCTGCCTCAGTCTTCGCGTGGCCTTCCTCTCTGTGCCTTCTCCTTTTCTGTCTCTTATAAGGACACCTGTCATTGGATTATCAGGACGGTCTCATCTCAAGATCCTTTAACCACATCTGCGAAGACCCTTATTCCAAACAAAGTCTGAGGCTCCAGGTGGACATATCCTGGAGGCCACAATTCACACACTATAGGAACAGAACCAGGCTTGAGCCCGGTCCTTGGGACCTGCCAGCTGCCTCATGCCCAGCCTTCCATGAGTCCTTCAGACAGGCAGAGGCTGCCCAGGGCACAACAGAGCTGAGGCTGAGAAGAATATTTTTTGTTTTTTTTTGAAGACGATGTATTCTGAGCCTTGGCACACGCTGTTCCTCCTGCTTGGAACACCCTTCCCAGCCTCTTCCTCTGCTTAAGTCCTCCTCATCCTCTAGCCTCAGCTCAGACACCACCTCTTTCAGGAAGCCTTCCTTGACCCCAGGCTAGGGCAGGTGGCCCTCTGCACTGTCCTACTTCCCGCAAGTTCCCTCAGCCCAGTGCTGCCCATCTGGGAACGAGTCTGTATCCCCCCAGACTCTCACCCATGCAAAGGCAGAGCTAGATTGTCTCTGTCACCACTGTGTCCCCAGCACTGTCCAGCACAGGGCCATGGGCAGTGTAGCTCTTAATACATATTGAACAACTAAAGCAATCTGGCTCTCACGTGGCCATCACAATCTCCCCAACCTATTAGACCAGCAGGTTACAACCCCATGGCTCCCCAAACACCCTTTATGACAAAAGCGATTTTCATAATGCCCCTTTTACTGTCCTGAAATGAAATGCATAGAGAGTACATCCTGCCTGTATCCATCATTTAAAAAATCAGTGTAATAACCTAACTGTAACATAAAAGAGAAATAATTTATATAAAGCAAAGCGAATGTATAAATGCATTCATACAACTACACTGGAAAACATGAAGAAACGGTCAAATGCTTTCACCCACTTGAATGTGTTTGAGTATAAGAGAATTCAAAAAATTGCCAATGGAATATTGTCAATACCCTTTTGTTATATTTGAGATTTTGAGAAAGGGCTGGGTGTGTGTGTGTGTGTGTGTGTGTGTGAGTGTGTGTGTGTGTGTGTATGTGTGTGTGTGTGTGAGAGAGAGAGAGAGAGAGAGAGAGAGAGAGAGAACGTAGCACCTGGAACAGCAGATTGACAAGCTGTAGTGAAACACTTTAATGTGACTTTGATAACCAGAAATGGGTTTTGTTGGGGACATGATTATCAGAAATGGTACATAACGCCTGGCTGATTTCTGAACAAAAGAGTACAATTTTCCCTAGAAAGAAGTAGCTGCATCCCTGGAAAATTCAGGCCATGTTAAAACCATGCAAGTAATATTTTGTGTCTACCAATAACAGAATGTCTCAAACTGACACCATCAATGTTGGCAAGGATGTGGAGCAGCGGAACTCCTGTCCACTGCTGGGGACGGGAGAGAGGAGATGTAAAGTACTCCAAACACAATAGAGAATTGTTTTACAAGCTTTACTCTAGATGCAAACACATACCTGTGAGCCAGCCAACCCACTCCAAGGGATTTACCCAACAGAAGTGCATGCATCTTCCAGAATGTCCACGGCAGCTTTAACATAATTAGCCCCTCTTATGGGCTGATTTGTGTCCCCCTAAATTCATATATTGAAGTCCTAACACACCGTACCTTGGAATGCAACCTTAATCGGACGGAGGTCTTTTACAGAGGTAATTAGGTGAAAATGAGATTATTAGGTTGGGCCCTAATCCAGTATGACTGGTGTTCTTTTAAGAAGAGGCGATTAGGACGTAGACACGTGCAGAGGGAGGACCCTGTGAGGACAAGGGAGAAGGCAGCCATCGACAAGCCAAGGAGAGAGGCCGCAGAAGAAACCAACGCTGCCGACAGCTTGATTGTGGACTTCCAGCCTCCAGAATTAGGAGAAAATGAATCTCTGTTGTTTAAGCCCTCCCGGTCTGTGCTCATTTGTGACGGCGGCCCCAGGCGACTAATACAGCCCCAAAGTGGGAACAACCGGAACACCCGTCAGCAGTAGGACAGACGTTCCTGCTGCCGTGGGGCCTTCACACCACAGAAATTATACATCAATGAAGACGAACGGTCTCCACCTCCACACAACAACGTGGAAGAATCTCACAAACGTTATGCCGAGTGACACAAGCCAGACAGGCACAAAGGAGCACGTACTACATGGTTCCATTTATGTGAAGTTCTAGAACAAGCGAAACGAATCTCTGCCGTTAGATTTCAGGGTAATGATTTTCCAGGGGGAGAGAGAGTGACCAGAAGGGGCCTGAGGGGAGTTCCTGGGGCGCTTGTAAGGTTCTATTTCTTTTTCATTTATTTATTTTATTTTATTTTTCTAGGCAAGACAACCCTTGATTGCCCTCACAGATTGCAAAGACCTTGTCAGTTTACAACCCCTTATTTTTAATTTTTTTTTTTTATACCTTCAGCACCTGGTCTTCCTTCGTGTCTCCCATCCAAGTACTAACCAGGCCCGGCCCTACTTAGCTTCTGAGATCAGATGGGATCGGGCTTGTTCAGGGTGACATGACCGTAGACTCTATTTCTTCCCTGATTACTTGGAGTTTTTCATTTGGGATTTGTGGGTTTTACAAAAGTATGTAAGTTATGCCCCTGTTTAAACAACGCTTTAAATATTTTTGGAAATAAAATTTGAAAGTTCAAAAAAAGCTAAAAAAAATACTTTGCGTGTATTTGTGAAATGGAGTTAACCGTTAGCATAAATCCCCAACGATCAGGCAGGCTACAGGAAGATCTGGTGGGAAATTTGATAGCCAAGCGGACGAACTTTCGAGGTGCAAGTTTTTGGTTCGCCGCCAGAGGGCGATGTGGCGTACTCCCTGCTTTACATGCCAGACAAGCATTCATTCAACAAAAAGTCCTTGACCCATGAAAACCTACTTTGTTCCGGGTCTCCTCCTACTTTTTCGATGTGTGAAATAGGGATTCAAATGTATGACTATGCTAGAGGCATATATCTACCTCCATGGAGCTCACTTTCTCCAAGACGAGACAGGTAATAAATGGCAAAACAGAGGAATATATAATAGTAGCACCGTGGAGCTGAACGAGACAGGCAAAGGATAGAGATGGTCCAAGAAGGCTTCTCCGAGGAGGTGATATTTGAGCAGAGACTGAAGCAAAACATGGGAGCAAGCTAGGTACATATTAGGGTGTCCCAGATGTAGAAAGGGAATATGGTGGCTCCATTCACCAGGTCCAGTAGGGGACAAAGGGCAGCACATTCTCCCATGCAAGCAGCTGAGGTCGAGGTACAGACAAGATGAGCCTGGGAGGAGTCAGGAGACAATCATTGAGTCCTGCCTGGAGGAGGCAGCACAAGACTCAAAGCTTCTAGGCTTCTTGGGGTAACCGAATGTGTATTTCTTGATTGCTTTAAGGCCCTGTCTGCCTTGTCTATCTGATATCTCCAGCCTTTAAAGGGAATCCATACATTTAAAGAGTATTTTCTTCATCTCGGCCTCATTTTTGTTATGTGCATTATCTCATAAACTCATCCCAAAAGCCGTATGCCAAAGTATTGTTCTCACCTCAATTTTACAAAGCAGGACACCAAAGCCCAGAGACATTGTAAGCTGTCTGAGGTCACACGTTCAACCAGGATTTGAACCCAGAGGGATCTTTCTGACTCCAAGAACCCACTACACTACCTCTATAATAAATTATTATAATTATTAATAGTTTTATGCTAGGCAAATGCATAGATACTTAACCTTTCTGTGCTTCAGTTTCCCCATGTGTAAATGGTGCAAATGATAGCATGTCATGAGTATTAAATAAGTCAAGTGCTGAGAACAATGCCAGACACACACTATACGTATTCGATATTATCCATCAGATCCCCAGATAGCTACTGGGAAAATCATGAAGACCCTACTTTCAAAATAAATAAATCTAAATAAATCCCGGATCCTACCACATCTCCCATGTCCACTTCCTGCTTCTCAGGATAGTCATAAGGATTTAACAAGGTCAGGCACAGAGTAGGTGCACAGCATGTAAGAGCTGCCATCATCATCATCATCATTGTAGTCACTGTCGTTGTCATCACCTTGTTCCCTATTATTATTATCTCAGGCCGAAACCTGGAGCTCCCTAAACTCTCTTTCCCTCTCACCCACAGAGCTAATCTCATTGGCTCCACCTTCAATCTGATCTCATAGCCTGCACTCTGGCTCAGTGGCCACTACCCCAGCTTGAGTTAGTACAGTCGCCTCCTAGCGGGGCTCCCTTGCTTTCTGCTCACAGCCTGTCCCACTTGACCGCCAGAGGGCGCCTGTTAGAACTAAATCAGCTTACATTCCTCCACTGCTCAGAACCCTCCTGCGGCACCCATCTCTCTCAGAGTAAAAGCTAAAGTCCTCATCAAGTTCTAACCTCCTCTCAGACTGCCCCCCGCCACACACACACACACACACACCTCCCCGCTTGCTCACTCACTCCCAGTTCTCCCAGCCTCCCATTAGCTAGCTCCTCCCCTTCCTGGACACACCTACTCTGGCCTCAGGACCTTTGCACCTGCCCTTCCCTCTGTCTGAGGCACTCTTTGCTCCCTCGCCTCCTCTGATATTTAACTAACAGTTTCTCAGGAAAGACCTTCCCTGGCCATCCTACTGAATAAGACCACGCCGCGTCTCAACACTCTCGATCTCCCTTCCCTGCTTCCTTTTCCTATTCCGAGACTCATTTTGTATTGTTGCTTATGTTTTTCATCGTCCGTCTCCCCCAGACCAATGTATCAGCCCCACGAGGGCAAGGATTTTGTCTGTTTTGTTCACTGCTGTGTCCCTGGTGCCTGCGACAGTTCCTGGCACAGAGGAGGCCTGGCGAGTCTTTGCTGAATGTATGAATGAATGAATGAATGAATGAATGTAAAAATAAATGACTACTAGCATTCGTCAGCTATGTGACGTTAGGCAGCCGACCCCAATTCTCTGACCTCAGTTTGCCTGCTGTAAATGAATTTAAAATAGTTTCTATCTCGTGGGATTGTCGTGAAGATTATATGTGTTCCAGTGTGCAGCATTACCGAACTGGTGACATCGCGAGTAGCAAAGGGGGAGAGACAGAGAGAGAGAGAGAGAGAGAGAGAGAGAGAGAGAGAGAGAGAGAGAGAGAGAGAGAGAGAGAGAGTGTGTGTGTGTGTGTGTGTGTGTGTGTGTGTGTGTGTGTGTGTGTGTGTGTGTGTGTGTCTGGCGCCTGCGCTTCCGCTTTTCGCCGCTCGGGGCAGCAGGCGCACGGTGGATTCGCCCGAGCGGCCCGCGCGGGCTGAGGAGCGGGGGCGACTCGGGCAGAGGAAGCTGATGAAATCCAAGCCAACTCGCAGTGAGCTCATCCCGCCCGGGCGCCTCCGGAAGCCACGGGGCCGCCCGGCCTCCGCCTGGCCCGAGCGATAAAGCCCGGGTGCCGAGCCGAGGCGGGAAGTCCTTCCTGAAGTCTGCCCTGCGTGGGGCCTGCCGCCAGCGCCCGGGCCTGCGGGGAGGGGCGAGGAGGAGTAGCGAGTGGTTCCCCCGGTTGTCTCCACCGAATGAAAAGTGAATTCTGAGCGTGGCCGTGGGAGTGAAAGCGAGAAGGGATGGGGGAAGGGAGACAGAGACAGAAATGAGGAGACTGAGGCAGAGGAGGGGGAGACAGACAGGAGGGACAGAGATAGTGGAGACAGAGACGGGACGTGGGAGACAAAGAGAGAGAGGGACAGGGACACAGAGATAGGGAGAGACAGACATGAAGGGACAGAGACGCAGAGAGAAACAGCCCAAGCGAGTGGCAAAGATGGGAGAAGCAGAGGCCCAGGTGACGGAGATGTTGTCCAGGGGACAGAGGTGAGGTGGGGAGCCACGAGGGGGGGCCGCCCGGGGCTGGGGTGGCCTGCAGGGGCGGGTCCTGCGGGAGACGAGGCGGGGCGGGCCCCTCCCCCTCCCTGTCCCTGTCCCCCGGCCCCGCGGCGGCGGCGGCGGCGGCGGCCGAGTCCCGAGTTACCAAGTTACCGCAGGATTCGCGAGCTTCTCACTGGCGAGGCCGCAGCCAATCAGCGCGCAGCGCCGCTGTTCTCGGGCAGGAGGCCTGGAGACGCGCGCACCTTCCCCCGACACCCGCGCAGCACGCCGCGGACACACCATCGCAGTGGCTCTCACACACGCACACTGTCCCAGGGACACGCCGCGTTGCCCCCCCCACGCAGTTACAGTGACATACACACGGTCCCCAAAACAAGCAGACACAGCATCACATACATAGATTCTTGGCAGTCCTGGGACACCACACGGCCTAGACTCACAACCACGACAACACGCAGCATTACCCTATTCAACCGCACGTACATTCAGCATCGCCAAGAAACCTTGTCTTGATGACTTAGTCCCTAGAACACAGGATCAGTAACACGCACTATCACAGTGACACACACAATCACAACAATGACACAAGCACGGCGACTCACAACATTGCACCGACACACAACCTCATTGACATATCTACACTCTCATGCATACACAACATCACCCTGACAAACACAACCACAGTGACACAATTTTCGGTGACACACATATCACAATGACACAACATTGCAAGACGCACACCTTTGGTAACACATAATCCCACAGACACACAATTCAGATAAAATGACAGTTACATACACAATCCCACTATACACGGCATTGTCCAAACACACACAAGAACAGTGGCACACATGCACATCCTCCCCCCCATACACAGTGAAGCATGTTGGCATATCTGAACACACTATCGTAGTGACGCACAACATGCCCACCACATACCACACATCACAGCTCCACTGACACACACAGTGGCTCATAACATCCCATGGACATGCAGCATAGTGCACACACACAACCACTGTGGCATACACACAATCCCACTGACACAGTATTGCACAGACACACTCATAGTGACATAACCACATTGACATACAGTGTTACAATCACACATACAGCCACACTAACACAACAGTACAATGTCACAGCATGTTCACAGACCTTCCTGATGACACGCAACATCATCCTGACACACATATAACCCCAATGTTACACAGACACAATTCCATGGACACACACCACCTCCCCCATGCACTCCAGCACATTGCACAAAACAAACACCATCACACTCACACCCAGGACACCAGAAGTTCATACCATAGCATACTGACACATAATCACACAGTCACATCTGCCCCATGGCACATGGAACAAATGTAGGAATGCTGACACAACACCATCCCACTGACATACACAATCAACTGACATGCAATAGCACACTGACACAGTCATACACACTGCATTCTTACACAACCTCATGCCAACGACACCCTGATACAGTACACTGACCCCACAGACTTACACAGGACTCTCTGGCACACAAACATGCAGTCACACAAACACCCCCCATCCCAGCAAGATGTGTGTGATGTGGGATGCTGGGGGAGGGGATGCTGACTGGGCTGATGTGTGTGTGTGTGTGTGTGTGTGTGTGTGTGCTTATGCCTCCCCCTCTCAGCTCTTCCCCAGGGGCGGGGCTGAGCGGCAGCCGCTGTTACCGGGTAAACTTCCCCGCCCCCCAGCGCGGCCATTAGTCACCCCCCCCAGGATGATGTCATCGCCTCATTCTGGAGGCTGAGTAATCCTCGACTCCGCCCCCCCCAGGTACCAGGGTAGGGGCGGGCCGCACCTGGGCTCGCCTGGGTCTGGAGCTGGGGGAGCTTGGCTGCCTTTGCTCTCCTTGCGATGCGAACCCAGGAATCTGAGCTCTCTGGAGTACCCTGGGGCTCATGCCAGGGTCCCTTGAGACTGGGGGTTCCCAGTCCAGGATCCGTGTCAGCCAACTAAAGGTGCTGGGAGGCTGGATCTTCCAGACCTAGGGTCCTGGGCATCCCCAGGTACCAGGACTGGGAAGGGGCCCCTTGGACCCCTGTAAGGGATTGGGTCACCTCGCTAGGTGTCTGGTGGGGGAGAGTCTGAGAGACTCGGGGCTTAGACTCGGGGGTCCTTGGCACTATGAGGCCTGGGACCCTGCTGTGGGTGGGGGGTGAGTGCCAAGGAGCAGAGGGAGTGGCTATGGGGTCAGATGCCTGAGCCTCCGGAGGTCAGCAAGGGTTTCCGCGAGCTGGAGCTGGGGAAAAGGACTGAGGGGAGGGAGCTGGCAGGTCTGCGCCCTGGGCGGGGCAGGTAGTCACCTGGATGAAATAGACACCTGAGGGTCCCGTAACTGCTGGGGATAGGGGTTGCGGCGGGGTGGGGGGGGGGGAATCTTCCAGTATCAGTACAACGAGGGCCGGGATGCTCAGGGACTCTGAGGTATCTCAGACCCTGGGGTCCCAGTTGGAGGCCCAAGCGCTGTTTCCCGCGGGGGCGGGGTGCTCGGTCCTAACTTTCGTAACATCAGACGGGCCTGGGTCTCCTTCTGGGGGCACCCTCAGCCCTTGTTTTCAGGGACGAGGAAACTAGCATCTTCTGGGTGTAGGGGGCTCACATCCTCGTGACAAAACAGGGACTGCCTGGGTCCTTCGGGGAGGGGTGGGGGCACCCCTACTTTTAGGGGACTTGAGTCCTTTTCTAGGGGATCCTCAGTTCCTGTTTTCAAGAGCCACGATGGCTCAATCCTGTTTTGAGGGGGTTCAACCAGCCTCTGGCTCCGTGGGATCGGGATGCCCAGGTGTCCTGGGAAAGGATCGCTGGGTCCCTGTTTTCACGAGCCCAACTCCAAGCGTACCTCCTGGGCGGAGAGGGACAGAATGCTCAGCCCCCGCTTCCAGCCCAAACCAAGTGCCCATCCTTGCCGGAGAGGTGCGGGGCGGGGCGGGGGGGGCAGTGGTGGGAGCGTGTCCAAGCCCGGGCCTCACCCCGGCTGGCCGCTGGCTTGCAGGCCGTGCGCCCGGCAGCTCCCCGGGGCCCGGCTCCCCCGCCCCCGCGCTGAGGGCTCCCCCAGATTCGAGCGGGCGGGCGAGCGCGGCGGCGGCCAATGAGCTCGCTGGCCGTCTCCGGGAGCCGGGCCGGCTCTGCCCGCCTGGCATTGGGCACGCGGTGGGCAGCGGCGGGCGGGGCCTGGGGGTCCTCGCGCCTGGTTGGGCCAGGCTTGTTGCTGGGTAACGGGGCGGCGAGTTTCCCCTGGCAACGGCGGCGGGTACCGCTCACTGGCTGGCCGGGAAGGAGGGGGGGCGCGGGCGCAGGCAGGCCCCGCAGACCCCAGCAACAGCGCGCCGCCCCCGCCCCGCCGGGGAGCGGTAACCTTCACACGCGCCGGCCTCTCGGACCCTGCGGACGCCTGCGCCCCCGCCCAGCCCCCACCGGCTCAGATCCAGCCTCCGGGCCTGGGAGGCCGCCTGCACCGAGGGACCCAGGAGGCCCCCTCCCCACCGCGGAAAGCCAGGCAGGACTCAGGCCCTGCAGTGAAAAGTTAAGTCCTTCCCAACTCCCTCTCGCCTTGCTGACAGATCTGCTTCCCCAGAATGGCATACGAGAGAGTAGGGAGGTGGTGCGTCTGCAGTGAACTAGCTGGGATATTTATTTCTTTAACCAGCACTTCACACGAAAGCTCTTCCTTCTGGGCACAGTTCTAAGTGCCTTATAAATATTCACTCATTCAATCTTCGCATTTAATTGTGGGTTCTACGGTGATCCCTTTTGCACAGATGAGGAAACTGAGGCACAGAGAGGAGAAGCTACTTGCTCAAGGCCATCACTTAAACCCAGGAGCCTATTTCTAGACTCTGGGTGTTTTATCACTTCACCGTCCTATATGTCCCTATGAGAAGCATTAATATTCAAAATGAGAAACTGTACAAGTCAAGCCAAACGCCAGTGGCTGGCCCCAGGGGGAGGGGGATTTGAAACTCCTGCCCCAACCTGAGGGTCTTAGCTTAAAGCCCTTATTTAGATTTTCAGAGTCAGTAGACACCCACACTGGTAGTAGTAGGGCCTGGTACCAGAGTAAGCACCCAGCCAGGCCCTAGTGCTATATTTTTATTGACCTCCTCACTGCAAAATCCTTACCATCTCAATTCACAGAGGAGGAAATTGAGGCAGAGAGTCATGACCCCTTAACCAAGGTCACACAGCCAGTAGGTGGCAGAGGTGGGGATTCTGGGCCATCTAGACCCCGGAACCCTCTTTGGTGAGCTCTGCCTGCTGGTGTTGGGGGATGGGTCACAGCTGTGGGTCTGGTCTGGAAAGAGAGGATGCCATAATTCGGAACAGGATCTGGACTAAGTAGTGGGAAGGATTTTGAATAGTGACCGTGCTTATGGCCTGGCCAACTCCTGGCCCTCTCTGGCTCTCTCCCACCCCTACCCACCCAGCCTGATTCCTCCCATGCTTCACACTCATTTTCATCACAGAAAATCATTCCAGCACGTCTGGCCTCCTGGTATCCAGTCCTAGATTGGACAGCTTAGGGCACAGATCGGTGAGTGAGGTGTACAGGCTGGACCGTGAACTAGCCCACAGCCAGGGCCTGCCTCTGTCCCAATTTCATCACTGCCAGACACAGAGCAAACTGACAATAACTAAGGGATGTGAGAAGTAGCTGCTAACATTTATTAGGCACCTACTACATGTCAGACACTGCACTCAGTGACCTCCATGCATGACCTCATTTAGTAAAATTCTGAAGTGGTATTTCTCAAATGCTTTAACACTTGGTCTTTAAAGTCAGAAATACACTCTTGGTGACCCAGTGTGTTTTCACTACATATTAACAAAATTTTCACAAAACTATATTTCCTTCACTTCATGATTTTTAAAAAGGATATTCTACTTTGTTTTTGTTTTGTTTTGTTTTTAAGCCCGGTCATGCACCACTAAAGCTGCAGGTAGAAGGATTTGACTGTAAAAGGGCACGGGGAAGTATGTGGGTGATGGAGATGTTCTCAATCTTGATTGTGGTGATGTCCAACAGTGTACAGTTGTCACATCTCACCAAATTGTATCCTTAAAAAGAGTGAATTTTATTATGTGTAAATATATCTCAATAAACTTGAACAGAAAAACAGTAAGCCCCATGAAAGTGACTTCACAATCCATGGTTGGCTCACGAGCCAGTTTGGAAAACACTAGAAAGAAGAAAGGGGGAATGAATGAGTTGAGTGAGTGAGGGAAGGAGGTCGGAATAGTCCCAGTGTTAAAGTAGGGGGATTTCTGGTGCCATCTCAGGATCTGGCTGTGGAGGGGGCCGAGTTCGAGAGCCCAGATGAGCCCACCATTGCTCAGGACCGACATTCCTTCTTGGCCAACCCAGCACTGGGCACTCAGAGGTGACTCACCCTCTGGCGACATGGTTTGGCTGGGGGGCGGGGTGGTGTGACATAGAGGGCATGGAAGGTGCAAGGGAGACAGAGCCCCGGGGGCCCTAGGGGAGGAAAAGGCAGGGGTCACAGAGACAGAGCTACGGTGGGGGGTGGGGGTGACCATGGGAAACTGAGAAGGGAAAGGGAAGTGAAAACCCCATGAGTGTGGAGCAGAGGCTGCCCGGGCATGTCCGCGCCCAGCCCTGGGGCTTCCTCCTGGCCTTAGGTCCCCAACCAGATGGGCGGCAACTGGGGCCACGTGCGGCTGCTCTGGAGTGTGCCCCGTCAGTGAGCTAGTTAGCAGGTGCCTGTCAGAGGTGTGACTTTATGACTGTGAGTTGGGGGCCAGTTTCTTTGATGTCTAACTTGGGCTATGTCTGTCTGTGAGAGTCAACTGGCAGTTTTAGTGTGCCAGCTGTGAGCTGGTGTGGCCGCGTTTGTGTGCGTCCCTGTGGGAGTGTCACCTAGATCAACTTCTGTGTCCAGGTATCACTGTGACCGGTGTCTGTGTGTGTGTGCGCGTCTGTGTATGTCCCTGATCTGTGGGGATGTCATGAATGGGAACTCAGTCAGTTTGTGGGTCTGCGTGTGCTCCTCAGTGTGGGTGCCTGTGCACCTGTGCATGTCCCTCCGCGTGTGCCGGCGACCGCGTCAGCGAGCCAGTCTACCGCATTTATGTTGGGGGGGGAGGGGGGTGTGCGCCCCGGTCGGCGTGCGGTGGTTTGTCCTCGTCCCCGTTCAAGGTGTGCATCTGTGCGGCGGTGGCGGTCTGAGTGTCAGCTCGTTCCCGGTGGCCCTGTCAGCACGTGACTGTGTGTCCCCTGGAGCGCGGCTCCGAGGGTGTGTGTCTGCGGGTCCCAGTCAGTGTGTCAGTGTGTCAGCGCGTGTGTCCGACTGTCCCGCGTCGCCGCGGGCCAGGCCCCGCCCCGCCCCAGCTTCAGGGAAAGCCCCGCGCGGAGGCAGGGGGCGCGGCGCTCGCCAGCAAGTCCCGACTTGTCCGCGGCGCGCGGGCGGGGCCGCGGCGTCACCGGGGGCGGGGCGTGGGACCCGCCGGGCGGGGGCGGGGGCGGGGGCGGGGCGGGGCGGGGCGGCCGCCGAGCGGGCCCGGGATCCGCCGGGCGGCCTGAGACGCGGCGCGAGCCACATGCGAGCGGGCTCCTGGCGGCGGCAGCAAGCAAATCGGCAGCGGCGGCCAGGACGCGGACGCGCCTGCGGCCGGAGCAGCAGCGGCAGCGGCAGCGGCAGCCGCCGAGCCCCAGCGACAGCAGCAGCCACTGCAGTTAGAGCAGCAGCAGCAGCAGCAGCAGCAACAGCCGCCGCCGCCGCAGCGAGCGGCGCTCGGCGGGCGCGCCCTCCTGAAGGAAGCCGCCCGCCCCCCATCACCGCCCCCTCCGGCGTGTTCATGCCCCCAGGGTGAGTGTACACACCCCGAGTCCCCGCTGGCCCGATCGGCCAGGCCGGGTGGGCTCCCTGGAGGAGGCGGCTGGGTGCACGCGGAGAGCAGTGGGGGCTCAGTGCGTCCCCACCCCGTGCCTCCCTCTCTTCCCGCCTTCTCCCCCCACGAGGGACCCTGGGCTGGGTCGCTGGGCTGGAGGCACCAAGGATCCGGGAGCGCAGGTGCCTCAGCGGTCTGGCGGGTTTGTTTACAAACAATGGGGTGCGGACTCGGCAGCGCCCCCTGGCGGCCAGTGCAGTCCCGGGGAAGTGAGTCGACCCTGACTGCCCCGGCCCCCGCAGTCCGGGAGGGGCGAGGGGGGGTACGGCAAGGAGGGGCGGCCACACCCCGGGCGCGCGCGCCGCTGGGGGCGGCGACAGGGGGCGGCTCGCGGGCCGCGGAGTCTGCGGCTCCTGCGGGCGGGGGCTGCGCCCCAGCAACAGCCGGTTATTGGCCCCGCGCTCGCCTGGCGGGCGGGGCGGACGCACGTGGCGGCGGCAGGGTGGGGGGGCTGTGACAGCGCAGGGGGGCGTCTGGCCCCGCCGTGGGAGCGCGCGTGTGCGGGGTTGTGGATCTGCAGGTGTCTCGCCTGGGTGTGTGCGTGTGTCTGGCTCCGAGTTTGTACTGGGGTCCGCGGGGAGTGGTGGTGTCCGTCCAGGGGAATGTTGGGGCTGTGGCCCATCGGGGTGTGTACGTGAGTCCCCGTGTGTGTTTGTGTGGACTGCTGTCCGCGTCTGCCCTACCTGAGGGGTGGGGGCTCTGTTTACGTGTGGTGTGCCTGTGTGTGTTCTCTGTGAGAGTTGTGTGTGCTGTTTGGGGGCTGATTCTGTGGGTCTGTGTTGCCTGCGTGAGCTAATGTGTGGTTGTTGTGTGTTTGTGTGTTGCTTGAGTGAGCTGGGTTTGTGTGTTTATATGTGTGTCTTGCCGGATGTGCTGTGTTTGTGTGTGCTCGCGTGTCTTGCCTATGTGGACTGTCTGTGACTGTATATATCTCCAGGGCATGTGTCTCAGCAGAGCGTTTGTGTTGGTGCGCCTGCTGAATGCCCACGTCTGTTTTCTGTCCTGGTGTCTGTGTGAGTTCTGCCTGGTGTGTGTGTGGGGGGGCTTGTCTCAGTCTGTGTTTGGCTTGTGTGTCTGGCATTGGTGTCTGGGAATTGAGCACCGTGTCTCTGTGGGGTCTGTGCAGTGCAGTCAGTGGGTGTTGTTGGCAGCCTCTTGCACGGGGCTGTGTCTGAGCCTCTATGTGTGTGTGTGTGTGTTGGGTCTGAGGGGCTTGTCTCCGCAATCGGCTGGCTCATGTGTGTCATGTGGGCTGCGTGTGTGTAGTGTTTATGTCAGTCACGTGAGACCAGTGTTTTCTGTGGGTGCTTTAGGTGTGCGTGCTTCCAGCACTGTGTGGGATTAGAGTTAGCTGGTGTGTGTGTGTCCGGGCTGACAGTTGGTGGTGGTGTTTTGAGGTTGGGGGAGGAGGACGGGTTGATGTCTGCTGTTCCGCTGTTGTGTCTGTGTGTCATTGCCAGCATGTGTGGTGATGCCTCTGGATCCGACGACAGGCGTCTATGCATGCCTGATTTCCATGTGTCCTGGGGTCTGGGCGTTGGGGACAAGAGCATGTGTATCTATGGATGTCTGTTTTGTGTTGATATGTGTGAGTCCTGAGGTGTGCATGCCTTATCTCTTGGGTGTGTGTGTGCATGGGAGGAGCATGTGTGCTTGAGAAGTGTGGCAGTGCTTATTTAGTGTGTGTGTCTCTGTGCTTGTGTTGGCTGCATCATGTTTGTGTCCGTGGGCGTATCGACAGTGGGTCAGTGTGTAGTGTGTGTGGATGGTGGGGAAGGGTTGTGTCAGACAGTAGACATTGTGTGGCCCTCCTGATGGTCTGTGTGTACGTCCACAGTTTTGGTCAGTGTGTGTTTGTCCCATGTACTGAGTAGCAGTGTCCACACTAGGTCCATCTCAGTGTTTCTGTGCAAATGGGAGATAAGGTGGGAGGTCACCTGGCCAGTCCTGTGTGAGTCCTTATGTGTGTGTTGTGTATTCGTCACCTGCCCCCCCCATAAGTCTCCTTTTGGGTCCTGCGTGAGTCCCTGTGTGTGCTGGGGGAGCCATCATAGTGCCTGGCTGCCCTCCATGTGTGGCCATTGCTGTGTTCCGGAATTTACCCCCACCAGTCCACGTCCCTGTGAACCTCTGATTGGGGTGTGTGTTGTGGGGCTGTCAGCCCTCACACATATACACACACACACACACACCTGGCAACCCCCTGCATCTGGGTCCTGTGTGAGCCCTTGTATTTGCTGTGAGAGGGAGCCATCGTGTGCCTCCCTGTCCCTCATTTGTGCCCATCACCATGCGCTTGAGAAGCTGCCCCCACTACACCTGGGTCAGCCCCTAGGTACACAGTGTGTGTCTTGTGTGGTCATCACATGCATCCACAGCCCCCTCCATTTGGCCCTGTGTGTGCTGTACTGGGCGCCATCCCCACCATAGCTGTGTGCAGGAGTGGGGGGGGGGTGTCCTGGGGACCATGTAGGGTGTGTGTATTGTGGGGCCCGGATGCCCTCTGCACTTGCTGGCTGACGGCACCCCTCTCCTGTCCTGCAGACCCCAGGGAGCGCCATGGCCCGAGCACGCCAGGAGGGCAGCTCCCCGGAGCCCGTAGAGGGCCTGGCCCGAGACGGCCCGCGCCCCTTCCCGCTCAGCCGCCTGGTGCCCTCGGCTGTGTCCTGCGGCCTCTGCGAGCCCGGCCTGCCTGCCGCCCCCGCCGCCCCTGCACTGCTGCCCGCTGCCTACCTCTGCGCCCCCACTGCCCCGCCCACCGCCACCGCTGCCCTGGGGGGCCCCCGCTGGCCTGCGGGTCCCCGCAGCAGGCCCCGAGGCCCACGCCCCGACGGTGAGTGCCCGTCCCACATCAGCGATGATGGAGCATAGAGAGACACTGGGGAACTGGCGAAGTGGGAGCGGGTGGGGGGAGGTGGCGAGCCGGCTGGGCCACGGGGAGGGTGTGGCCACTGTGGTCTTTGTGTTGCAAGAAGCAGGAAGACGGAGTGGGAGGCTGGGGGTTGGGAGAGGCCGAGTGGGAAGTCCCTCCTGGAATCTGACTGCAGTCCTCGAGTTGCAGCCCTTTTCCGGGCCTGGGGCAACTGCTGTTTCCCCGCCCCTCTCTCCTAGTCTCGGTCCCCTTGGACTGCAGTCTGAGAGAGTGTGGGCAGAGCGGAAGGACCGCAGGACCGTCACCTCAGGACTTTGGGGAGGGGTCGAGGGCGGCCTGTTGCTTTTACCAGCCTCTCTCTGGCCAGGGCCGGCTCTCTTCGCAGTCCGGGGGAGGGGGAGGGGCCATTGTGTTGGGAAAGTGTGTATTGGGGGGTGAGTCTTGGGGAGGGAAGGGTTAAAGGTCCCCTGCCTGATGGGCCGTTAACCCTGTGGTGGCCGGCGGCCTCGTCCCAGAAGCACACTCGGTGGCAGGGGAGACTGCCTGGGTTTCCCTCTGCAGCCCCACCCAGTCCCCGGAGCCCTGGCAGGCTCCGAGAGAAAACTCCCCCGGCTGGGGCCCGGGAATGGGGCAAGAGGGGACCCGGTTTCAAGACCAGAGTCCCACGTGTGGACACCCAAGGCCCTGATTTTCGACCTTAGGGATCCTCCAGGCCAGGCAGGACCTGGGGTGACGGGAGAGAGGAAGAGACGTCAGAGGCGCTCAGAGGGGGTGGGGCAGGAAGGCATCCCTGCATCCCATCCCCCCCAGGCCCGTGCCCAGAGGCGGCCAGTCTGGCCTCTGGCCTCCGGGCCCTGCCACATCCGAGGGTGTGGCTTCGCTGTGGTTGGACACGAGAGGGCAGGAGACCTGAAGCTTGTGACTCCGGGTGTAGTCAGTGGCTTTATCCCCGCGTGACCTTGGGTTACTTCTTGGGGTGGGCCTCACTTTCTCCATCTGTTAAATGGAGCAGGCAAAATTTGGCCCCGTTTTGGAATAGAGGTGCTTAGGTCCGACAAGTGGAAGGCTTTGCAGACTAAGTAGGGTAGTGTGGGGGGGGGCGGGGGGTAGCTGGCTAGACGGGTGATCCCAAAGAGGCTGCCCCAGGACCTCTTTTTGCTTTCTGGTGCCTGGGAAGTAGGAGATGACAGACATATCTGGGGAAAACGGAGTAGCTGGAAATCAGGCGGGGAGTAGAGAGAAATCGGGAGGTGTAAAAGGGAGGAGGCGGCCCTGGCTAACTAGTCTCTCGAGGAGACCTCGAGGCCTAGGACCATGGGTGCTGACCACACCCCTCGGCTCTTCCCAGGTCCTCAGCCTTCGCTGTCGCCCGCGGAACAGCACCTGGAATCGCCGGTGCCCAGCGCCCCGGGGGCCCTGGCGGGCGGCCCCACCCAGGCAGCCCCGGGAGTCCGGGGGGAGGAGGAACAGTGGGCTCGGGAGATCGGGGCCCAGCTGCGGCGAATGGCGGACGACCTCGACGCACTGTACGAGCGGCGGGTGAGTGCTGGGGGAGGGGCAGACGGCAGGTGGGACTTCCCGCCGGGGAGGGCCGCGGGCGGCCCCGCCAGATGTGCGGCAGCTGCTGCCCCGCGCCGCGGGGTCGCGCCGGGGACAGGCGGGTGGGAGGGGCGGCGTGGCCGCGGAGCCGCGGAAGGGCCCGCGCGGCAGCCGGCCCGGCCCGGGTGAGCGCCGGGGCCGCCCGGAGGCCCTCGGCGCGCCCGGGCCCACGGCCGCGGGGACTGAGGGCGGCGCTGCACGGCGCGGCTCATATATCCCGGGCTATTTATAGCTGGTGAGTCAGCAGCGGTGGCGGGGCCGCGCCCGCCCCTCCCGCCAGCCCGCCTGCCCCCCCCCTCCGGGCCGGCGGGGGCGGGGCCTGCAGCCCGGCCCCGCGGAGGCCCCGCCCCCGAGCCGCAGCTCCACCTCCGAGCAGAACAAAATACTTGAAGCCTGCAGCAGAGAATAGAGAATAACAAACAGGGGGCGCCCACCGCCCAGCCCTGTCCAACCTGAACGTGACGCCCGCGCTGCTCGCTCATTCCAAGAGAAACAAAAACCGGATGTTGTGAAGCCCCTTTTCCCCCTCCCTGACCCCAGCCCCACCTTCCCGAGGAAACCTCTAGGGTTGGCCTGTCCCATTCCCCCGCAGGTGTTGATTCTTTTACTCCATGTTTACCAAGCCGAACAATGCCTAGGGCTGTGGGGCGTTTTTGGCATGATATATAAATGATCTAGTAGGTGTTCCTCTCCAAACTTTCCCCCCTCGATTTGTGCTTGAGATTCATCCGTGTGGGCAAAGGAGCTGTGGTTCATTCATTTTCACTGCCGCGCGGCATTCTGTTGGGTTAACATATATAGTATCATGTTCATTTTCTCGTTGATGGATCTTTAGGGTTTTTTAAAAATGTCTCAAATTTTATTGGCTTTATTTTTGGGATCTTCCAAACGATGCACATCTCCGAGTGACCTCGTTTGTGTCTCCAGAGTACCTGAGTGCTTTGCCTGCCTTCAGCTTTCTTAGACCATTGCTAGCTCGTTGCCCAAGGAGGCTGTGCCAGGTAGCATGGGGAAACAGTGTGATGGTGGCAGACTTTAATTTATGCCAATCTGGTGGGCCCTGTTTGCTACCTCCTGGCTGGAAGAATTGGTGGGGAGTGATGAGGATGCAGGGGCTGGTACCAGGCACCCCACTCCTCCTCCACCCCCCAGGCACCCATTAGCACTGTTAGGATGGGTTTATCTGACCTCGTTCTCACCTGTAAGCTGGGTTTCTCTTTCCCTTCTTAGAGGTGAATTAGGTGGTCCTCCATTACTAAATAAACACAGGGCCCGGCCATACGCTCAGTGTGGGGCTGAAGGTGCCATGGCTCACCTTCCATTTTCGCTGGTGGGAGTCTTCTCGTATCCAGCTTCTTTCGTGCCCACTTTCCTAGCACTTTGGAGCCGAGAGGGACCTAGAGGCCACCCCAAGTCCTCATCCTACTAGTGGAGAGAGGGTTAGCTTTGCCTGGACATACTTCTGTGCAGCCTCAGCATAGACCAGTTTTCCTTCCTCAGATTGTTCTAGAATCGCTGAGACGGTGGGCTCCCTGCTCCCTTTCCATCTCACCAGCCTTTCAGGGGAGGGCAGGGTGGGCTGCAGTCCAGCTCTACCCTTCAGCCCCATGTGACTTTGGCTGGGTGTCTCATCTGGAAACCAGGGACAAGGTCACAGCTGATACGCACTGAGTGCTTGGCGATGTCCTGCAAGGTGACCGACCACCTTGGCCCAGGAGGTGGGGGCAGAGGAACTGGGATTTGGACCCCCCCTGACAATAATAGCAGCTACATCAGAGGTTTGCTTGAGGGTGTGCCTCCCTCTTAGGACCTCACCTCGCTCCTCGCTGCCTTGGACCTGATGACCCACACACGCGCCGGTCATAAGCAGCCCACTCTGACGTTCCCCTTCTCTTTCCCTAGAGACAAGAGGCGCAGCAGCGACACCGCCCCTCGCCCTGGAGGGTCCTGTACGATCTCATCATGGGACTGCTGCCCTTACCCAGGGGCCGTGGGACCCCCGAGATGGAGCCCAACTAGGTGCCTGCACCCGCCCGGCGGACGTCGGGGTCTTGGGGGGCAGGCCCCTCCCACCTCCTGACGCCCTGGCCAGAGCGGGGAACATTTTCTGCACCATGTAGCATACTGGACTACCAGCCCCGCCTGTCCCAGGGGCAGGCAGGGTAGCCACTCCAGCCCCAGCCTAGCCTGGGTGCACTGACAGAGGTGTGGACTTCTGGGTCCCTGGCTGAGAAGCCAGGGGAGAGAGGGCTGACGGACTCAGCGTCTGACCGTGGCGGTGACCGAGGGGGTGGGGACTGAGCCGCCTGCCTCTGCCGCCCACCACCATCTCAGGAAAGGCTGCTGGTGCTGGCTGACCGTCCCAGCTGCAGGGGTGACACTGGGGGGGTCTGCCTCCCGGTGCTCCTTCTCTCTGGGCCTGGCCTCGTCAGGCCCCTGGTGCTTCCCCCCCTCCTCCTGGGGAGGGGGCCTGTGAAGAGCAAATGAGCCAAACGTGACACTAGCCTCCTGGAGCCAGAGAATGGGGTGCGTCTGAGGGCTACCCCGGCCCAGCACCCAGCCATCTTCCCTGAGCCAGCCGGCGGGTGGTGGGCACGCCTGCCTCACCTTCACCTGGGGGTGGCCAGGAGGGGCCCAGACTGTGAATCCTGTGCTCTGCCCATGTCCACCCCCCGCCCCCATCAATCCCATTGCATAGGTTTAGAGAGAGCACGTGTGACCACTGGCATTCATTTGGGGGGTGGGATATTTTGGTGGAAACCGCCCCAGCCTTAGTCCCCAGGGCGAAGCGCTGGGGGAAGATGGGGAGTCAGGGAGGGGGGGAATCTCAGAAGAGGGAGGAGTCTGGGAGTGGGGAGGGACGGCCCAGCCTGTAAAATATGTATATGCGCTGCTGTAGATACCGGAATGACTTTTCTGTACATGTTTGGTTAATTTTTTTTGTACATGATTTTTGTATGTTTCCTTTTCAATAAAATCAAATTGGAACAGTGGATACTCTCTCTGAGCTCCTTCCCACTATGCGGCCTGGTCAGCGCCTCCGTGACCCATCTGGGTCCAGGGGCCCACACCTGGGTGTCTGCAGCCGTTTCTGAAGGAGGCTGCGGAGCACGGGCCCCATGATGCGCCCAGCCTTGTGCATCCTCACTCAGCTCCCACTCAGGCAAAACCCCGTGAAAGTGGGGGTTTTGGTGCTTCGTTCTCATTTGACCTCCCCACCACCCCAACTGGGTAGAGTATGTCATGGGGCTCAGTATTTATTATGAATGAATGGCCTGTAACTTATGTGCAGAAGCATCACCGTTAGGAGTCCTGGAGAATGTGTCAGGAATGAGCCAGAGTTTGTCCCTGCCCTCATGGAGGCACAGTGACACCTGGGAGAGCACCTGGAGTTAAGATCAGGGCAAGGTATCACCCACACAGCTGTCCCAAGGCCCAGCACACTGCCTGGGATGAAGAGCCAGCCAGTGTTGAGTTAATATAAGGGAGACCCTACCCTTACCTTCCTGAGAACAGGGCACCGGGCAAGATGCTTTACTTGTGTCCTTTCCCACCCCCCGGGGCCATGGACTGGTACTGGTCCCTGGTCTGTTAGGAACCAGGACGCAGAGCAGGAGGCAATTGGCAGGCAAGTGAGTGAGTGAAGCTTCATCTTGAAGCTTCATCTGTATTAGCGGCCACTCCCCACGGTTAGCATCACCGCCTCAGCCATCAGGCGTTAGATGCCAAAAAGGGTTGGGGACTGCTGCCATACAGGCCTGGGAGACACGGGTTCAGACCCAAGCTCTGCCCCTTCCTGCTGTCCTCACTGGAAGTTCAGGTGCAATGGCCTTTATCCTAAAGGGCGAGGGCCAGGTCAAGGGAACCACTGCTTTGGAGAGGCGTTTGGCAGAACCTCATCACGCTGAGGTGCCTATGCCAGCAATTGCCTTCCTGGGTGCCTCCCTTAGAAGTGGATGTGCACGCGACCAGGTGGTGGCAGCACACAAAGACCGCCACCTAAGTATCCAACAGCAGTCGAAAGGGTAAATCGAAAGCTCATCATACAACAGAAAAGACAGCAGTTAACTCGAATGGGCTAGAACCCGATTGGTATGAATAAACTACGAACAATAGGAAGCAAGAAGCAACTGGCAGCATGATGGTTGGGTACCTGGGAGTTCATTTTATTATTCTGTTTCTTCATGCTTAATACGTTGAGCGCAGGCGCCTCCCTTTCTAGTAACAGGTAGGTCACGGGGTTATCGATAGGGCAGGATTAGGTCTATCGTTTTCATTATCTGTTTCCTATTTGTTACGTTTTTCTTCCTCTTTCCTCTCTCCTGCCTTCTGTCAGACTATTTGAATACTCTGTAGAATTCTTTTAGGTTTACCTTTTGGGGTTGCATTTCCTCAGTCCTGCTCTTAGGGGTCACGCCCACATCCTTACCTATCGGAGGTGGCGGAGGTGGTGGCGTATCACTTCCTGGACAAGGTAGAAACTGCCGCTGCTCGGGTCCCATGGGTCCCTCCTCTCCCCACATTATTCTGTGCTACGGTTGTCCACGCCCAGGACAAATTCCACGGGACAGTGTCAGAGCCGTTGCTTTAGTCATATATATTTCAAAGAAATTAAGAGGGGAAAGTCGTCTTAAAAACATTCTCCCCGTTTACTTGCCATTTCTAGGGCTCTTCAATGCATCCTGAAGTTCCTAGGTTCTCCTGGGGCAATTTCCCATGAGCCTGGAGAAGATGCATTAACATTTCTTACAAATTCTTTTAGTTTTCTTTCATCTGAAAATACCTATTTTCACTGGTTATAGAATTCTGGGATTGACTGTTTTCTTTCAGCATTTCAGAGATGTTGTTTCACTGCTTCCTGGCCTCCATTGTCTCTGATGGGAAATCCAGGATCATTTCAATCACAGTTCCTCTGTGTTTTTGTCAGGCCGGTTTCAAGATTTTTTTCTTTGTTTTTGATTTTCATACTATGACAGGTCCAAGCACAGTTTTCTTCCTATTTATCCTGTTTGGGATTTGCTGAGCTTTAGAAGTCTGCAAATTTTCATTTTCACTTTATTGACTCAAATATTTTTTCTTCCCAATTCTCTCTCCTCTCTTTCTGGGACTCCAATTACACGTATATCAGACCTCTTGATAGTTTTCCCCAAGTCCCAGAAACTTTTGTTATTTAAAAGACGTTTTCTCTTTTTCCAGACTGGGTAATTCTCATCAGTCTAATTTTCCATTTCCCGCACCCACTTCTCTGTCCACTCCATGCTACTATTAGGTCTACTGGTGACCTTTAAAAATTGTAAACACTAAAAAAATAATAAAAGTAAATTTTAAAAAGTCGCATACGGTATTTTTCAGTCTTCGAATATCCAGTTGGTTCCTTAACGTTTTCTACTTCTCTGCCGAGACTTCCCATTTTTCAACATTACACACGTTATTTTCCTTCACCTCAATGAGGTAGTAACCGCTTTAGTTGTAATGAAGTCCTTGTCTGTTAATTCCAGCACCCGAGGTCCCGATCATCTTGTCCTTTGGGTTGAGAACGGGTCCCAGGTTATGCTGTAGGCGCTCTGCACTGTCATGGCCTCCAGGGGACGTGACTGTTTTTTAGGGGATATTTACGTTCATGCCGGTGCTGCTGTCTGCTCAGCACCTTCCTAGCCCAGTGGTGAGCAGAAGCCTTGGGCTGCGTTTGTACACGTCTTGGCGTTTCCCTTCCCTGGCACGTGCCTTTCCCGCAGCTGTGGTCACTCTGGCTGTGTCCTCTGGTGCTTCGGGCCAGTCACATGGCTGGTGGCTGACCTTTTAGGCTGCCTGGTGCAGTGCTTCAGGCTGCCGTGGTGAGGGGAAAACCAGACAAACACCAGAAAACTCACCTTGCAACTTCGATCTCCCCGCCAAAGTCCACCTGCCTTTGTTCACTCTCCAGGGCCTTCCAGTGGTGGTTTTTTGGAAGGTTCTTGTTTGTTTGTTTTGTATATTGCCTAGAATTTATAGTTATTTGCAGGAGTGTTTGTCTGTTAGAAACTTACTGCACCATACAAGAAACAGAACTTCTTTTGAAAGAAAATTCTAGGCTATCAATTTTTAGGACCCAACGTGGGGAACCCCGCCCCGCCATCCAGGTTAGATGAAAAGAGGCAGAGACAGCGGAGAGTCAATGCCAGAGGCCATGTTGTTAGCCGAGGCCAGAAGGCTCCCAGAAGAACAGAAGAGGATCAGTTGTTCTGGAGGGAAAGGAAACACCCAACATCACCGTCTAGGTGGCCTTCTGCTTTGGAACCAAGCAGCCCTGCAACCTGGCAGGGCCGAGGACAGAGGACCTGGCAATGAGGCCCTCAGCTGAACCACCGCCCCGTGCAAACTGTGCAACCGCTAGCAAGCTAATTCTGAACTTGACCTGGCATCTCCTGCTCCTGAACATTCCCACCCTGCAATGGCTGCTTCTTGAAAGAGAAGAGTTACATCTCACTGTTTTTAAATTTCCCCTTCCTTAAGAAACTTTGTAAATGTTTCAATTCCATGCTACACACATGTACTATCCAATCAACAAAGGAAGTGTCCACTGCTTCCAGTCTGCAGCCTTTGGAAAGAACGCCCACCTTCGAATGCATTTATATACTCTGTAACCCAAGCGTTTGGCTTTGGGAGTCTTTCCCAAGTGGGTACAATGGAGACGGGCTCAGTATCACTGGCAGCAGACTGATTAACTGGCTATGGTTCACCTGCGGTTTTGGAATTTGATGCCCAAAGCACAATCTCCAACACAAAGTGAAAAAAAAAAAAAAAAGTTGTAGAAAATGTTTACGAATATGCACGGTAACAGCTAACACTGAACAATTTCTACTCAAAGAACTTTTTAATTCACTTTTCACATATCAAAGGAATGTACTATTACTCCATTTTACAGAGGGGGCTACTGTGGCCCAGAAAGGTCTCTTGCCCAAGGTCACACACCTAAGTGGTAGAGTCTGAGTTTGAACTTGGCCGCCTAGAATAGGATTCACTCTCAACGAGTAGGTGGGGTGACCTCCGTGCAGGTAGATAGGAAAGTGGATACACGTAATGTACACAAAACACATCCGTTTCTCTCCAAAATCCTGAGTTCAGCTAGGAGGCCGGCTGCTCCTCCAACCAGGCCAGCACGGAGCTGACAGGCCACTTGAGTTAGTGGGGAGTGAGCTTTCTGCTCTTATGGTGTGTGTACTGCTTGAAGGTTTCACCGTGAGCTTCAAAACAAAACCCATCTGCCCTCCTGGGCCAAGCCGAAGCCCCTCCGTCAGCACCTGGCCTGGCCGGCAGTCTTCAGTGGTAACTGTCAGGTCTAAGGACCCTGACGATGTAGAGCCCACGTATCTGCATCCTATGGAGATCAATAGCGAGGATGCTTGGCCATGTTCACTGTGCCCAACCTGCCATGCCTCACCTCTTGGGTGGGGCTGTTTCCTTCTCTGCCATGGGGTCACTGCAAGGGCACTACCCCCAGGGGAATGCTGGGAAGACCAAACAGTTCAGCTGCAGTGTTAAGTGTTCTGAAAAGCACCAGGCAGGCAGTATGAACACATTAGCTATTATTGTCACTTTTGACCTGACAACTACAACCCGAGCTTCCATTTCCCCACCTGTGAAGGGGCAAATAGGACATACCTCAAGAAACAATGACATCCACAAAAGAAACACGAGCAGTTGACCAAAAGGGCTGGCGCCGATGAGAGAAATCACAGATGTAGGGCTGCGACAGAACTGAGCGCTTCTGATCATGTTGGAATGTTTCACCTTAGCCTGTATTACCTGTTTTCCTCTTCTGAGTAGCACCTGTTCCACTAGAACGTTCTGAGGCTTCAACACATTAAGCACTTAACAGTTTGGCCACTGCATAAACCAAAGACACAGAAGTGGGGTGTGAAGTGGAGAAATCTGGCCGCCCCGAAAGTGTCTGTCACCTGCACGGACTAGAACCTCCTTCCCACAAGGGCTAAGTGCCCCCCGGAGGCTCCAGAAACCACAGGATCATCACTGCGCTTCCCGGAGACTTAGAGGAGTTCACTTTTATGACACTGACATGTAATGTGGGAGAAGACGAAATTTGAAGAAATGAGAATAAAGACACATGTTGCCTGGGGCTGGCAGTTTCCAGCACCACCTCCCCGATTCCTGAGGGTTCTCTCTCGATGACTCAATCTCTGCCAGAAGAGTTTGAAAAACTTCAGAGCCTCTATAATGACAATCTCGTTTTCATCCATCCAGACCCGCCTGCTCCCCCTTGTGACCAAGGCCCCACATTGCAAAGCAAATGGTGTAATTAATTAGCTCAAAATTTCGATGACAGCGTGAGATTCACGCATCAATAAAATTGCTGACCTTGATGCCCCTAACTTGACACTAGGGGGGCCCGGAAAGGGGTCCCTCCAAAACACTGCGCTGGCCTCACCCAGGGCGGGAGTAGGTGAACTGGGGGGAGCCCGGAACTGAGTTCCGCCTTCCACAGTGCCACAGGATTTAAAGGAAAGGAGCGGATTTTTCACTTGAACTGGCCAGGTCCAAACCTCACACAATTTTACACCAGGGAGGAGCTGCCGGTGAGACCTGGAAACCACCTGGACCACCAAGTCGAGCTGAATGTGGTGTTCCAGCGATGGCTCTGACCCATCCAGGTGAGGGACCGGGGCATGTACCCTTAAACGTCACTAAACTTTACGAGAGGCCACGGCTCGCTGCCACTCTGCACAGTGCCCAGCACACAGGATGTAGGTAGAACGCGGCATCGGAACAGTGTTTTACTCCTTTTCTATTTTATTTTATCTCATTTCATTATTCTTGTCAGTGAGAACAGCCACTGTTGAACTGTATTATTCAACAGCCAAGTGGAACCAGGAGCTTCTACTCCAGAGCAGGAGCGGTGTGGGAGGGGAGGGATCTCGGTGTCATGAGAGCGTCCAGACAATCGTCAGACAACTGCTGGGATCACTCTGTCAGCGGAAGTGTCAAATGTGGACGAAAAGCAAACAAATCTAAAGCAAATAACTTTATTTTTATCATTTCTTTTTAAAAGAACCATGGAAATCTAGAAAATATATAAAAACACAAACAGCTGCCATTCAGGGGTAAATGAAGGACCAACGCAGCCCTCAAATATAACAGCCTCCAGAGCAGCCTCTTTGGAGATGGGGGGCTCTGTTCAAAAACAGCCCCCCACTACCCCAGCTGGGCCCCGACAGGTCAGAAGCCCCGGGGTGACTGTCTTTTCAAACACGTTTTCCTACTAAATCCGACTCGCAAGGCCTCACCCCAGTGCCCGGGAGGACGTGGTCCCATCTCCCCCCTTCCACGGTCCAGGCTGGAGCCGCTAATCCCCCAGCAGCACTCACGAACAGCGCAGCAGATGCCACCTGTTGTTTTTCAGGATCTCAGACTCTAGAGGAGACGCATTCCGCCTGCCATGTTTTCTCCTCCCGGGGCACCTGTCTGCACTAGGAGCTGCGGCCCCACTGGTGCTCCACCGGGCCCGGGCCTTATTCCTACGGGAGGCCGAGCTCCTCTGTGTGACATCAGGTGGGGAATAAGTCCAGCAGAGTGGCGAGAGGCTCCTAGGCAACCAGGCCTGCCAGTTCCTGGCAGGCACCTCCAGTGGCACCCCAGGGGCCTGGTGACGCCATGATGGCACCCTGACAGAGAGGCGTCAGAGGGCGCGTTCAGGTGATTACGACTCAGGGGAGCTGGCAGATGGCCGCGGACAATGCAGGAATGGAGACGGCCAGGCCCACGCCCCGCGACGGGCGCATCTTCCCAGCCCCACCACCTGCAGGGGACGGCTGTGTGCTGGTCCTGCGCCGTGTCCTCCCTTGCCTGGAGATGCCTCGTAGTGGGAGGGGACCGGGGACGCCTGTGAGTGCGCTGGGGGTTGGCGTCTCCGGGGCTGCCACATCTTGGGTTCACTTGGGGCCGAGGCACTCCACGACCCCGTGCCCCTTCATGCCATCAAAGAAGAAGAAGTTGTTGTGGGGAGGGTCCCTCTGAGACAGCGCCTGGGGAAGAAAACAGGGTTTCAGCGAGTGGAGGGAAAAAGGAACAGGAGAAGCCTAACCCAGATCTCCTACAAGCAACGTGGGCAGACGGTTCTTGACAGGCTGAGTTTACTCCTCTGGGGCCACGCGGCTGTGTGTGGAGCTTTTCTGACCGTCATGTCTCTCTGCTGTGGCCCTTGGCACCTGTGTGCCCTCGGACGGATCCTTCAACCTCTCTCAATCTTAATTTCCCCACATAAAACGAAAATATCATCTATCATCATATGCATTAAAAGAGATGATGCACCTCGAATACCCTTAACAGTGCCTAGCACGAAGCAGCAGCGCCTGGCAAACGGCAGTAGTAATTATTTATGACTCTTCGACTGAGAAAGGCAGTGATTCATTCCAACACGTCCTAGGCTGCAGCCTTCACCACCTGAGGGGAAACACACTGCTGCGCAGAAGCGGCTTCCGTGAGGTGGCTGTGCTGCCTGCCTTTCACAGGAGGGCCTGGGAGACGCAGTTCAGCCATGGAAATGCAGAGGGTCTGGTGGGGTTGACGGGCACAGCACTTTTAAAGACAGGGTCAGACACCTTGAAATTTCATGTTGAGTCATGTGCATATACGTGTGTACTGGGTTCATAGGTACCAGTGACTTTTCTAAGAGGTTCTGAAGCCAAACAGTGTCACCATTTAAGGGGACACCACATAAGCAAGCTGCTAGGCAGTGTTTGGCGGTTTCCGGGAGCACCAGGCTGTCACTGGTCAGGCGGGACCGCCCCACGGGGCTAGAGTGTGCGCTGAGTAGCCTGACCTTCTGGCACTGAGCGCCAATCCCAATCCATCGCCTCGTCTGTACAATGGGGACATTAGACCTACTTCAAGTGGTTGTTTAGCTATCTGTCCAAGGACATGTGCTGAGCATCCCAAGGTCCCCTTGCACAGGGCTTGGGTCTGACACAGTTTTGCTCCTCTGATTCGCATATGAAATGGCAAATAAACAGCACCCGCTGGCTGGAGTTTCTGGCGAGAACGAAATGCGATCACGCCTGCAACGTGCCTGGCACAGAGCAAATTCTCAAACAGGAGCTGCTGTTTCCTGCCGGTGCCGAGGCCCCTCCGCACTAGTACCCGAGGACCCCCGGAACCCAGCCAGAGAGGCCACGTGACGACAGCTGAGGCCCCTGGACCCCAAGTAACAGGAGCTGGTACTGCGACTTAATATGGAGCCTGGTACAGCTGGGGCCACGATCGCTCCCACTCTGTGGGAAACTTACTGAGCACAGCAGGGGGAGGAAGGATGGTTTTAACCTAAGGAAACACGATGTGATGGGGATGTGGGCAGAACACGTGGGATGATACAGAGAAGGAAGGAAACAAAATGACTCCAAGGGAACTCCGTGCCCGCCGTCTCCCAGTGACCGTTTGGTGAGTGGTCAGATGGTGTCTCAGAAGAGGGGTCTTGGCCCTCTCACTGCAGGATGCTACTGCCAGCTGACTGAGGGCTGGAACGTGTCAGTGAAAGGGCGCGGTGTGGACAACATGGAGGGCACGGGGTGACCGTGGGGCCAGAGGTCAAGCGCTGCCTCAGCCAGATGGGGGAAGCGGATTCCAGACACACCCGGGAGCCGGGAATGCGAGCTCCGGCGCGCTGGGGTAAACAGACACGGGCTGCGGGAACAGCTGTGCCCGGCAGGCAGCGAGGAGGGAGCTGCATCCGAGGTCAGGAATGGGATGCAGAGAAGCTGCTGCAGTCAGTGAGGTCAAGGCCAACTGCTCTGACCCCCACCCCCATCCCACATGAGAAATCCAGGGAGCAGCTTCTCCATGGAATTTACAGATGTGAACCCGTGGGCACGAGGACAGTGGCCTTGGGTCCATGCAAAGCTGCTGGACAGGGATGCGGCTCAGGGATGGCGGCCGAGGCACGAGAACCATGTGGCTCAGAAACCAGGCGGCCGAGGCTCAAGTCCTGGCTCCCCACTTCTGTGCACCTCCGTGCTTCTTCACACATCAGGAGCACGACGGCCCCCGCCTCATGGGGCTGCTGTGAGGACAAAACGCGCCTATCCGCGGGAAGAACGTGGCGTGTGCGGCACGCAGTGGCCTTGCAAGAAACGTCATTTGTAACTGCTGTTGTGGTTATTAAGGGAGACGAAACCACATGCGTTCCACCTCGCCCACGACGCTTCCGTCAGTGCACCCTCTCCTGCCACCGCCACCTTCTCACGCTGGGCACAGAACCGCAATTTCCACATCTCTCTGGGCTAAGCAGACGGCGCTGGCCGAGGAAACAGGCCTGGCCGTTGCGTGGTCCTCTTTGCCCCTCTCTATAGCACCTTGGTGCTCATCCAGCTGCCCGAGACACAGAGGGTTAGAGCTGGGAAAAGAATTTGGTCCAGAGAAAAGGATCAGAACAGAAGAGAGAAGCAAGCCTTATGATGGCAGAACGATCAAACTGAGTGAAATTTGTCCAGAGCAGGCCCGCAGGCCCCAGGACAGAGTAGTGAGAGCTGGGTCTCCACAGCCTCTTAAGCTCAAACCTGACATGTAAATGGACGTGGAAGATCATTTAACCAGGCATGACTCTGCCCGTGCAAGAAAAAGACAAATCGTCACAGCAAGTCCACTAAAGTAGTCAAGCAAAAGGCAAATTTAACATCTTTGGGGAAATACCAAAGTTCCTAAAGAGAGTAAGATATATTAGGGGTACACTATAGTTTCAGCAATCCAGATGTTCTTCTAGAACAAATTCAAACGGGTGTGCTAGTTACTGCTTACACTTTAGGCAAGACACCTCCCGTCTGAGAGGGCCCAGGATACCTGTCTAGCGTGGTCACCGGTGGCCTGTTCGGAGCCCTGTGGGGCCCCACTGGAAATGCGTCCCTTCCTCCCATGAGTACTCACAGTGTGCATAGTGATGAGGGGGACCCGTGGCGCATGGTGTAGACAGACAGGACCCCCAAAGGGGTTCCGGGCACGGGGTCTGGAGACCCTTATCAGAGCCTAAGTAGTGTCCCGCCCACAGATGGGATCGTGACAGTACCCTTTCCCCAGAGCCATGAGAATACCCAGCACACGTAAGCACCAGATAACCAACTGGCAGTTAGGGGAGGGCGGACAGCATCCTGAGGGCGCTATGTCCAGCTCACCTGTGGAAAGCCCATCTGGATGGGCTGGAGAGGAGATGGAAGGAAGAGAGTGGGGCATGAAACGGGGCCACGCGGGGCGGAGAAGGCAGGTGGGAACGACCGCCTGCTGCTCCGCAGGGACTTTTACCTTGACGATTTCCTGGGCCAGGATCCCGCCGACCACCGCGCACACCGGGGCCATCTCGGAGAAGCAGTACCTGGGAGAGAAGACAAGTGGTGTGAGGCGCTGGGGAACGGGAGGGCGGCTGGGCGTGGGCTGCTGAACGGAACGTCTACCAGGTGGCATCGAGTCAGTGGCGATAGGAATGCTGGCACTGCGGTGTGAAGATCACACCTGACCCGGGGGTTAGCAGAAGGCTGGGGAGACCTCTGACCCTGGCAGGCAGGAACTGCTTCATGACATTTTCTATTTAGGTTAAAGGAAAGACTAAATTTGTGCTTCCTAAAAATAAGGTCCTGCAAACATCAGATGTGTCGGTGCCCCGGTCACATTCTCGCAATTCTCTCCTTACCCGCAACGGGCAGTGGGTTCCGTGTTATTCCCAGACAAATGTCGGGGGAAGGCCTGTGTTAACACGCAGGAGGCACGGGCAATTTGGGACCCGAAATTAAAGTATGGGGATAGAAAAAGTTCTCGCTACCCACACAGATACCAGCCCCTTTGGGCCAGGATCGGGCATCCACGAGACACATGTTAGCTGACACTGTCACCTGCCCCTTCGAATCACCTGTCTGGGGTGAGGGACGGGGGGTGGGGGCAGGGGCTGAATCGATCTTCCACCCCCTCCTTGGAGGAAAGAGGCCCTGCCAGTTCCCACCCTGGATGCAAAGGTGTTTCTTCGACAACCAAACTGGGGCACAGACAGGCTGCAGGGACGCGTCCATGTGACGGAGCTCTGCCACCGCAAGGCCGCCTCTAGTCCCCCCAGTCTGTGCGCATCCTTCTAGGAAGTTTCAAAAGTGCACGTATCTAAACGTGTATAATTTTCAACCCAAGAAATGTCAACTATTATTCATTCCGCACTGTAATCTTATGAACATTTAGGCTGTTACATGCTGTGATCATACATCTTGGCATAGCTGTCCAAGTGATTCCTTATGGCAAAACCCTAAATACAGAATAGCTGGGTCCTGGCACATTTCGCCAACATGCCCTCCAGAAGGGCTGTGTCCATCGCGATCCCAGCAGCAGTGCATAGACGTGCCCTCTCCTCACACCCCGGCCAGGACCAGCATGCCCGACTGCTCAGCCATGGAGGTAACTGCTCCCCGTTTATCAGGGCCCATTACAGAACTCTAAAACACATGGAGAACCACACCGAAGAAACAGTGATCATCCATAATGCCGCTACTCAACGATAATCAAATGCAGGAATATTTTTTTTCTCTTTTAAAAAAATACATCTATTTTCTTGTGATCATCCTATACAATTTAATATTCTGCTTTTTTCTTTTTTTTTTTTAAAAAAAGTATATTAAGTATATCTCAAATTAATGGTAGCAAACCAAACCAGCAACACAGAGAAAGGACTACACACCACCACAAAGTGGGATTCGTGCCAGGAATGCAAGGTTGGTTTAACATCTGAAAAATCAATGTAGTATGTGCCATATTAACTGAATTAAGAGCAATAATCACATGATCATCTCAGTGGATACAAAAAGCATGTGACAGAATCCAACACTTTTTTATGATAAAAACACTCAACAAACTAAAAACAGAGGGAAACTTCTTCAACCTGATAAAAGGCATCTATAATAAAGTCACAGTTAACACCATCCTTAATGATGAAGAACACAGCTCTCCTCCATAGGTCAGAGCGAGACAAGGACGTGTGCTCCCATCGCTCTGTTCAACACTGAGCTCCTGGAGGGTCTAACCAGGGCGATTAAGGAAGGAAAAAGAAATGAGACTTCCAGATTGAGAAGGGAGAAGTAACATATATTCACAGATGACATGACCTGGAATATAGAAAAACTAAAACGTCCACAGAAAAAGTATTCAAATGATTAAATTAATACAGCAAGGCTGCAGGATACGAGAGTAATATACAAAATCAACTGTACTTCTACACCTTAGTAATGAGCATTCCAAAGTGAAATTAAGAATTCCATTTACAATAGCATCCAAAAGAATAAACTATTTAGAAGTAAATTTAACAAGAGGAGTGTGTAAAACTTATACCGAGGACTCCAATACATTGTAGAAAGGAATAGAAGGCCTCAATAAATGGAAAGCTACCTCCTGTTCATGGATCAGAAGACTTAATATTGCTAAGAGAGCAACATCCCCCACATTAACGTAGGTATTTGACAAAATCGCTACGAAAATTCCAACTGCCTTTTTTGTAGAAAAGGAAAAATTCATCCTAACGTTCTTATGGGAATATGAGAGACCCAGAATGGCCAAAACCATCTTGAAAAAGAACGAAGTTGGAGACCTCACATGTCCCTATGTTGAAACGATTACAAAGGCTACAGCAGCTGAGACAGCGCGGTACAGGCGTAAGGACACACACACACACACCAGTGAAATGGGACCGTGGCTTCAGCAATGAAGAAACACACACGTGGTCAATTAGCTTTTGACAAGGGTGCCAAGACCATCGATGGGAACAGAAGTCTGTTTAACCATTGGGTCTCCAATGCACAAGAATGAAGCTGGACCTCTACCTCGGCCCACGTACCAAAGTTCACACAAAATTGGGTAACAGACCTAAATAAAAATGAAAACTGTGAAACTCTTAGAAGAAAACACAGGAATAAATCTTATGACTTCGGATTAGGCAACGGTTTCTTGAATGTGATATTAAAAGTATATGTGAAAAAAGAAAATAAATCAATTGTATTTCATAAAAATTAAAAACTATACTTTAAAGGATACCACACAGAATGGGAGAAAATTTTGCTCATCATATACGAATAAAGAACTTGTATCCAGAATATACAGAGACTCCTCTAAGGCCTTCTGCCAGCAACAAGATCACAACTTGCTTCACTGTGATCCTATGTTATTAGGGCAGTCTGGAGCCCTGACCCCTCACTGTCCCCAGGGTCTGCCTGTGTGCCACATTACTGGAAAGGCAGAACTAGGGGCTGCTGGCGGGGGACTGACTAGAAGGCACGAGAGGGTACTTTGGGGGGTGATGAAACTGTCATGTATCTTAATTGTGGTGGTGGATAAGCAACCCTATGCCTTTGTAAAAATTCATAAACTATAAATAAAATAAAAACAAAACATGTACAACTCACAGAACTGTATAATAACAACAAGTTTTACTTTATATTTTTAAAAAGTACATCATGAGGAAACAAGAATATTACTGTAAGTCTAAAAAATAAAAATGAAACAGGATTAAAAAAAAGGGTCACCATAAGAAACAATCTAACAAACACAGAGCATGAGCTGTTTTACAATATATTTTACAATGGCCTGGACACTTTAAAAAACTATTCTAGATCGAGTTGGAAAACGTTCCCTATAAAGAACCAGACAGCACATTTTTTTTTGGCTTTATAGGCCATATGGTCTGTTTAAACTCTTTAAGTCTCCATTGTAGAGTTGTAAAAACTCTACAAAAGCTGCCACAGATAATACATAGCTGAGTAGGTGTGGAATGAAACTTTATTTATAAAAACAGCCAAAATCTACCAAGTCCCGATTTTAAGAGACACAGAACCAAATACAACAAATGAACTCTGTTGCATTTTTGAAGCAGCATGCCAGCATCATGCCTCCCTCCACGAAACTAAAAGCACAACATCAGCAACTGAATCTAGCTGAGAGGTATACAGGTTTTCGGGACTATACCATTCTTTCCATTTTTCTTTATGCAAATCATTTGTAACCTATTCAGGACACTGAACCATCCTATACCATTAACTCTTTAATGCCTTTCCAATTTCTTTTAATATGATAATGAGTATCTTTTGTACATAAATGTTTGCTCACAGTATTTCTTTAGGGCATATTCTTATTAGCAAGGAGCAGAACCATTGTTCCAAAGAGGGAGCATTCTAAGACTCCTGACATATTTCCAAAGTGCTCACTAAAAGGGTCGTACCCTTTCCTATCATCCTTGCTAACAATAAATATTATGAGCATTTAAAGAGATCTACAAAAGATTGTATTTTTATATATGCTACGATAAAAAAGGTATAAGATATAACACCAAACGGTCGGTGGTTTCTCTGGGTAATGAAATTATGACTGATTTTCATTTTCACCTTTGGATTTATTCTGTACTATCTGATTTTTCCAAAGTATGTATACTACTTCCATAATGTAAAAACCAGTAAGTTCACAAAAGGACAAATATATGATTCCACTTACACGAGCCACTTAGAATCGTCAAATGCTCAGAGACAAAGCAGAGAAGTCAGCAGGGCCTGGGGAAAGCAGGGGGTAAGGTGGCATTTAACGGGCATGAGTTTTCAGTTTAGCATGATGAAGAAGTTCTGGAAGTGGAGGGGGTGACGGTCGCATGACACAGGACGTGCTCAGTGCCACTGGACTGCACATTTATGACTGGCTGAAATGGAACACTGCATGTGGCGTGTATTTTGACACAATAAAAAATAAAAAATGTAAACAGTAAAAGTTACACTACACACAGATTATGACTGTTCGTTATAAAAGCATATACTAGTGAAAACAGTAAACAACGTAGATGCCCGTCCACTAATACGGCAATGGTTACGTAAATAACCATACATTGGATGATGAAGAAATGTTACGGAACACAAGTGAGGATTCAGATCTCTATTTCTGACACACGCGAGTCTAGGTGGCTGTCACATAAAAAGTATGACCTCATTTTGTTATTAAAAGAGAAAAATTTGAGTGAATGCACACAGAGAGGTCTGTGAGGCTAAACTCAGACGTCAGCCTCGCCCGCTCCCTCTGCCCTTTCTGGCAACGGGCATCTGTTACCTTCATAATCAGAAAACAACAGAGCTCTGGAAAGAGAACAGGAAGGCGGCATCAAGGACAGCGCGAGCAGATCACAGTCAGATGAGGGGGAAGGACACTTGTGCACAGCTCACACGCACGCTCCCTGCTCCGGGCTGGCGGCAGGTGCCCTGCGAGGACGGCTCAGCTGCGGAAGGCCCTATCCCATCTCAGGCCTCGTCGCCACCTATCCACTGGCAGACTTCGAGAGGCCACCAAACCCCTCTTACTTAAAGGACAATAGAGCGGAACACCTGAGCACACGAGGACCGGGACGAGGGAGAGCCGTTTCTGCAAAACAACGGGTGGCGGGGGGAGCGCTGTGGGTGGGCTGTCATTAGGCAGTGGCCGTCTCTTTCCGGAAGTGGGGCCTCCGCCACTGGCTGGCAGCACAGCGCCAAGCCACTCATCTAAGTGCCCCCCCATTACTCACTCGGCTACACGCGCACGGCCTGGCTGGGGCTGCTGGGGATGGAGCCCTGCGTGAGGCAGAGCAGGTACCACTCGCTTCTCACGCACCGTCCTTCCTCTGCCAGGACACGCGTGCCCGGCACTCAGCCCGGGACAGGGGCTCCTCCCAGCCCAGCCCACTTTCGGCCCGACCACCCAGTGCCAGCTTACAAAGCCACCATGCAGGCTGCTGCCTCTCTATGGCTGAGGGATCAGCAGGTGGCTCGAAGCCAACTGCGGGTCCTAGCCCTGGTGGGGTCAAATGAGGGACCCTGACTCCCTCTACTGCGGAGAGGAGAACCGCAGGGGTGTGCAACCGCCACCAGCCCGCAGTGTGGTGCGACCTGGCTGGGGTCTTGGCTACTTACTAAAACCCTGGGCAAGTGACAGAATCTTTCGCTACGTGGTGCTCCAGTCAGCAGCCACATGGCCTTCCACTAGGCAGGCACTCAGCACCCTGGGTCTCCGCTTCTCAGCTACGATTGTACGAGGTGGATTGCTGCGAAGACCACGCAAGTAGCAGCTGCTTATAAATCACAGCCATCACTATCACTGCTACAAGTTGGGGGCACAGCAAAACATCGAGAAGTCCCCCAAAGACACTGAAAGAAAAAAAACAACAAAGAGCAGATGACCCCGGAACTGCCCGGAAGGGGCCCTAACCTAGTCATCGCTTGGAATTCTCCACGCAAATCCTGAACCTGATGGTGTGTGAGACCGAAGACTGGTCACTGGAGGTGAGCACACCCAGTGCCCAGGGCAAGGGAGGGAGCAGGAGCGGGGCACGGCCTCCGCTGGTAAGTAAGCCTCAACGGAGGGCAACGTGCAACAGCCACCACGGAGCAAATCGCACTCTCCCGGCCCAGCCACACCCCTTCTAGAAAGTTACCCTGCAGTTACACCTGTGCACACACAAAATGACACGCACCAAGTCACACGCTACAGTATTTGTGGTGACAAACGCCTGGCAGCAGGGAACTGACTCAACCAACCCTACCGCTCCCGTGCTGGAGGCCTACAGAGCTGGGGAAAGGAGGGAGGGAAAGGCGCCATGTGCATTGATCTTGAAACGTCCCCAAAAGATAGCGCAGAGAAAAATGGTGCACGACAGAGCGCACGCGCTGCACAGCACCTTGAATTCTGACTATAAAACACCTGTTAAACAAACAGAACCTGCTCATCTCTATTTTTCACACTGTTGCTATGCCAACGGGGAGGCAGAGGTCTGCAGAGATGGCAAGATGCGGCAAGGAGGCTCTCTTCGGGGACATTGGTCTTAGAAGCATCTCCCCAGCTTAAGGCCAGCACTGAGGGCAGGCGTCTCCCAGCTGGGGCGGAGTGCGGCGTGAGGCGTGCGTCGACACTGACCTGACGAAGTCGGCAGGCAGCAGCTCGGGGCTCACGCCCAGCGAGTCCAGCACGTCGTTTCGGATCTGCAGCAGCAGCTCGGAGTCTTCCCCGAAGGCGTCGGAGCTCGGGTCTCTGCCTTTGTCCGTGCGGAACTTCAGGAGCACTGTGGGAGGAAGCAGGGAGGCTGAGCACGGGCCGTCTTGTGATGAACGCTTAGAGACGTTAACCGACACGTTTTTCATTTTCTAGGAGGTACACGTTAAAGTATGGGCCAAGGGAAAGGTAATACGCTTTTCATTTATTCAACAAGTATGGTCAGAAAGGCGATCAAGTAATGACAGAAACGCCTGACACATGCCATGGCAGTGTAACAGAGAACCTGACATCTGCAGGGTGGTGTCAGGTACGGCTCCACTGAGGAAGCGATGACCCAGTGAAGTGTGTGTGTGGGGAGAGAAGCTTCCAGCAGGGGGAAAGGACCGGCGATGGCCCGGAGAAGAGGTCAGGGGCAGGAGGCACGCATGCTGGGCACCAGTTCAAAGGCTGCCACAGCCAGAAAGGCCAGCCAAACGCTCGGGGTCATCAGACAGCGAGTCATTACAAACACAACCTCCCTTAGTGCAACGATTATGTCAACCTCCAGAAATGGGAGTTTAATTTTGATTATGAACCAGAGAAAGGCTGAAGTGATGGCAGCAAATCAGAGCTGCGGTGTCATGAGACCCTAACAAGGCTTGAATTTTCAGCCCAAACAAAAAGACACAGGCAAGAACACGATCAGACTGATCGAAATACAAACACCTCTTACTGCCACTACGCCCTGTCCACAATGCTCACTGCGCACTGAGCAGGTGACATTCTTGCTCCCCACGTGCTCCCCAAGGCAGGCAGACAGCTGGTCTCCAGGGTTATACTCCTCCCCCATCACACAGAGCAGAGGTACAGACACGTGAATCCCTAGTCGCTCTGGGACAGCACCTCATACCTGGAGGGGCTTTACAGTTTACAAAGTGCTTCCATTTAAGTCTTACCTGTATTTGCTGACTAGAAAGGTTCTATTCTCTATCAGTACAAGGGCTCTTCCATAAAAATTAATTTCAGGTAGTTTGAGAACAGGAGACTGACATGAGGCTCTTTAAAAATGCAAGCATTTGGAACCCACCCCAGACGAAGGAATGACTCCTTCTTTCTACCTGTTTTCTTAAGACTCACAAATAGTTCCGGTGATGAGCAGTCTGGGCTGAGAACCACTCTCCAAGATACAGCACAAATTCACTCATTCAACCAGCAACACCGAGTCCTGTGTGCCTGGAGGACCGAGCGCTAACAGCACGAGGGCGAGCGAGTGACCCTTGGTCTCTGCACGTGTGAAGGCGATGGGGGGGACGGGGGGCTTAGGGGCCACGACAGGCAGCTCCACCAAAGCCTGAGAGAAGTCTACAAGTGGGTTATAAGGTGTTGAGAGAGGACCCCAACCAAGGAGGCCCAAGTAAGAGACACAACCCACTTCTGGGCTATGCTTTTCCCAGTGCCCAACACAGGGCTCTGCACGGCGGAGGCTTAATAGGGGGGTAGCAGAGGGGGCAGGGGGCATACGCTGCAGAATACCTGTTTGCTATCTGGGAGCATGGCTCTGGTTTTCAAGGAGACAGCTCCTAGAATCCTCAATTCTACCTGGCCACTTGGTAGCCAACTCAAGGCCAAGGCCCATTCGGATGTTGGCTCAACTGATCTGTCTGCACTTCAGCTTAACTTCGAGCTCTGCAAATGGGCTGCTGGAATCCCGACTCAGAGCAAAGAAATGTAATCGAGTAAGCAGCGAGGGCAGGTGGGAAAGACGGAAGAAGAGGCGGTTAGTCCCTATTCGGATCGAGGAATCTGGAAATCTGCTAGTCCAGCCAACGCGGAGGACACTCCGAGCAGACCAAAATGATGTCGGCCCCATTCCTGTCAACCACTCCTGAGAAGACACGACCACAAACAAAGTTATCAGTGCTGTCTGAGCAGATGAAGGAGACAACGCCAAGTGCAGCCTCTCACACTGCACGGTCCAAGGCCAGGGGAAGCCACGCAGAGTCTGACGGCCAACTGTCAGGGTGGCGAACAGCAGCAGGGGTCCCACAGGCGCCTCCCTGTGCGGTCCTCTCATTTCTGTGTCTCTGGGCCAGAAGCCGTAACTATCACAAGGGACAGAAAAGAGAACAATTTTTCAGCCCTCACCACAAAGCTTTTCACCTTTTGGCTAGGAAATAGAAGCTCCTGGAAAAAACTCAAACCATCATGACAACAGAAGCAACAGCACCCACTACGTGCCAGGCGTCACCGTCAACTGCGCATGTGTGAATACTCACGCAGACGAACTGGCAAGGGAGGCAGGTCCCCTCCCTCTCTACAGATGAAGAAACAAGTTGAGAGAAAGTTAAGTGGCTTGTTCAATGTAACTGCCACTAAGTACTGGAGCAGAAGTGCCAACTCTGGCATTCAGACCCTGGGCTTCTTAACTCTGACCAATCCAGGAGACAGGCAGGACATTAGGAGCACAGCCCGAGGATTCCAAGAGGTCTGGCTCTCTGCCCCCACCTCGGGAGGACCCCCCATTTGACCACGTTTGTGTGTTTTCCAGAAGGGCCCTGCCCTCTCTCAAACGGCCCATCAATTTTAAATTACTAGTTCAGTGGGTGAGAAGTGGAGGCACAGGCCACACGAACCTTGCCCATCAATCTTCAGAGTAAGACCAGTTTCATCTCAGAAGGAAATCAGATGGCATAAGTGGGGGAACAAGGGGCAGCAGCTGGCCCCGCTGGTTCTCTGGGCCCCTCGCCTGTCGCTGGTGCAGGCCGCCTGGACGAGGGCCGGCAGGCTGGCACCGTCCAGATACCTCACTGACCACATCTGAGGTCCTCTCAGGGCCTCTGGGAAGGCGGCCAGTCAGTCCGGCCACTTATTTGGAGCAAAGCAAACAGAAGCTGTGTTTTTCACTTTTTCGAATGTCAGCACTCCAGTTAGCAGGGGCAGAGGGGGGTGGAAAAATCCTGCGTTCTAGACAGGCAGCAGCCCCAAGAGCGACCCCAGCCCCTGCCGAGTTCTTGCTTATTAAACTCCCCTCTTTGTTCTCCTCTCTGCCCCTCCCAGACAGCCAGACACACACACATCACTGTTGACTCTGCACTTCTGGAGAGCACCTCCCCACCGTTTCCAGATTGTAAAACTAGCCCATTAAGATCAAATACCGTCAGGGACGGAGGAGAGCTGCTCTGCCAAAAGATGACTCATCGAATCGTATCAAAACACTGCAGAAAACCAGAGTCCCAAACTTGATTGACTTCATCTGAACCTTTTAATTAACTCAGGCTGCTGCAGTCCAGGATGACAGGCTGCTGTCTCTCCCGAAGGTCAGGGCTTGCCTATGTAACGGAAAAGGCAAACTTTGAAAAGGAGGAACCAAGAACCTTCTCACGTATTAGAAAACTGCGTACATGTGAATATACTACTTTTGCAAAAATAACACTCAAATTCAAATTTAATCTGAAACAGTATCAGATTAGTGTTATAATAGGAATGTGGAAAGCAACATTATTAATCACTGTATTTCTTTCTCTAAATTTCTTATTGCATTTAAATAGCGGAATTGTATTTAGCATAATCGCTAAGGCCACACACACACACACACAAACTATTTTTTGTAGAAAAAAATGAAGTCAATGTTGCAAATTAGCCTCAACCTAATCACTATCTCCAAAAATAGCTCAATTAAGGGGAAAAAAGCCAAATCTATACAAAAACCTCTTTTACCTGACTGATGCCTAAAGCCTCTGTCCGGACACCCTGGCCCCAGTCTCTCTGGGGCTCCCCACCCCACCGGATACCCCAGCTCCCCAAGCTGGCGCATGCAGTGGAGACACACGATCCCCAGAAATGGCCAGGGAGTCTGCGGCCACGCCACCCTGAATGTGCCCGATCTCATGGGATCTTGGAAGCTAAGCAGGGACGGGCCTGGTCTGTACTTGGATTGGAAACCACCTAGGAAGACCAGGTGCTATAGGTGTTCAAAAAAAAAAAAAAGAAAGAAATAGCCAGGGAATGGGCTCCACTCCTGGTGACACAAACTTCCAAGAAAAAGAGAAGTACAGTTATCCTCTTAGCCAAAAGCCTGTCCTCCAAGGTAAAACCACCAGCTCTGAAATTTAGTCAGTTGTTCACTCAATACACATGACCTGAGTAGCGACTTTGTGCCAGGCACTGGGCTGAGCGGGGAGAGCAAAGCGCAGGCTCAGACCCCTCGGAGCGTTTAGCAAGGGCAGCAAACCTGAAACTATGTGGGCGAGGACGAAAGGTGGGAAGTAGAGAAGGAGCGCTCAGAGAGCATCATGGGGCGGGACTGGTGGTCTCCCTGAGTAGCCGGGTGCCCCTGCACCGGCTAGAGTCACCCCTCTTCATGGATCCCCAGGCCCGGCCACAGCCCCGCCGGCCTCACACTTCTGCCCGCTCCCAGGCTGCTCTTTAGGACCCACAGCACCCACAGAGTGCGGTGGGCAGCACAGCTCTGGGGCCCGAATGCCTGGGCCCAAACCCCAAGCTTTGCACTTACTGTAACCCTGGGCAAGTGACGACGTCTCCGAGCTTTCTCCCTAAAATGGGAGTCGTAAGCGCACTTACCTTACGGACTTTGAGGATTAAGTGAACCAGCAGATGTAAAGCACCCAGGACAGCGCCCAGTCCAGTGCGAGAACGGGGTGGCCGACAACTTCCAGCACTGTGGCCCTGCCCCCGCCACCTCCAGATACCTGGCTGGCACACCCCCTAGAGCTCACAGACCTGGTCACGTGGAGGTCCCTCCGTTAACTGTGCCACCTCCACTAGTTCAGCCGTGGGCTCTGGATGCCGCGGTCACCTGTGTAAATTTGTGTAAATTCACTCGTACAAGGACCGACTTGTCTCCTCCGTTAGATACTTGTGCTCAGTGGGGCAGAGCCCATACCTGTTTTGTTCACTGTCCCCTGGTAGGCACTGAGAAAGCATCTGCTCCACAGGAAGCCCCGGTGACTAGAGAAGGCAGGCAAAGACTCACCCCTGAGGGGCGCAGGCTCATGACAAAGTGACATAAGGTCCTCACAGATGCTAACCAGGCCTGCTCTTTTATTTTACTAATTGAAGCGAATAGTTTTCAAGATACCCGGCATGGATCTGCTTCTTACCAAGTATTTACAAACACACTAGACGTGGAATGCCCAGGAAGAAACAAGGTACACCTCGTCTGCCCTTAAGAGGGAAACAAGATAGAGGGCTGGCGTTCAAGGCCACAGCTGAGACCTAGAGGTGCAGGCGGAGCAGCCTGTCCATGGGTGTGAAGCTCAGAGGGACAGAGTCGGACTGGGAAAGAAGGGTCACTTGAGGGAAGCCACCACGAGCGTGGCTGTCTCAGCCTCTTATCTTTCAAGGCATCTGGTCATTTGCTCGGCTCAACCCACGATAGCCCCCTTTCATTTATCACCCTTGGGTTTCCTTTAACCCAGAAACTTAAAAGACGTGTGCGCATGTATTCATTCATTCACTTTCTCATCCAAAAACGTGTCCTGAGCACCTACCCTCCACCCCCACACCCTGAGCTGTCCCCAGGATGGCTCAGGGCACCTCATAAGCCCTGGTCTGTCCCCACGGCCACACAGTACTGTGATCTCTTTCACCAGAGAATGTCACCACTGGAGAACCCCCTTAAAGAACTGCTCTGGAATGCCCCTCTGGGCTCCAAGTCCTGGCCGCCCTTTGCCCTCTTCAATGAGGTCTAGTCTGTGACCTCACCACGTATCGGCTCAAAACAAAGAGCTGGCTCTAGTTGTTTACATCCTCTCTCTTCTGAGAAGAATCTGAGGCAGCCAGGTGAAGTTGTTGATGGGGGAGAGGAAAGAACTATTTCTCAGAAATGACCTGAAAACAAGATGCCACTTTTTGCCTACCAAATTAAAGACCAAGATCACTCAACCTAAGCGAGGCCGAGGAACCAGCTTGTCACCCGGAGCATGGTGTATGGAGTATGAATACTCGGTAAACTTCATGAAAATGTGCTACTGAGGGACTTCACTAAAAATAATGCTCCTGGCCAGTGATTGGATATGTATAAATAATCACTGCATGTTATTTATAACATAGGAAATCTGGAATTAACCTCACATTCAATAATACATGGTTACATATGACATATTAAGAGAATGAATATTACTCAGCTATTAAAATTATGTTTAAGCAGTTTTACCACTTTTTTTAATGCCTACAGCATCTGGTATTCCTAGGTGGTCTCCTATCCATATACTAACCAGGCCTGACGCTACTTTCTCTTTTTGCAACATTTAGGTTTTAAAAAGGCAGAGTACATCCTATATTCAGAATGAGTGCTCCCATGTCAAAATAAACAGCACAAGGCAGGTACCACTGTCACCATCCCTACCTGGGAAGTGGGACACTAAAGCTTCGGAGAGGCTCCGGGTCACATTGGACTCAAAAGTCACCACACTGATGACCTCTATGTCATACTGCCTCCCCAGAAGAGGACGGGACAGAACACACATTCATTTAAAAACAAAATTACTTCAAACTTATTTGGTCCCTCACCCCAGAGCCAAGCGGTCTGAAGAACACAAACCACCCATGAAGACTCCGTGCAATCAAATATTCTATTTCTCCTCTAAAAATATGTCACGATTCCTGAGCTTGCCTCTCACCTTTGAAGTGGAACATTCTGACGACTACGAAAATACTGTAAGCTGCAAAGGGAAAGGAACAAAATATTTCTAAACTGAAGAGGCAACTCCTCCAGTAGAGAGGACGCCCCCTGCTCCCAGCGCCGGTCTGTCGGGCTGCCGAGCCTCCCACACGCCGACCGCCCCGCCTGTCACAAGCGCCAGGGAGACAGGCTCTTTTTTCCAGCCCAGCACTTGAGTGGCACATGACCTTGACTCTGGGCATCTGCTGCTCTTTGCCAACCGCTCTTACCGAGGGAAGACGGCACAGGACATTCCCGTGACTGCTGTCTGACAGTCAGAGACAAGATGTGAGGCTTCAAGCAAGAATTGCAGCTGGTCTTGGGGCCCGAGAGCAGCTCAAGCACAGGCTGAGGCCGGGGGTGGGGAGGGTGCGGGCCGCACGGAGCAGAAACAAGGCAGGTCGCTGACAATGCTGCCTATTATTGCAATCTGCTCTCGGTGGGCCTTACTTTCCCATCTGCAAAAGTGGAATAAGAAAATGTCACAGGGCTCTGGTGAGGTCCAGATTTTCTAAATGGACATAATGTTATTATCAGTAACGCTGATAATGAAAGCTGGAGTGAGCCCTCTGAGAGGCAGTGTTGGGTGATGCTCTCCCACTTAACTAGGTGTGGTGATCCTGGACAAATGACGAAGCCTCTCCAAGACGCGCGTTGTCATGTGAGGATGGGATGATCACGGGATCTGCTCTCGTGAGGGTGCAGTAAGACTCAGTGTGACCACGATACACACACAGAGCTTCATCGACAGTGACTGATGGACAACACGTCCCAGGCCTTCATTAGTCCTTGGGCCACTATGAGGGAGACTCGGGGTTACGCTTGTTTTTCAGACTGAGGGGGGAGGCAGGTGACTAACCAGAGTCACTGCCAATTGAGAAGCACTTACAGGTCACCTCTGCCCTTCCCCTCACCTCTTCTCTCTGGATGACAGTGCCTTCTTCCTTTCTGAATGACTGTGGTCTGCGTTCTCTCTACCACTGATAAGGCAGTGGCACCAAACGAAACACAAAACCCACTTTCTTCGTTCTACCTCCCTGCAAATTATTTTTAAACACTTGTGGTCATGACAGCAGCAAATCAACAAGTGCTCAGCTGCTGCCCCATTATCGGAACCCACTTCCCTGTGGCCATCGCCCTTGGCAGTTCCTGTCACTGCTGGACACCAAACACCCCCTGGGGAACGCGAGGCCTGAACAGTGATGGCCGCCCTCAGCCTGGTTTACAAAGGTTACAAGTTCTAAAATAAGAAGTCCTTCTGAAGGTAACTGATCACTAAACCAAGCTGAGGTCTGGACACAAAGTCAATTATGATCATAAAAACAGAGAAGTTGGGAGTGCGGTGGGGGCAGGGAGAACTGAGAAAGGAGGAATCGGAGAAACACAGTTTTCCAAAGTCTACTTGTAACAGTAAAAAAATTGTGTCTGTCATCAGGAAACCTTGCAGAAGAACCCATGAGGTGACAGGGAAGAACGAGGCATAAAATACAGGAAAGTTCTGGAAGAACTTTCCTAGTTTTCTCCGAGGTATCTGAATATTTACTAAGATGTCTTCCCTTACAATTTAAAAAGGAGAAAACAAGTATTTCTAAGGTTCTCCTACACACGATCACTGAGAGCATATGACTGTCAATACCCCTCCATTTCTAAGTGAGAAAGCAGAGGCCACAGGGTAGAGGGACCTGCTCAAGGCCAGGAAGTATGTGGACGAGCTGAGACCTAAACTTCTTTCTTCCGAATCCAAATCTGAAGACTGCAGGCGTAAGTGGCTGACATCCTACCCAAGGACCAAGCAGACGTGAACACCAGACGTGAACTGCAGACTCGTCTGGCTATATGTACAAACCAAGAACAAGTGGCTGCTTGAGAAAAGCCCCCGACCCCCGAGGCGGGCCCTCCCTGCTCGCCAGCTCCTAATAGGATGGGCTCCGCGGCCCAGGGGAACGGGGAGTTCGAGGAGAGCAGAAGGCCTCCCCAGCCCTCAGGATGGTATAGGCACAGTCCTGCAGTCAAGTCCCGGGCTTAGAGGTGTTTCCTGTCTTGTGGCACAGTGGGGAAAAGGCCAAAGGCCACCTATGCAAATTAGCACCATTTAGATGGCTTTACAGAGGCTTCAAACAAATTAACAAGCCACAAGTGAAGTACTGGCAAGGTGCTCCAAACTCGGAACAGGTGGCCCCAGGAGCCGACTGACCCATTTACCAAGCCCTTGCTCTGTGCCAGGCCTGTGCTGGACAGTCAGGAGGTATGGGACCTGTGGTCCTTGCCCCAAGCCCACTGTGTGGCCCAGACGATGGGATGGGATTACAGAGGGAGGACTCAGCTCGGATAAAGGGGAAGGTTGAAGCGGACCTTCCAGGCAAAAAGAACAGAAACGTGTCAGGAAATGAGGGGTGACAGCATGAGGTGACATGTCTGAGGGACAACAAGCAGCCCAGTAGGAGCGCGGGGTTATGGAGGGCTGAAGGGAGCAGAAATGAGCAGAGGTCAGCAGGCCCCAAGTCTGAGACGCCAGTCCAGGAAGGTAAGTTGTATCTGTAGGCAACAGAGAGAGAACCATGGGAGAGTTTTAGGTTTTCCATGGAGTCTGGTGATGCAGATGGGCGAGGAAGAGATCCGAAGGCAGAGTGAAGCGGGGAGACCGGTAAAGGGGCGGCACCTCCGGCGATGGCTGATGGGAGGGGGCAGCCCTCTGCCGGCTCTTAGGGCATAAGACCAGGAGGGAGTGAAGGGAGCGGGAGCAGTCTAGGCGGAACTCCGGTCCCACAGGGCACCACCACCAAGGCATTCGTCTGGGGCTCCGATGAAAGCAGTGACCAGCCAGGTTCCCGAGCCATATGTGCTCCTAGTAAGGTCCTGCCCCAGCTCTAGACAAAAACTGCAGGCTCGTTTGCAGTTAGGAAACTGTACACATGCAAATGCACCCCCCAAGTTGGCTTTACAACACTGCTTATTGCCTTCCCAGGAGAGTCCTTTTGCAGAGTCAGGGCCCGTCGTGGGGGCGTAGGGCCGCCTGGCTCACCAAGGCCCGCCGTTCTACATGAGGAATGAGGCGTGGGATTTCTTCCAGCAGAGGTCTCTAGGCACCCTGCAAGCCTGGGGCACTTCTGTGGCTCCCCTGAGAAGAACTGTGCCGAAGAAAGCAGACGAAGGCCCCCCCCCGCCCCGGGAGGGTGGCCATGCACACGTGCCGCCCCTTCCTGGGGGCCAGCAGAGATCAAAGCCCTCTCTGCAGGGATCACTCAGATGGTCATCAGACATCAAAGCTTCCCAGGTATTGAGAATGTGATTTTTTGGAGATGGTTTGGGTTTTCATTACTTTAAATTTTATTTTGAAATAAATTTAGACTTCCAAAAAAATTGTACACACACAATTCTTGTATCACTTCACCTAATTCCCAGTGTTAACTCTGACTACATTTGTCATTCTTTATGTTTATTATCTATATACACACATTTTTCTGATTTGAAATTTGCCCTAAATACTTCTTTGAAGTTTTACCTGTTGTCCCCGCTAATTCCCTTGAGAGTGAAAGAAGAAAAAATAATCATCCCCTACTCTCCAGCCAATCTGGGATACCACACTCCATTTAATGTGATGTGTCTTCAATCTCCCTTCACCTGGAACGGGGTTCTTCTACCCTGTAGGCCACTTTTGGTACAGGCTGTTTATTTTACAGAACATTCTTCAACTCGAGTCTGCTGTCTCCTCACAATGCAGGGATGCCTACAAGGTGCTGTGTCCTCCTCAGCTCACCTGCCAGAAGGCACGAGATCCACTTGTCCTGTTCCCGGACTGCCAACCTTGACTTCTTGGTCTAGTACAGTCTGCAAGGTCTCTAGGTCTCTCTTAGTAACTAACTAGAAAGCACCCAGGCGGGAGACGGCTACTCTGTTTCACAGCCCACTTCCCTGTCAGTTTTAGCTTTCATCAATGAATTCTTGACTGAAACGATCTTTACCACTATGGTGATGGTCAAACACAGACATTTTATCTTGACCATTCCTTTATTTACTGTTATTGTGCTGTAAAAAAAAAAAAAAAAAAAAAAACTTTCCCTCTTCCTTCATTTATTTACTTATTCACTTATCTGTCAGTATAGACTCAGGGGTTCTTATTTTATTCTATGGGTTATCATCTATTACTACTGTTATTTATTTTATCCTTGAATTGTCCCAGATTTGACCAGTAGGAGCCCCTTCGAGCTGGCTCCTGTGTCCTTTTGACCTGACCCATCGTTCTCTGAGAATGTCCTTACTTTCTGGCACAGCAGGCTATTTCGAGCTCAACCTGTAATTTTCCTACCCCAGCCCCCAGAATCAGCCATTTCTCCAAGGAGCCCTGGTTCCTTGGACATTGACAATCAAGGTCTGGGCATGAGGTATGTTCACTGCTACCAGAGGGTCTTTGCTTCTAAGCTCTCTTGGCAAACAGAGCCAGGAAACACGTGTGTGTGAGTGTGAGGACACATACACACACACGTCTATTTCTGTATCTACATATAAAAACCATGAGTTCACCTGGGTGACTCAAATTTCAATCCAACCCATGGGGTTCCTTCTAAACTTTCCTGCCTTCCATATTTATAGGAACTCCCTTTTCTGGCAATTAAAAACAAAACAGGACAAAAAACCCTGATTCTCATTATCCACAACATATTTACCTATTTGCTCAATCCTAGAGTAGTTTCGGAATTGCTAACCAATACCATTATGAAAAGCAAACCTGCTAACCAGGGTTCCATACTTGTTTATAGTTCTTTTTCTTCAGTCTGAGGGCACATAGTCAAAATACTGTTTTCAAGCTACATGGGTCAGTTCCTTTTCCCCCATGCCTCAGCGTAATAACGTCCTCATTTGAAACACAATACTTAATGGATTTAAAAATAAAGACACAAACAGTCCATCAAGGCTGACGCGGGTTCCCATCCTCCTGTGGCAGTGGTTCCATTCAGAAACCTGGGGCTCTACCGAGGTGGTGAAACCCCAGCTGTTTTGATTCAGTCAGTCTGAGCTAGAACGAGGGACTCTATTTTTCAAACGTTCTCAGAGTGATCCCGATAGCCTATCAGCTGGAAAACATCCGGCTTGGCTAGAAGATAAAAAGCCTATAAAGCAGAGCCCTGGTGATCGCCCCTGGCCAGCTCCCACCCGCTCGTCGCCCTGTGACATGGTCTCCGCACCGGGCGTGCGCACTGCTCCTCCGCCTGCAATGCTCCCACCTCTCCTCACCACGTGGCAAATATCTGTTCCTTAAAATCCAGCTCAGATAAGATTTCCCAGCTCCCCAAAGATGGCCAGATCCTCAGTACCCTGAGCTCCGGTAAGTTTGCTTTTGACTCTAATGGAATAATCCGCCCGTACTGCAAAACAGAATGGCACAATATGAGTGCTTTCCCATGGGCCAGTCACAGCTGTCCTCGAGGAGAACTGTTTGTTCGTCTTTGCCATCGGCGAGGAGACAAACTCTTCCTCCCGATTCCCAGGCTCGGGATCTGGCACAGCAGGTGTTTGAGAAACGTTTAGTCTGAAATTATCTGCAGCTTTACCCCTGTGGCTCGGAGATGGCCTAAGAATTTTTCCACGAGTCATCAGAACAGAGACTGAGAAAGTGGAACTTGCCGAGGGATCCCTGCTAAGCGGTCCTGGTCCTGACATGAAGCCTATTTCTCCCTGCTCTGGGCTAAACCTGCCTGTTGTTGTTCACGCTGGTGAGTGAATGCTGTTTCCATACGAGACCCGATATTTTTAGCACTCCTGTTATGCTAAACTCGCAGTAACCTCAAAAAGAACAAATCAAAGTCAACTTTTTGCCACAGGAAACCAGCTCACGCTTAATGTTTTGCAACATGCCATGGGAGAATAATAAAAAGATGAGACCTTTTGCTCACAGATGGCGAGGCCAACGCTCAAGATAATGGAAAAATGCAGCAGGAAGTGTTCAGTCTGGCCACTATCTTATTAAGTAAACTTGAAAAACTCAACACCCAAACAAGGCAAAGTCACCCACATGGATGGCAGGGCAGCTGCCTCCCAGAGAGTGAACTGTGAGCGGGGCAGTGAGAATCGTCCATGAGGGAGGGGCAGGCCATGGTCAGTGGGGCTGGAACCGAAGGCCGGATGGGTGCCCAGGCAGGGGGAGAAGATCCTGCAGGGGCACCAGCAGGAAGACTGTGTCCCTCCAGAGTGGAGCAAGGGCCCAGACAAGTGGCAACTAGTCAGTCGTGCAGAAAACATTTACTTATTCAGCACCTACTATGTGCTCCATCAGGCAATGGTGAAACAAAGTCAGGGTGTCTCTGAGGTATGCTCAGGTGTGCATGGCAGCCAAGCCCCTGTCCTCACCAGGAACTCCGTCAGGTGGGCCAACGCATTCCTAGAAGGCTCTTGGGAACAAAGTCTAAGGACTGGGAAAAACTGACAACTGCTGTGCCTTTCAAGATGAGACTGGTCACAGAACCTATCGATGACATTAAACGAGGACTTACTGTACATCTGAAAGGGTTAAACTCTCTCTCTCTGGTAAACTTCAGTAAAGTTGTTAAAAGCATAAAAACAAAAAATATAGACCTTGTATTCTATTAGATTTGCTGTTTAGAATGAGACTAGATTTTAGAGACGGGCCAGCTAACCTAGGTGCTGCTTTACAGGTGAGGAAATAAGACCCTAAAGAGGCAAAGTGACTTATCTGCCCAAGGTCACAGAGACAGGTGATGGCAAGTGTGTTTGGCAGAGGGCAACCCCACACGTGGAAGCTGCTAGGCTCCCCAAATCCAACGAGGGCAAATTGCACAAGAATTTCGCAGTAACATGGGCAGCCGAGCAGAACAGCAAGAGCAGTACTTCTGAGTCTAAGGACGTGGTGACATGCCCATGGAGCCAGCTTAGTACGTGCAGCTGAGGGTTCTAAGCTGCTGGCGGTAACCAGGGGATGAGACCACATGAGCCACTCTCCTCTACTTCCAGAACTTACTCCAGCGGGCGGCTGAGAGGATCAAGCAAGTACGCACCACAGAGAAACTCCCGGAGAAGCAAGTTGGACCCTGGGCTCGATGCCATGGGACGTGCCATGCGGCCCTAGGTGCAGCCATTCTGCAAGACAGAGCAGAGCTCGGAAAGACCAAGGAGGAAGAAATCACCAGGAATGTGCAGATAACACCCCAGGAGGCTCAGGACCTGCCATCTGCTGCAAAGAGAAAGGCCTACGGGAAGGTATGCTGGCTATCCAAAAAATCAGGAAGAGCTTCATGTGTGGCGTGAGAGACTTGGGTTTTGGACCTAAGACTGCCACTAATGGGCTGAAAGAGAAAGTCAGCTCAACTAGAAGGGAGAAGTGGGTTCGCCTCGCACGCCAAGCACAGAGTGACTGTGGGCAGCGCTGTTCACAATATCCTGGGGCCACAGGAAAGTGGTCTGGTGACCACGGGGACATGTCGGCCGATGAGAAGACTCCTTCAGACATGTCTGCCACAGACGAGGATGGATGGGACAGTGGAAAGCACGTTATCTGTCATCCTTGGCCAAGATGATACGAGGGGCTACCTACTTCTTTTAAAATTCTATGGTAATATCAGAAATGTACAGGCAAAAATGGTCAAGATGGTACATTTTATGGTACCTATGCGTGTATGGTATGTACCATGTACCAATACGGAACCATAATATTAACTAATAAACATGGCTTTAACCAGCAAATCCAAAGTGCTAGAACTTGAAACTGAACAGAGCTAGTACCATTTAGAAGAGAGAAGTAAACAAATGAGATACATAATCCAACAAAGTGTCACAGGCAGAAAATAAAACAGAATTGCTATGATACTACTACTCAAGTACGGAACTAAGGGCAAACAGCCTACCACAGAACGTCTAGTACATGCCCAACAAACAAACTACACACTTCTTCGCGGACAACACAGGTGGCTAGGACATGCCCTGTGCCCGGCCTTTTGTGTGTAGTTCACCATCCAGCCTCACTGAAACCCTCTGCGGACAGTGCTATGATCACCCATGGCCATGGACCTTGTGGAATTTAAGTCTAGGACTCAACATCACCCACCTCAAAACACGGTCTGACTGGGACTGAAAACCAGGTCTGCTTTGACCGAGGCTCAGGGCCTGAACCACCATGCACCACCGCCCGCCACGCGGGGCACGTGAGGGCTCCTGCTCCCACCTCTGGCCCAGGGAAGGCCGGCAGCACACTGCCTCCAGGGTGTCCGCTGTGCCTCCCCATCTCGAGAAGCTCCTGGGAGCGGGGATGGCCACAGGCCTGGGTCTTCACACCTGCACCTAGGGGTGCAGCAGCGACTTCACGTGAATGTGGCGAGGACCCGATGAGCACTGGGAATGGAGCGTGGCCGTCGCCGGGTAAACCACACAGAACCAACTCATCAGACTCTGAAGCCCTAGGCTGTTCAGGTCCCACGTCCTCTGCCATCGACAATCTGTCCTCTTAGGCACGGAGCCTCTCTGGGTCTGTTTCCTCTCCAAGAAAGCAAACTGGGGACAACTGTGTCTACCTCATAAGGGTGCTGTGATGACACACTGGATGAGAAAGCACCCTGGAAACTGCAAAGAGTCAGATCAGGGTCTCTCAACCTCGGCACTCTCGACACGGGGGCCAGACTCGCTCTTTGTCATGGGAAGCTGCTCTGTGCCACGTGTCACGGGATATTTAGCAACGTCCCAGCCTCTCCCCACACCACCCCCCCCCACTGTAATAACCAAATGTCTCCAGACACTCACTGCTCATGTCCCCTGGTGGGCCTAGATGCCCCCGCTGGGAATCACCGGATCACGGGAAACTTAAAAACCAGTTGACTCCTTTTGTACGTGGCAGTTAGAAATGCTCAGGCTGTCCCCAAACCTCTGTACCTCAACAGCTACTGTTCCCCGGAGGTTTTCTAGTACCAGGGACTGAGCGGGCAGTCAGCGTCTGAAGCCCGGACGGGGTCGCTGCTGACTCCAGGTGGCGCTCCCTCACTCCCTCAATCCCAGTCCTGAAAGCGAGTTTTCCTGAACCCTACACTCGCATGCGTAAGACTCATTCCTACTTAACCCATTTAATTACAGCTACACAAACGGACACTGTTTTAAAATAGTTCATTCCCCAATCTGGTTGACACCGTTAATTAGCACGGAAAAAGTTTTGTTCATAGCTAACATAAAGTTTGGCTTCATCTGACCTTACTAGTACGTTAAGAAAATTTTATACAGTTTTAGTATTTCCCTTTGGGAAGAGAAGAATTGTTGCGACCTACACGCGTAGTCATCCTCCATCCTGACTTGAACTTGGGGGGTTTCTGGAGTTTCTGCCAAAGGGAAGGAGAAGGTGGGGGTGGGTCTCTCATCTCGTCCCCAGGGAAAGGAAGGCTGAAGGCTGTGCAAATGGAAGCAAAACCTGCTCTGCAGGTTTCATAAGGAAAAGCTACATCTCTACCTCAGTCTCCCCGAGAACGGCTACAGTTCTGCAGAGACACTGACTTTCTTGGGCCCTGCAGTGCGCACAGGGTGCCTGAGGCAGGAGACCAAGGGACTCTGGTGGCCTAGGCAGATACTGTGCTACATGAACTGGGACATGGAAAAGAAGTTGGGAAGCATGTCCCCAAAAGCACAAATACATCGAGGTGATTTTTTAAAAAACTTTTCTGGTATCTCCTATAATAAATACGGGTTACTTTTACACTAATTAACCAACCAGTATTTTTACACTCACTTGCTATATAATTTTGAGTATATGAGTAACTTTAATCTCTCCGTGCCTCAGTTTCCTTGTTTGTAACACAGGGACGGTAACAGTATCTACCCTCAACAGCACATGGTAATGAACGCTCGATGTTCATGATCGTTATTTTTAAACTAATATTTAAAATTTGTAAAGTGCCAGGCGGAAGAACACTGAGAGGCCAAACGATACCTACTTATCAGCCCCCTGAGCACCAGCACGGAGTGAGACAGAGAAAGAAAACCTTCCAGGAGAAAAAGGCGGCTTTGGGGGCCAAGGAAGGACTCTGAAGGGCGGTACTGGGTGGCTGCTTGATGTATGACACTGTTATCTCAAGCTCAACTTCAGAGGGCAGTTGATTTCAACACATGCTTTTTTAAAAAAGCAAAAATCATTAAGAAACCAGAGCTCAATGACGGGCCTCATCTCCATTCACGTGGTTTTGTGGCCACCGAGCAGCAGCTAGTGTGGAACTCGACTCAGGACAAACCAAGGAAGCGCTGGACTCTGCAGCCACAGCCACAGGAATCAAAGCGCCCAGCGGAAGCGCCAAGGCCTCACCTTGAAGGAGAAAGTAGTCCGGAGCTGTGCGCTTCAGAGCCGCCGCTGCGCTGTCACTGCCCCAGTCCACTTCCAGAGCTTCCTTTACAGAGCAGAAGACCACCTTCTGTTGGAGAAAGGCAAAACAGCTCAGGACACACTGCGGGAGCTTTAAGTCGCAAGGCAGCAGCTCTTCACTGTCTAGGAGAAAGGTCGTTTGAGGCTTACTGTTCATTACCAGAAGCTGAGTCCCACTCAAAGCCTATCGACGTTTACTGAGCACTTACTGTGTGCTCCTCTTGTGCACTGGGGACGCAGCGATGAGCAACACGGACTCCTGGAGCAGAAGGAAGGCGGAGCAAAACTAAAGTCCTAGTTCCATTTTGGCTCTCTTTAACTCGGGCTGTACCCAACACACGCGGAAATACTTGCACAAATAAACAAGACTGTGCATCTAAAGACAGTCGATGGAACAGTCTTTGCAGCAGTAAACAAAAACAAACAAAAATAAATGTTTTCCAGTAGAGGAACGGCTTGCCAATGATGCCGGATGACAATTCTGACGTAACAGCAAGAACAGGCAGAGGGGAGGGAACAGGAGCTCCAGGCGAGGGAAACAGCATTTGCACAGGCCCTATGGTAGGAGGCGGTCTGGCTGACACAGACTAAGATGAATCATCTTGGAAAATGCCATCATGTGTTAACATTTTAAAATGTAAACAACTACTAATTGCTTAATTATTGCTTCAAATTATAATGGTACTATGTAACGAAACACACAAAAAGGTAATACTTAAAAGAATAAAATATAAAAAATTAAATGTGAATAAGAAAAATGGTTTCCCTTTCCCTTCCCTCCCCTTTCCTTTCAGTCCAAAAGCCACTTGCTGGGACTGAGGAAGGGCAGGGAAGTGTGTATGCGGAGGGGCTGGTGGCCCGGCTGGAGGGGACAGGGCAGACCAAGGTGAGGGCATCCCCAGGAGACAGCAGCCGGGTGGTGGTGGTGGTGAGGGGGGACGAGGCAGGGGGCAGGTCTGATGGCATCATGGACTTGATGCAGAGAGTAAATATACCAACATTCTGGGGAACCGGGTTTCTCAGTGTCAGAGAATTAGAAATATGATGAGATAAAAAATAAAAAACTAGAATGAATCCTATCGCTACTGGTGTGAATTCGTTTTCAGCACACAGATAAGTAAATGTAGATATGCATGTGTGAGCATGATCATGCACACGTGTGTGTGTGTGTGTGCGCGTGTGCGTGTACATCGACACCCTGGGAGCGCCGAGCGCACCGCACATGCAGATCTCGGGTTTAGTCACTGTGCCCCGTGGAGAAGTAGATGACTGCAACGCCTTGCTGTGCCTGAAACCAGAAAGTGCTCGGAGAATGACAGGGACATGTCAAGAGGAATCAGGAGCCCGCTTAAAGGAGCGTGTACTGGTCCATGGCAGAACAATTTTAGGATAAGAAATAAAAAAAATACGACACCTCGCTTTAAATAAACTAGTACCCATTAGTCCACAGGCCTAAAATTAACAAATAAAGTTTGATGAGGAATGGGATATTTACATATTTTCAAAATACCTCTCCACAAAATACATATTAGTCACACAAGGAAAGGGGAATGTATTTACAGAAGTCTGGCAAACAACCTTACTCAAACGATGACAGTCAACATTACCAGTAAAGGGGCACGTGGGGCTCATGCACCAGACCACACACTGTGACAAGAAATGCCCGTGCCATGACAGTTTTGCCAAAATGTGTACATGGAAGAATCTAATCATGGGGAAACATCAGACAAACCCAAAGTAAGGGACATTTTACAAAATAATTGGCTTGCAATCTTCCAAAATGTCATGAAAATCTAGATGCACATGTGATTCTGAACTGGATCATTTTGCCGTTAAGGACAAGGTTGGAATATGGTATCACCTGAATGGGGTCTAAGGCTTGCTTAGATGGCAGTGAAGTAACCAGGTGAACTTCCTGATTTAGATGGTTGGTTTGTGGTTCTGGGAAATGCCTTGTTTCAGAAAATACAGAATGAAATACTTGGGAGTGATGAGCAGGGCAACATGTTCGCATGGTCTCGGTGCTGCTACTTTTACAGAATCTAAAATAGGTATGTGTACGTGTGTAAATCATTTCAAACTTATGGAGAATGTGTCTCTCTTCTCTCTCTACACAGACACACACACGCACACACCCAGAGTTTTTAAAGAGAGAGACAGATAATAACAATATAATGTAGCAGACAATGAACCAAGATCTATCAGCTATCAGGAAGTTTACACAGCTTGCTAAGGACCAAAACAGATTCAATAGATGACAGTACATTTTGCCAGTGAAGATAAAACAATCACGGTTTTAAGGTGGCTTTCTGCCTTCCCAGATTCACTCCTTTGGGGTCTGTAAAAGCCAGTACACAAGATGTTTGTACTGCGCTCAAACCTTTGTCAGTGGATCTGTCTGACCTCAAAAGACAAGTCATGTAATCAGTCTAGTGACAATCAGTGCCAGATACAAACTGCCAGGCCCAGGCCCTTCTCACCAAGTCTTACAACACAGATCAAGCCACCAGCAGTATGGTCCTGGGACGCCATCGCAAGAGGACACGAAGCCTCATCAGCTCTGAAAAACTGCTAAGACCTTAATACAGAGTGTTTGCCTGGCTAAGGGCAATGATAAAAACCCAATGATTCATCAGGCCATTGCTGGTCGAGAGAAGACTGTGTTTTAGAGCCTCAGTCACAGCCAAGCCCACCTCTAACTGAGCCTTACAAGGCCTGGGGCGAGTGTACAGATGAAAACCTGCAGATCACGGCCAGTACTTAGTTATAAAGCACACTAACAAGCTATTAAAGGGTATTGTATTCCCCTGTCTTGACAAACATACCTTTTCCATAACCACCTGAAGACCAGGGCCAAACTGAGAATTCTCACGTTCTTTGGGAAAGCTGCTCCCTCTCCCATTCCTTTTCTTGTCTCTTTTCACTCTATCCCACAATGCAAGAGGCTCTACACTTCAGTGTGGCCCCCAGCCTATCATTTCCCCAAAAAACATCCACTCCCCCAGGCCTAGGCGTGCAGACACTGTGCTGAGGCCTATACTCGAGGCAGACTGCGGAAGCAGCCCACAAAGCCTGGGAAGGAAGCCAGGGTTGTCCGGGAAGGAGGTTCTGGGGTCCCAGATACCTAGAATGTGGTCTAGAACCAGCAGGGAAGGCCCAGGTGGACTGAGCTTCTTGACCCCATGAGGGGAAATGGCTGGAAAGACAGAGTGGGACCTTACAGAGCTCTAGGGCCAAGGAGAGAAACCCTTTTTCTTCTCCAAAATCTAAGGGCAAATCAATTCCCAGTTTTGCCACTAACTTGGGACCTTAGGCATTTCTCTGGTATTTGGAAGCGGCCCACAGTGGCCCTGTCGGTAATGTGTACTAGCCCTCCAGCCACAGGTGACAAATACAGAGGACAACCATGGCCAAATCTGACCACCCACGTTCTTACTTCTAGGAACTGAGAACTTGACAGTTGGAAACAGAGACGTACTAACAGGGCTCTGAGGGGAAAGGCCAAGTTCCTGCTGCCTGGAAGCTGCCGGCAGCCTGCTCCTTACCCTTCTCAGACCACAGCAGTCATTCAAGGTCTCTTGTGCCTCCAGCTAACATCTCTCCCACCCCTGCTTTTGCTCACAATGATTAAGAATGAAACAAAACTTAACCCAGTCGGCCAGTCTGTGGCACATGGATACAAAAGCTGGTGCTTGCCTTTCCCACCTCACTGGCAATTAGACTTTTAAGGAGAAAACACAGCTGACAGTGTCTTCAGAAAAGGATCTTTCAGATGAAGCACCCAGCGCGGCGTCTGCCAATCTACACCTAAACAGGTGCCTCTCACACCTCGCCCCCCCACCACCTCCCCAAGCCCTCGGCTCAGGGATCCCCATCTAGAATGCCTGGCGCACTCCCCTCCGCTACCTACTCCTCCCCTGAGAATTCTGAGCCTTCGGGATTTCAATCTGATAGTCTAGTTAAGAATAACAACAAGCCCTCTTACACCATTAACTGAACTCCCTTGAAATGGTCTAGGTTCCCGAGGCAGGGACCACTGTGAAACGCACAGCACTGAACAGATCAGTGCTCTCGGATCTGAGCACCGAGAGCCACACGTGGCCACTGAGCATCTCCAATGTGGTTAGTGAGGCTCAAGAATGGACTTTTATTTTATTTTAATCAATTTTAATTTCAAAAGCCGCATGCGGCTGGTGGCTACCATAATGGACAGCCGAGCCCCAGAACCACAGACACAGATGGCCTCCAACATGATGCTGCTCGTAAAAAGCAGGTGGCCGCATACACAGAACACGAAGCCAATTTGTTAAGAAGTTCAAAAGCATATCGAACAATTCTATGTTGCTGAGTAATACATGGATAGTAAGAAATGCACGGGAAAGGGAACCACGGCTAAGGGCAGTGGCCACTTATGCTCAGGAGGGACAGCAGCGGGCCTCGGCCGCACCGCTGATGCCTCGCGCTTAAAACTTATGCGATGTTGCAGGTGCGAATCAAGGACCTAACTAACCACGTACCTACCACCCAGTTACAGCCACCACGCCACGCGGGGCCACATCCGCCCCTTGAGGTACCTTACTGAGTCCACATGCACCTGTGGACTGGCGGCCCTGGGAAAAGGGGGAGGAGCTCACAGACGGGTGCAGCAGTCCTGGAAACGTCCTGGTTGTTAATTTGGATAGTGTTTTGTTGTTATGTCCCCCAACTTTCACTGATGTTGCATGACTTTTGTGTATCAAATACATCACAAAAAAACCAGACTGGTTGTGCAACAAGGCACCACCGCACCCACCCCACACTCCGAAACTGTCGAACCAGAAAACCCGCGATGCGCATCCCACCAAACTCTCTGCAACCGCACCTGCTCGCCTCTCCTCCAAACCAGGTGACTCGGACAAGGAGCAGGGTTCTGCAGCTCTCCGGCCTGAAGGCTCTGGTCCAGGCAACCCAACAACTCACTTCTGAGCACTCCTGGCCACGTCCCTTGTCCTGTTTGGAATTCTCTTCTTTCGGTTGAACTTGAATACCCTATACTACGAAAACTACTGTGCAAGGTTAATCCATTAAGTTCATCACAAGGAAAGTTAATGCAATAATTCTTTCTTAAAATGACGATAGTCTCTCCAGAGCTGTCACATCATGCTGTGGGAACAGCTGCAACTACACTGAACGATGCTTCCTGACTGCGACTGTGCTGGGCGCTGCACAAGAAGCTCAGAATGGCCCGGCCGCCCTGTCCTCATGGAGCTCAAACTCTGATGGGAGAAGCACCGACGAGCACTCCTCACTGCAAACCAAGGTGCCCCAGAGAGAGGAACTAAGCTAGTCGGTGCCCAGGTCGCCAGGAGCGTGTCTTTAAGGATGGGAGTGTGGGGTGGGTGAGCCATCAACAAGCTGCTGTGGGGGAAGGGGGCACCAAAACGACAAGTCACCTCTGGGCTGTGGCATGTCACTGCTAATTCGTGAGAAGAGGGTGAGCAGTGCCCAAATTAGTCACCTACTATTTCAGAAGCAGAGGTTAAAATTCAATCTGTATTTCTTACCATGTCATGAACAAATCCTACTTCATGCTTAAGTTTTTAAAGAGCTATTAGGGCGAAGAACCACCATCAGACACCTGCTCATGTCTGACAGCCCCTAGTAATAAAGAAACAAGAGCAGCAACATAGGGGTGGAGGGGGGCATTTACCCTAAAGGTTTCTCCAGAATGACTCCAATTTCACATATTTTATCCCACCATCCTCAAAAAACTTCAAATTATCCTAGAAACCCAGGGGATTGATTTGCCTTCTAAGTCACGGAGGAGCGGGTGCCCTTGGCTGCTGTGTGTGCTCTCCCCATCTGTCCGTCTCAGGGCCGTGCGACCCCTGCAGAAATGTCCCCTTGCTCTGCATGTGTCCTCCTGGACTGGCCGTAGGGCTAATCAGCACGGTGCAGTCTCTAAATGTGGCTTGATTTAACATTTCATTCTTTGCCTCCTCCCTACATTAGTTTAACTTCTCTTAGCTTCACCATCAGCTATAAACAAAGACGAGGCCTAAATGTGCTTCTAGCACCCAGTACGGTGCCTTGTACACAGAAGGCGAGTAGGTATAGAAAGAACTGGCTGTTTCGGAGTGAGGGAAGCCAGACTCGCCTGTCCTACATCTGGGCTTTTCTGGCGATCCTGTCTCCTGTGACTGAATGCTGGTCCCGGCTGCAGTGCCAGGGACACCGGCCTTCACGTGCCAACCCTAATAACTCTTCCTCTGGGAAGGCTCTCGGAGCACCTCTACACCCCAGAACCATCGCTCTCTCCTTTATCTGCTGCACATTAGGGGCCACCTCGGATTTGTGCCCGACTCGATTCGAATGAAATCTGTCTCACGACTCGTCCTGGGCACCAAAGGAAACAAACTACTGAGCACCTATCTCTGGACTGCGGCTTCCCAGGGCTGTACCTACCACGACGGCATGTGGACTAGCAGAGCCCAACGTCTTCCTAGACAGTGTGAAAACCACAAGCCTTGTTTTCCCTTTGTTTTTTAACATTTCTAATTTAGGAGCACAATGTGTACCTTGAAGCAGTAGTGGTTTTACAACATTTGGTTGAACCTAAGGAAAAGGGGAGGGGAAGGGAACCCTAACCGGAAACCTTTCACAGGAAACAGGAAGTGGCTGCCTCCCCACCCCCATCCTGCACTCTGTGCACAACCCCACTAGCTGGTCCATGTAATTTATGCAAAAGGGCAGAATCTGAATCAAGGAATTTTGGAACTGGAAGAAAACTCCCAAACCAAGGAGCAGTCTCTGACCAGATGGAGGTGGCCTGTTATTGTGGGAGGCAAAGCCACCACCCACACCCACGGCAGCTCGGCCTTCCTGCCTTTCTCGTCCTTCCTTGTCCTTTCTCCTCTCCCTGAGGCTGCACAAAGGCAAGGTCTGGAATCCCGGAGTTTGGGGGCAGGAATGCAATGAATGCCCCACAACCTCAAGGGCTCGGGTTGGAATCCAAGCCTGAATTGTCCAAGGGAAACAGCTGACTAACAATGTCAGCTGGGGAATATTTTGATACCTTCAAATTCGGCCCCACGTAGGCAGAGGCCACACAAAGAGCTCTGGAACCGAAGAGCCCCAGGAATGGTACGCAGGCCCGCAGGGAGCCTGCCCGGGCTGCCCGCATTCCCCTCATAGCTAGATAAAGTGGCTCCCAAAAGAGGTTTCCAGATCCGCCCCAGTGGGCACCACCAGGCAGACTGTGGCTGCTTCCAGCTGTGCAGAGCTTCACAGAGCTAGGCACTCTATTTGAATGTGAAAGAAGTGCCTCAGTCAGAGAAGCCCTTAAGCCATAAAACCCTTCACACCAAGGCCAAGTGTCACCCTTGTAAGAGGGTGTGATTTATAAATTGACAGCACCCACAAAGCTGCTTTTGTACTCCTCCAGTTAGTTAACAATCTATCTCCCCCCACCAAACTCACGGAGCTATTCAGATAAGGCTTGACTGGGCCTCAAAAAGAAAGAAAAAAAGGAAGAAAGAAAAGGACCCAAGTTTTGGCCAAAACACCAATGTTCACTCTGGATAATTATGGTCCTGTGAATAGACACTAAAATTAGGGTTTAATAATTCCTCTGTATGACACTCACAGCATCTAACTATTCCAGTACAAACATAAAGAGCAAGAAAAAAAAATCTCCAACACAGCCTCGCTGGAAACTTGAAGAGTCCCACTTCTGTGGTTTTCTGCAGTCTCTTTTGTGGTTTCTGTACTCTTAGAATCCCCCCTTTAGAGCAATTTTAACTCCATGCTCTGACCAGCTGTTTTCCTTTCTCGACATTTAAATCTACAAAGCGAAGAGGAAATATGAGCCTGGTCGCGTCTTTCCTCTCAGTTCAACAAAACCAATTCTGGCCACTTCGTCTTGTTTTCCCCACCGTATGATCCCCTTCTCAGATCCCGCCACTAACTGGGAAACCATAGTCTGATTCCCTTCCAAAACCTCCTTCTAGAAAATGGTAAATTACCGCACCAGTTCCAAGAAGACTTTAAGTATATACTTATAAATATACACTTGATAACATTTGTCAACACAGGCCTTTCTTCTTGAAAGGTTATTCGATGAAAACAAAACACAACTTTAAAGAAAGAAACAAAACAAAAGCAATTCAGGTTTAAACTATCTCCTGCCTACTTGGGACTTAAAAAAAAAAAAAGTAATGGCCTTAGCTCAAAAACAGTCTTTCTGACACTACTCCACATGCCAGGGGTCAAACTGGCAGGCCACAGAGCAAGTAAGTCCTGTAGACATTTTCTCTTTAGCTACGAGTGTTGATGGGAACAGCACTCAAACTGAGCAGGTTGCCAGTATTAAAAAGTTTGGGACAGAGCATTAAAAAAAATCTACATTTCTTACTCTCTTGACAAAGCACACATGACATCATCCCTCCAGGCCGCTGAGTGGGACTCCCTCTGGCCCAGTCCCTCCAGACCACCCCCCCAAGCCTGACCCGCTTGCCTCCTCCGTAGTCCCTTACAAGGCCAGGGTTTCCAACCTGTCCCACAGTACACATACCTTTTTGACCATGGTTGTCTCAGAGGAATCCAGTTTTGCTCTCTTGGTGTCAGGTCCATCCTCCACTCCCTGGCTCGCTTTGGCAATTTTGGTTTTCTCCCTAGAGGGTGACAAGGGAGAGAGTCCAGTTCTACCCTAGAAATCCCAGCCTAGGAATCCCACCATTAGAACAAAAAGCATCAGCAGCTCACAAAACAGGATGGTGATTAAGAGCCAAAAGCTTTGGAGTCAGACAGACCTGGATTCAAATCCCAGCTTGGCCACTGGTTACTGACAGGCAGGTTACCTGCCATGGGGGAGCAACAACCCCTGACAGGATTCTTGCAAGGAAAGCAGTAACATATATTGCTTAAGCTCTCAATAAACTTTGTGGCCGTTCCACCTGAATCATGAAATAAATTTACAGCCAAACTGAATTTCTCCCCTCTGCCACGGGGTGAGCTCGCATTAAAATCATCTGACTGCTTTTCTCTACCATGTCTTCTTCATCCACTTCAATGTTCCCAAAGAACTGGATTTTCCCAAAGCCATAAAACGCTAGTCAAGAATCCTGAACACGCTTGTCCTTTCTTCATTTCAATTTTATAGGCAAGAAGCCTGCAGGCCAGAGAAATTTCAGTGACTCCTCTGATAAGCTGAACAGCAGAAAGCAGTCCTTGTGGAAGCTTCACTTGCCACTCAGCAGGGTCTCCTCACCTCTCGTGGGGAAAAGAGGGGACAGTGGTCAAAAAGCTATAGCCAAGACCCAACTCGCACAGTTTTACAATACTGGCACCGTCTTTCATCATTCACCTAGAAGCTACAAGTTCAAAACACTGCAGGTCCCATCACGTGAGAACCGCCCCGGTCTGTAACCGTGACATTCAAGATGAGAGGAGGCGGTCTCTGCTACGCCTCGAGCAGTGTCTGGACCTCAGAGTTTTTCCGGGCTAGACGCTGGCTGAGCATGCCACCGGCTGCCCATCTATTTCAAACCCATGTTACTATCTCTCAACGTGAAAACACGCATGCCCACGTTGGGCTACCAATGGTTATAGTCCAAGCACATATGCTTCGGGCCCTGAAGCCCAGACTGATCAGGTTCCCAGGTGCTGCACAATGACCACCTGGAGCTCTGCTCTCTTCAAGCTTCAGGTCAGCCCATCAGTTTGGAAGGCAAGGGCCACATCTCCCACAATTCCAAGCACACAACCTATGTGTCACAAGCTGTTAATGATTTGGTTTCCCAATGCTCTAAGTACCACAGTAAAATACTTCCCTTAAATGGTTCAGTGAATACAACTACGTTTTGAAACTGTTGTTCCCTCCTCTCTCCCAACACTCACTCTACAAATTCGTGCTCTCCCAGGTTGGCAAATGTGTATCCATGGTAGCCAAAAACATCTCCTGTGAAGAACTTGATGCTGTTTCTGTGACAGATCTGGTCCACTTTAACTATGACATCCCTGGAGCAGCAGGTCAGGCACACCTGCGGAAAGAAAGGAACCAGCTAGGTGTCAGTTCTGCAGACTGTGAGTCACCGCCCTGATGTCTGAACACATCCTAACCAAAGGTCTCTCTGGGCATGTCTAACGCCAGCGTCAAACTGGTACAACAGGTTCTTTGGACCCTACGGTTAAAAAACAAAAGTTGTAGGTTTCAGTGTGTAGAAAATGTAAATCAAGAGACTGTCACTTTCCAAAACGTGTTTAAATAGAAAGTAAAAGCCATTCAATGAATTTGTTTCCCCTGATCCGTGTATGTATATAAACCACATTTCAGTTTTCAGGAAAAGGAAAAAGACAGGAAAACCTGGTATAAGCTGTTTTTCAATGATTAAATCTATTAAAATCTGAATAAGCTACGATGAGAAGCAAAACTAGTTTAAATTGACCCAAAGGTCATGTTTAAATACAAGGGCATTTTCCCCCCTTCTTTTGATTGATATATATGTTAAGATAAAGAAGATAAACAAGTCCCGTTGAGAGTATTTTTCCGGTTTTCGATATGAAACTTTATCTGAATTTAAGGACAAAGAAGGGGTACAGACCACGTGCCCTTCCTTCGGCCGCAGACGACGCGCCAGCGGCTCCCTCCCTTGGCTTATCGATGCTGCTCTGAGGCCTCTAGATTCTGCTCTGATACGCTGAGGTACTAGAAATGGCTAAATTTTACTGCATAATAACCATCTTTCTTTCAGGAGAAACTTTGGGATCAGGGCCAAGAAGACGATTTCCAAATTGCACATATTCCCCACTGAACATAGGAAGTTGGAGAAGAACTTACACAAGGCTATCTTCATTTGCTAGGGCCTCCCTGCTCTCATCTGGCAGCCCAGACACTGACGTAACACTCAGAACTGCATGTCTGGTGTCGTTCAAGGAACACAGCCTCCCAAAGTAAAAAATCAAATCTTGAAGGTTAAGACAGTCACAGTTCAACACGCAACCAACTGGACAAACGGAAGCCCGCGGAGTCAAGAGTGACTGTCAGACAGACTCAGGACCGGTGGAACATGGCCGGGGCAGGCGTGCCTGTCCCGTGCATGGGTGTCACGTAAGCGACTGGCCCCACACTTCGATTCTAACGAAGCTCCTCTCTACCTGCTAGACATTCAAGAGATAAACCGAATGTGGTTACTATGGGTAAAAACATGAAGGGAAAACTTCTGTCCAAATACTAAATGTTCCACTATCTGGAGTTACAAAACAGAATGAATCAAACAGAAAAAGAAAAAAAGGACAAAATGCACAGACCATCCCTCATTCCAAGTCCATATTTGAAAGGATGTGTATGTGAAACATAACGGTGTGAAAAATCTACCCAACCCAAACACTAACCTCTCGTGTAATGGGCTTTCCATTTTAAAAACAAGCAGATCATCTGTGACCACGTGACGGTTATCCAGAGTACAGGGAGCCATGCCTGAAAGGTCAGACACTGAAACAGAATTTAATTTATGCTTTCACCTCTGCACAGACTGGGTAGTGAAACCAAATGAGGCTGGCTATGCCTCATCTGGCTTATGACTCTAGTAATTCTGTCTAGCTACCCATGGTCAATGTGGCTATGTGAAAGAGATAGACCGAGATCAGGTGTGCTTTTTAAAAGACAAAACGCAATCTGTAGTGATATTTCTTAACAACAACAAAAAGACTGCTACAAAAATTAATCACCAACTCGTTAAGTTTTAGGGAGAAAACATTTGCAATAAAATGTATCAAAGCTATGTGCAAAAGATCCTGGAAAGAAGATGGACGCCAATGGTGAACCTAGTCCAGGAGACATAAGCCCAAAGAAGAAACCGACCAACAGCAACTCACAGCGACAGTAGATCCAGCATACTGAATCCACTGACACATCAGACCTACTAAGGCAACGTAACAAACCCAAAGAACACAACTCTTTAAAAACTTACTTGTGAAAAGCCTCAGCATTCGAGATTGTAATGCTCTTGTGTGCCCAGTATACACAGAACTAGTGCTTTCATCGGCTTAATTCCCGCAACATGCTGTACACTCTCTGTGAAACTTACAGCATCGAACTGCGTGAAAAATGACTCCAGTTTCTTCTCTATATTCTCAGTGTCCACCTTCACATCCACCATGGGGTTGAGGTTCTGAGCTCGCTCCAGAGAGGCTTCAGCCCTGTTTCGGCCAACAGACCCAGTACGGATCAGGAACTGAGCTCCGGGGTCTTCCGGAGATACCTAGGGAGAATTTTTCAAAATATATTTGAATTTGAGAGAAAACAAATATCAAAGACAGTGAACTTTTCCGTTTTAAAGGATAACTAAATGACCTACCACTTAATTACATTGCTGTTCCTACAGGAATCTGCCTAATGCAGACCCCCCTAAGCTCACTCCTTCCTTCCCAGGCTGTAAAGCAGACCTTCGTACTGGGCGTTGACAGTTAAAGAGCACCCCCTTGTGTTTATAAAGAAAATTCACTCAATAGAAAAGTCCCTGTTGTCTTCCATTTATGTTCCTAGCTGCTAACAAAATGGCAAAAATCAGACACAATTAGGAATGCTTGAAATGAACTCTTAAATTCAATTAAAACCCAGAGAGGAGGAGAGATGAGTGGGGTTTGGAGCACAGGGATGATTCACCCCTAAGGCTAGATATCCCAGAGAGCCTCAGAGACAGATACCATAATCCCTTGAGAGTCATGAGCAGGATTAGACTCCATGCTGTTCACACAGCATTTCTTCCCCCTACAAACATCTAACTTAACCATTTATCTCTAGGTGTGAACTTGCCACCTTCACTAAGACTGGGTTCACCAGAAGAAACCTCTCCGCCTCTTCTGCTGACAACTACCCACAGCACTCTCTCCCCCACTACCCTTCCTCTAAGAAATCAAGCTGGTCCTCTTCCTATTGGGGAGGCCAATCCTCTAACAGCATCCTTGATCCATGCCATCCTGCTTCTTCAGTGATCTTAGTATATACCGAGACGCTGTACATCACAGTGGTTAAGAGAGAAGCTCTAGCATAATTCAGGCAGAATTCAAATCTTTGATTTGAATCCTGGTTCAACTACTTACGTGTGACCATGAGCAAGCATGAAGGAATCACATCTAAAACGCAGACATTAATAAAAAAAAATGCACTTACTGATCACTGCAGTGCCAATTATTCCTAACTGTACTCTGCTCCCTGGCCTCTCAGAGCCTCTCTCTCCTTCTCCCTCGCTAGACAGTCCCCTCCCTATATGTGTCCTCTTAGGTATGACCGTTCCCAAGATTCCATCTCAGAATCATGCATCTTTTCTTTGTAGAGCTCCATAAACTGACTCAATGCATCTCAGTTTCTACCAAAATCTTCTGCTGTTTCTCAAACTGCTGACAGATTTCTTCCTGATCTGAATCCTAACTGCCCACCAAATGCGTCTTCCTGGATGTCCACAGGCCCTTCATATTTAACTCCTGTATCTGCTGTCCCTGTCGACAAGCTCACCAACCACCATTCTGTCACCCGAACCTGAAAAATGGTCTTTATATCACTGATAGTTCCTTGATAGTAGCCACCTATTAAGGTGGCTAGAACAGGCTGTCAGGAATCAGACTGATTGGGCCACGGTCCATCATTAAAGACTGTGACCTTGAGCGGGCCAGTACTTCACTTCTTGTTTTAGCGTAGAATAGGGAAGGATGATAATTCCTACACATCAGAGCCAGGTGGGGACCAAATGATAACACAGCCACAGCTCTCAGAGCACTGTCCTTAGTGTCACTGCTCCAGTCAGTCCTTGCTTTCCTATGCCCCATACACAATCCTATCAATTCTGCCTCCTGTTTTTCTCATCTCTGTGTGCTTCCTGCCCCAACACCAGGACCATTACTCAGATCCTTGCCATCTCTCACCGAAACTAAAGCGGCCTTCTAAGTGGTCTACCCTGTGTCTTGTGCCAACCACAGTTCACGCAGTAATCGCTGATCTACCTAAAAGCCCAAAGCCACCCAGGTCACCGCTCCCACTGGAAACTCTTCGATGAGTCCTCGCCACCCAGAGGGTTAAGTAAAAGCTTACGGCGCAGCCTGCTAGCAGGCTCTTCACGACACCGTCCTTATCTGCAACCTGCTTCCCCCCCCCCCACCCCGCTCCGCCGCATTGGGCTTCACACTCTGAAAACACTGAACTGCTTGTCATGTCTATTTCTACTGTGCTGTTCTGTGCCACTGCTAATGGACCCTGCCTGAAACACAGCCCCTCGGTCTGATAAACCTCTTACTCATTCTTTCAGACTGAGCTCAGATTAGAACTCTAGGAAGACTTTCAAGTTCCCCTACCGCAACATGAGTCACGGAGTCCACCATGATCTCCGGGTAAACCTGAGAAGGGGATCCCAATGTTGTGCATCTGTGTATCACCAACATCTGGAGTATGACCAGCAGATGCTCTTGGCTGCTTGCTGACAGAAACAAAATAAAGAACTCTAAGGGGCAGAAACTGACACCCTCACTTTGGATAAGCAGCACGAGTCTCCGAAAGGCTAAACCCCTTGTCAGCTGAAGTCACAGACTCCAAGGTGTCTGCGGCACACAGCGCTATCTCCCCAGCGTTCCCAACTGGGGACAGAGCACCACCAAACTGCAGAGGGCAGACCAACCACACGGCCAACCACACCGCTAATTCAAAAACACATTTACGAGATGGAAATAGGGCTGAGTTGATGGGGAACAGGTTATACGAAGCCGGTGGTTCTCAGCCCTCCTTGACTGATCCTCTCACCTGGAGTACTTTCATTTTTAAAAACTCCCCAAATATTCTAAAGCACAGACAGGACTGGGAACCTCTGTGTGAGGCCCTGAAAATCAGGCAGAGGAGTTAGGCCTTGCAGTGAAAGACAGGTAGAAGAGGTAAGGGATGACAATCTGCCTGTTTGCACCAACGCTGGGTGGCATTCGTCACTGGGCTGAAGCGGTGACAGGACTGCCGCACACAGCCCTCTCAGTATTCATCATCGTTCCCACCCAGACAAGGGACTCGTCATTCCCGTGTGGCTCCATTTTTCAGCAGTGAGGTATTCAAGTTTAAGAATCACCCATCCTGGGGTCTTCACTCACACTCTACACTGCAAACCCACCCTTCCCCTGGATGGGGTGCTCCTGCCCCTAGGGGGCTCTGTGGCCAGTGAGATGTCAAAGTAGCTGGAGCTCAGACCGCTAATAACCTGGCAGCCAGCCCGAAGCACTTCTCTTCCCTTAAAAGGCTTTGAATTCACACCAAAACTCAATTTGTGATATTAAGTGAGCCAACTCATGTTTCTCTTCATATTGCAGAATTTTTTAAAATCAGTAATTCCAGGTATTCTTTTTCTGAAAGCCAGAACAAGGTGAGCTTTTAAACGTCATTAACATTTATTTTTGTCCAGAGCCTATACCTCACACTATGTGCTAGTTACTTAGCTTGAGAGAGCCCCTGTTTACTGCCTAAAAGGAAAAAAAGACAAATTATATCATGTGACAACACAATCTTTTAAGTATTTTACCTAAAATACTGTCCAAAAAGAGGGGAAAAGGATAAAATTTTTAAAAATCAGCAAAATATTGGTATCTGTAGAATCCATGTAGATGGGTGTCAAATCTTCTACTTTTGTACATATCTGAAATTTCCTATTAAACCTAAAATGTCGCTGAGGCGTCAGAGTACAGAGAAAGCAGCTATCGTTTCCGCCTTAGTGAAAAAACAGGTCAGAAAGCAATACTGGAGTATTATTATATTACCAGTTAAATAAGATTACGTCATACAACTATTATTAATTATTGGATGCTTGTTACGTGCAAGCGCTATGCTGAGCAGTGCGCATTTATTCTCTGGCCCAGTGTTTTCCACAGTGCGGTCTGCAAGCCATCTACACCAAGACCTCCTTGGGTACCTTCACTTTTTAAATTAATTTTTAATTGAATGGATATCTTTTAAATGTATATATTCCTGACCTGATCTGAAATCTTCTAAAGCAGAATTATTGTGGATAGGGGACAGGAAGGCGGGTGGTGGTGGTGAAGGCTGTACCATGACAAAGCCCATAGGCAATTCTGATTTTTAATTAGTTATTCAAGTGATTTATTCCCATAAATTGGAAAGCCACAGCTCCATCCCTCGGGCTCAGCGAGGAGACAGGAGTCTCCACGGGTTGACTACCTAGGATGGGGTGAAGCTGAATTCAAACCTGGTGCTCGCTTTTAGTCTCCGAAGGCTAAAGTTCCATTAACACCAGCCCCCCTTCCACAGTCCTCCAGGGGCAAGCAGGAACTCCCCAAACCTCCAAGCGCTTGTACTGAAGAGGGAACACTGCGAAGGAGAGCGATGAGGTGGCAGCAGAGCTCACCTGTTCGTGATCCAGCATGGTCAGTCCTTTCACTCCTGCCAGGATGAGATTCTTGGCAATTTCAGCCCCAAGTCCTTTCATGCCAACGAGAAGCACCCGGGAGGCCCGCAGCCTGTAAGGTAAACATTGTTAACCAGGTGACAGAGAACAGTAGAGCTCGCCCCACCACTGAACAACAAAAAGACAGGGCAATAATTTGGGTTTTCACTAAATGCAATGAAGCATCACGGCCTCAAAACTAAGAGAGACGTTCCAATCCACCCTGAAGAGAACAATGCATTCAACAAATATCTGTCGAGCACCTGTGCCAGGCACCTCTCTCTCTAAGGTGTGTCTTATTCATTGAAATAGGACAAAAAGACATAATCCCTGCATTTCTGGAGCTTATACTGTGTGAGAGAGACAAATAAGATGTCAAAAAGTGATGAAAATCAAGCAACGTGATGGATCAAGACTGATGGAGGATGCTACTTCAAGTCGGACTCATCATGAAGGCCTTCTGAGGTGCTGAGCACAAATTAAAATGAAATAAAGGATGCACAGCTATTTGGGAGACGAGCACCCTGGGCAGAGAAAACAGCAAGGCGAAAACCTGCGGCAGGAGTGCTCGGCACGTTTCAGCGGTGAGCAGAGGGAAGTGAGGTTGCAGACAGAACCAGGGGCTGCATCACGAAGGTGCTTACAGGCTTTATAAGGATTCTGGATTTTATCCTAAACCTGATGGACGGCCCAGGGGGCAGAGGGTTTGAAGGGGAAGAGAAATCACAGTTAAGGTGAGAAGATGATGGCCTGGACAGTATGACAGCAGAAGAGGAAGTGGGAAGCTTACTATTTAGCTGTAACACACAAGCAAAAATGTGACAGCATGAAATAGGGTGTACCTAGGACATATGTGGATCATTCTAACTGTAAAGTGACAGAAGATGACGCCAACAAGATAGTCAGAGGCTGGGTTACCCCGAGGAGTCTGGACTTAACTCTTGGTCAGTGGGGGGGCAACAAGGTCCATGATACCTCATTTGAAATCCCTTGAACCAGAATTGATTCGGAATCTGGATTTTTAAGATTTGAAAAAGGAATAGAGAGCATGGTGTCATATGAGGGCTAGATTTATCAGGGTGATCGCTTCATAAGGTATAGAAATTTCTAGTCACTACATTGTAAACTGAAATTAATATAATATTGTATATCAACTGTAATTGAAAGAAAATTTTATGGCCTTGCCACCCTGAATGTGCCTAATCTCATCTGATCTCAGAAGCTAGGCAGGGTCGGGCCTGGTTAGTACTTGGATGGGAGACCACCTTGGAATATAGGATCCTGTAGATGTTAAAAAAAATTAAATACAAAATAAAAGAACAAAGTGCTTGTCCACTGTAATTAAAAAAAAAAAAAAAAAAGGCAACCCCATCAGGATTTTGGCAGCATCCTATAATGAAACTCATTAATATTTCTGTAGCGAACGTATGATTATTCACACTGGAAAAGACTGGTAATAAGACACTAAGAACAGGCTCATTAAGTTAAAGTTCTGCTTGCAATGAGTTCTCTCTTAACTTATGAAATTAGTCAGTTCCCAACAAGTACCAGTATTGGGGAGATCAAGCAGAAACTCTTCCCAAAAAATGGTTCTAATGATTCTGGACACTTGCACATCACTAGACCTGAAGTCTTTAATGAGAATGGTGGTTGATGATTAAAACAGAGTCCTGTGCTGATAGGACCAAAGGGTAAAATGAAGGGAGGGAGAGATACTGACAATGCTTTCCGCAAAGGTGTATACCTTCCAAGAGACAATTCCACTTCCCCAAATAGGTTGTTGGAACAAGGGCTTACAGCAAGGTAAATAACAGAGATGTCAGCAACGAGCAGGTCTCCTCCCAGAGATGCAGCAGCGGGTGAGGGAGAGAGGAAAGCTGCTCAGCCTTCCAGGGCTCTCATCCCTGAGAATCAGCACACATAAAAAGCCATGTTTCCAAACAGAATACAGTGCACACATCAAAGCTGCGGACCGGAAAGGGCGCACACCTTGCATTTAGCTGTACTTGCGGGTCTCTGCTGCGCTGAGCTGACACCCCGCACCCACCCCCCACTGCTGCATCTGGAGTCAGGGTCCACGTTCCCTCTCCATATGACAGGCTGGATTTCTCCTGTCTGGCTCCTCGGCACCTCAAGGATGCAACCAGAATGGCCCAGCTCTCTAGACATCTGTATCTTCAATTGTCCCCAATGGCTTCCTCATCTCCAAGTCCAAAGCCACAGACTCTTCAGACTGTCTCTGATGTTCTTCGAGAATGGGCACTGCCATCACTCACGCCCTCTAGGCCTGATGACTTGGGTTTGAATTCTGGCTCTGCCACTTCCTACCTGGGTGACCTGAACGAGCTGCAAATCTCTCTGAGCTTCAGTTTATTCACCTGGAAAGTGGAAACACCACTCACTTCATGTCATTCAGCCCCCTTGACAACCTGATAAACGTGTGTGTAAAGCCATCTGGCATAATCCCTAACATGTAACACGTTCCGTATGTTACTTAAGTTATTGAACTTCTCAATCCCTATTCCCTTGCTTATCAAATGGCTCAGTGACAGGTTTCATTCTGATTTTCGAAAATATCTGACAGGAAAAAAAATTTTTCAATCTAAAATGGTATTTAAAGCCATTCAGTACTGGCTCCCTCCTCCTTCCCCAGCCTCACCCCCACCACTACCAGACTTTAAATCACGACACCCCACACAACTAGAATGCACCACCTCTTCCTCTCTGTGCCTGGTCCAGCCTGTCCCCAACCCGAACACTGTTTCCTCAGCACGTCCTTTCTCACGACAGACCCAGGCAAACGCTCTCCTGCGAACTCACAGTGACTGCTCCACGAGTGCCTGACGTAAGTTGCACGAGGCCATGTGGCTTCTCTGTGCTATGCCCCATGGAGCGTTTCAGACTGACCACGTGCGGGTGTTTTCTTCAAGTGGCATCACCACGGAGCGTGTCTACGTTGTCAATTCTTAACCAAGCAGGGGGCCCTGGGACTACGGCTTACTTATGGTTCAACTCAGTGAAAAGCACTTAAAATAGTGCCTGGCAGAGTCGGCACCTGATGAGCGTCAACTGCTGTGACTGGCTCTCTGATGCAGCAATGCCCCTTCCAGGAGTCGGTCTTACAGGAACAGCGGAGCAGTCACAGAAATCATGTGCAATTGTCCATCTGCTTCCCTCCACCCTCATGGCCACCGTACCGGTGAGGGCCACCATCGTTTCTAGCCTACAAAACTACGACAACCTTAGGGTTGGTCTCCCTGCTTCCAATGCCCACCTCAGGCAAAGAGACCTTTTTAACCCAGTTCCCATTTAGAAAAAAAAGTGCAGCTCGCCACCAGTGTTAATTTAATTATACGTAAACACATTCTATGACACTGAAGCAAATCTGACTGGTTTTCAACGTGAAAATAAAATATAACAACTGTTCTTGAAGTTATTTCTAAACAGAACTTGTCTCTACTCCTAATGTGACGGAAATGTATACATAAATAGGATTCATCGATGAATCTCCGGCTGACAAGTGCTTGAGAACGACGTTGATATCACATCACGCGTAGGAACGCTACATTGCTAAAAATGTCAAATCCTAGAAAACGTAGCGTAGCCATCGAGAATTACTGTATTTTGTAAATGGAAATACCACTACTGAAAGCAGAATGCTCTAAATGGAATGGTGTCATTTGTTTCCAAAGACTACCAATATACTAATGCGAAAATAATAAAAAAGATACTCCGTGGCAAACTTTGGGGGTGAGGTTAGGGCTGTACTCCACGAGTTATCTTGGGGTAAACGATGCAGCCACAAGCGCCATGGGCAAACGGGAAATGGGTTAAACAAATTATGTCACTCTCCTGCTCAAATCTTTTAACGGTTCTCATTGCAAGTTCCTTATCCTGGACTCTCAGGTACCATTCCCATCAACCCATCTCATCTCCTCTCGTCCTACTCCCTCCCCTGGTAACTGGCCTACAGCCAGCCATCCTGGCCTTCCCGATCCTAGAAAACGTATCCGCTCCTGCTGTCGACTTCGGCATTAACTGCCCTCTCTATTCCTTCCGTCAGCTTTTCACGAGACCCATCCTCTAGGTCTCAGCTCAACTGTAACCTCCTTAGAGAAGTCCACACTGGTCACCTAACCCAAAATACGTCCACATCTTCTTCTATCTGCAATTACGCTACTTGCTTATGTGCTCATTGCCCCCCTCCATTAAAATGTAAACTCCAGCCTAGAATGCAGAGTGATGGTTAAAAAATGGAAACTCCAGAAGCCACTGTATCCCTAGCAGCCATGACTGTGCTTGGCACTTAACTGCTACGCAAATACTGTTGAATTAATAGATCGGCAATTACGTAAATCTGGTACGTAACAAAATAATAGCCAACACTTACTGAACACTATGTTCCAAGCACTGCCCTAAACTTTTTACGTGTATTATCATTAATCCTCATGACAACCTTATGAGCTGGTGCCTTGTTATCCATATTTTACAACCTAGAAAACAGGCACGAAGAGGTTAACTAACCAAGGTCACGGAGCTAGAAAGTGGCTAATATAATCAGCTAGAAGACAAAGGCAACAACAAGGTAGAGCTATTAGATGGTGGCTCTTGAGGCCACACTGCTCTGGTCACACAAATACTATGGAAAACTAAGGGCCATTAAAAAGAATGTAATAATGACAGCACTTATTAAACAGTTTCTGTATGATGGGTACTGTTCTAAGCAATTTATATGTATAAACTGTCAGACACATACTATTACTATTCTAATTTTACAGATAAGAAAGCTGAATGTAATAGACAAAATAATGCCCAAATCCCCCAGGACCTGTGAATAAATTACCTGACAAAAGGTGTGCCTAAGGAATTTGAGATGAGATTATCCTAGATTATCTGGGTGAAATCAGGAGATCATAAGGGTCCTTATAAGAGGAAGGCAGAAGAGGTCAGGGTCAGAGAAGCTGTGATGACAAAAGCAGGGGCTATCCTCAGAAATAAGAGATTTGAAGATGCCACGCTGCTGGCTTTATCTCCAAAGCGGCCAGGAAACAAAGAATGCAGGTGGCTTTCAGACACCAGAAAAACCAAGCAGACAGATTCCTCCCGGAGCCTACACAGGGAACACGGCCCTGCACACACCTTGACTTTAACTCAGTGAAACTGACTTCAGACCTATGACCTCCAGAACTGTAAGAGAATACACTTGTGTCGTTATGGCAACTGTTACAGCAGCAACAGGAAAGTAATACACTGAGGCACAGAGTCCTTAAGAAACTTCCCAAAGGTCACACAGCTACCAAAAAGCAAAGCAGATGTTAACGTGGGCAGTACAAATGCATGTAAAATTACTTTGTGATGTAACATGTAGGTAGGCCGCTGGTAAGAATGACAGTAACCATCCACAGAGGGTTCCCTGAGTACCAGACACTGGCTGCTAGGTACATTACATGTAACTGCCTCGCTGAAACCTTGAACGTGGTTCTTCACCATTTTACTCTCGGCAAAAAAACATACATGCCCTAAACATTGCATAAAATTTCTCTTCCTAAAAGTCACAGGGGCTCCACAGACGCTGGGGTAGGCCACCATGTTCCCACAGATAAGGATCCATGTCTGCCCTGAGGAAGGAAAAAACTGAGGCTCAGAATTAAGAATTCTGACTACGATCTACGATTTTTCCTCTCAATGTGTCCCCCACGCTGCCTGGTATACAGTAGATCTAAATAAACACATGCTGGTTTACTCTCTTTGACTTCTGCTGCCACATAAATACCTTCTAACCTTCTGGGAAGGAAGGGATCAGAGCCTTTACAGCATAGTTTTTGAATTCATTAAACACACTGCAAGTTAAGTCAAGTCAAAGCAAGGTTAAAAACTCACTACCAAATTCACATTCAAACCACCCCTGCTGAGAGGTTAATGTTGGAGAGTGAATCATGCAACAATTTGGCATAAGACTATTTCCAGAAAGGTGAGCACAAAGCCCCCGAGGCTACAGAGCTTCAGCATATCTGAGGAACAGGAGGATTCAAAACACCCAAATGAACCAGCCAGGGCATGGAAGGCAATGGATTTTAACAGCTTTGGATTTTATTCTGAGTATACCAGGAAATCACCCGAGGGCTGTAGGCCCGACCACTGTGATCTGATTTTTTAATTTAAATCTGGCTGGCTGCAGTGTGAAGAACAGATTATAGAGTCAGGAGTGGAACAAGTGGAACAGGGAATCAGTGAGGAGGCTGTTGAGTTGATCTGAGATGACAGGTGTGTCTGGGACTAAGGAATGAGGAGAGATGAGATAAAGTTTGGAGCAGAGCTGACAGGACTTCCCAATAGATTGGGCATGGGCGTAAGGGACAGGATGCACAAAGAACTAGGCTTCCTGTCTGTGCAGCAGAATAATCGGTGGGGTCATTGGCATATGGTAGCTCTGACCACTTTCTTCTTCTGGAAAGAGTCTTTCTTCACTTGACAGTACAGTACTTTTCAAATAAATCTACAATCCTGCTCCATCCAACTGCTAATTCATTTAATTTATTTAATTCATTTTAGTTTCCCCTCTTTTGTGATTACAGCTGTAATTTACGGAATGCTTTCTGTGCTTACACAGTAGTCACGCATTATCATCTCATTTAGTTCTCCACAATCTTGTAGATTCTATTACCTCCACTTGATGAGAAAACTGAAGCACCAAGAAATGCATCCAAGGTTAAATAATTAGCATTGTTCTGGGGCTGAGAGTCAAACTCAACTATTAACCACTATCGCCCACTAGATTAAGTTGGTCCTTATATGAAACAGTCAGGACCGGCCTCAGGCACATAGCACGTGCTCAGTCATCCTAATGAATGACAAATACGTGCCTACGGAACCAACCAAGGTTCCTGTGAACTAGTTAGCAGTGTTGGGCAATGAGTGCTTGAAAACAGGGGTGTTTGTGTGGTCCCTCTTTTGTCAAGTCAAAATTTCGGTGCTGAAAGAGTCCTTAAAGATTTTGTCACACTCACCTCTCCTTTTTGCAGATGTGGACCCTAAAGCCAAGAAACAGTGTGACTCACCCAAGAGCAGAGAACAAGTCAGCAGAGCTGGGAGCTGAACCCAGGTTTTCTGACCTCCTAGGTCTCTGAAATGTACAACCATTCATTCACTTGACAAATACCTAAATGTCTCCACACCTGCAAGCACTGGAAATTTAACGGAGACCAGTCAAAACTCACATCTGAATTATTGGACTTTTCTAAACCGCTTGTCCTCATGGAGCTTATGATCTACCTCCCTCTCTCCAGTCACCCTCCCTTCCTCTCTTACATATGGGATAAATCACCGCTGAGCGGAAGAAAAATTAGACGCACCTTTGCTGTGAAAAGGCAGGACAAAAACTGCTAAGGCGCACACTCTGAGAACGCACGCGGCTGCTGGCTCCAGCGCCAGCCTCTACGTGCAGAATGAGCCCCGCGGTGGAAAATGAGCTGTTGTGGGAAAGGCGGGGAACCTGAAGATAGTAACTATGATTCCGACGCTACTCCTATTTACTCGGTGTGCGACCTTGGGTGCTGGCACTCTTCTCTGAACCTCACCCAAGAGAAAGGCGATGCACTACAGCAAGAAATGTGAACTCACATGCTCGCAGGGGCCAGGCAATGACATCATGCCTGAGACTGAGCTGATGGAGATGATGGCAAAGTAGAGGCCCCACGTTCTGCGTAAGACAGGCGGCCTCTACTTAGCTCCAATCGAGGCAGGATTGTCTGACCTTTTTATTTTTCAAAAGACAGAAATCAGAAACTCTATGTGAAACCTCCAGTTGGGGATTAGAGGGAGGGGACATTCACACACACACACACACACACACACACACACACACACACTTCTCATTATAAAAAAAAGTAGAAAGAAAAGTAGAAAAGTAGAGAGAATAGATAACATTTGCCCTATTGGTCTTACCCATATGCAACCTACATCATGGCATTTCAAACCTTTAGCATCCTTCTCCAAAAATGACATTCTCCTTTTAACCATACTATTATCTAGAAAATGGCCAAATGTTATCTGATAGGAGTGAATATTCACATTTCCCCTGTCTTAAAGATGTTTCATACAAGTTCTTTTTCAACCAAGATCCAGTCGAGGTTCACACCTTGCATTGGTCCCCACCTCTTTACTAAATTAAATCTAGGACAGTCCTCTCACTTGTTTTTTTCCCATGACATTGACTTTTAAAATAGAACCAGTGCAGCTGTCGTGTAAAAAGCTCCACATTCTGGATGTCTTATCATTTACCCCCCAATGGTGTCCTTTAAATTTGTTCCTCTGTTCTCTAAAAGCATGACAAGAGTCAAAGATATTCATCAGGAAAACTTCAAAGATGATGCACTAAGGTTCTTACTTCACCACATCAAAAAGCACATTATTAATAATCAACCTCCGAGACAAATGAGTTTTTATTGCTCTTGTTTGAATATTAGCTTGGCCTTATAAATTTTAAGTTACAAAATATTATTAAACATAAGCAGGGTCAGGCCCGGTTAGTACTTGGATGGGAGACCACTTAGGAATACCAGGTGCTCTAGGCGTTAAAAAAAATTAATAAATAAAGTTGATTTTATTCTTTATGATGCTCAAATTGTCCCAAATTTGGCCATTTCTCTAGATCTGTAAATGCTGGCAACTAATTTAAAACACTGTATGAGAGATACGCCCAGTATATAACCTCTAGACTGTATGAGTTCCCTAGGAAGGCCCATTTTAATGTTATTCACTCTCCCTTCTAGTTCTCAGACAACTGGGTCCAACATTACCATCAGGGAGGGGTAAAGCTGTAGCCAGAATGCGGTCTACTGCTTTCACAAAGGAAGTCCCTGGAGATCTATCACTCCTGAAGTTCTCTTAGAGGTAAGTCGATCTGCTTTGTGGAGCCCCCTCCTTCCTCTCTACTCAGGGGCCGGAATCGCTGCCCTTTCTACCCAGAGAGCTGCTGTGAGACTCAGTTGAAAAACAGACATGAGATCACTAAAACTCAGTAAGACTATCTACAAATACAGATTCCAATTACAGATAACCCCTTCCTTCCCTCCCAGGTTCTCTGAGTTCATCACATCTCCACTCTCAGAGTAACTCCAGCCTCCCAAGAATTCCAAACCCTGCCTTTGATCTGCCCCTCCTCAGAAGCCCCCATGCATTCTGTATCGCTCCTCTGATAAAGCAGTCCTATCCCTCCGACAGTTCCCTTACTACATTTCAGTTCAACCCTTATCAATTTCACTCCACCTCAAAGAAAACTACCTTCTGCCCACAACCCCTTAGATCAACCTTTCTAGTATACTTAGGACCTCCAACACCCAATCCTTCCAATGGCAGTCCCTAAAATCAACCTCCCCTGTCTTCAGGCCCAGTCTCAGCCATCCTTGAGTTCTCCCTCTCATATCTGTCCCCTCAACTTTTACAAATATCCAGAATACCTGACCTCTTCTTTAGAGTCCCAAGCCCATTACTTAAGTCTCAAGTGGACGACTGCAGTAATTACCGTTGCAGTCTCGTAACTGGAATCCTTATTTCCACTTCTGCCCACTTCAACCTACTCTCCACACAGCAAGTGATCTTTTTAAAACACAAACCGGATCATGTTACTCCTACTCAAAACTGTCCGATAGGTTTCCCAGCACACTTAGAATAAAAACTAAAAAACCTACTCCTCAATTCCTTTGGTTCCAGCCACCGTTTCTCTAATTTGCCAAGGATGCGCTGGCCTCTAGGATTTTACACTTGCTCTTCTCTATGGCAGAAAGGTTCTTCCAGATGGTTCTTTCCCTTCAGTTAGGTCTGGGGCACAGTGTTACCTCTTCAGAAGCCTTCCCGGCCACCCTATCAAATAGATCTCCACTTCGCCATGCTTTATAAACCTCTTATCCTGCTTCTTGTTTATCTCCTGCACTTGCATTACTTAACATTTTATTATTTGTTTGTCTCCAACACTAGAATGTAAGTTCCGTGTGAGCAAGGAGTCTGTTTGGTGCAGAAATTTATGCTCTGTGCCTGGAAAATCTGTTCGATAAATATTTGATCAAATCAATCACCTCTTTCAAAGACCTCATCCCCTCGGATAACTATTCCTCAATACCTCAGGTATGCCCAACCTTAGGGTCCTGTCCTCTCTGGACACACCCCTACACCTAGACCCAGCACAACCTTCAGGCACCTCCAAGACCCCTAGACTCTAAGAGACTCTCAAAATCTCCGCTAGATATTACTTGCCCCCAAATTCCTCGAAAACCCTCATTTTTTCAGATTGTTCCTCCTCTTAGAAACCACGAGAATGTAAGGCTCGCCTGTTTCGTTTGGCAGTCTCCCCAGCGTCCAGCAGAGAACAGGTCCCCACTATCTGGGAATGAATGAACTACGCCACGCCCCACCCCCCCGCTTCATACTTACCAGGCATTCCTGGCCCCTTCTATCTCCTAATCCCCCACTCTCGACCTAAACCCCACCATCACCCCTTTCGAGGTTCTGAGACCGAGCTGGAATCCTCCTGATCCCTTAGGGCTCCCCCACCCACTTCCAGCGGCCTCCAAACATTCAGGGCAGCCCTCTCACCACCCCTGGATGTCCCCGCTAGCCGTACCTTCCAGAAACATCCCAAATCAACCCTTCCGATCCTCGCAGGAGGGCTACCATGCCCGGGTACAGAATTCCCGCCTCATCTCTTCAAATTAGAACCCCCTCCAACCCCGCTCCCCGAGGGCCGCGAACGCCTCGGGCCGGACGCCCCACCCCCAGACCCGCAGCCCAACGAGCTGCCGCTGGCCCTGACCGTTTCTGGGCCTCCAAGCCCCAGAGACGGATCTGCCGGTCATACTGCGCCGCCTCCTCCTCGCTGATCCCGCCGCCTGCCTCCTCTTTCTCCACCATGGCGCCGGTTCTCGCTGCCTACGCTCGGGTTCTGCCCACGCCAACCACCCGCCGGCCCGCGCCCGGCCAACCGCCGCCGGCCGAGTCTGCGCCTGCGCTGGGAGACCGCGCCTGCGCAGTAGTTCCTCGCGGCCCGGCCCGCCGGCAGGGCGCCGAGCCCAACCTCGAAGGCGGACCCGCGACGGCCAGTCACGTGACGGAGACGCCAGCCAATCCTGACTGAGAAATGGCGCGGCCTGTGGTTCCCACGAGGATACCCAAGTGGTTGTTTATGAGGCTGTTCATTCAGCGCTTGTTTATGGAGCGCCTGCCGCAAACCCATCGTCGGGGATGTTGTGAAATAAAATAGCGAATAAAATAGTCAAAGTCCTGTCTTCACAGGCAGCTTCCACTTTCTAGCATTTGCTCTTAACCCCAGCCTCCACACTAGCAGGAGTCAAAACGACTTGTGGAGAGGTCCACGTGGAGAGAAATCAAAACCCCTGACCCTCAGCCAGGCCAACGCTGCAGGCAGCAACCAAGACCAAACCTGCTGGCCATGTGAGTGAGCCATCTTAGAAGTGGATCCTTTGGCAGATGGTCGTCAACCTAGGTGGAGGAGAAACAAGACATTCTTGCCAGGCCCTGCCCAAGTGCTGATCTGTAAGCAAAATAAATGATTGCTGTTGATCCACGCCACCAAGTTTTGGGGTCATTTGTTACATAGCATTAGGTAACCTGAATATTCTTACCCCCGCAACCCTCTCCTCTCTCCTCCCTCTCCCTTTGCCTGACCCCAACTCTCCCTTACTCTCCCTTTCTGTGCTGACATTCTCTATGTTTATGAAACCTAGTCTCTTTGACACACTTATTCCTTCAAATTTCCACCTCCGTGCCCAGCCCTGCGCTACGCGATACATTAGCTGTAGGGGGAGTATTTTGTACTGTGGAGTTGGGCTAGCTCTGTGAGAAAAAGTAATGACAAAGTACGAGGTGTGAGGAATGAAGAAAAGCTATGAAGACCGAACCGTGGTGACTGAAGGGAACAAAGGCATCCATCAAAAACCCAAATCATGAATTTTTTTTCAATTTTGGTATACAGTTAACCCTTGAACAATGTGGGGGTTAGGGGCACCCAATTGAAAATCTACATATAACTTGACTCCCCCAAAAACTTTACTAGCCTACTGTTGACTAGAAGCCTTACCAATAACAACAGTTGATTAACATATATTTTGCATGTTATGTGTATTACATACTATATTCTTACAATAAAGTAAGCTAGAGTAAATGTTATTAAGAAAATCATAAGGAGAAAATATATTTACAGTATTTATTGAAAAAAATCTGTGTATAAGTGTACCCCCGTTGTTTAAGGGTAAACTGCAATTGACGAACAGCATTGTTTTAGATTTAGGTGTATGTTCTTTTTTTAACTTCGTTTTACTTTTTTTCCTTTTTCATTGTTCCTGGTCCTTTTTTGTACAGCGTGGAAATCTCTTTGGTAATTACAATATGTGACCATATTGTAATTAACAAATATCTCACTTTGAGGCAAATAGAGAACAAAAAAACTTAAGGCTCCTGACCACTAAGGCTACAAGTCACCTCTCCCAGAATGAGCAACGCTTTGCTTAGAATGATCCGAGGCTCTCTTTGAATGAGCAAGTTTGGGAAGCACTTGCCTCTTTAAATTTCTAATGTTTCTTCCAAATATTGCTGGGAGCCCTAGGAAAGGCCCTTTCCTCACAGCTTTCCTGACCCCCAGTCTCCAACCATGACCTTATCCCTTATTCTGCTCCAGAGGATGAGACGAGGGTCCAGATGGGTCAAAGTTAGGGACAGAATGAGAATAGTTGACATTATTCGGTCATTTTTATTTTATTTTGTCATAATTTTATCTTGAAGAAGTTTACAAAGAGAAGTAGTCCAGCGAATATGCATATCATCATCCAGATGCATTGCAGGGAAAAGTTTTCAGAACTACAGATCTCATCAGGAAACTCTAGTAGGCCAGATTCTCTCAAACATTTCCAGAATATGAAAAGCCAAATACACACAAATTCCTTAAACCAAAACATTACTTCTAGAGCTCTGAGTCACGTGAACATTTCTATATTTAACTCCAAATATTCTCAGGGTTAAGTGATGCCAGCTAAGGAAATAATTATGGCAGTGAGGGAATTTTCCTGAGTTCTTTTGATCATCTCTGTGGCTGATGGTGCTTTGCAAAAATGGCTACAACAATATCTTCCATCCTATATGCTGTTCTTACAACATTCCCTTGACACTATTTCCTTTGAGGGATGATGTTCACTTCCCTTGAAACTGTTGTGGCTTTGATAACTAACCAATCAAATGTAGCAGAAGGGACACTGCTTAATTTCCAAGGTAAGTCAGGAAAGGGAAGGCTACTCCCTCCTTGTTACGGGAACACTTGAGTTTGAGCCCTGATAAACTAGATAAGCAGTCCCATCCCTATAGCTGTTATGTTGAGAGGAAGCCCAACCAGCCCATATGGAGAAAAGCACATGAAGAAGCTCTGAAATTACACAAAGCCAGAGAGATGCCGCCCAGCCCCTAGTTCTCCAGCTTTCCACTATCCCAGTTTTAGCCATGTGGTCTGCAACTGCAGAAGTCCCAGGCCAGAACCAGCCAGCCAAACCTTCCTGATTTCTTGACCCATGGATACCGTGAAAGATAATGAAAGAGGAGATCAAATACATGGTGATGGGAGGAGACTAGACTTCAGGTGATGAGCACACAATAGAGTATACAGATATATTATAAAATTGTACACCTAAAATTTACATAATGTTATTAACCAATGTTACCCCAATAAATGTAATAACAATTTAAAAAGAAAAAGAAAAATATAATGAAATGACTGTTGCTCCTTCAAGCCATTAAATTTCAGGGCATTTTTTAAAAACTGTGGTAAAGTACACATAACATAAAATGTACCATCTTACCCATTTCTAAGTGTACAGTTCAATAATGTTGGGTATATTTACATTGTTGTGCAACCGATCTCCAAAACTTTTTCATCTTGCAAAACTGAAACGCTATACCCATTAATCGACTCTTCGTTTCCCCATCCACCTAGCCCCACCATTCTACTTGTTTTTATGAGTTTGACTCTTCTAGATATCTCATATAAGTGAAATCATACAGTGTTTGTCATTTTGTGACTGGCTTATTTCACTTAGCATAATGTCCACATGGTTCATCCATGTGTAGCATGTGTCAGAACTTCCTTCCTTTTTAAGGCTGAATATATATATCCTGTTGTAAGTATATACCATCTTCTGTTTATCTACTCATCCATCAATAGACACTTGGGTTGCTTCTTCTACCTTTTGACTACGGTAAATAATGCTATGAATATGGTTGTACCAATATCTTCTTGAGACCCTGTATTCGATTCTCCTGGGTACATCCCCATGGGGCAGTTTGTTTTTCAACATTTAATCAGAACGGCTGCCAAAAGCGAGACTTGTAACTTAAAAGGGGTGGAAAGCAGATTCAGTAGACCAGGCCCCTGGGTTTAAGGATTACATAATTACCTCCCCCCAGGTGATTGCTCACCATTAACCAAGGCGATGGTTCTCAATCCCACCTGCACATTAGAATTACCTGGGGAGCTTTTCAGCAAATATGGTGCTCAGGCACTACCTTCAGAGACTCTGATTAATTGGTCTGGGGTGGAGCTGAGACATTCGGATTTTTACAAAATGCTCCCCAGATAATTCTAAAATGCAGTCAGGGGAGAACCAGAAAACAAAGATGTGTGCTGCTTCATTCTAGTTTCAAGTCCTTTCCTGTTCTTCCTGTTAGGCCCACGTAGCTCCTCTAGCTGTTTAAGAGACATCAGAATGAGATCCGAATATCTCTCATGGCTCTGTACAACTTTTAATCACACTTTCTAAGTCATTCTGTAGATATGGGTCGCCGGTTAGAGTAGGAATGTATGGGAGTCAAGTGTTAATGGGGATTTAAAAACTAGTAGGTTTTAGTCTATGACCATGCCACCCTGAACAAGCCCAATCCCATCTGATCTCAGAAGCTAAGCAAGATTGGGCCTGGTTAGTACTTGGATAGGAGACTACCTTGTAAGACCAGGTGCTGTAGGCATCAAAAATAAAAAATAAAAAATTGTAACCTGACAAGGCCCTTGCAATCTATGAGGTCAATCAAGGGTTGCCTCGCCTAAAATAAATAAATAAATAGATAGATAGATGAATGGATAGTAGGTTTTAATAAAAGTATAATATCTATACTAAATTACAAATATTAAATTACACAGATTGATGGATTTTTACCTATAAAAGGTGTTATGGGTAGAACTGTGTCCTCTCCCAAAATATGTTTAAGTTCTTCTAACACCTGCTACTTATGAATGTGACCTTATTTGAATATAGGCTCTTTGCAGATGTAACCAAATAAAGATGAAACCAGTAGGGTGGACCCTAATTCATTATATCTAGTGTCCTAATAGGGAGAGGGACATTTGGATACAGAGTAACACAGGGAGAAGGCCATGTGATGATGACGGGAGTGATTGGGGTGATGGCCCTACAAGCTAAAGATCACCAAGGTTTCACCAGAAGCTAGGGGAGAGGGGCATGGAATGAATTATTATTTTAAAAAATTTATTTTATTAAACTTATTCGGGTGACATTGGTTAATGAAATTATATAGGTTTCAAGTGTACAATTCTAGAATACATCATGTGTAAATTGCACTGTGTTCACCACCCAAAGTCAAGTCTCCTTCCATCACCATTTATTTGACCCCTCTTACCCTTTTCTACCTCCTCATCCCCCTTTCCCTCTGGTAACCACTAAACTGTCTGTGTCTATGAGTTTTTGTCTGTCTTGTTGAAATAGAGTCTCCCTCACAGCCCTCAGATGGAACCAACCTTGCTGCCACCTCGATGTTGGATTCCTGGCCTCCAGACCTGTGAGACAATAAATAACTATTGTTTTAAGCCCCCTCATTTGTGGTACCTTCAGCGTATTGTTGGAATACATTCATAACTCCATCCAGTATATGAAGAATAATGGAAGTCAGGTTATCTCAATGTTAGAAAAGTTATAAGTAGAGAAAAAGCAGAGGCTGAAATGAATCCTGTGCTTTGGATTAGAATTAAAGCTACGGGATGTGTTAGTTTCCCCAGGTAGCCATAACAAAGTACCAGAAGCTAGAGGGCGTAAAACAGCAGAAACTTATCTCACAGTTTTGGGGGCCAGACATTTGAAATGAAGGTCTGAGCTTTCTGAAGGCCCTGGGGATGGAATCCTCCCTTGCCTCTTGTAGCTTCTGGCAGTTGCTAACAATCCTTGCTGTTCCTTGGCTCATAGATGCATCACTCCAATCTGGCCTCTGTTGTCACATGGTGTTCTCTGTGTGTGTGTGTGTGTGTGTGTGTGTGTGTGTGTGTGTGTGTATCTATGTCTCTTCTCCTCTTTTTATGACATGAATCGTAATGGAGGAAGGGCCTACCTACCTCACTGAGACCTCATCTAATTTAATTAATTATATCTTCAATGGTCCTATTTCCAATAAAGTCACATTCTGAGGTTCCAGAAAGCCATGAATCTGTGGGAGGGAAATACTACTTGACCCAGTACAGGTGTGAGCACATAGTTTTAAATATATAATGACATATGTAGAAGCAATTATATATGTATAGATGGGGAACTAGCTAGCTGGATGAAAGAAGTCTGGGATTTGAATTAAATCTAGTAGTTGGGAGGGGTTGGTGGATGGGAGTAAGAAACTGAGCCTGGCTATGAGTTTAGCATTGTCGAAGTTGGGTGATGGGTACATGAGGGTTCATTTTACTCTTCTATTTTCTTTATATGTTTGCATTTTACCATAATCAAATGTTTTTTAAAACTCTCATTTTAAAATTCTGAATCCTAAGCAGTTTCACTATGCTGCGATGCTTCCTGCTCTCAGGGAAAAAAGCCAATGACAGAATCAAATAACCTCTTTGTGCGGGAAAGACATTTAGAAGTCAAGGAATGACTAGGCAGCAGAGAGCTGTATCAAGTATCTCTTGGATTAGACTTTGGAAATAAACAGCTTTGCTGAGCTGCCTTGTATTATTAAAGTGAAATGTACATGGATCATAAAAAGAATAAAGGGAGTCAAATTATTTCAAAGAGCTAAAACAGATCTGTAGTGTTAAATGATTTATTAGTTAGTAGACTGACCTTGAAAGTGACTCTGAAGATCCAAGGCATGTAGTCATTTGTAATTGGTTAGGGAGTGGCCTGATGAGCTATTATCTGTGAGTATGCAGTAACTGGTAAAATGATCACTTTGTGAAAAAGAGCCCTGAAAATAAAGCTAACTGCTCTATAAATTATTTTCTCCTGCACTCCTATGCCCAATAAATGTCTAGAGTGTCCCTTTCTCTCTTACCCTTTATACTTTTCTAAAGCTTATAAGAAAAAATAATAACATAGGGAACATTTAATATAATGGTATGTTCTCAAGTTTGGGGACATACATGTTTTTAAACTTTTTTATTGAGATGAAATTCACATAACATAAAATAAACCATTTTGAAGTGAACAGTTCAGTGACATTTAGCGCACTCACCATGCTGTAACCACCATCTCTAGTTCCAAAACATTTTCATTATACAGATGTGGTGGTATACCATACCAGAGTCTATCATGACTGTGCTATCCACACAGTTCCAAAAGAACTGGAAAAGTTTGGCATTGCAGCTTAATATAACTTAGTAAAACAGGGCTTTCGACTATTTAAGAATGATCGTTAACTTAGTTCATGAAGTGATCATTGTCATGTTGCAGGATATTTTGTCATCCCTGGTCTCTGTTCTCCTGTGCCAGTAACAACCTGCTCATTATCATGATGCTGGTAAAACTCCCTCAAATTTCCAGAACGCCCCCAAGGGAGCAATACTGTCCCCTTGAGAACCAGTTGACAACCAAAATTAATTTCCCTCAATGATTTCCAAAACATCCTCTAGGGGGCGACATCACCTCTCAAGAACCAGGTAGACCAATCAATCAACCATCATCTCCTAGCCGGGACTTCATTATTCCCCATCTCCCCAATAAATCCAGCATTGGATTTGTGAGGAAGAAAGGGGAAATAGTTATTGGGTTGGCAGTCAGCAGGATCCAATACATCATCATGCCTCTCTTTGGCCAATGGTCTCCTTTCTTCCCCAGGGGGGTGGGGAGGGGATTCCAGAGGTTGGAGCCAGCTGCTGGTGTTTCTTCCACACTCTGTTGAGTGTCTTCTCTGTAAAGGACTGCTCAACCACGGCATAAAGAACCTACCCTGGAGCCACCCCAGGAACTAGAAAAATAAAATCCTTTGCTAGAACAATGATGTTCCAAGAATAGAAAGAAAAACAGGTACCATGGAAGCATTGATCTGACTTGTCGGCATTATAGAAGGTTCCATCTCAGAAAAATACAGGGACCTGCCAGCTCAAAAACATTTTGGGGATCCAGAGGAAGAGATATGTTTGAATTCTTTTTTTTTTTTTTTTTTTTGCCAAAATAAAGGGCAAGTTGTTGAAACTTGCACTTTACTCTCCCTTCCACCAACACACTAAAAACAATAACAACAACAACACAATGCTTGGTGGCCCTCTTGGAATTTTGGTGGCAATTTGTACGATGGTTGGGAGACTTGCTTTCACACATCAGCAGAGAAAACTCTAAGGCTGCTGGGGCCCCATGCAAAAGGAAGTTTCCTAGCTGGCCCAAGATGTAGTACAAAGGACTCTGCCATTTGGGTCTTCTAACCCAGTGATCCAGGATTCTCAAAAGTGGTGAACATGCTACAATTTACTTGTCTGTTCTCCTATTGATGAGTATTTAGGTAGTTCCCAGTTAGGAGCTATTTCACAGTGCTTCTGTGAACATTCTTGTTTATACCTTTTGGTATTCATTTGTTAGATAAATACTTTTGAATGAAATTTTGAATCTGTAGGCATATATTCAGCTGTAGTTCATATGGCCAGGCTATTTTCCAGTGATTCTAAGGGAACTCCTGTTTTTCTCCTCTGCTCTGGTCGCTCTACTCAGACACCACGCAATTCTCCAACTGGCAGACACCAGCTGTCTCAGTTATTCTCTCTCTGGATAATCTCAGAAATAGCCACCTGGACAGTAATTAATAGTTTTAACATACATTTGTACATTCAGGAATCTAAGAGGTCTTTTGTTGTTTTGCTCTGCAGATGTTAACTGATTAATCTCTCTTATCTCCTCCTTCCAACCTCTGGCCTGTTTAATTTAATGTTGCACAGCTCAGAAATGTTTTCCTGTCCTATAAAATGTCCTGACGAAGAGGAAATCTTTTAATTGGCCTACAAGAGACTTTTTTTTTCTTTTCATGCGTGCTTATAATAAAATGTTGGCATGTGCTGATAACTAAACTGTCCAATGAAGGTTTTTTGGTTTTGTTTGCTTGTTTGTTTGTTTGTTTTTACACACCAAGAGCCAGTAGAGCAGGGTCATTATGTGTAATTGTGCAGGGTGTCATTCTATGCCTTGATTTCTGAACCCACATATTCTTATTACAGACGAAACAACACTGCTTGAGAACACAGACCACATCTAGGACAGTACTGTCTTTTTGAGGCAGTCTTCATCTGGTACCATCTCTGAAACTTCTACAGGCCATTCCACAATCCTAGAGGGCCATCCATTTTTAGGTAATGAGGAAAATAAAAGGACTAGCAAATCCCAGCAGGCAAGGTTTCTCCATGCTTTTACAGTGTCACACTAGAGAGCTGTCTACCAGACCAGATGTTACTTTGTGTGAGTTACTATGTAATTGTTGATGAGGGTATAGACTTGGGAAAGTTATGGAAGATTCTCAAGTTACAGATGAGTTTTGTCTAGCAGAAAACAACCCTGAAAGGCATAGGCCAGTTTTGTGTCAAACTTTTCAACGTAATTCCACCTTTCTTTTTTCCCACTGTCTAAACATACCCCTTCCTCAAAGTACACCCTTGAATCAGCTTTATTCTTTTGCTGGTTCTCTCATTAATGGGTTAAATAATATCACTGACGCATACTCTCAATGCTTTTGTGTGAAGGTCATGTTTTCAACTTTTAAAAAATTATACTGTGAAAACAGTAAATAAAATCCGGGGAGGGTAATGCTGGCAGAAATAGGACAGAAAAAATAACACCGACTCCAATGAAGGCAAATTGATGACCTTTCCCAGTGGGAAAGATCTATCGTAATCAATCTGTCACCAGTGACTGGGAAGTGGGACATTGGATGTGTGAGACCTTATTCACACTATCTGCTTGAGTTCCGTAACCAGATACCATTTCCACGTGATGATAAGCGATGCTGGGCCTGCCCACTTGATGACTTGGTGGTCTGATAAGACACCACCACTTGGGATACTGTGGCCAATCATTTGGGCTTCATAGAAACCACAAATAACCCAAGAGCTAATTCTCAGAACAGGAGGTCATGATAAACCCCAGGTGTACACCTACTACTGTTTACCAGAGGGCCACAGACTACCCCTAAGAGGCAATGGGACACCATCCTGTTAAAAATTCTTGCTGTGCTGCTGTGGCTAAACCTATAACCTCGAACGAAGTTCAGTCTGCACCCATTAAATGGGAATAACAGTAGCTTCCCTGAGCACAGTTAGGAGGGTCAAAGGATTTTATGTTTTTATATTGTTTGAACCTGGTCATTGCTTCCAAGTTCAGCATTTGCGAGCCTTCCAAATACCACGCACCAGGTCTTAAACTCCGGCCAAGCTCTACCAAGGCCTGCCCCTCTCGCACCGCCCAGGGATGACGTCATTGACCGAGGTCTCTAATGAAATTATCTCCCGGCCTGCTCGGCTCATCCTCCCATTCTCCGGAAACCTACAACTCCGGCACTTGGCCTCCGGCTTTAGGTTATTTCTCCTCTCCATAGCCCCAATCCCTTCCCTCCCATTCTCCCACCTAAATCTTTCGACTCTTCTCGCCTTCCTTCAAGCTAGTAATGTTCGGTTCTTCCCGCTTGCTCTTGGGCGAATTCCTCAAAATCGTCTCCTCTTCATTAATCGCCTCCCTAGCTCGCCCTTCAGTTCCTTCCTTCTAAATCCCATTACCCGCGCGCGGCCTTTCGGCTGTTTCCGCCTCCTGCCACCCACACCGACGCTACCTTCGGATCTTTCCGGATCACCACAGTTCCTTATTGTTTTCGCTCCCGATCCGCTTCGGCTGTTTCCGGCTCCTGGGGCCACGCCCACTTTCCTTCTAGCCCCGCCCCTCGCCGTCTTCGGCTCTTTCCGCCTCTTCCCGTCTCCCGCTCTGCAACTCTCGGCTTTTCTCGTCTTCCCTCGGCCTCACTCTCTCCATTTCGGCTCTTTCCGCCGCCCTTCGAGCGAGTGGCCCGTACCCTCTCCGCCACGTGACGCGGCCTCCACCTCCCAGATCCCCTCCCACCTCGCTCTTCCTCCCGCCTCAGCCTCCCAGCCCGTCCGGGCCGCGCCGCCATTTTGTGTGAATTTCTGACTGCGGCGGGGGCCAGGCAGCCGGGGCACACGGCGGGCGGGCAGACAGACAGACAGTCAGCCCGTCTCCTCGGCCCGTTTTCTCTCCCTAAAATCCTTTTTTTATTTTTTAACTCCCCTCCCCCGCTCGCTCTCCTCTTCCCTTTTCCCCCTCGCTTGCTCCACTGCGCGCGGCTCGCGCTAATTACACCCAACCACCCACCAGTGTCCGTGTCCCCCGGGTGTCCCGCTCCCGGGCCCGCGGGTGTGTGTGTGTGTGCGGGGGGCAGGGGGAACTCTCGCCCGGATGAGGGCCCCGCGCCCGTGAGCGAGTGACCCCCAGGGGCGGGCTGCAGAGAAAGCAGGCGGCGAGCGCCGGCCTAGGCCGCGCGGCCTACGCGGAGGTCGGCGCAGAGGTGATTCCGAAACCGAAAAAATATATGCCCATTCCTATGAGGAGCCCTGAGAGCTGAAGTGTGCCCCTCCCGCCACGCCCAAGCAGTCCTTCTCGGTGCATTAACACCCCCTCCCCCCCAAAGGAACTATGGAGGCCGCGCCCGGGACCCCCCCGCCGCCGCATCAGAGTCGCCGCCGCCGCCAACACCGCCGCCGCCGTCAACGCCTTCGCCTCCTCCGTGTTCCCCCGGCGCCTGCCCGGCCACCCCGCACCTCCTCCACCACCGCCTCCCGCTCCCTGACGACAGGTCAGGCCCCCGGCCCGGCCGGGGCGGTGTCCCCGGGGGAGGAAGAGGAGATGGAGGAAGGGGGGCGGCCGCCATGTTGGGCCGGGCGGCGGCGGCGGCGGCGGAGGCGGAGGAGGAAGGGCGGGGTCGGTGGGTGTCTCTCGCTCGCTCGCTCTTTCTCGCTTGCTTTCTCTCCTGGCCTCATGCGTTCACCCCCCTCGCGGCGCTCGCCCGCTCTCCCTCGCTCTCGCTCTGTCTTTTTTGGGCGCCATGCTGAGGGGAAGGTGAGGAGGCGCCCCCCGGACCCCCGCGCCCGCCCTGGGGAGGGGGCGCCAGGGGGGCCGCGGAGGCCCGCGGGGGTCTTGGCTGCCCCTGCGCCCGGAGCTGGCAGTCATGGGCCCGCCTGCCCGTCGCCTGGCTTCGGGGACGGGGATGGGGGAGGGGCCCCCGGACCCTTTTTCGGGGGATCTCGAGCAGCAGCCCCGCTCTTAGGGGTTTGGAGTTGTGGGGGTCCCCCAGTCCCCGGCAGTATCCTTTCTCCTGGGGGAGGTCTTCCCTAGTCTACTTGGAGAGGTTTCTTAGCTTACTTAGGCAGAAAGTGGGGGTTCGTTTAGTCCTCCATCCTCCTACGGTGTGGGGGGTCCTTTGGGGGGGCTCTTTTACGCTTTTTTTTTCCTGGGCGGGAGGTGCTTCCTAGCTATTACGTAGAGGGCAAAAAAGGTGGGGGATCTCTAGCCTCTTTGATGGAAGCCCCTGCCTCTTTTTGGGGAGAAGACCCTCATGTTTTTCCTTAAAAAGAGGGGTCTTCTCGCTTTTCATAGGTAGGTGTTGCGGGTTTTTTGGGGGGACGGGAAAGATTTGGTTTCCCTGCCTTGGAGGAGAGAGGAAGTTGGTTCCCTTTCAACTGGGGTTCCCTCCTCTTTAGGGCTAACGTGGGGCGCCATCCCTTCCGGGAGATAAAACGAGGTTCTCTTGTGCTTTGGCAGGGGGTGAAAGGGAGCGCCCCCTTCTCGTTTATTAAGTGCGAAATGGGCTCGCCCCACGCCCTTCTCTGGAGGGTGATAGAGGGGCCAGCCTCGTGCGTTTCAGGGCAAGGTTGGGACCCCGTTTTCCTGGTACATCAAAAGGTTGGGGTGCAAGGTTCACCCACTCTTTCCTGCTAGGACAGGGGAAGAGGTAGCTAGAGAGTGGATTTAGAAATGGAAGGAGGGTTTCAGCCGGCAGGAAAGTGAATCCGGGGGGAGTGGGGGTGGGGCGGGGAAAAGGACACGCTGGACAGAGGGGCTGCCCGGGTCGCAGCCCGGGCTGGGGAGTTCCTGAGGACCCTCTAGACAGGAGTCTTAGCTAGGGGTTCCCTGCCAGGCACCACGGCCCCTTCTCCCCACTCCCACCTCCCCTTCTCCCTTTCTCCTTCACAGACCATACTTTGCCTTTTAAAAGAAATGCCACCCACATTCAGAGACACAAGTGCAGCAGTTTGGTGAGCTTTTACAAAAAAATTTTTTTTATTTTGTTCTGTTTTGTTCTAATTAAATGTATCGTCCTGGGAATCGCAGCCCATCGCAGCCTGACTCCAGTTCAAGGAAATAAACAGATTAGCAAAGGTCTGTTCGCTAAGCCCACGTTGGGGCTTTCGGGCCCCCTCTTGGGGGCAGGTGCATTACTCAAAGGTGCTTACACGCTTTATTCGACCTCTAAGGAGTTCTCTTATGTCAGAAGTGTATGTCTTACAATGGGTTGGGATGGTAAGTAGCCTCTTTTATTGAGTAATTCAATTATCTCCCTCTTTTTGTCCCTTTCCTGCCTGCCTTCCTCCTCGCCTTTAGACCAAAGTGATGCTTGAGTAAATTTATATGTTCAAATCAGGATTCTAACCCTGTTGAACCCTTTTAGACTTGCACATCCTTTTGATGTTTAATTTTTTAAATTTGATGTACACAGTTTTCTCCAAAAAAAAAAAGTGTGTTACTGTAACATGACAAAAACCTAGGTAAAAGGCCCATATGTTTTCACGCCCTTGGTATCCCTCTTGTCATTTCAATCTGATGCTTTGTCTCCAGCCTTCATCTTTGAAGAAACTGGATCCTTCAAGTCCATTTGCAGGAGACAAGGTTACCGAATTTGGTTTATGCTACTTGCATTCAAGTTAATGTTCTCCCTCCCTTCAGCCCCCACTCCCCCAAAAGATTGTGGTTCAAGTAGATCCAATTTTCTCATTTTACTCCAATGTCTCTTATGGTGATGGACGTTTAAATTAAGCAAGTCATTTGTAAAGTACTGTTTAAGCACCAAATCTGTAAAGTGTGTCAAGCCCCAAGCTCCTCTCCCTGTCTCCACTGTTCCTTTGTTCGAAAGCACATGCCTGACCGTGAAAAGTTGTTGCAAACGTGTTACACGCCCAGTCATGGTGGAGAGAACACTTCCTTCGGCCCCGAGTGCCCCCTCTCCTACACGTACAAGGAAAAAACAGCAACAGAAATGACTTGCAGAACCAAACACTGTACTTCTGATGTGTTTTACAAGCATAAGTTCTCCTGTTAAAAGACAAAACACGTTGAAGTTCCATTTTCTCTTGCCCACTTTTGGTCCCTGACATACTTTGTTAGAGAAAGCTTTTTAACACACAGCCCACTTCTCCAAAAGATCCTGTTTCCTTTTTTCCATTCTTAGGAGAAGAAAAAAGTTCACTCACATTCAGATGAGGAAACGTGTAAATTGCAATTCAGTGGGCCACTTGTTCTTCCTCTCAATGTGTTCACAACTGCTGGGAAGTGGTGATCTTAGGTATGTAAAATCAATTGTGGGAGGAAGAAGTGTCCGCACAGTACAGTATCCTGCAAAAAATGTCTGAAGCACAAACTGAACACACTGTCCAGTGCTCAGGGTCAACCGAAATGAATTGCATTTAAAGTTTCCCCTCATTTTGTGAAATTCCAAGCGCAGAAACTGGATGCTAACAGTGAACCTTCCAAATTTTAAGAGCTACTAAGACGTAGAAGGATGCTTATTTAACTTAATTTTTAAAATGAAATGTTAAGGAAATGAGATTTTTTTATAAGTGAAAATTTGAGCAGTCACTTATTTAAAAGTATTTCCCTAAACATTTAAAAAGCGCTCAGACATATCAACACAAGGGTTTATTATTTTTTCATTCTCGAATCTATCAAATCCAAGAAACCCCAGTAATTATGTCAAACTATTTCGATAGCTTTTGTTTTTGAAATGTCACAGTACTGCCTTTTTTTCCCGCACAAACTGATGTACCAGTATTAGTTAAAATTCAAATTAATGGATGTTGCAAAAAAACAAAAACAAAAAGGGTGTCACTCAGAATCCCTGATTTAACAGCAACTCTTATACACTTGTAATCTTTAAAATTTTTATATTCTTTCGGGAGAGTTTTTTTTCTGAAAGCAGAAATCTCCCAGTAGAAACAAAATCAGTAGTGATCAGGAAAACAGATATTCAAGTCCTAAAACTCCTTTTTCTTACTCAAATTTGCTCCCCCAAAAGGGCTTTCTAATTCAGTCTGTCCTATCTCCCAGGTGGTTTGCGATTGGCTCTGAAAGTTTGAATTTTTGGTTATTGACAGGTCAGAAATTTTTTACATAGAGCTATTTTTGAAAGTCACAGTGGTGGCTTTCCTTTGCTAGAAAGGCCAATCCCAAGGGAAAATTGTATTGCATCTGTAGAAATGAAGGCTTTCCCAGCTCTTGATTACCTGGCAAGTTGGAGATGAATGGTTGACTTTGAATTTGTATGTTTCTGTCCAGTTGAATGGAGACAGTTTCAATGGGGCTGGTTCAGTACTTTTACCATTTAATAACGCCTCGACCTCTGCTTTTTTCCTGATAGGAGAGAATTGGATGTCAGGGTTGCCCTGTTTGTTCACTTCTGTCATGTTTTTGTGGCTCTCGGGTCCCAGAACCATCTTGTTGTATAGGCCAGGTCCAGGCACAGTCCATACCTCTACAGCGAGCGAAAAGTGCCAGTGAAACCATTTCTCAGTCTCTATGGAGAGCTTTAGGTCGAATCTAATTTTTCTCTTTGTGAACGGTATCTTCTAGTCCCGAGTGACTGGTTCTGACCCACGTTAGGAGGCTGAGTGACAGAAGAATTTAGAGCAAATGATAGTTGAAATGGCTGAGTTTCTAAACGAGCAAAGCACTTGCTTGTACCTTGGCAACAGAACTGACACAATAGCAGAGAGGAGGATGGTTCAGAGACTTGTCGATGTTTAGTAAGCCGATCAAGGACTCGGCAGCGGTCTGCTCCTAGTGGAGGGAATCCTGTCAGAATAAATGGTTCGAGGCTGGGTTCATAATTAATACCTAATGGAAAGATGGAAAAACTGCCTCTTTTTTCAGGTGGCATATAAAGTTCATATGGATAAGTTAAGGAAAACGTTTGGAGGGAGCTAGAATTATGGATTTGGCTTTCCAAATTTATCACCCTAGTCTTTGCCACAGACCTCTCTCGCTTTTGGTAGTTCATGAGGGTGCAGTCTTGAAGATGTTGCGTGAGGTTTTTTTCATCGATTTGGTAACAATATGAGGTTATGTGGACAGTTTTTAAATAAATTCTTGACTCAGTTGATGACGAAATGAAGGGCATGGTGGGTATAGACGTCGCTGCTTCCTGCTGTTGAAGTAATTCTGTAGCAGAACACAGGTTATTTGCTTGGAGCATAGTTTGCTTCTCCCGGCCACATTGCTCTGGATTTTTCTCATGTGGATTTCTTTGTCATTTCATGTGTATGTGAACTGGTGACTCAGCTCCCTATTTGGAAGGCAAGTGGTGACATCCTGAATATCAGAGGGGGTGTGGCAACAGGATATGAAGGAACACTGTGGGCTTTGAAGGCAGATAAGCTTGTGCTCAGGTTCGGCCCTGCCTGCAGTGTGCAGCGGGCATGGATGATAATGCCCACTCCTCGTCATTGTGGTCAAAGGGACATAAGCAGGACACCCACACAGCGCCTGGTGTCCAGTGAGTCTTGGTTTCTTCATCTCCCTGCCATCCCTACTGGAGGGTAATGCTAAACAACACTTGAACTGTGCTGTATAAATAGAAGTAAGAATGACATCTGTGCTTTTGAAGGAGCTCAGTTTATCTTTCACTTCCTAGGGTTCTGGTCAGCTTGTTCAATTGCAAGGAACTGACTGGGGTGGAACCTGAATGGAAGCCATCTTAGTTAGGCATTTCCTGCTTGCTCAGTGTCCTTATTATAGATGCGAGAACAGTCACACACTGTCTTGAGCTTATGCTGACTACCTTCCTGTGTTCATCTTTTGCAATTAGGATGTGAGTCAGTGCTGTAACCTTGATAGGCCTCCTGAGAGCTGGGAAAACAGGGCCCTAGCACCTCTCCCACTGCTGACCAGTCACATCACCTTCAGGTACTTTAAAACTCTCCAGAGTCTCTCAGACGAGCAGGGTCTGTCCCAGCTCCAGGATTCTCCCACCCGTTGGTAATTTGGCTGAGTCGGTTGAGGTTTTGTTTGTTCATTCAGCCAGGCTTGTCCCATGCTTTGCTTGGAGCAAAAATGTTTTTGGGAGTGTGCAAGGAGCCCTTCTCTCCTGAGGACTTTTTTAGAGTTGGGTGGGGGCTGGTACCGCCTTTACGATGCCTTGTATTCCCTTCCCTTGCCTGACCTTCTGCAGCTTCTGGCCTAGGTGAGGGGTTGCTGCTGCTTCTGCAGCTCCCCATACCCAACTTAAAAATGAGTTATAAAGTTAGACGGAGTGGCTGGATCACAGGCAGATTATCAGAAACCTTGGCTCAGCAGGTAGCCAAGCGCCTGGTTCCCTTGTGCTAGTTGTCCTGCGGGTGGTCCCAGAAATTTTGGGATTGCACAGCTTTATACAGCATAGATGCTGCCTGTTCCGCCACACCAGGCTTGGCCTTCTGGTAGAGAGATGGTGGGAGTGATGGATGGCCATGGACGTGGGACTCAGGCAGACCAGAAGTGACTCGTGAGTGACTCCTCAGTCTCCTGGCCTTCTCAAAGATATGATAGTGCCCAGCTGTCATGTGAAGGTCAAAAGATTACCTCCCAGGGGCCTTCTGAGTGCTTTCCTGCTTAAGTTCACTTCAGCCCTATGCTGAGAAACAGAGATGAAGTCTCTTGTCCAAAGTCACAGAGCTAGTGGATGTGGAGGTAGAGTAGAACCCAGGCAGCCTGTACCCAGACCTGAGCTCTGTACCCGTGTGCTGTCTTGGATCTGGTATGTTTCTGTTTCAAACTGCAGTATGTAGCTGTTAGTGGAATGTGAAGTCCGTTTATTGATTTGTCTCCTACATTTGAAAAACAGAAATGGAAAAAGAGAAAAAGTACAGCAAAGGTTAAATGTGCCTTCGTGACACTTCTGAGAGAAATGTAGAGGAGGAGAGGTGAATCAATATCAGTGTGTGAGCGCCGCTCCACGTAGGACAGGGACAGGCGCACTCCGGCCCTGGCCACAGTCAGCCCACCACCCTGTAATTGTAAGTGGGGTTTTATGGGAACACAGACACCCCATTCGATGGTATCTTCTGTGAGTGCTTTTTCGCTAGACAGCATAGTTGAGTAGTTGGGACATAGACTGCCTGCCAAATCTAAAAGTTATTTACTCTCTAGCCCTTTAAAGAAAAAATTTGCTGGCCCCTACAACTGGCATGATGTGCCTGGTGTCCGGTGTGTCTGCACAGCAGCTGTTGTCATTTTTGTTTTGGTGGCAGAGGTGGTGCGAGAGAATGGAAGGGCACACGGGTATGTTCTTTAATGTTGGCCACAGAGTGAGCGGGGCTATGCTAGTGCCCTGCGGGGACCTGCAGCGGCCCCATCATCCCTGTGTCCCGCTCCTTCCAGTGGATGTGGAGGCCCAAGCCTGGCCTTCTGAAGCTGTAAATTGAAGGGATTTTCATTCATTAGAAGCAAGCAGAGACACTCTGGATCACAGCTGCAACATCCTTGGTATGGCCTGACCCAAGGGAGCTGGGCTCAGATGAGTGTCACTTGGCTAAATGTCCATTGCAGGTGGCTTGGAGTATTGCCCTGCTCATTTTCCTAACAGACACCAGGGCTTATGTTTCCTTGGGATTCCAGGATGCCATTGCTCGGGGCCCCAGAGCTAGCTGGGGAGCTGCAGCCTCAGCAGCAGAGGTGGGCCGCCTCCCTGGGGGCAGGGGGCCACTGGCAGCTACTTTCATCCGCTCTGTTGATAAAGCATCGGGCTGCACTCTCGTCAGTCACCCTCCTGCCTATCAGGAAGCCCTCAGCAAACATGCAGCGAATGAGTTGTGACTGAGGTCAACCCCTCGGTGACCTCGTGAGAGTTTTAAGTGATCCATGTTGATGCCTGGGAAATGGTCCAATGTCTCTGTTGATGAAATTGACAAAGAGGGTGTGGATAGCTGAGGTTGATTGTGCATGTGTGTAGAATATATCTGGAGTACCTGCCCAGGCTTTGCTGGACTCTGGGAAACTCGTGGGTGACTGCTAGCCTCTTTTTTCTCAGCCCACGAGGCTCCTGCAGGTGACCTGAAGTTAACAAATAGTTATGTACAGATAATTGCAGTTCTTCATAAGGTATTCTTCAGTGGTATATCGACACGAAATCTTAGAGACCTAGGTCCAGTGTCTTTTAAGAGAAAATATTAATACTTATTTGGTTGAATGAAACCAAATTGATTCCTCTGAAAAAATTATAAACAAGAAGTCTTAGTTCACAAGTTAAATGATTACATTTTCCTCTCTGGGATAAAAAATTGTGCTTCCTTGGATGCATCATTTCGACTTTAAGCAGTCTGCAGCATGGTTGGGGTCAGAAGGTGATTAAGAAACTCTTTGTTGCTGAGAAGCAAGTTTCAGAGGCTGATTGACAGGAGAAACTTGGATCAGAGAGATACTTTTTTTATCAAGCCACATGACCTGTTTTCAGAGCGAGTGGGAGTGGAGGAATAGCTGCTTAGGCAAAGAAAATGACACTTTGACTCTGAGATTCTTGTCACAGGCTGGCTTTGCTTCTTGGTCAGCTTCTTTGAAGCTCTGCAGAAATGCTCTGCCTACATGGTTTGTGTGCTGGGACAAACCCCAGTGTGGATGCTGCGCTTCTAGGGGTGAAGCGGTCCTTCTTATGTTCAGGGGACCTGGAATTTACTTCCCTTGGATTCACATTGCTTTCTCTCCTTGGGATGAGTCCCATTTGGCTTTTCACTAGGATTCCTTGGACCTTTCTGTGCACTTCCTTAATTTTCCAAATGTCTTTGGTCAGATTTCTGAATGTTCCAATTCCCCTCATTCAACGTTGGAATGACATTTCTTTGCATAGGGATAGTTTTTACTCCGACGAATTGGTTCTGGGCCAATTCAGTGCTAAGTACTTGACTTACGTGGTCTCGGGGAATTGTTCCCACAAGAATTCCATCCATCCCAGCGGTTCCACCACTGTGCCTTCCCTTCACAGTTGAAACTGGGGCACAGAGTGTTTAAGGAATTTGCCTAATGTCTTAGTACCTCACTTTGGCATTTCTTGGAATACTGTTTCATTTCATCTGTTTTCTGTATGTGGGTCTTATTATGAATTTCAGGGGAGGAGTTGTCAGGTGGCTTGATTAGTAAATTATTCTTTTTCAAGTAATTTCTAATTGTCTGAAGGGTGGTGGTTAAGAGCCGAGACTGGAGTCAGAAAGCCCTGGATTCAGGTTCCAGTTCTGCTGCTCTCTGCTGTGACCCTATAGGCAAAATTTCTTCCTGTCCCTGAGCTTCAGTTTGCTTCTCTGTAAAATGAGCAACTAACGAATCGCTGTGCAGGTTTGTTGGTGGGTTTCAGTGAGAGCCCAGGAGAAGCGAGAGCTCAGGAGCAGGGTGCCTGACATGGAACCCATTGCTACAGAGTGTTTGGAATGAATACTTCCTACCGCTCTTAGGCCTTATAAGACCCTGAGCGTGGGTGTTGTAGCTGAGGAGACCAGGTTGGAGAGGGGAGGCCTTGGTGAGGCATGATGGTGGGTCTTTACCTGGGACTCCAGCTCTCTGCTAGGAAATTAACTCTTGAGGACCTTGATACATCACTTCTCACCTTGCCATGGTTGTCCCCACTCAGGACATCTTTTCTTTTTTAACTTTTTATTATGGAAATTTTCTAACATATTCAAGAGAAAAGAAAATAGTATCATAGGTTGCCATATACCCGTCACCCAGCTTTAATGGTGATACACATTCTGCCAGTTTTCGTTCATCTCACTGCCTCCCCCATTTCCCTTGCATATTTTGAAGCAGATCACAGATCTTATCCCATTTCACCTGTAAAACTTTCAGCACGAATCTATAACTTAAAATATTTTTAAGCATAACCACAAAACCATCATCTTGCCTGACAAAATTGAAAATAACTAATGTCTCAAATACCCAGTCTGGGTTCAGATGTCTCGTTCCCCCCCCACACACTGACTTCTGGTAATGGGTGTGTTCACATCCGGGCACTGGGCAAGCTGTCCTGCTCCTGTTGAAGTGAGGGGTTCAGGGTGCTGGTGGTCAGGCTTCTCTTCCTGTGTTCGTCTGTGCTTGCTGCTCGGGTGGTGTCTGTGATGTGAGCATGTTACCGTGGAAGTGGTATGATGTCACAGAGTGAGTTATGACCACTGCTGAGAATTTTGAGGGACAGGGCGACACAGAGCCCATTTGCTCTTGATTTCTGGTCGATGAACCTAGGTAGTAAGGACACTAAAAACATGTGCAAGACCCAGAGGTTTATTTCAAGACTTTCCTGCCTCTGAAAATCCCTCAGCGAGGTTCTCTTCCCCAGGGCTGCTTCACCGCGTCCTAAATTGAGGGAGAGGCTTCGAGGCCTTCCCCGGGCACAAGCCCTGGGCCAGTTTTCTCCAGGAAAGGCTCCGTGCCTTTGCTCCTAGTACGAGACTGGCCCACAGGGTCAGACTGGGGGCTCCTGGACTTCAGCATTTAAGCCTGTCCTTAAACATTTGAAGAGGTGGAGCCTCCTTGTAATTTTGTAATTTTGTCCCTAGTTAATGGGTCATTCAGAGCCTACCCAGGCAATTTGTTGAGAGTTTGGGCAGTTAATGATCATAACCCTGACCTCCACATTAACCTAGCCGCCTCTTGTCAAGGGCTCTCATGATCTTCAGGTAACAGCCACTGCTCCCATGAGTTTCCATCTTCTTTGTTGTTTTTTACACGTCTGTCTGTGTCTGTCTCTGTCTCTGTCTCTTCTGGTAAGCCAGGCAGATCCACAAACCCAGGTCCCTTTCGCTTCCATCCAGCTCTCTGGTCTAGAGAATTTCCGTGTTGCCAAGCTTTGTTTTTGTAAGGGGCCTTTGTCCCTTCTCCCTAGGCTGTCCTCGTGCTTCCCTCCCGTTCAGCCACGTGGTTACTTTCTGGTACCATCTAGATTAGAGCCGAGGAAGGGTTGCTGCTGCTTTTCAGTGTCATCAGCAGGATTTGTTGGGAGAGGACAGCGCATACGGTTGGGGCGAGAGAAGCGGGACCTTGTTGGCCCCAAAGAGAAGTTGGCTGTAGCTTCTCCTGGGAAGTGAGAAAACACTTCCCAGTCGGTATCCAGCCAGTTGAGGGTGATGCATGTAGAGGCGCACTCATGCTGGCTGATCCTTAAAACTAGCAGCCACGGATTGCCTGGGACTTCATGCCTGCCCCCTGTCAAGGGCTTTATCCACATTATATCCTTTAATCCTCACAAGCCCTTGGGGACTACTGCAGTTTTCCCATTCTGCAGATGAGATAACCAAGGCCAAGGTTACGTGTGCTGAGAGCACAGCACACCTAGGGCACAGGCAGCTGGTTGGGTTACTTGGTCTGCAGAAAAAAGCCAGATGCCCCACTCCGCAGACTGGTGGGTGGGGCCAGCCTACTCTGAAACGTGGTGAAAGTGCTGCATTTGCCAGACCCCTGGTGTGTGATGAACCTAACACGCTTCTGTGCCCTCTGGAGCTGGCCGATGAGGCATTCCTCAGAACGGGCCTGAAGAGAGGAGATGGCTGTCTCCAGCTCTGCGAGTGGACGCTTAGAAGCCCTGGAGCCTGGTCCAGGACACACCTGGCAGAGCTGACTCTAAGCAAGGTGTTGGCAGTGGCAGGCCAGCCCTAGGCAGCCATTCTGGGGCACTGTGTAGGGAGCGAGGTGGCCGTGACCCAGGTGGTGCCACAGGGCTGTGCACGCGGTCTCGAGAGGGCTTGGCAGGGCTGGATGGAAATGATTAGCGCAGTGGGGCGTCCCCCACTTTTCTTGGGGGATTATGTCACAGTCTGTTAAGCGTGCTCCCTCGGTACTTAATCCTACTCTGACACGGATTTTGCCGACAGCCTGTCACGTGGCCGTCGTTTTGTGGAGACTGCCTCTGTGCAGTCGTGTTGGTGGCCCACAGGGTTTCCACCGCTCCCGTTGGCTCGATTTTCTTTCTGTTGAAGGGAGTCTGAAGAAAATAAACCTCAAATTCATGCAGGGCATGTAGCTAGACCTCTCCAGCATTAGCGGAGGGCACCCCTCAGGTGACCAGAGGTTAGCCTAGGCTCTGAGGAGTTTGAGAGCCTGGCGTGACCAGATAGCACTGAGAATGCCCAGTGGTCAGGCGAGTGTCACCATCTCAGTGTCCCTTCTGGTATCCTGTTCCCCTTTATAAATCGCCAGCAGTTCTTAAAATCCTATTTATTTTTCACCACCTCTCACTGTAAGGAAACAGTTTCAAGTATTCACTGTCTATTTTGTAAAAAGGTTTGTAAGAAGTGATACAGCAGATTCTCGCGGAGCCCAGAAGTGCTGGGGCTGTTGTTACAGAGGAGGCAGAGAACCCCTTTTTGGCTGAAAGTCTGTGGACTGGACCTGCCTTGTTAAGTCCTCTGGAATGAAAGACTTTCTTCCGCAGCCATTCTTGATGGTGGCGAAGGCTTTGGAGTTGCACGGATGGTCTTTGTGGTTCAGCCCCTGGGTGTGAGAGCTAGAGCAGCCTGTGCCTTCGCCCAGGCCACCATGTGGCAGCAGGACAGGGATGGAGACCTCAGCTGACCCTGTGCAAGACTTCTGCCTGCCCTACCCTGGTGTCCCCGCCCAGGAGCGGGCACAGGTGAGGGAGAGTCGGGGGTGCTGTGTCATGGAGGCTGCCTCGTGGACTGGCTTTTCACGATTTGTATCTTTTCCTATGAGGACGATGTAGACAAGGAGGTGCTCAGGGACCCGGCCGGAGAACACGCTCAGAAATGTTTGTGGCGTCAAGTGGGCAGTGGACGAGTGGCCTGCCCCTCCGCTCCCCCCTGCTCTGATTAGGAAGAACGGGCTTTGAGCCAGGAAATAAGTCCATTGCTGGCTTTTTCTTTGTCACCTCCTGGCTCTCTGACCTCAGCAAGTGCCTTCACCTACCCTCCCTCATGTTCGAAAAGAGAGGGTTGATGGTGTCCACTGTTCCTTCCACTGTGGCTGCTCCTGGTACCGGGAGGGTCTCTTGCTATTGGCCATCTTTGGCTTTATTTTCTTTCATCTGGGCTTCTGGAAGCCCAGGCAGTTCCTGTCCCACTGTGTTCCTTCCATTCCTGCACTGGGATTCTGGGTACTTTGTGCCCATGTTCCTCTCAGCTTTATCCTTCCCAGACTAAGTGTCGAGAGTGACACCTTTCTTTCTAGCTTTTCTTCATGGAGCACCAGCCTCTCCCTCTGGTTTGTTCCTGGGCCTTCCCTGGCTCCGTTGCGTCTGTCTGTCTGTCTAGTCCCTCTGTTTCTCCCAGTATTTCTCCCGAGGTGTGGCCACACCACAGTGTTCCCATCAGGGACACACGCCGAATTTGTTCCGGGAACCACTCTCCCAGTGTCTTCCACAGCTCCTGGCAGCCATTGGCTGGTGAGCTCACCAAAACCAGTTTCCCCACTCAGGTGGCACTTGCTTGTGCTGTGGGCAAGGCCATTCTGGCAGTCGCCTCTGTGCCATGAGAGCTTTGCTCGGATCTTGCTCCTCCGGTGGGCCGCACCCATGCACCCACACACCCACACACCCACACACCCACACCGGAAGGTGCCTCACTCGCCAGGAATGTTCCTCCCTGTTGTTTGTTTGGAGTCTTCCCTGTGGGGCCGCCCAGGGCAGCCTGGCCCTTTACAAGGAGGCAGCGGCAGCACGAGGCGCACGTCGGCTGCCTCTCTGTGTTGTTTTGTGTCCTGCATTCTGTGTTTGAGAGCTGCCCTTGACCTCTGTTGTGTCTGTGGGGCTGGACCACTTGGGTCTTAAACCAAACGACCCTCCAGAACTGGGCATGAGAGTTAATAGAAAGGCTCCTCTCGAAGGTCTTGACTTGGGGGAGCAGCACCAGGGCAGACAAAAGGAGTGACATGAGTAAGAGGGCTGTATGGTAGCCTCGGAGAAGTGGTCAGTTTGTTGTTTTGCCACAAAGCCCGTTAGAGCCCTCCGGGGCCCCCAGGACAGCTTGCCTGACAGCTTGTTCCCGTACGGACCCCAGCAGCTGAGGCCTTTCTACCTAGATTAGTTCCCTTTGTCAGCAGCCTTTTGGGGGTGGGGGTTCATCACGTTACTCTTTATGTTATCTTCATTCTCCGTTTGGGTCCTACTTAATTGACAGGGGAGGTATTTTTTGCACCTTCACATTTCCATTCTCGTGCATGAGGAACTTCGGGAGCTTTTTAAATTTTTTAATTAATTTTTAAAAACCAGCTTCTGTACTTGTGAGAACTGTGTCTGTGGGTCTGGCTCAAAAACTGGATTCCTTTTCCCAGCGCTCCTTTCTTAATCCTGTTTATCCCACACTCACCCCACCCTGTAGATGTTTGGGTATTGAGATGTCATGTTGGGAGAGTGCTTTTATTTTTTAAAGGACTGGGGGTTGGGGTGACATGGGGGTATCAACAAAGGTGGGAAATCTAGGCCACAGAGCCAGAAGGGATACCCAGAGGTGAGGTGAGTCAGGTGGGAAATGGGGGTCAGCAGCACGGGTGGGGCTGACCCTTTCTGCAGGTACTTTGACAGCTGTTGTGTGAGGACCCTGGGAGGGGTCTGGGGCCTAGGACCCTTCTCCTTTCTCTGCTGCTCCATCCCCATGCCTCCAGCCCTGGGTCATGGAACTGGTGGAGTGGGTGTGATCTCAGAACCTGGGGACTGGAGCCCATTCACTAGTGGTCCTAATGGACTTTTATAAAATATACTCAGTGTTCTCAGGCCTACCTGTGGGTGGGGCCCAGGAATCTGCAGGGCAGCCCTGGTTCAGAACCATGGCCCTCTCTCCACTGTCCACAGCCACCTTTGCTAGCTGACAGGACACATGTGTAGAGTTGGGGCCAAGCGGGTAACCCCGGGTCACTGTGTGCCACTGCTCTGGGAGGGAGGCTAGTTTGTGTTCCCTGAGAGAAGCAGCGTCTGTGGTCAGGTGAATTTCAGAAGTGCTCTGAAGCCGAGCTGTGCAGATTTCTTGACTGTAGGACTTCTGGGAACTTCTGTCAAGGCGTTAAGCGTTGTGAATCCCCAAGGTGGGGACTCCCTCGACTCATTTACCACAGACCATCGTCACCTTTCTTCTTAGAACTCTAGTCCTAGGGGACACTTTGAGAAATACTCCTCCAGTGGTGTCGGTCCCTATCCCATCCCCCAGCCAGGTTAGCTGGAGCAGAGACAGCTCTTTGGGGGAGAGGACGAACGGCTTCCATGTCCTTCCCAGACCTCTTGCGGGGATTACAGGTCTTGTTCACAGCGGCGGGCCCTCCGCTCCTGTCAGCCTTGGCCCTCCCAGAGCCCCTGGAGGTCTCCTGTCAAGCCCATGTTCATGTTGGCTTTGGGGTTGGTTTGTAGGGAAGATGGTGAGTTGGAAGAAGGTGAACTGGAAGATGATGGGGCCGAGGAGACCCAAGACACCTCTGGAGGGCCCGAGAGGAGCCGGAAAGAAAAGGGGGACAAGCACCACAGCGATTCAGATGAGGAGAAGTCTCACAGGAGACTGAAGCGGAAGCGGAAGAAAGAGCGGGAGAAGGAGAAGAGGAGGTCGAAGAAGAGGAGGAAATCCAAGCACAAGGTACACCCGGGTGGTCCTGGGGGGTGGTCCTGGGGCCACAGCTGCCTGGTGTAGGCCTGGCCAAGAGCCCCGGGCAGAGCTTGTCTTGACAGGCCTGAGGGCACTGTTAACAGTGTGGTTTTTTTCCTTCCCCAAATTGGATAAAGACCTTTTTTTTTTTTTTTTTTTTTAAGAGTTGGTATCTCATGCTCCATTACCACTAAATGCCCCTAGGTTAGGTGTTTTGGTAGAGTTCAGAGCCCTCCCGGCACATTCCAGCAGTTCCAGTAGCACTTGTCCCTGGGCCGCCTGCGGCGGGATCTCCACGGCCACTTCCTCTTTCTTACAGCGCCATGCATCTTCCAGCGATGACTTCTCTGACTTTTCCGATGACTCGGATTTCAGCCCCAGTGAGAAGGGGCACCGCAAGTACAGAGAGTACAGCCCCCCGTATGCGCCGGTGAGTACTGCTGGCCGGCCCATGTTCACCACGCGCTCGCCATGTGCTCGGCGTCCGCTCGTGGCGCTTTACATGGATTTTAATCCTGCAAGGTTAGGTGGTGTTTTCACCCCCATTTCACAGGCAAGGAAAATGAGCCTCAGTTAAACTTCAACCGGGTTACACAGTTTTCCTGTGGACTTGGCAGGACTCAGCAGTGTCCCCTGTCCCCAGGAGAGATGCTGATTTGTCCCCACATAACTGTTTTTCATTGTTCAGAAATGACCTTTTGTGGAAAATTTGCAAGGGAGTGAAATCCTTCCGGGAGTAAATTATCACAAATAGATAATTTGGGTGGAGTCAGAAGTTAAATGTGTATCCCATTGTAATCTCTGATCTTAAATGTAAATTTAAATTATTTGATCAGTTTGTCTACTGTTCTTCCCCCCCACCAGCAGAAGTAAAAAAATACATCAACAGAGATTTTCAGGTTTTGATTAAAAAGTGCTTTTAAAGCTAGTAGCTCTTAAAGATGTCTCACACGTACCCGTGACTTAGCATCATCCATCATTATGGTAAAATATTACAGTTGACATTGACCTACTGGCTTAGATTTAGATTTCAAATCTGAGGGAGGCGGGGAAAGAGGGAGGGAATGCCACGAGCTTCAACTGGGAATTGGGCATTGAGGCATTTTAAGATCTGCTGAAGTAGTTGTGTGTATCTACCTACGTTTTGTATTTTCTGTTTTCTGAGTACTTGTGGATTTTTTGAAAACAGATTTCAGTTTTTGAAAGTTTTAGGTTTATAGAAAATTGAGCAGTTAGTACAGTTCCCTACCCACCCGATCCCATTTCTCCTGTTGCTAACATCTTTCATTAGTGTGATGCATTTGTTGTAATTGATGAGCCGATATTGACACAACATCGAGTCCGTCCTTTACATAAGGTTTTTACAGTTCTTTGCGTTTTGACAAATGCATTAAGTTATGTATTCACCATATACTATCTGTAAAATAGTTTCAATTCACCAAAAATCTCTGCTTTACCTACTCAGTCCTTCTCCTCGAGTCCCTAGGAACCACCGTTTTTTCACTGTCACTATAGTTTTGCCTTTTCTACGATGTCACAGAGTTGGGCTTATACAGTATGTGGTCTTTTCACTTGCGCTTTTTCACTGAGCAATATGCATTTGTGGTTATGCCATGTCTTTTCATAACAACATAGCTCGTTTTTTTGAACTGCTGAATAATAAGTACTTTGTTGTCTGATTGTACCACAGTTTTATCAAGATGCCTGAAGGCCATCTGGTTAGGGCTTCTGTTTGTGTGTATATGTGTATATTTAACTTCATCCAGTATCTCTTGGTAGTAGCACACTTGGAAAGCAGCATTTAAAATGGCTTTCTAGTTTGGTTGCCAAGAAGGTCATTAATTGAATTCTAAGGCCCCAGGAAAACTTTGACCAAGGAATACCCTTTTTGCTACCAGGCTCCCTCCCCAATGAGATTGCACTATATCCCCGGTGGCTACCCCCTTTTCTTCCCTTCCCAGTTCTTCAGGGATCATGGGATCTGTATTTCTCAATTTTTTTTCAAGCTGTGGCCCTTTCTGAAGAGTAGAAACATCTGGGCCTACTGCCCAGATCTCACTCTGGTGGAAGCCAGTCACCAGAGTGGCTTGGGGCTGGTGTCTCACCACAGGGACAACAGAGACCCCCAGACAGATTGTCAGTTCAGGGAATAGTGGGGATCTTGGTCTGGACCCAAGGCACTGGGGCTGGCTCACCCCCCTCTGCCTGTCAGTCTCACCAGCAGTACCCCCCATCGCACACCACGTCCATGCCCAAGAAGCCCTACTCCAAGATGGATAGCAAAGGCTACGGCATGTACGAAGACTACGAGAACGAGCAGTACGGGGAGTATGAGGGCGATGAGGAGGACATGGGCAAGGAGGACTACGACGACTTCACCAAAGAGCTGAACCAGTATCGGCGCGCCAAGGAGGGCAGCAGCCGGGGTCGAGGTGAGACCCACGGCTTGTACAGGACATCCGGGCAGACCCGGTACCGGGGGGCTGGGGTTGTGGTGCTCACAGAGCCTCAAGACTAAGAGAAACGACAGGTAGTCGTTTAGGACTGAGATAAGTACAGAACGGGGGTATAAGGAGCTGCACACACCAGCCAGGCCTAGGTGACCAGAATTAGCCACATGAAGAAGATGGAGCCAGGCTGGTATGAAGCAGGGAGAAGGCCAGCATGGCTGACGGTTTTTTAAATTCACTTCCTGGTCAGCTCTGAGGAGAGAGAAAAGGGACCGCTTTTCTCACATCTGGGCCAGGGTAGATGTTCTTTCCAACCCTCAGTATCCTCCACCCCCACCTTCCCAGCTCACGTCACCTGACAAGGTGTGACTGCAGCTCATGGGACTGCCACACCTCTGAACCTTGAACCTGTGGCAGTTAGGAGGATAGTGGGGGAAGGCAGAGCACCAGAGACCCAGGCTGCCTTTTAGAACCATCTCCCGCCAGTGAGCTTTCCCAACCTAAGAGGGCTTCCAGAACCTTCCAGTTCAGTGGTTCTTAGCGCTGCCTAAGGCCCAGCTTGGTGTTTGAGTGGCTGTTCATTCCTTCTTTCTCTCAGCAGCCTTTCTTGGTCTGGCCTTGCTCTCTTGGGAGATTCTACACTAGCCCTGTCCGATACTCTAATGCAAGCCACCACATAATTTAAAATTTTCTAAGTCACATTTAAAAAGTAAAAAGAAACAGGAGAAATTAATTTAACAGTATATTTTATCAACCTAATATGTTCAGAATCTTATTTCAACATGCCATCAAAATAGGTGTGATGCTTTGCATTACACCCCATCTCTGTTTTTTTTCTTTTTTTAAGTGATTCTTTGAAATACGGATGTACTTTCCACTCACAGCATCTCTTAGTTTGGTCAGCCATGTTTGGGTGTTCAGTAGCCACATGTGGCTGGTGGCCACTGTTGGACAGTGTGACTTCCGGTGTAGTGCATGCTGTGGCAGTCATGTATTTACAATGCTGAGGCCCCTCATCGGTGCTGCGGGAGCTAGAGGAGCCGTGAAGGCTTCTGGGAGGTGGAGGATGAAATGGTTGACCTCGGGCAAACAGTGTGTTGACGTCTCTCTTCCTGGTGGGGTCTGCTCCCACTCAGGAGCTTACTCTTTGAATCATCGTGCAGGCAGCCGAGGCCGTGGCAGGGGCTACCGGGGCCGAGGAAGCCGAGGCGGGTCTCGGGGCCGAGGCATGGGCAGGGGCGGCCGAGGCAGGGGCAGAGGCTCCATGGGAGACCACCCGGAGGACGAAGACGACTTCTATGAGGATGAGATGGATGTAAGGATTTCTCCAACCCCCGGGGGTGGGGAGAGTGATGGGGGCCTCAAGTGCTGTTGGGTGGCCTCTAAGACCAAGGTGGAAAGAAAGCATCAGATGGCAGGTTTATGTGTTTGAAAGTGTCCCTTTCACTTTGGAATTGAAAAAAGCTTTATGTGATTCAAGTTGAAAAGGTGCCAAAGGGGGAGCTGTGAAATCGCATCTTCCTCTTACTGCCATCTTGGTGACTTGGTTCCCATCCCTGGAGGCGAGGTCCCTGAGTGCCCGCTAGGTGCTCAGGCCTTTGAGTCCAGTGCTTGTGTGTTCAGCTGTGTGAGCGAACAGACGTGCTTACGCTCGCAGAAGCGAGCTGCCACACTCCCTATTCTGGTCCTGCCTAGACCTTGCCGTGCGTTCCTTGTCATAGCCGCACAGCTATGTACAGAGCAGTGTACAGAGGTGCCCTAACAATTTGCCTAGGGGTGGGGGCTCTAAGAGTGAAGACTGGCAGGAAGGATTAGGACCACCCACTGGGAGCAGGAGGCCCCGGGTCGCTCACCTGTCCTTCTGAGTCTGAAACAAGCAAAGGGGGCAGAGTATATGGTTGGGGACAGTGTTCACTGTTCCATGCGTGACCTTTCTCTCCTCCTTGGAATTCCAGTATGGAGACGGTGAGGAGCCAATGGGTGACGAGGATTATGACGACTATTCCAAGGAGCTGAACCAGTACCGCCGGTCCAAGGATGGCCGAGGGCGAGGTGGGCAGGGGGCCGAGGAAGTGACCAGTCGGCGGGGCGGCTTCCTGCAGCTGCTGGAGTCGGGTCCTAGCGAAGGGTAGCAGTTAACGGCGTTTCTCTCTTCTGCAGGGTTAAGTCGAGGCCGTGGCCGGGGTTCTCGAGGTCGAGGCAAAGGGATGGGCCGGGGCCGGGGTCGAGGCGGCAGCCGAGGAGGGATGAACAAGGGCGGGATGATGATGATGATGACGACTTCTATGATGACGACATGGGCGTGAGTTGCCTCTTCCTTCTGAGCTGATGGTTTAGTCGAGGCCCCTCCTTGGATTTTCTTTTCTCTGATGAGTCGTCTTCTGAGACTCACTCCGTCTGCTCCCAGCAGTTGCTCCCCATAGGGCCGAGCAGCACTGACCATCTCTAATGGGGACGCACTGCCGGCGAGACCCTCTGTTCTTAGAATCACACTTGTGTAGCACCTGCAGTCACCCATAATGAGTCTCCAGTGTTTGGAAGGTTCTAGGTCACCCATCTAGTTAGCCCTGGAGAGTTTTATGGGGAGGTGCTACTGCCTCAGGGGGGTGGACGTGTTCTGCACACGTGTGTGGTACTTAGGTCTCCATGGCCAGCAGCTCCCAGGTGCCAGAGCCTTGCTCGTCCGAGGCCAGTTCTCCATACCCCGGGGCTCAGACCCTGCATGGCCTCAGTGTCGGATGGAACCTGCTGGCCACAGCTCTTGTCACATGAAGACACTTCTGTCGTCCCGCCAGCCAACTCTTATTCTTACACGCCCGCCCTGGGCCCTCCCAGCCTCTCTTTCAGTCCCCTTACATTCAGCTGTGTTCCTAACAGGATGGTGGTGGAAGCTACAGGAGGAGTGACCATGACAAGCCCCACCAGCAGTCCGACAAGAAAGGCAAAGTCATTTGCAAATACTTCGTGGAGGGTCGGTGCACATGGGTAAGGGGCCAGTCAAAGGACCCAAGGACCTGAAGGAGGGCCGCAACCTTCCAAAAGATACCTGGGCCCTGGGAATGTTCTGGAGGCCGCACTAACTGGGCACTGTGTGCGGATGGGGTGGGAGATGCCTGTGGCTCCTGAAGAGTGAATTCTCTTCTCAGAGCAACTGAGGAGCAAGACCAAGATGGCACATCTGGCAGGGGTTTGGTTTTTGCGGGGGTAGTTTTCCCCTTTGTGCCTCCGCAGGACAGAGTGGCACTTCCCTTTGCAGCGGGGAGTCAGGGGCTGCCATACCACCTGACCTTCCTCTTCTTTTCCAGGGAGACCACTGTAACTTTAGCCACGACATCGAGCTACCAAAGAAGCGAGAACTGTGCAAGTTTTACATCACTGGCTTCTGCGCCAGAGCCGAGAACTGCCCCTACATGCACGATATCCTTTGGCACCAACGTCTGAAGCGTGGCAGGCCGGAGCTCCTTTCCCCCGTTGGTCATGTCAGCTGACCTGTGCTGTGCTCGCCCTCTCTCTGGGCTGGCGCTGCATCAGGAGCTTTCTGTGTGTCCCCACTTCGCCAAACCCTCACCTCTGTCCTGTGGCGGGCCTGCTGCTTCCACTCTGCAGAGGAGTGAACTGAGGCCCGTGCTCTGTGTCCCCCACGTAAACTCTTGAGACTGGCCTATACCGCTGCTCTTGTCTTTGAGACACTTCCCACTGGCTGTGTAATCTTGAGCAAATCATTGAACGTCTTTATTCGTATTGAGTGGGGATTCGGGGACACAGCCCTGACACCAGCCTGGTGTGGCAGGAAAAGGCCTCGAGCAGGGGTCTTAGGAACCAGGTCTCATCTTGGTCAGCTTTCAGCCCACTGTGCAACCACTGAGCAAGTCACTGCACCTCACCTCTCTGGCTTCATTTTCCTCATCTCCGAAACGGGGTTGGATTCTGCCCGCGGGTGGGTTCCACAAGGTGAAGCATTTGCCTTAATTTGCCATGAACGTGATTTTCCGTGTAAGTTGTACCACACAACTGGGAACTGCATCAATGGTGACGACTGCATGTTTTCCCACGACCCTCTGACCGAGGAGACGAGAGAGCTCTTGGATAAGGTAATGCCCAGGGGTGATGATGCCATAGCTGACGGGAACCAGGAGATGCGCCAGGCTGGCCTCAGTGCAGAACCAGAATTCCCAGTTGCATTGATCTAAAGGAAATGGACACTGTCCTTTTCTGCAGGAAGCGTTCAGCTGGTCGCACAAGTTTCTTCTCTCTGGCCGGGGCAGTTTTCACTTAGCGGCTGCATGAAAGGAGTGTCGCCTGGTGTGTCTCCAAGCAGCTCCTGTAATTTCTTAGCCATCCTTTAGGAGAAAGCTTACGGTACACAAAGCAGAGAGGAGACTTGAGATGCATCATATGTTGATGGAAGGGTCAGGTGTTTCCTGCCAAGTCTTCAGGGTCTGTTACGCATAAGAAAAGTACAAGAAATGGAAGATTGTGGGAAACTTCTCCCCCGGGAGGCCAGGCCTTCCTGACTCACCAGTGGACACTTGAAACATCCAGCATCTGTTGTTCTCCCTGAGGAGTCAGTAGGACCTCAGGGACCTGAGGCCCTGTTCTCAGCTTCCTGTTACATCTGAGGGAATGGGTGTGAGAACTCGTCTTCAGATGAAGGTTTTCCTGCCTTCCAGCTCACAAAAGCTTTGAGGAGTTGGCTGTTTTTTAAGAATGGAAAGGATCGAGGTTATCAGTCAGCTTCCCGAATCCAGGCCTTGGTGACTGCCCTGTGTAAAGTGGCTGGCAGAGAGGTTGAGGGGAAGTCCTGTTTGGGCAAAGCGAGAGGACGTCTACTCTCTGGCAAACGAGTGGAGGAAGTTGGAAAAAGTTCTCACTTGCTGGGCCTTTGGGGAGCCTGATGCCCCAAGCCTAGGGTTTTGTCAGCAGTAGAGATCTAGAGTCTGAGTTCTTCACAGGGTAAGTAGTTGGGAGAGTCATGGCGGCTTCCTAATTTGAAGACCTGAACTATATCTGACTGAGGACTGCCCCCTGCTGGAGACTCAGAGTTTGCATTCTAGACCAGTGCTGTCCATAGAAATACATGGGGCCACGTGGTTAATTTTTTTTTTTTCCCCCTACTAGTTCACAATTCAAAAGAGTTTATTGATAATTTGGGCAATTTATATGATGTGGGCAGAGAAATATCACAAGTGGTTTTAAAGTGGCCATTCTTGTAAATTGAGAGCTATCACATACTTAATTATAAGTATTCTAGTAGCCATACTAACAAAAAGTAAAAAGAAACATAAAATTTATTTTAACGATATATTTTATTTAGCCTGATGTATCCATGTTCAAAATAGAATTTTAGCAAGTAATGATAAAAATAAGATTTTTAGGGGGAGGGAATATGATTCTTAAGAATTTGGTACTTATATTTTCCTTATAGCCACATTTCAAGTGTTCAGTAGCCACATGTGGCCAGTGATCACCACATTGGACAGCACATCTCTAGACACCTTAATAGAGACCAGAGCAATCAAGGTGGCACATTTCAGCTTCTCCCCACAGGCATTTTGAAAGCATCAGTATCATTCATCCCATATCTATAAAATCACGTCTCAATAGGTTAAAAATGAATGTTGAACCTAGAAAAACTTTCAGAATTGAATTTGGGTGATCAGAAAGATGTACAGTAAGCCCTTGGGACGGGCCTGGGCTAAGCCTGCAGGCACGTGGTCAGCTGTTTCTGCCTCGCCCAGATGCTGTTACAGCTGGTCACCTGGGGCCAGGGGTCTAAGCTCTGGTGCCTCTGAGGACGGGGCTTTAGCCACCCTCTCCTGAACTGTCTGTGTTCTTTGTCCTTCCGCTTTGTTTTCCCACTTCTCAGTGTCACTCTTGTATGTCCAGACGCTCATTTCTGGCTGTCAGCTCTAGACTGGAAATGTGCCTGCCTTCGGGGTTGGCAGTGACTTTATGTGGGAGCAAATGGCAAGGGTGACACAAAGGATCCCCTCACCACGTTCACCTGCTAGCAGCATTTTGCCCGCTTGCTTTTTCACGTGCTCTCAGTTTAGTTTATATCCATGTACTTATATATATATTTTCTTGAACCATTTGATAGTAAGTTGTCCACATTATGGTTTTCTACCCTTAAGTTCTTCAGTTACAGCTTTTTGGTCATGTTTTTCAAGGGGTAGTTTGTATCCAGTAAAATCCCCGTTTAGTGTACAGTTCTGTGAGTTTGGACAGAGTCATGGAGCCACCACAAAATCTAAATAGAAGAAATTCATTCCATCACCCCAAAACTTCTCCGTGCCCCATTATAGTCAGTACCTCCCCAGCCTCCAAACCCTGGCAGCTGTTGATCTTCTTTTCATCCCTATAGTTTGTTTTTTCGAAAATGTCACATCAAGATTTATACAGTATATATAGCTTTCAAATACACGTCTGTGTTTACGTAGCCTTTTGAATCTGACTTCTTTTGCTCAGCATAATGCATTTGAGATTTGTCCATGTTGTCGAGAGTCCAGTAGCTCGTAACTGTTGCTGAGGGTACTCTACTGTGTGGGTGATCTAAGTTTGTTTATTCAGCCTTCAGTTGAACATTTGGATTGTTTCCAGTTTGGGGCATAAACTTAGAATTTTTGACCAACTGATAGGAGCTTCTTTGGCTTGACAGGCCTTGGCCCATACACCTTTGTGTGTCTGCAGGTGTGGCAGGTTTTTTTTTGTTGTTGAGGATGCTTTTGACTTTGGCAAAGCCCTGGGATCACTCTGAGTTGGCCCTGGGAGGAGAGGTTGTGAGACCCCAGCAAGGCCCTGCTTGTCTCGTCTGATGGGAGGGTCCCAGGAGTGCTGTCCTTGCTGGCAGAGGGGTGCCCCAGAGGTCTGGGAGTAGATGTACTCCTCGCGGCATCTGTGAGGAAGGACCACATGGGTGATTGGGATTCAGCTATTTTGGTGGGAACGCTGTTTTCTCTTATGCATTTTAATATGTCTCATGTGTCTGGGCTCTAAAGCGTCTCAACCCCTGCTGGGGCAACAGGGAGAATGTGCAGGGAGCCCAGAGGCTCCTGAACAGGCTGACGTCCAGGGAGGTTCACTAAGCACTTGACACTCTGCTGGCCCCTGGGTGAGTGGCAAGCAGGAGGTAAACAGTGCAGGGGGCATGCGCCAGGCAGGGTGCACAGCATGAGCAGCAGCTGCACCCCGGTTGAGGAACTGAAAGGGGCCAGTTTGCCAGGAGGGAGGCCGTGATCAGGAAGTGATCAGAACTTGAGGGGCAGTGAAGCAGACCAGGCCTACGGCCCAGGGCTGCAGCTGGCCCCAGCCCCCCACTGAGAGAGCCGAAAGGTCCCCCCCGCCCCCGCCCTACCGCTTGCTGGTCTCAGGCAGAGTTTCTCACACTGCAGTGGGCACATTAAAATGTGGTTCCGGTTCACCAGGTACCCGTATGCTGCTGGTTCACACGCAGACTGCACCCTGAGTAGCAACTTGAAGGGATAAATGTTTTCTGCTAATCAGCTTTCCAAGTTTTCCATCTCCTTTTAGGCCAAATTCTTCTTGGACCCTGGTGTCCCTGGGTCCAGATACTGTAACTGATCATGAGAGAAAAGCTGAGAACTGTCTTGGCATCCACCAGGAGATCCTGCCTCCATCACCGGTACCCCCTGCTGTCCCTGGGTACGGGAGCAGGAGGTGTTGTCTTGAGCAGTGCTGAGGCTGAGATGCCAGGGGCATGGGGCTTCTCAGGGTCGAGACCCACATTAATGTCCACAAGGGCATCTGTGCTAAGGTCCCCAAGGCATCCCAGGCCCAGGTTCAGTGATCTGCTAGGGGGAACCCCTAGACCAAGCACGTGGTCATCCTTGTGGCTGAGATTTACTACAGAGAAAGGACTGAACAGAGTCAGCAAAGGAAAAGGCTGTGGGGGACAGGGGCGAGGCACAAAGGCCAGGAAAACAGGCACCAGCTTTCAAGGGTCCCCTCCCTATGGAGTCACACAAGACACGTTTAACTCCTCAAGCTGTAAGGACACACGTGGAATGATGTCCCAGGGATGCATTTCAGAGACTCAGAGCTCAGGGTTTTTATCAGGGATTGGTCATGTAGGCAGCCTGTGCCTAGCACACACCAAAATTCCAGACTCCCAGAAGGAAGGGGGGGTGTTCAGCAGAAACCACGCTGTACAAACAGTTTAGGCAAAGGGAGCCCCTCTTGTCAGGGAATGCTGGGAACCTTCCCAAAATCCAGGTTCCCAGACACCAGCCAGAGGTCAACATTGGAAGGCCCTGCAAGGAGAGCACACAGGCCTGCTCTGTTTTCTGCACTGGTGAGACATTCTGCGTAAATCCAGACTTTGAAATTGTCCATGTACCCCCCATCAGGTCCTGTGCCACTCGGGGGTTGTATCGGTGCATAAAACAGTCGTGAGCCAGGAATCAGCAGGGTTACAGCGAAACATGGTGCAAAGTTTGGGTCGTGCTTTGAGGGAGCCACTGGTGTTTGAGCAGTAAATGCAGGAGACTGGGACAGTGACTCTGAGTTGACTTAATAAGAGACCCCAACAGTTGGTCGTCACGGAGCCACACAGTTGGGATGAGAGGGGAAGACAAAGACCTGGGAGAAGTCTCGTCCAGGCCAGGGCCCTGCAGCGGGGAGCGCTCGGCCGTCAGCACAACGTGACAGGGCACCGCGGGAGGAAGCGAGGCCACCAGGGCGCTGTGCAGCGTTCCTGCCCTCAGGTTCTGCTCGTCATGGTTAAGAGAAGGTTTCGCGGCAAGTGTGATGTCCAAGCAGGACAGTGAAATGTTAGCCACAGACTAGGTGACACATGCCGCCACATGGGTGAACCTTGAAAGCATCATGCGGAGTGAAGAGAGCCAGACACAGAAGGCCTCGTGTTACAGGATCCCATGTGTATGAGACGTCCAGAAGAGGGGGAAGCTGTAGAGGCGAGAAAGACTGGGGGTTGCTGGGGATGGGGTAGGGGATGAGCGACTGCTTGTGGGCCTGGGTTTGTTTTGGAACTAGGCAGGTGGTGGTTGGACAGAGTCGTAAATGCGCCTAACACCATGGACTTACACACTTTGATATGGTACGTTTTATATAATGTGTTTTGCTACAGGACAGGAGTGGCTTCCCCTGCCGGCTGGCTATAGTGGATGCAGCCGTGGTGTGGGGTGACAGTTTTTGGCCTTATGCCGTAAGGGCCTCGAGAGTTTTCCCCAGTAGATTCAGCGTTCAGCACTGGGGGAGTCCATCTAACCTGACCCCATCCTCTTCTGACTGTCACTTGCTTTTGTCCTTCCCACCTACAGATGTTAGCTGATGACGCGGAAGCGGGCGCTGAGGACGAGAAGGAAGTTGAGGAACTGAAGAAGCAGGGCATCAACCCCCTGCCCAAACCACCCCCAGGCGTGGGCCTGCTGCCCACTCCGCCCCGGCCCCCTGGCCCCCCAGCCCCGACCTCTCCAAATGGCAGGCCCATGCAGGGCGGCCCTCCGCCCCCGCCCCACCCCCGCCTCCACCCCCCGGGCCCCGCAGATGCCCATGCCAGTGCACGAGCCACTGTCCCCACAGCAGCTGCAGCAGCAGCAGGATATGTACAACAAGAAGATCCCCTCTTTGTTTGAGATCGTGGTCCGGCCCACGGGACAGCTGGCTGAGAAGCTGGGCGTGAGGTGCGTGCTGGGGGCTTGCCACTGTGACCCTGGCCAAGCCAGCATCCTGCCTCTCTCAGCCGCTGCAGGCCTGGTCTGAGGCCCCCATCGCTCAGCATGGGGAGGCTCCGTGTCCCCTTGGGAGTGAGGCCACCACCCTTCCTCTGCAGCCCTGCTCAAGCACCATTTTCTCTTTTTCCTAGGTTCCCTGGACCTGGAGGACCCCCAGGGCCAATGGGCCCCGGGCCCAACATGGGACCCCCAGGGCCAATGGGTCCGATGCATCCCGACATGCATCCGGACATGCACCCAGAAATGCACCCCGACATGCACCCGGACATGCACCCTGACATGCCGATGGGCCCTGGCATGAATCCTGGCCCGCCCATGGGACCTGGTGGCCCCCCAATGATGCCCTACGGTCCGGGGGACTCCCCACATTCTGGAATGATGCCCCCCATTCCACCAGCCCAGAACTTCTATGAAAACTTTTACCAGCAGCAGGAAGGCATGGAGATGGAGCCGGGACTCATGGGGGACGCAGGTACACAGGGTCTGGTGGTCCAGGCGGGCCTCAGGGTTTGCACAGTGGGACGAGGTCCTCAAAGGGATGTGGTGGTTTCTCTTCCTTGATACAAGTCTTTGAAAGCATGACGCCAACTCCATCTGTGTCTTGAGTGGTTGAATGTCTTCTGTGCTATGGAAGTCACTGTGCTGTGGAGGTTGAAAGGAGTATGTTTGTTACCACTGTAATTTTAGTTTCTTAGACATTTTGCTTGCCATCCCCAGACTTGGGAGCATGGGGACTTAGAGGGGCAGGCGTGGAGTGGTGTTGAGCTAAGAGGCTGCTGTGTCCTCACCAAAGCTGCCTCCTTCCAGATGGTTCTTGGCTTGAGGCTACTCTGCTTGTTTTGTTGCACGTCTGCCCACCTTCTTTCCTGCTGTCCATCCTTCCTTGCTGAAACAAGAACACGTGTTGGTAACAGCCTGACTGTCCGGCAGTTGGGGTAGTGAGACGGTAGCCTGCGGCCTCCTGAGGGGTGGGACGTGCTCACTGCTGCCGGTGCCCGTGCCCAGTCCTTGCCTTGGCTGCTCTGCGGTGGAGGGAGACAGGCAGGAGTGTGTGAATAAGTGCTCATTGCTGGAAGTAGCACAAGGCGCCGTGGGAGAACGGGGGCCGTGGCGGGGCCAGGCCGTAGAGGCCTCTCTGGGAAGTGACTGTGAGCCGGGGCATGAAGGGGAGGAGGCAGCCATGCACGGCTTAGACAGGAGGCAGCAGCTTTGGGAAAAGCAAATGGTGTGAGCCTTGTAAAGGGAGCGCGAGGGAGAGGAGTTCCAGGACGGAGTCTGCCCCCATGGTCAGGTGGCCTCGCTGGAAGCGTGGCGGGCATAACCAGGAGTGAGAGGGCGATGGTTACTAAGGGCGGGAGTGGATTTGGAAGTTTCTGGACTGCCATGGAGTCATCCTAGGCCAGAGGCAAGCTGGGTGGCAGCTTGGAGGTGGCAGGGACAGCAAGATGAGGCGTCTCGATTTGAAGATGGTGCCATGGGGCCAGTGCGACTCCTCGTTTGTGTGTCATGAGGCTGGCAGGAGCAGGTGGGGCAGAGTCACTACACGGGTGTTGACGCTGCCCTGACAGGAGGTCCAGCTGGAGAGAGCTGAGCTGGGGTGGGGGTGGCCCCTCCACTTTGGCCACATTAATGTGAAATGCCCATTTGATAGCCATGTGGAAAATTCAAGGGACGTCAGGGAGACGAGCAGACTGGCGGTCAGCGTGAGTGTCTGGCATCTGGATGATGTCCAGAGCCATCAGAGCAGGTGTTTGGGGCCAAGAGCTGGGGCTTTAGAAAGATGAGCGTCATATTCTCAAGTGAGAAAAGCAGGCTGCCTGAGGGGGTGCTGTGGTTTTCACAGTCCCCTCCCCCTTTAAAAATGTTTATAAAATATACGTGGAAAAGGTCTGGGAGAGGAAGAAAAACAAGTCTGTTTCGCTGTTGATAGCACATAGCCCTAGCATCATGTCACTTAAACTCCCACATCAGGAAATCCACCGCTCAGTGGTTTTTGGTATACAGTAGGTGCTCAAAGAGTATTTCATTCGGTGTCGGTTCATTGTTGTGTTAATGAGGTACTATAGGAGCTGAACCCTTGTTTATATCAATTACTCTGATGCATTGGTTTTGTTACATTTCTCTTGAAGTCTCACATCGGTGATGTTGCCGCGTTCATAAGTGCATGACCGTTGAGTGGGTTACTCTTGATGAAAAGTTCCATGCAGAGAGGTAGAGAGACTGTGTTCACTGCGTGTCCCCAGCTCTGAGCCAGGGTGTGACATAGATCAGGCTCTCACATCAAGTTCACATGTTACGAAATTCAAGGGCTGGAAGGTGACCTTTCACTTTTTGATTTGTGCTTTGTGTGTGAAATATTTACCAATCTAATCCTATACATTTAATTGAAGTTAAATTACAGATTTACTGTCTTGGCCACGTTTCAAATGTTCTGTAGCCCCGTGAGGGTAGTGGCAGCCGTTATGGCACAGTGTGGATGTGGCACATTTCATCATTACAGAATGTTCTGTGGGCACCTTTAATTAGACATTCTTTCTAAGAGAAGGACACACACATATACAGTCTCCAGGTGCTTTGTCCCCCATGTAGCCATGCCGCCCCCCACACACAAACAAAAATGCAGCAGCATGCTCATAGACATTTGTGGACGTGGAAACCCACCAGGGAGGGAGGAGGAGGAATCACCCTCAAGCCTCTGGGTTGACACGTGACCATAGCAACATTTTGGTGTATTTCCTTTTTCACCAGTCTTAGTCCTGGTGGTTGAGTTCAGATTATGAGCTCACTGTGAGATACAATGTTTTTCTTAATTATTACAAAGAAACTATAAAACTAGTTCATGGCAAATAAAACAGGTCGGAGTGAGTGTGTGGGTAAACAGTGAAAGTTCCTTCGGGGCCTTGCTAAATCTTATTCTCAAAGAGACTTTTCTGTCTTTCCAAAGCTTTTGTTGTTGTTGTTGCGTATTATGAGTATCCATGTGATGTTTTGTCCTGTTTTCACACGTCCTGTTTTTTAGCATTTGCTCAGATCACTCAACCTCATTGTGAACCCCATTCTCATCCTGGCTGCACCCTAGATTGGCGGCTCCATCCCCACTGCGGGACTTTCCGTGGGCACTCTCCTGGGAGGGAGGAAGGGACGGGCTGCACATCCTCACCCATCACTGTCACCATCGGGGGCGGGTCTCCAGTTTGAGGGCACAGTGGGTTGGAGCTGGCGCCTCGAGGCCCTTCCCGACACAAGCCCTCGGTTCTTCCCTGCCACAGAGGACTACGGGCACTACGAAGAGCTGCCAGGGGAGCCTGGGGAGCACCTCTTCCCCGAGCACCCTCTGGAGCCTGACAGCTTCTCTGAGGGAGGGCTCCCAGGCCGGCCGAAGCCGGGCGCCGGTGTCCCCGACTTCCTGCCCTCAGCCCAGAGGGCCCTGTACCTGAGGATCCAGCAGAAGCAGCAGGAGGAGGAGGAGAGAGCGAGGAGGCTGGCTGAGAGCAGCAAGCAGGACCGGGAGAATGAGGAAGGCATGTGTCCTCCCCAGGGGCAGGGGCTTCCCTCACGGGCATGGGCCCCGGAGGCCAGCGTGCAGGGGACATATGGGGAATGCCTAGGTCGGGTTTCATGCCCGAGAGTGGCTTGTGGCCAGGGAGGACTCCTGCCCAAGGCTATGAAGTCAGGCTACTGCACGTCTCTCAGAAAAATGGAAGTGAGGGCTGGCAGCCTTTCTTTGTCGTGGGGGTTGGGAGAGGCCCTGATCCCATCACAGTGGGAGGCGGGCTAGTCCCTGGAGGAGATAGCAGCCCGCACGCACGATTTGCGCCTTTACAAAGGCAGCTGTAAGAGGTGCTCGCAGCCCCTTCCCCACACCGCCTTCTCAGGAAGCTGGCAGGCAGGAGCTGGTCGTCAGCATATACCGGTCGTGATCGTGGTCAGACCGCTGTCCAGTCGCATGAGGCTGTGCAGTGACCTGGTGGCATCCACTCAGGGTGAAATGGGATGGACGTTGTGTTTAGAACCTGAAGCCAGGGACCATGGGTGGCCCTGTGAGCCCGTGGGAATGGGGAAAAAGGAGACAGTCCCCTCCCCTGGTGGCTCGTTTTATCTGCCTAGGAGGTTGGCCTTGGGCCAGTTTCTGAGTCTGCCCACCTGGGCCCGCCTCTTATCCAGTGACTACCCTTTCCTGGGATGTGGTGACATTATGAGGGACCTGGGGGCAAGTGTCTGGGAGCTCCCAGTGCAGTGAAATCTGAGTCATTAGCTGCTCACAGGCCACCACGCTGGGGCATGGTTTTGCCCAGGAAGTGAGGTGGCAGTGGCAGCGACCTGGGCTTGGACTGTGACCTCAATCCTGGCTTTGCTTTCATCTCAGGACGCTGTCCATGCCTCTGTTTCTCATCTGTCAAATGGGCCTGATAGTAATATTACTTTCTGGGTGATTGTGTAAATTAACAAGACAAAGCACTTAGAACAGTGCTAGCACGTGGGGAAAGGTCCAGAAATGTTCCCCAGGGACATGGCAGGCTCGGTACCTGGCCAGCCTGAGCCCACTGGCTCTTCGTGGCAGGCCGCAGGAGAGGGGGCCTGTTGAGAGAGGAGAAAATGAGGTTCTAAGAGGCAGGAAGCGGAACAGGCGTTCATCCGGCAGGCTGTCATGGGGTTCAAGAGGGCTGGTGGTGGATGTGGTGGCCTCTCACTCCTCCCGCTTCTCTGTGCTTCTCAGGTGACACCGGAAACTGGTACTCGAGTGATGAAGACGAGGGTGGGAGCAGCGTCACCTCCATTCTCAAGACCCTGAGGCAGCAGACATCCAGCCGGCCCCAGGCTTCTATTGGGGAGCTGAGCAACACTGGCTTGGGGGACCCGCGCCTCCAGAAGGGACACCCCACAGGAGGCCGGCTGGCTGACCCCCGCCTCAGCCGGGACCCTAGACTCACCCGGCACACCGAGGCTTCCAGTGGGTCAGGTCCAGGTGACACGGGGCCCTCTGACCCTCGGCTGGCTCGCTCCCTGCCCACCCCCAAGGCCGAAGGTGGCCTCCATTCCAGCCCCGCAGGCCCCGGCGGCTCCAAGGGGTCCGGGCCGCCCCCTGCGGAAGAGGAGGAGGGGGAGCGGGTCCTGCGGGAGAAGGCCGTGAACATCCCCCTGGACCCCGTTCCTGGGCACCCACTGCGGGACCCGCGGTCACAACTGCAGCAGTTCAGCCACATCAAGAAGGACGTGGCCCTGAGCAAGCCGGGCTTCGCCCGCACTGTGCTCTGGAACCCTGAGGACCTGATCCCCCTGCCCATCCCCAAGCAGGACGTGGCGCCCCCAGTGCCCGCGGCCCTGCAGTCCATGCCCACCCTGGACCCCCGGCTGCATCGGGCCACTGCTGCGGGGACCCCCAACCCCCGACAGCGTCCGGGCACCTGCCCAGACCCTGGCACATCCGGCTCCAATCTGCCCGACTTTGAGCTCCTCTCTCGCATCCTCAAGACTGTCAATGCCACCGGCCCCTCATCGGCTCCAGGCTCCAGCGACAAGCCCAGCGACCCCAGGGTGCGGAAGGCCCCCACCGACCCTCGTCTGCAGAAACCGGCAGACTCGGCCACCACCGCCCGCACTGCCAAGCCTGGCCCCGCGGAAGCGTCCTCTCCATCTGCCAGCCCCAGCGGCGACTCCTCCCCCCAGCCACCGCCCCCTATGACCCGCGTGTGTTGGCGGCCGGCGGGCTGGGCCCGGCCCGGGGGAGTGGGCAGAGCAGCGTGCTCAGCGGCATCAGCCTGTACGACCCCAGGACTCCCAGCTCAGGCGGGAAGACCGCGGAACCTGCTGCCGACGCGGGGGCCCCAGCAAAGGGCCCTGAGGGCAACGGCAAGGGCTCGGCCGGCAAAGCCAAGGAGCCCCCGTTCGTCCGCAAGTCTGCGCTGGAGCAGCCTGAGCCTGGGAAGTCGGGGGCAGACGGCGCGGCCGCGGCCACAGACAGGTACAACAGTTATAACCGGCCGCGACCCAAGGCTGCTGCGGCCCCGGCCGCCGCCACGAGCACCCCGCCACCGGAGGGCACCCCACCCCAGCCCGGCGTGCACAACCTGCCAGTGCCCACCCTCTTCGGGACCGTGAAGCAGGCACCCAAAACGGGCTCCGGAAGCCCGTTCGCCGGCAACAGCCCAGCCCGCGAGAGCGAGCAGGACGCAGGGTCACTGAAGGACGTTTTTAAAGGCTTCGACCCCACCGCCTCCCCCTTTTGCCAGTAGTGTTGAGGTGTCTGTGCACCCTGTCCCGCTCCGGGGTGGTGCCGGAGGTGGGAGCTTGGGGAAGGGGCAGCGCCTGGGTGTTCTTTACGTTTTTTTTTTTTTTCTTTTTTTTTTCCTTTCGTTTTTTAAGTAGTACTTTCCTTTTGAAACATAAATTGTACATAACCGTCTTCAGTTCTGGTCAGTGCTGCGGGCTCTCGGGCCCCCAAGAGAAAATTCTGTGCACGTGGACAGTTGCAAGCCCCCAGGCCTCTGCCCTGCCAGCATGCCGCCTGGCCAGCCCAATTTCCAGGGACTCCATGAAGGCTGGGGGGCTAGCGAGTTTTCTGGGCAAAGCTTGGCCCCTCTTCCTTCCCCTCCAGGACAAAGGGAACTGTAGGCGTCGAGAAGGCACTAAATGCTGCTCACCTGTGTTGCACGAGAGGCGAGACGGAGCCAGGATGGCAGGGAGGACCTGGCAGAAGCAGGTCCGCACGTGTCCAGGACCCAGCCCTCTGTGCTCAGGCTGTGGGGACTGTCTTTGGGCCCGGTGGGAGTCAGGAATTGTCAAAGGAAAAGGGCCTGTGGGAGCTTCCAGGCTGGAGCCAGAAGCCTTTCCCACCGCCATCTGGCCTGGATCCGCACGCAGCCCTCCCTGCCCCCTCCGTCCAGAGTGCCTCCTTGAGCCCGCACCCTTCGGCCCGTGTCAGAAGACTCCAGGGTGAGATGGACCTGGGGGTGGCGGGGCTGGTGTGGGGCGGGTCCCCGAGCTGCCTCCAGGAGGCGGCCTCCACAGACCGCAGTGTTTTCTGTCAGTATTAGCTCCTGTCCTGTCCTGGCCATGTCCTCCTCCCCTCGTGCCGGGGTCTGTCCTGGTCCTCAGAAGCCAGAGTACCCAGGGTGCTGGCCCCGGCCCCTCCAGGGGCAGCTCAAGGATCCGCGGCGTGGCCGCCCCACCAGGCTCCCAGCGGGGCTCCGGGTGGTTCTTGGCAGTGTTTCTGCTCCGCCTTTCTCACCCCTCATTGCACCCTGTGTGCAGGACCCATGGTTTCGGTGTGTTTGGTTTTCCTTTACGCTGACAGGTGCACTGGTTCAGAGGTGTGTCATGTTGGATTTGTGGGCACTTCCAGGAAGGGCCTGAGGAATGGGCCAGAGAGTGGCCAGGGCAGGGTGTGGGCTGCCAGGCCCTCTCCAGAAGAGGGACCCGGACCCCTGCTGCGGGGAGGGGTGTCCTGCCCCCTCACCCAGCTGAGCCGGGAAGGGAGCAGAGACGTCTGTCCTGGGCTCCCCTCTGCTGCCTGTCTCGTGTCCCACCGCCTCACCCTTGCTAATAACAGGAAAACGTGACCCAACCAGAGGGTTCGCCCTCCCAGCCCCCTGGGCTGCGAGGTGACCGATGTTGCTACACCTCTTCCCAGAAAAAAAAAGTTGTTGGGGAAAAAAAAAACAGTCGCTGAGTTTGGGGCCAGAAGCAAGGGCAGGAGGGGCAGTCCCACTGGGTCAGTGCCCATGGTCAGGTCGGTTTGGTTTGTCTGTGTCTTTTTTGTTTTTGTTTTTTAAACAATCATTAATGAGATTTTTCTTCAGCCACCAGTGTTGGCCTTGAGCAGAGAGGGCTGCGGCCGCTGGTGTTCGTACAATAAGAATGCGCAGTGTGGCTGTGGGTTCCCCCCGCCCCCTTAGAGATTTTTTTTTCCGCTAAAATAAAATGAAATACTTTTTTAAAACAAATTTGTGGATGAAATAGAAGCTGGAACCCTCCTCTTGGATATTCAGCCTAAGAACCTCACGGGACTATGAATTTACCCAAAATTTTCATTTGCCATCAGGCTGAGCTTTTAAAGAAAAATTACTCTCTAACCAGGATTGTAACAAAAGTGTAAATACTATTTCAGAGTTGAAAGTTGATGGTGCAAATATGTATATAACGTACTGTATTTTTACAATGATCGTCGCATGACTCTATGCCACCCCCCTTTTTGTACTCTGTATCTGTCTTCCAGAAACGTCACTTGCCCTTTCTCCTGTGGTCTCTTAATCCAATAATTGTATTACTGCCATTAAAGGATGCAGTTATTTTAAAAAGCCTGCGGGTCTTGTGTCTCGGTGCCGCTCCACCATCCTGTGCCCCGGGGAGAACGAGGCTGGGGGGTGAAACCTGGATCTGTCCTCTCGGTGGCCAGCCCCAGGTGGCACTCATCATGGTACTATGCGATTGGTGCCTCCAAGTAGCTGAGGCAGCCGTGTCCCACGGTTCCTGAGCTCCCACTCTGGGCCAGTCTCGGTAGTCAGGCACGGCGGTGACCCATGCGGTCACAGTCCTGCCTTCACACTGCTCACAGAAGCCAGTGGTGAACACAGGACAGCTGGGCTGGCCGCCAGGGATGAGAAGAAACGGGAGCCCTACCTACTACAGACTGTGTCTCCTCAAACACGCTGACACCTGTTCCCCAGTGTGATGCTGTAGGGGTGATTAGGTCCAGAGGATGGAGTCCTCGAACAGAATTCACGTCCTTGGAAGAGAGACCCCACGGAGCTGTCTCCACCATGTCCTCGCTCCCTCCTCCATGTGAGGACAGAAGGTGGCCACCTGTAAATCGAGAGGGGCCCTCACCAGACCACACCTGCCACTGCCATGATCTCACACTCCCAGGCTCCAGAACTGTGGTGTTTCATTACAGCAGCCCCGAGGACGCAGATGCCAGGTCCCGGTTAACTTGGGCTCCTGCCTGGGGGAGCCGCCCTCGGGGCAGGGGGCGGTGGCAGGACTGGGTCGTGTTTCCTTTGGACTTAACTTCAGCTGCCATGTTCCAACCTCTGTTACTTTTCTGTGGCTGCTGTGTGAATTACATGCGCTTAGTGACTTCAAACAAGTCATTTTGGAGGTCAGAAGTGTGACACGGGTCTCATCTCGCTGGGCTAAAATCACACTGTTGCCATGGTCACCTTCCTTTCTGGAAGAACAGGGATTCAATTACCTTGTCTTCTCCAGCTTCCAGAGGTCACACCCACCTTCCCAGTCCAGTGACCTTCCTCTGTCTTCGAAGCCATCGATGTCACATGTTCTCTGACCCTCCACTGTCAGTGTATTGGGCCACAGCTGGGAAAGGCTCTGCTGCTACAGGCCCCTGTGACTGGATTGGGGTCGCCCAGCATAATCTCACGTCAGCACCCTGCATCACATCTGCAGAGTTCCCTCTGCCGTGTGGACTACAAATTTACGGGTTCTGGGACTTAGACATAGACATCTTTGGGGGGCCTTTATGCTCTTTAATTGGGGTCTCCAAATACTTCTTAGAGCAGGGTTCTCAGTGCCCTGACACTGGTTGCTGGTAGGGTTTCACCTGGAAGCCCAAACTCCAGTGTGATTTACCTGAACAGCCAGGAGCCCATCACTGTGGGTAACCACGAATGCTGACGGCACCTCCAGGCCTGGTCAGGGCGGTGGGAGCGCCAGGGTTGCCCACGGGCGGCACCCGTCCTGAGTGCAATGTGATGAGAGCGTCTTCCAGCCGCTGCCACCTCACCCAGCAAAGCGCAGAAGCAGCGGGAACGCCCACCACGCCTCTCCGAGCAAAGAAAACGCTTCCTCGACTGCCCTGTATCTTTCCAGTAAGTCAGTCTTCTGTTTGAATTATCGTCGGCAGGGAAGGTTGTGGACCACGCAGTTGAGCAGGAAAAGCAACCCAGAGGTCAGCCAGTGGATGGATGAGTGCAACAGGTCTGTGCAGGGGGACGGGATGGATGTTGGTCATAAAAAGGAACAAAGTAGTCCATGGACATGTACCCTGAACATGCCGGGCCCTGCCTGATCTTGGAAGCTAAGCAGGGTTGGGCCTGGTTAGTACTTGGATGGGAGACCACCTAGGAAGACCAGGTGCTGTAGGCGTAAAAACTAAAAAAATAAGGGATTGTAAACTGACAAGATCCTTGCAATCTGTGAGGTCAACCAAGGGTTGCCTCGCCTAAAAAAAAAAAAAAGAAACGAAGTGCTGGTCCAGGCCACAACATGGATAAACCCTGAAAATGTGCCGAGTGAGAAAGCCAGACAAAGGCCATGTGCTTTAGGCATTCCATTTCCCTAGGAAATGTCCAGGACTGGCAAATCCACAGAGACAGAAAGCAGATCAGTGGTGCCAGGCTTGCAGTAGGGTTAGAGGCTGTGGGATGGGATTTCTTTTAGGGATAATGAAATGTTCTCGAGTTAGACAGTGATGATGGTTGCACAGCCTTGTGAATATACCAAAAACCATTGAATCATACACTATAGAAGGATGGATTTTTGGTATGTAAATTATATCTCAATTTAAAAAATCAATGGCATTCTTCTATAACCAACTGGGAAATAAATAGAAAGTTAGATAACCTTCCCAAAGCAATACAAACTTAAGGGATCTAGGACTTAGCCTAATGAAAAATGCTCCAGAACTTTATGGAGATGTCAAAAGCAGATCAGAGTGAGATAAGAAGAAAGTTTATTTTAAAAGACCAGTGCAGCAGGGGGAAGGGTCCTCAGCAATCTGCAAGTATCTCAAAGTCAAACAGAAAAATACATTGCTCTTCTATGGTAAGAGGGGTTTGCTGTAAGGGGAAGTTGGGTAGATATGGGAAGTAACCTAGGAGGTTGGACTGGAAATGTGTCTTTCTGGGGTCAGCACATTCTCAGGAGACACTGACCAGGGGCATATTTCACAGATCAGTGCTGGTCAGGAGCCGGGGCGAGCTATCGATGGACGGTCCAGGGTTTGTGGACGGAGGAAGCCTGAGCATAGTTTGGTCAAGGGCAAAGCAGGTGAGAACTGAGCAAACGTGAACAGCTGGCCAGAGAAAATGTCAGGCTTTTGTTAAAGGAGTCCCAGGAGAGCCTGGATAAATGCCCGGTTTATGGGTGACACCATTTGACTTTGTCATTCCCCTCACACTCTAAAGATGTCCCACTGCAAAAGCTGATCGTTTGTATCTTTGGTTCACTGTTGTGTCCACAGTTGTTGAACCGCCCCTGGCAGCTAGTCAGCTCTTGATAAAAAATATATTTTTAAAATTTTAATTTAGATACATGTTTAAGGTGTACACTGTGTAGGTTGACACACATTGATATATAATTACATATTGCAATATGATTACCACCATACCCTTTAGCTAAGTCTCTATTGTGTCACATAATTATCATATCTTGCTTGTGGTGAATAAAAATATGTTCCTTGGAGAAGAATACCAATGCCTGATTAGCTACTAATGGCGTTGGCCTGGGTTGGAGCTCGAGCATTAATATTTTCTTAAAGCTCCCGGATGATTCCTATTAGAATCACTGATCTAAGTCATGTTACTGCAGTAATGGGCCATCGTTAAGATCTGTCTCTTTAAGGAAGGTTTGTTTTCTCTGCCCTGACCCTTTCTGGCATCCTGTTCCACCTCCCCCCCCCCCCGCCCCTCTTTCTCATCAGCCTAAACCATTTCAACAGCCAAGAATGTGAACAATGTGTCTCAAATATTTTCAGTTCCCACTTAATCCCATTTAATGCTCAGCATTCATTGCTGACGGGCAGGCCGTCTGTACATTAGAGCCCCCTTCAAACCCCCTTCCCCAGCTCTCCAGCCTGCTGCCCTCTCCATTAAACGCAAGCTCTTCTCAGGAGTTGAGTGGGCAGAGGTCAAGAGGGGCCTGGCCCAGCAGGCCTTGTCGCCAAGGTTTCAGAGGGTGGTGGAGGCTTTAGGGAGAGACGTCACCAGATGCTCATTTAAAACATCCTCTGGCTGCCGAGTCCATTTTCCACTGAGCAGTCAGCACCATATTTGAAAGAGAGATACCAGATCATGCTACTCCTAGCTCAAAATCTCCCATTGGCTCTCAAAGCCTTCGGTGTGGCCCACAAGGCCCCAACGACCCCCCAGCCCCTTTTCTTCTGTGACTTCCGGCCCTCCGCATTGCCCACCCGCTCCACCACACTGGCCTCCGGGCCACTCCTCCAGCGTGTCAGGCACACTCTGGTGTCAGGGCCTTTGCACTTGCTGTCCCCTCTGCTTGGAGTCCTCATCATCACCTCACGGCTGACTCCTTTGTCACTCCGCTTGCTACTCACATGCCACATCCTCAGAAACTAGTGGCTCAAAACAATAAATGTGTATGATCGCACATAGTCCCTGCGGGGCAGAAATCCCTGTGGAAGGAAACAGCTTAGTTGAGAGGTTCTGGCTCCAGGTCTCATGAGGTTTGGGCCGGGGCTGCAGCCATCCAGACTTGAAGGGGCGCTGGAGGTCCGCTTGCAAGTCGGTCCACTCACGCATGGTGCGGCTGTGTGGCTGTTGGCCTGGGGTCTTAGTTTCTCTCCAGGCAGGTCTGTCCACAGGGCTGCTTGAGTTTCCTGAGGACATGACATCTGGCTTCGCCCAGGTGGAAGTCGTGATGTTTTTTATGGCCCACTCCGTCTCTTCCACAGCATTGATTACACAGCCCAGTCCTGACTGGCTTGAGAGACGACACACAGTGCGACGGTCACTGGGGTCATCTCAGAGGCTGGCTGCGTACCTCTCTCATCATTCTCCAGCTCATCACCTTGATTCTTTTTTTTTTCATGGGCTTACCATGTCACAGATTTTTGCGTTAGTTATTCCTTTGTCCCCCTCCCCTAAGAGTGTCATGTCTGGGCCACGTCATTTTTCTGTTTTGTTCACTGCTATATTCAGTGTCTCAAACAAGGTGGAACATTGTAGATACTCAGTAAATATATCCTGAATTAGTAAATAGAGAATCTGCTTCAAGGGATTCTGGAGATCCGGGAGTGGACTTGCCTTAGCCATCCAGGTGGAAGATAACAAGATATTGGACTAGAGAAAGAATAGACAGAAAGGGATAACTGTTGACGGAGTCACCTGTCCATTGGCAAGTTTCTTTTCTCTCCCTGCCGCAACCCACCCTCCACAAGGAGGCAGACTGATCTGAACAGATAAGTTGAACATTGCCTGCCTCCTGCATAAATCCTTCACGACTCCCTACTGCACAGGATCAGGAGTTAAAAGTGACTCAGGAAGTAAATGGAGTGACCCTGGAGAGTCAAGGGCATGACGCCTCACTCTGGTTGAGGTTAGGGTGGGCAGAGAGTTCCCGTTCCAGATTCAAAAGATCTCTGTACACCCTAGGGTTTCTCAGAAAATATAATTGCCACGCCTGCCCGTGGGCAAGAAGGGAAACCATACGCTGTTGGCACATAATCAAAGGTTATTTTATTATTTATGTTCAGCCTCCTACACCCACTGTAAGCTTTCTTGGGCCCAGATTTTTCTCTGCAGGGCTCTGAACACTACCTGGTCCGTGACTATTCATAGTTTAGGTTTCAATTCAGACACCCCCTTGCTGACCCCATATCCTGGCTGGCTTAGGTACCCTCTCAGGCTCCTCTAGTCTACTAGACTGTCTCTAGAATTACTTATTTAGCATGTTTATTGCTTATTTTCTGCCTATCCATATAGAATGTAAGTTCCATGGGAGCAATATGTTTTCTAATCCATGAACATGGTATACATCCCCATTTATTTAGATCGTCTTTATCTCAGCAGTAGTTTGTAGTTTTCCATGTAGAAATCTTGCATGTCTTCTGTTAATTTAGTCCTAAGTATTTTGGGGTTTGATGCTATTTTAAAGGGGACTATTTTCAATCTCATTTAACAGTTGCTTCTACCTAGGATATAAACAAAATTGATTTTTGTGTATTGATCTTGTATCCTTTAGCGACCTTGATAAATTCACTTATTAAACATCAGTAGTTATTTTGATCTCTTAGAGTCTAGTACAAAAACAATCACATCACATGATTTTACTTCTGTCTGACCTATATGCCTTTTATTTCTTTATCTTGCCTTATTGCACTAGCTAGGACTTCTGATACAAGGTCGATTAGAGGTGATGAAAATGGAAATCCTCGTTTACAATCTTAGGGGGACGTCAGTCAATATTTTATCACTAAGAATGATACTAGTTGTAAGTTTTTTGTAGGTGCCCTTTATCACATTGAGGAAGTTCAGGGCAGAGAATTTCGTCTGCTTGGTTTACTGATTTATACCAAACGTGTATCATAATTCTGTTGGAGAGCAAGTGCTTAGTAAATATTTGTTGAATGAATGAATGAATGACTGACTATAAGCTGCACAGTGGCTAGTAATTTGACATTGGACTTACCTAATTAGCAGTATGATTGAAGGCAACTGATTTAACCTTTCTCATCCTCATCTGTAAAATACAGTAATAATAAGGTATCACTCAGTGTTATTTTTGAAGGTTTAATGAGAGTATCCATGTAAAGTAAGAGCAGAGTCTGACACACGGTTAGTGCTCAATAAACACTAACTTTTACTACCTCACTTCTCTGAGCCTTTTATTTTCCTCTATAAAAGAGAGAATATTCTAATCTTTAACTCTCAGGGTTACAATGAGGATTAAATGACATTATGCATATAATGTGCCTAGCACACAATTCCTGGCACAGAGAAAGTCATTGGTAAATGTTTGCCATTATTATTTACCAAGTCCCCTACCTATATTGGGTGGGGGGACAAAGGTGGGTGTTCATTGGGAGTTGACAGACCAATGACAGAGTCAGATGAGTGTAGAGATCATCATGCACAGTGTTGTGAGGAGTGTGAAAATTAACAAAGGGAAACCTAACTAAAATAAAGTCCTGAGGCCAGAAGGGGGAGCTCTCACACAGTACCACTCCATGTCAAATACAGGAAGAGTTGTCAATTACGGACAGAATCCAAGAGAAAAGTCAACGAAAAAGAATCATCAGTTATAGGTCCCAACAGAAAAAGGGATACGTTACATCTCCTACATATATATTTACGCTGTGGAAAAATAATATCACCGGTCAGTTTTCATAATTTATTGTTATGTGAAAAAAAAATTGTCAAACGGCATCTCATTTTTCACTGTATAGAAAATAGGACAGGTCTGTAACAAAATATTAGCAGTCAGCGCTCATTGCTGAGATTGATGATAAGCTTCACTTTCTCTTCTGGGCTCTTTGAGATTTTGCAAAAGTTCTAAATTAAGAGTTTTGTTTTTGTTTTTTGGTTACTGGAATTAAAATTATTAACAAAAACTACAAGTGCCGGCAAACGTCGCGCCAGCGGCTTCGAAAGATCGACCTTCCCTTGGCGCAGTGATCTCTGGTATTCGTAGTCCTTTGGCAGAAGCAAGGTGGGACGCGTAGTACCGGCACAGATGACAGAGGAGGGACTCGCTGACATTCTGACCAATGGACGGCGCGCACTGGGTCCGAGTGGCGCGCACAAAGCCAATGTGTGAGCCGCTAAGTATGATTGACGTGCGCTTCAGCCTACGGGCGGACCATGGGGCGGTGCGGCGAGAGGCGGCCGTAGTGCGAACCATGGGAGGCGGCTGGTGGTGGGCTCGGGCCGCCCGCCTGGCCCGACTCCGCTTCCGGGGGTGCTGCTGCCGCCTCCGCGGCCCCGGAGCGGGGGCACCCGGGGGTCCTTCGCTCCCGGCCACGGACCCCGCGCCGGGGCTTCGCCACCCCCGGTGTCTGAGCTGGACCGAGCGGACGCCTGGCTCCTCCGGAAGGCGCATGAGACAGGTCTGGGACTGGGCGGGGGTCGGCCCGGGTGGGAAACGGGGTTTGGGGGAGCCGAGCTGTCCGCGCGGGCGAGTGGGAGATAGAGGTGGAGCTTCTGCTGGAAGCAGGGCTCAGGCTCAGGAGGGAGAAGGGCTTCCGTATACGCGCAGGGAAACGCTGGCTGCAGAGCGCAGTGTGTCCGCATAGGAGCAGGGCTTGCGGATGGGAAGGAGGGTCCGGGTGAGTGGGGCGCAGTAGGGATTGGAGAGGCTGGCTGGTCGGGTTAGGACAGGCACTCTGATAGAATTGCACTGTCCGGACGAGAGCGGCTTCCAAAGAGGCTTTAGGACGGGAGAGTTGCCTACGAGAGGGGTCCGCGTTGGAGGGGACAAGTCGTATTAAAGAAACGACCACTCCGCATAAGGCGGGAGTGTGGATCCCCACAGAAGAGGGGGAAGTTCCGGATTGGAGGAGGGAACCACCAATAGAAGAAAAGCTCTGAGCCGATTGGAGGGCGAGGTGATCAAGGCTGCGGGGGGAGGGGCCTCATGTCAGGCTTGGAGAGGACGAGGCATCTAGATATAGGATGGGGTAGGAGTGGGAGGTGTCTTCCCATCCTTAGATTTAGATTCTGCAGTTTTGGTCCTAGATCCTCCTCCAAATTCTAAGGTCTGTCTTGACCCTTAGATGTTGCAAATTTGCGGGGAGAGGGTTTTGGAGGTAGGGTCGGGGAGGGCCTCCAGGACGTAGGAATTTGGAGCGAGATGGTGTGGTGGAATGATTGGAAGCCCCTCAGTTTGTCTGGGCCGAGGGGCTTCAGGGTAGCGTTTGAACTGATGCTGATTCTCCCCCCCCCATTTTCCCCTCCCTCCAAGCCTTCCTTTCCTGGTTCCGAAATGGCCTCCTGGCGTCAGGCATTGGGGTCATCTCCTTCATGCAGAGTGACATGGGTCGGGAAGCCGCCTACGGTGAGTGCAGACCCCCCCAGGCTTGTTCCCCACTGGGGAGAGTGGCCTTTCCCTCACTGGAGAATGTAGAGCCTCCCACCCCCGGTGAATTCCCTCCTGCCCCATACCCCAACGGTAAATGTAGAAGCCCCTCATTCCTCCCCACCGGAAGCTGTCTCACCTTCACTTGTGTTGACCTTTCACCCACCCACCCCACCCCACCTGTACCGAATGGGTGGCCTAGGGCATGGCTGTGGGTACTTCCTCTAGTCTGCCTTTTCAACAAAGATGAGGATCTTAGTCCCAGCCACTGACTCTCCAACCCTATTTTTGCTCGCCGACCAGCCCGACCAGCCCCTCACCCCTCCTCTAATCCTGGACCCCAACTGTGACATCCTCTAATGCCAGCTGATCTTGACCCTGTACTACCCCTGCCCTGTCATGCGTTTGCCCCATCCCCCTTCTAAGTCTGCCTCAGCCCCTGGCCCCCTCCTGTCTTCGGCATCTGCCTCCCTGACCCTGGCCTTCCGCCCCCACTCCCAGCCCGGTACCCACAAGCTCTCCTTCCACTGACTGGCCTCCCCCCTCTCCCGCAGGCTTCTTCCTGCTGGGGCCTGTGCGTGGTGTGGGGCGGAGCCTCCTACGTGGTGGGCCTGGCGGCGCTGCGGGGGCCCATGCAGCTTTCACTGGGGGGCCGCCGCGGGCATGGGTGCCGTGCTGGCTGCTGGCCTGCTCTGGGCGTGTGCCGTCGGCCTCTACATGGGCCAGCTGGAGCTGGATGTGGAACTGGTGCCTGAGGACGACGGGACGGCCACTGCGGAGGGCCCGGACGAAGCGGGCAGGCCACCGCCAGAGTGAGCTGTGGGGCCGTGGGGAGTGGCCCGGCGCTGGGCGGCCGGAGCCTGAGGACCGGGACATTAAAACCTGACCCTTCCCTTGCTCCATCTGCTGAGTGGTGGTTCCTGTGACGGGAAGGCTGAGCCTGAGGGGGACGGAGCGAGGGAGGAGAGGAAAGGAACGATGAAGACAGGTGGCGAGAGCCACAGACTGGGGCAGACCTTTAATTCTCAGAGAGTGCTGATGGGGCCAAGAGCCCTGTCGCCTGCCCGTTTAGGGACCTGCGCCCACCCCCCAGGCTCCAGCTCTGCAGGCAGTCCTCCCTGGCCTCAGTCCCCCTTCCGCTGCACCCTGGTGCCTGTGGGCCCGGGTAGGGCAGGCCCAGGGTCGGGTAGAAGGCCTCGGGGAGGGCGGGGCCGGGCCCAGCCTCTGCAGGTGCGGGTACATGAGGCCCAGCTCCGTGGGGCCGTAGCGGATGGTACCCGGTGTGCACAGGCCCGCTCGCACGACAGGGGGCAGGAAACCGGCGTGGAGCAGGGCTGGCGGGCGGTCCCCAGCAGGCATCAGGCCCCACGGCCGCACGAGGTCCTGCTTCAGGGCTCCCGCTCGAATGACGGATGTGAACTCGGGCCGTGGCGGGGCTGGGCGGCCAGCCGGGTCCTCGTCCCCACTGTCCTCCAGGTCCTTGGTCTCACCTGGGCCAGGCTCCACTTTGATGAATTTGCCGCGGCTCTGAGGGGCCTCATCCTTGTCCAGGGGAGCAGCCCGCTTTCCTTCCACTGCAGGCGCTGGCTCTGGGGGATTTGGAAGGGCACTGTGTGGGCGTCCCCTGCCCCAGCCCCTCCACCTGTGGAATGAAGCTGGGGTGCTTTTGTCCCCCAGGGAACATGTGGCGCTGTCTGGAGACATTTTTGATTGTCACAACTGGGGAGGAGGTTGCTCCTGGCATCTAGTGGGTAGAGGTCAGGGATGCTGCTAAGTACCCTACAAGGCACAGGACAGCCCCCAAATGCAGAAATACCTGGTCCCAAGTGGTGGTGGAGCAGAGACTGGCAACCTGGTCTAGACCGGGGCTGATAGAACTGTCCTCAGTGGTGGAAATGGGCCACTTGTGCCATGCACTGGCCACGCATGCTGCTGAGCCCTTGTGACAGGGCTGCCCCGGTGTCGGGGTTGGAGGCAGGGCTCACCTGCAGGCTCCGGCTCCGGGCTGGACGCGTCCTCACAGGCCACTCTGGCTGGAAGCTGGAAGGCGTCCAGGGGCGTCTGGCCGCCCTCGGCTTGGCTGGGACAAGACAAGTGGGCTTGGGAGCCAGGGTCCTGGGTGAGGGCAACCTCCCTCCTGCCCCAGACGCCTCCCCCTCCTCTGAGTGCAGCACCCCCAGATTGAGGCACTTAGGCCTCATGATGACCCCCAAACTCCAAGTTGGCTTCTGGCCCAGCTCGGCCCTGTGGCCCGAGGCCAGATCTGTGGCCCCTGGATGTCACCACTGAGGTCTCCTCTGTCACTGCGTGCTCATCTGACCTCAGTGTCTTCCTTCTGAACTGCTGGTCCCCTCAGGGGCCCAGTGAAGCAGAGATGGCAGATGGCCACCTCCCTCCACCTGCACTGTCCAGCCCGCCCCCTGGTCTCCTGGCCCCTCAGAGCTGCCTCTTCACCACGGCCAGAGAGTTCTTTCCGAAAAGCAGATCTGTGACCCCTCCAGCTTTAAGCCCTGCCAGGGCCCCATGGTCCCCAGGACCAGGTCCACAGCCTCAGCCTTGGCCTTAGGCCATCCCAGACCTGCCTCCCAGAAGACAGCAGCACACCCCCCCCCGCCGCCTCCTGCAGCAAGGGCTGTACTCCCAGGCCTTTGCCTCTCCCCCCTTTCTCCTCTTCAACCAACCCCTCTTCACCCTGAGCTGAGGAGACACAACAGGAGCTTTGGAGCGGGTTCCAGCCCCCTGTGGGGTGGGGGCAACTCTCACCTGAGCACGTAGCTGACCCAGAGCACGTGGCGCTCCCCGGGGCTCTTCCCGCTCACAGCCACGGTGGCCACGGACTGCAGCCACACGAAGCCCCCAGCGCGCTGCAGCCAGCGGTAGTACCCGGTCATCACCTGTCCCTTGTCCAGCACTGGGCCCAGCCCAGGGGCCGGAGGGGTGGGGACGGGGGTGGGAAACATGACAGGAAGAGAGGAGGATGAGACAGGTGGACAGGACAGGTGAAGGGGGGAGACATGGGGCCAGGGGAGCAGGAAGGGTGAGCGGCGGGGAGGAGAGAAGGCAAAAGCACGGAGGGAGACAGTCAGAAAGAAGGCGAGGAGCTGGCATCGCGGCGACCGGGCTTCTGAGGGTGGGTCTGAGGCCCCACAGCCCCCTACTCCCCCCACAGTCGGGGCTGAGGTTCAGAGCCTCCTTGCTGCTCCTCTGTGCGGAGCCGCGCCCCGAGAGTTGGCAGCAGGAGGCGTTGTAGTCAGCTCTGAAGCAGGACTTCCAGGGAGCCGGGCATTGGGCTACTCGGGTCTGGGGTGCAGGTAGGCAAGGGTTGGGGTTCTCACGGTCCAGGTGGCTTTGGCGGATCCGGGCTGCGTCCTGTCCGTGGACGAACTGGTAGCAGCTGCGGCCGACCAGCTCTGAGGGCCCCAGGTCCATGTGCTCGCTGACTCTGAGGGGGTGGGGGTAGGGGCGAGGCCCCGGGGTGGGGGGAGAGGCAGGGTTGGCTCTGGAACCACCCAGGGTTCCCGCCCGCCCTCGGGAGTGCTGAGCCTCAGTGTTCTCCCTCCGCGAAATGGGTGAAATGACAGCGGCCCTCCTAGAGCGCCTCGGGCATTCAAGCAGACGGCAGTCCTGGGCGTGGGGTGGCCCGGGCACGCCAGGGGCGCTCAGAATGGAGGGACTATTTCACCATTTCATTTCCCGCCACCGCGTGGTGCAGGAGAACGCGGATGAGGGACGAGAGAGGCCCGGAGAGGGGATGAGGGCGGGGCGGGGCGCTGCCAGAGACGCCCCAAGGGAGGGCTGAGCCTGCTTCAGCGCAGTCCCTCCTCCACCCCCCAGGCCCCTCCCCCGCCCCACGCCTTCGCTCCCTCCTTCCGAGAACCCCTGCCCCCCGCGACTCCCCAGGGCCCACAGAGCCCCAGCCCACACCCCCGCTCTCCTGGACACCGCCCCCGACCCGCCTCAGCCCCACCCCTGGTACCTGCTCTCACAAGCAAGGATGGTGAGACCCAGGCTGAGACGAAAGACTATCATGTGTCCGTGTAGTGGCAGCTCAGCCAGGGGGGCCGGGGGCAACGTGTGGCCGAGGGCTACAAGGCCCAGGGCGCGGGCCCGAAGGCGACCGGTCACGTGGATGACCTGCAGGCGGTGGGCGTGGTTGGAGGCGGGGCGGGGGTGGGGTGGGTGGGCGGCAGGGACACAGCTGGCAGGAACGCAGGTGCGCTCCCCAGACTGGCGAGGGGATGCAGGAGTGAAGAGGCTGGGCCAGAGCGTTCACACCCACCTTGTACCCAGAGGCCTTGACGTGCAGCCCCCGCTTGGTGAGGGTGGACTTCATGCGGACGAAGAAGGAGCGCTCCTGGACCCGGGCGGAGGCGGGCACCTCGGTGGGGCCGGCCTCTGGGGCGGAGGGCGAAGGAAAGGTATGGGGTCCTGAAGGGGAAACACACAGGCCACCCCCACCTCCTCTGTGGCCAGACACGGGGTCATGGCCACAGCCACGCGGAGCGCTGCATAACAAGCTCACTGACATCCTACGCTAACCACGCCTCCCGGGGGAAGCCGGCCAGGGCTTTCCACAGCTCAGCTCTGACACCGTCCCTCCCTGTCCTGAAGCTGCCGTGGCTCCCTAGGACCCTTGAGAGAAAAATCAGCTCTTCACCAAGGCCTAAAACTTTGGCAAGAGCTGCCTCCTGCTGACACCATCTCTAGCTACAACCTCCAGGTCTCAGGTCAGACATCCTTCAGGAAGCCCTCCTTGACCCGCAGGCTGAGTCAGACGCCCCGCTGAGGTCTCCTACTCCAGCCCTGCCCATTCAGGGTTGTCACTATCTGGGGACAGGTCAGTATCCCTCACTGGACTGTGAACTCTTGGAAGGTGGGGTTGGGGCTATTGTCACTACTGTGTCAATGGACACAGGGCAGGGCCTCAGGGTGACAGATAAGACTCATAAATATAGATCATTCTGTAAGTCCTGTGATAGTTATAAAAGTGCTCAGACCCAGATGACCCTGTCCCTTAAACTTAGGTGCAACCATAAACACAGTCCTCAACAGTCCCACACGCGTCACCAACACTTTCCAAACTTGCAAGCACTGCTGACAACTAGGATATTTTTGGTGTAAAGCAAACCTCGTATAGGAAAATCTTATTTACAGGAAAGTTAACCTCACAGTCAGTCAGTGCCTTAGAGCTAAAAGGAACTAAAGGGTAACATCCAACACCCTCCCTCCCCAACGTGGAGTGGAATTTTCCATTGGAGAGAGAGTCAGAGGAATGTGGGCTGGAGTCCAGCTCAACCACTTACAGCTGTGTGACCTAGAACAATTAACTCAACCTCTCTGTGCTGTGCCTCAGCTTCCTCTGTAGAGTGGAGAGAGTAACAGTTCTCGCCTGGTGGGATTGTGGTTAGGATTCAATCAATTTATGCACGTAGGGGCACGGCACATGCAAATACCTATTAAATGTGCTTCATTATCATCTACCAAAGCCTGGTTCTGTCACCCACGGGCACCCACCTCCATTCAGCAGTCAGAGGGGTCTTTCTAAAGTTCAAATCCGGGGATCCGGGTAATCTTAGGGAGCCAAGTCTTGCTACCTCAGTTTAGGCTGATTCGCTTTACAAAAACTTGCTTTGTACAACCCTAACGAGAGTGGTTTTTGTATAAATGAAACAGCTGTTTACAGTGTATTGGGTGTCCCCTGATCAGGCATTCTTTGGGGGCCCTTGGAATTACCGATCTCAGGCGTATCAGCAAGCGAGGAGGAAGAGGAGGAAGAGGAGGAAGAAGAGGAGACGGAGGGCGGGGTGGGGGGCCCGGGAGTCCGGGCCCGCAGCCCCAGTTGCTCCAGCACCTCGGAGTGGTCCCCAGGATGTATGTAGTCGAAGACGCTGCTGCCCGTCAGCTCCACCTGCCGGCGAAGGAGGGGAATGCAGGGCCGGGTGCGGGCAGTCCTACCCTGCACCGCGTTCAGGTTCCATGGTCCACGTGCAGGAGCACTTCATGCCGGTCTTGTTTTTCATTAGAATTTTTAAAAACATTTTAAAAGGAGGACACAATCCCAGGCTCTTCCCGTGCTCTCCCACTTTAAAGCCGGTGATTATTAACGACTTTCTGCCCCGGCCTACTCTATTAAGACGCTGCCTAGAGGGTTGGGGTGGGGGCTGTGTCAAAGCCTCCAACTTACAGCAAACAGCTGTGCCCCGATGGGGACCACAGAATGTCCCAGCAGGCATGGAACTCAAGGTACAAACAGCGGAATGGCTTTCAAGCTCTTTAAAGAGTTAAGTCTTTTTAATCAGACTTTGACCTTCAGTTCACACCCCACCAAACGTCTGGGAGCGGTCCCCTTCTCTCCATCTCCCCCCAACCCCCATCTTCTCCCTGCTATGTTCCTGCCCCAGCATCCTCACTGGGCTTCTGGCCTTCGGTCCCCCCTCAAATAGCCTTCCATTAGTTACTTATCTGACCATGGCCCTCCAGCCAAGGCTCCCACTAACCCCGGGCTTGGGGTCACATGCTTCCCTTCATCCCTGACCCCTCAGAACTCCCCGCACTAGCATCAAGCCTTTCCTCAGTTCTTCCTCCTGCCCTTCCCCCTGTCCATATTCCCCTCCTCCAGCAATCTCCAGCAACTCACTGAAAAGCCTCACAGAGGCCAAATACCAACACACCGAATTTTCTAAATTTACCATTTGCCAAAATCTTTCTAAAAATGATCAAGGTTGATAGCAATTTGTAGTGGATGGACTGACAAGGCCTAAGCTGTCACGAGGAGCCATGACTCCAGGGAAGGGGGCTTCTGGCTTCCCCCTGCCTCCTTTTCCAGCTGCAGGAGCTGGGGTGGAGACAGCAGGCTGAAATAAAGACAAAACACAAGCCAGCTGACTAAAACGCCCCAGAGGACCTCCCAAAGCTGGCAAAACCCAAGCTCTTCCGATACAAATTGCTGCAGCCCTTCAGAATGAAGAAGAAACAGGGTTTGGTAAATAGGGTACGTCTGGCCACCTGATCCTCATTGGCAAACTGATCCTTCTACTAGTTTGGTTTCTAATTGAACTGTGAATTTGATAACTCTCTGCCTATGAGGAGGAGCCATGTGGGATGCCGTATGGGGTTCCGAGGAATGCACTTTGGGAACCACAGATCCAGTCCATGTTTTCATGCTGGGATAGTGAGGCTAGGACTGAGGAAGGGCATGAGTGGGCTGCCACGAGAGATGGCAGCTGGGCCAGTGTAGGTGGCCTGCTGCGGCCCCTTACCTGTGAGAGCCCAGATAAATGGAGACCGTCTCTGAGATGTAGAGGAACTTGCCCTCCTGGTTCAAGGCAAACACGAAGCCATCCAGGGACTAGAGTGGGAGAGACAAAGGAGGAGGGAGAGGTGAACCTGGCACCTGTTAGAGCCTCTGAAATCTGAACTCTGCCTAGGATGGATTATTCTGGGTGAGAGGCAAACGGGGCTTTGGTGGTGCAGGAAGGGCTGGCAGAAAGGGGAGCCCCAGCATTCCGCCTCCCAGACCTGAATGCTCCCAACGGGATGGATGCTGGAGAAAAGGGTGCTGTCTCCAGATGTGGCCACCAGGTGGCAGCAAGGAGCAGCAGGCAGGGGCGGGGCCTCACCTGCAAGATGTGTCCACCCAGGTGCTGCTCGAAGACTTCGGAGACCAGCGCCACCGGGCCCCTGCGGCCTGGGGCTGGGGGCAGAGAGAGGGGTGAGGCTGGGGCCTATGGTCTTGATGACCTGGCCTCAGAAGCCCGCACCGCAGGGAACCAGGCTGCAAATCGCTCTTCCCCGGAGTCCTGTAGCCATTTTGGGATATTGTGGGACCCTGAGCTCTGTGGGGGAGAGACCCTGGATGTGGGAGGAGTGAGGGGCCAAGGTGGGCCAGACAGACCGGGAAACTGAGACACACAGAGAGACACGAGGCAATGCAGAAAGGGATCCATTCACGTCCGTCCATCCATCTATCCAGCACTCTCCCCAAGCTCTGACTGCACAGCAGGCTCTTTGCTGGTTAGCGTTAAGGACACAGAGGTGGCCTGGACAGCCTGGTCCTGCCCCCATGGGGCACCCAGGTTAGGGACACAGACAAGTAAAACCTCACAAATATAGAATTATCACTGATGGCCAGTGCTATGACGAATCGAATAGGGGTGTGAAATGAAGCAGAATGGGGTAAGGCCTGTTAAAAGAGGTTGTGTCTGAGCTCAGACCTGAGAGATGAAAAGGAGGCACAGTGGAGACTGAAAAGAAGAGAGAGAAAGGCAGAGACAGAAAGACAGAGAAAGACAAGGAGGGACAGGGAGACACACAGAGAGATCCAGAGAGACAGACACACGCACACAGGGACACAGAGAGACAGAGAGATGGAGAGAGAGAGAGACAGAGTGAAACAGAGACAGAGACAGACAAAGACAGAGAGACAAACAGATGGACAGAGAGCTATAAAGGAACAGGGAAAGAGATAAGGACATTACAACTCAACAACAAAAAGGACAAACGACTCAATTCAAAGATGGGCAAAGGACTTAAATCGAAATTTTCCAAACAAGATATACAAGTGACTGATAAGCACCTGAAAAAGGTGCCTGAAATCATTAGTCATTAGCAAAATGCAAATCAAAACCAGAATGAGAGACCACTTCACACCCACTAGTAGGGCTAGGAAAAATTAAAACAAAAAATTCAAACAAAACAAAATAAGCCTTGGTGAGGATGCGGAGAAATTGGGGCCCAGGGCATTGTGAGTGGGGCTGTAAATGGTGCAGCTGCTCTGGAAAACAGTGTGGCGGTTTGTTGATAAGTTAAACACAGAATTACCATCGGGCCCAGCCTTTCCACCCTAGAAGAATCGAAAACGCGCTCTAACAAAAACTGTACACAAATGTTCACGACAGCGTTATCCCTAGCTGCCAAAAGTGGAAACAACCCACATGTCCATAAACTGGCAAATGGACAAGTAACATGTGCTATACTCAGACAATGGAATATTGTTTAGCAATGAAAAGGGATGAGCGCTGACACGCTACCACACGGATGAACTCTGAACACACCATGCTGAGTGAAGGAAGCCGGACGTAAGGGGCCACGTGCTGCAGGATTCTGCTGATATGCAATGTCTGGTACAGACAAATCCACAGACACAGGACGCAGACGGTGGCTGCCAGGGGCTGGAGTGGGGGCAGGGAGGACAGAGAGTGACTGCTAATGGGTACAGGATTCTTGGGTGGCGGTGGAAAATTTCTGGAACTAGATGGTTGCCCAACACTGTGAATGTACAAAGTGCCACTCAACTGTATACTTTAAAATGGTGAATTTCACGTTACACAAATTCTACCTCAATAAAAACATTTTTTTTTTTATAGAAGAGATAGGGTCAGAGACCTAGACATAGAAATTGAGACAGAGATAGACAGAGACATAAAGAGATGGCGAGATAGAGGAAAAGAGATGCAGACAGATACAGAGAAAGTGGCAGCAAGACCGAGATGACAAATGACACAGAGGCAGAGAGACAAGGCCCCCTGGCCCAGACCCGGGTCAGGAGCTGAGTGAGGGCTCTAGACTCTCATGCTGGGTGTGAACAGAGGTCATGGACCCCGTCCCCATTCAGGACCCCTTCTCCGAACCTGCAGAGAATGACCTCCCTCCAAGGGACCCCATGCCTAGGCTGTGGAGCCCGACGAAGAATTCGGTGACTTTGAGGGTCCCCAAGCACCTGGCTCCTGCAGGGCTAAGCGTCCAGGTCTGGTGTCCAGCGGTAGGGCTGTCCCTCCGTGGCTGTGGGCTCTGAGACCAGTCCCTTAACCTCTCTGGGCCTCAGTTTCCTCCTCTGTGGGGTTTGCTCGCTCAGAGCACGACCCTCACAGGCTGCTTGAGCATTCCATTAGTTTAAACGACTTCTAGAAAGGGCCAAGCACGGCCTGGCCCACAGCAGGTGCTCCGAAACACGAATGAGTATTAATAGCGTGATCACTATTATTTCCAGACCATCAAAACACCAGGCAGCAAAACCCCGCCTCCCCGCCCCCACCCCGCAATCAGGGCGCAGCCCCAGCCCCGCCCCTCGCTTCCTAGCGTCTAGGCCACGCCTCCTTCTCCCAGGATCTCCCCCAACTTCCGCACGTGGTTACATCCTCTTCCACCCCCGCCTGAAGCTCCAGGAACAATAACGGGGGGTTATTAATGGGAACCCCTCCCTCTAGATGCAGCACGAACAAGCCGGGTGACAGGCGGGAACAATGCCGCCTGCTAATTGTCGCAATTTTCCCCTGTCATTTTTGCTAATTCCTTCATTTTCCCTCTCACAGGATCAGCCCAGGTCAGACTGAACGGGCTGCAATTAACAGCGTTAATGGGCAGGAAGGGGATGTGGGGTGGAGGGGGAGGGCTCAGCCACTGGCTGGTACCCCAAACACTGGGCCTGTCCACTGGGACGGGAAGCCCTGGGGTCTGTCCCCATCACCGACTGACGCGTTTTATTACCCCCCAGGCTCTCTCCGCACAAACCCACCCACTCCCCAACTCCTCCCCTGTGTTGCCTCCTCTCCTCCCCGAATGGCTAAACTCCTCTGTCCCCAAACTCAGCAGGTGGCTCTTCTTTCCTCCCATCTGCCCCCTCCTCACATCCAAATCCCAGCTGTCACTCACTCATTCAGCAAACATTCGCTGAGTTTCTGATTGGATCCTGACTCAGCTGGAGAAGAAAAACTGTCCCAGTCGTCATCCCTGGCACAGAGGGGGGACTGAGGCCTCTCCCAGGCTGTAGGGGTTCCCCCTTCACCTGGGAGAGAAGGGCTGGGACTTCACCACCCTGCGGCGATCCGGTGATCCGAGCGGGAAGCACCCACCATAACCCAGTGTGCGGGCCGGAGGGCTGGGGGTGGGGCATTTCAGCCTCCACCTTCCTCAGCCTCATCTGTGAAATGGGCTCCGTGACAGAGCAGAACGGGTTCATGCACATAGTAGGTGCCTAATTCCCAAGTCATGCCGCTATTCTCACCCACATTCCTGTGGACGACGGGGGGCGCCACTACCCTTCCAGATGGGTCCTTGACAAGCCCCTCGATCTCCCGCGTTCTCTCACACCCACGACCATGTTCTGCAAATCCTATGGGCCCTATCCGCACTGCGATACCTGAACCTGAGACCTGCCACCTCGCAGCCCCCACCCTGGCCGAGCTGCCCCACCTCCTGCCTGGAACCACTGCGCCTGTCTCCCGCCCACGCTCACCACCTCCACACTTCCTTTTCCCTCGGGAACAAAGTCCTCGCAGTGGCCCACGAGGCCCTGCAGGCCCTGGCCCCTGCTGACTACCCCGCGCCTCTGTAGTTCCTCTCCAGGCTCCCCCAAACCAGCAAGCCCATCCCAGCCTGCCTCGGGCCTTCGCACATGCTGTTCCCGCTGCCTGGATCACCCTTCTAGATGTTCATAGCTTGTTCGGTCACCGTCTTCCAGTCCCGGCTCAAAGGTCTTTTCCTCAGAGAGGCTGTGCCTGACCTGTGAATTAAGATGTCACCCTTCCTCTCTCCTGTCTCCATTCCATAGTCCCCCAGCCGTGGCAGTGAGTCCTGACTGTGCCTCGGGCACTACTCTGGGCTCAGGGAATAGGGAGAGACACGGTAAACCAGAGAAATAAGAAATCTGTACTGTCGTTTGATGATAATTAGAAATCAGGTGGGAAAGGAAGACAGGAATGCTGGGGCTAGGGAGGCGGGGTTGTCATTTGTAACAGGCTGGTCAGGGAAGGCCTCACTGAGGAGCTGACATTCAGAAGGGAGGCAGTTCCTGGTGGAGGGCACAGCAAGTGCAAAGGCCCTGACAGGAGGACATATTCTCTGAAAACAGTAAGGTGGCCATGTGTGTGTGTGTGTGTGTGTGTTTGAAGACATGACAGGGGAAGAAGATGAGATCAGGAGACGGTGGGCAGAGTTTGTCCTGTTCCTTGCTGTGTCCCCAATGCCTGGAGCAGTGCCTGGCACAGCGGAGATGTTCAGTGGGTGTTTGTTGAATGAATGACCAATGGTGATAGGAGATCGGGGCTGTCTTGTCCCCAGACTCAGAGGCCCAGGGCTAGTCTGTAACCCCTGTTGTCCCATTTTACAGATGGCAGAGAGAGGGGGGACCTGCCCTTGCAGACCTACACACGTGCCAAGGATGGTGGCTAAGAAGGTGGACTGTGGAGCCAGGCTACTTGAATTTGACTCAGCTGGGCCTCTCCGTGAGCTGTGTGACTTTGAGCCAACAGCTTCACCTCTCTGGGTCTCAGTTTTCTGCTTCTATCAAATGGGAATCACAGCACGGCCTCCCTCCTAAGGTTTCTGAGAGGATTAAGCAAGTTAATTTGCATACAGTGCTTAGCACAGTGTTTGACATGCACTGCATAATATTATTATTATTATTCAGAGAGCGGGAGGCACAGTGCTTTGTTTCTGACTTCTGCTAAAACGCTGTCCTCAGTTTCCATCTGAACTACAGAAGCAGGCACTTGGCTCCTGTTAGGGACCTTGTCGAATGGAAGATCCCCCAATTTTCTAGTTTTGGGGTTATAGGAGGAAGCCCACACAGTTCCTGTCCCCCACCAGTGCTAGCTTACGGGCTTGAAACCAGGGGTCTGCCCCCTCAATGCTGTGACCTCAGTGAGCTCCTGCCCACTCAACTTGCCCATCCGGGGAATGGGGGCCAAGCTGGACCCCAGAGGGCCTCTCTCAGCACCAACCCCCTTCTATACCCTGGGCTCCGGGACAATAGACAAGATGTTTATCCCTGGCAAGAGCACATGTTGTTCGCGGTAATGACAGTAATCAGAAGCTCTAATGCCGCATTCTCTCGCCGCCAGTCAATTCGCCTAATTACCGCCTGGGAAGCTGGATTATTTAAATTTAAATGGTGATTTATTGCGAGCTTAATCAATGCTATTTTCTCTTACCCCCCCCACCCAGGGACCGGGGCAGGAGGGGAATTAGAGTCCCCCAACCCCATGCTAAGGACATCCCCTTTTCTGGGGCAGGGGAGTGCCTGGGTTCCCATGTCCTTGTCACCTGTGACCTCAGATTCACATGATTCACTGTCTTCTAGTAATATGAGTAAAGCAGTAATGCATAAAATAGAATAACAACATAACACTTATGTATCTATCAATAATAAAAGTCTGAATAATAATAAAAGTAGGTATCTATATATATATGTTTTTACATATTCTATATTTATATATTACACATTCTATTTCTTTGATTATTTTGTTATTGTGCCTTGGCCACTAGGATGTCAGCCTGTCCAGTGCAAGGATTTTTAGTCTGTTTCCTGCTGGATCTCAAGGGCTCAGGACAGTCACAGCACACAGGAGACGCTCAATAAACCACAGGTCCCCCCACAACCTTGCAGAGTTGTCACTGACACCAGTCACCACACATTGCTTATTCTGCCAGGGATGTTCGGGATCTCTACACATGTATTAGCTGGTTGATCCTCTCCTCAGCCCTCAGGATTGTACCACGATTCCCATTTCACAGAGAGGTGCTGCGACCTGCCTGACCTGCCCGGGATCGCAGTGCTGGGGAGTGGCTCAGGGCAGTCTTTCTGAAGCTCACCGTTTACCCGCCATATGAAACTCTCCCTCCCACTGTCCCAGACTGGGCATTCTGACTGCAGAGGCCTCTGGGTGCAGGGGTCTGCGGTTCATTAGCGGACGGGAGAGCCCAGGCTGGGTCCCCGCCGTCCCACTCACGGAACTGCGGGTCTCCCTCCTGTTACCTCTACTCCAATAAAAACAACAGCATTTACTACTATGATTCCTGGTGTTGCCAGGCCCTTGATGAGGCCAGAACTAGTGAAATCTTTTCTACTTCCTGTGCCCGTTTTCCAGATAAATAAACTAGGGCTTGGAGAGTAGAAGCAATACACAAAATTTCTGACCCCAAACGCCGTCCTCCCTCTGGGTCAAGGAGCTGAGGGAAGACTGGAGGGCACCTGGGGTCACGGCTCCTCTGCCCCTGGGGAAGGGTGTCGGGACCCCCGCGCCTCCCCCCCCCCCGCGCATGCGCACTCACCGAGGCTGGCCGGGGGCCAGAGGCCCGCAGCCCCCAGGGAGGCGCCCCCAGCGCGGCGAAGCGGCGCAGGCGGAGGTAGGTGACGCTGAGCCGCACGATGGACGCCTTGTCTAGCTGGCTCGAGATGGCTCCGGGCAGCGGGAGCAGCTTGGCCAGCTCAAAGAACTCCAGGTTTTCCTTTCCGCGCCGCGAGCGCGCCGCGTTCCGGGACTTCTCCTTGCGCTGCGCCTGCAGACTGGGCGGGCGGCGCGGAGGAGGCGTCAGTGGGGACCTGGAGCTCAAGGGTGAAGGGCCAGGTGGGGGGAGCCCCGCCACATGAGGCCTGAGGACGGGATGGGAATTTAGAAGTGGATCCAACACTCTGGAGGTGGGGGCAAAACCCAAGTGTGAATTCGTCACCTGGCCGTTGGGGGGAACTAGGAGGAGGGGAGAGATGAGGAATGTTGGGTACGGATCATGAGGAAGGGGCCGGGAACAGCACACTGTGGGGGTGGGTTACAGAGCCCCCGATGAGCGAGCGACGCGGGGTAAGAGATTCTGGCCCCAGGAGGCGGGGCAGAAGTGAGTGTGAATTTCCCCGGAACGCCTCCTTGGGGGCGGGGCCAGGCCAAGGGGCGGGGCTTTGCTCACCAGGGTCCGGGCGGGGCCTTGACCATGAGCCCCGGCAGAAAGTCCCACGGGACGCTGCCGCCACGACCTGCCCCGCATTTGACCTCGCCTCCACCGCCACTGCCGGGATAGGGGGCTGCCATCTTCGCGGGGACCCTTTCAGGCGGGCTCAGGCTCAGAGAAGCCTGCAGGACTCGAGACGTGCGTCCCCTGCGGCGCGAAGGAGCCCGAGGCAGTGCTTAGTGCCGGAGCGGGCCCCCCGGGAGACCTGGTGGGGAAACGGAGGTTCGCACGGGGCTCAGGGTCCCAGCAAGGAGCTGGGGCTGGACGGTGCCTCAGTTTCCCCTACCTAGAGGCCCCGGTAAGGAGTCCGCAGCTCTCAGTCTGCAAGGTCCCGGGCGAAGCTCAGGGTGAGGACGTGCCCCGCCGCCGCCTCCCCCGCGCCGCCCGCCGGCGCGCCCGCCTCACGCCCGCGCCGGGCCGGCTCCCGCATACCAATAGGCGCACGCGGCGCGCATACGGATCCGACCGGCCCGCGAGCTGCGTGTCAAGCATGCCCAAGCCGTGCGGGGGGCAGGCGCCTCGCCGGGGCCCAGGCGCGCGGGCACGCACCCCTCTGAGCCCTCTGCCCCGGGGATCTGCCTCCCAGCCCCTGCCGGAGTCCGGTTCCCCGCATCATGGTGCGCCTATCTCTCGGGCTGAGCTAAGGGATGTCGGGGGGCAGAGGGCAGGGCTCCCACCCTATGCCCTACCCAGGGACCACCTCCCCAGCCCCTCGGGGTGGCGCCACTTGTTTGGGCCATCAAATCCCCGCAACCTCAACTTCCTCCCTGAAGAGGTGGACGTGCCCAGCCTCGACGCAGTGGCCAGAGCCTCAGCCCGAGGTAGCCCCCAGGATGGACCCGACAATCGGGGCCCAGGTGTCTGGTACCCAGATCCTTCAGAACCAGGACCGTCTTCAATTGGGTCTTCATTCCTCCAGGACTAAGCGTTCAGGATTCCATCTACCGACCCCAGTACCCACGCCGCCCCCAAGCCTCCCCAAACCAGGTGTCCTGATGCCCAGACCCCTATTTCGCTAGGACGCAAACATCCGTGTACCCCTTCCCCCAGCCTCGGGATACAAGCGTTCCGATACCCTAGCCCTCAGGACACTGGAGTCCGGCCCCTTATTCCTACAACATCCAGGAGTTCCCCGTCCCCTCATGCCAGCCAGCGTCCCTTACCCGCAGGACCCCGCGCCTCCGTTACCTGGCCAAGGGGCGGGCTCCGGGCTCGGCGTGGGGCCGGCCGGGCGGCGCAGAGGGGCGGCCCCATAGACCCCGGGGCGGCCGGGCTCGGTAGGGCGAGGGCTCTGGCGCTAGGCTCTCCGCGCCCACCGCGGCCTCGCAGACTTGGAGAAGCCGGGACGGAGCTGGCGGGCAGGGGCGGGGTCTGTCAGAGCCCCGCCCACCGAATCTCCGCCCCCCCCTCCAGGTCCAGACTAGCGCCAGCCCCTCTGGCCTTTTCCGTGGTCGCCGGTTCCCAGCGATCCAGGCTTAGGAGACACCGAGGCACACACCTCTGAACGCTTGTGTGCACTGGGTGATGGGAACACTCAAACTCGTCCGTGACAAGCACAGTTAACGGCTCGGGAGTGCGTACGCACTGCTAATCCTCTCCCGCTGCAAGGTTCTGAGCAGGGCTGTTGCTAAGCCCATTTTACAGCTGGAGAAACCGAGGCATAGAGAGTGTCTCGCCTGTGGGTGATGGCCTCTTAGCCGGCAATATTTTCCTCTTTTGCCCTGGAGGGACTTGTTAGCGTTGGGGGTGGGGTGGGGGGATTCAAGCTCAGATCACCGGCTTCTGTCTCCAGACACCGCCCACTTCCTGGCTGTGTGGCGCGAACAGGTGCCGCGGACGACCCCAGTGCCCACCTCATAGCATCATTGCCGGCGTAAAATACATCCGTCCAGTTCTCAAAGTGCGACCTGCACTGCTCCCTGTGACTCTCAGGAGCTTGGCTCCGTCAGATTTTCATACTGATACGTTTTCGACCTTTTCCACTCCATGCTCCCATGAGTGTCCTATGGAGGTTTCCAGAAGCTGCATGGCACATGATATCGAAACAGACCGAACGCAGAGGCAGCCATGAAGATGCAGCTGTCTTCTGTTAATGCTGTGCTTTAAAGAGATTTGCAAAAGTGTAAAATAATGACTTCGAATTTTTTTTTGTATTGGAAAATGTACTTTTCATAAATTGTTATTTATGTTAACCTGTAATGGGTTTCTTATTGTTCTTTAAAAATGAGTGTTATCTTTAAAAATTCTCAATTTTAATTTCTGACATTTATAGAACAAAAATAAAAGCTCTTCGGTCTTCCCTGAAACAAGAAGTCTCGGACCAAAAAGTTTAGAACCTCTGAGTTAAGCCATTTAGCTGAGAACAGAGGCAAGCATTAGATATGCTAGATATTATATACATCCGAAACACGCATACACCCTCAGTCCCGGATGCAAATCCTCTACTTAGGACGCCACTCACAGAGTCACGATAAACTGACATCACCACACACCATTTGGGGTCTCATTTATGAAAGGCAGGTTGGGGCTGCCCTGGGAGGTCTGTGCCTTCTGCAGCCTCTGATGACACAGGCGTGATGAGGAGAGCCCTGTGCCAGGGTGTGCGTCAGGCTAGGCCCTGGGAGGGCCGAGCGGGGGCCTTCCACCCGGAACTGAGGAGTTTCATAAAGGATAAAGGTTCAGGGCAGGGAAACCAGTGAGCGGTTAGCGCCTGGGGCCTGAAGGCGGGGGCGGAGCGAGCTGTTAGGGATCCTGAGGCTGCAGACGCTGAGCTCCGCATGGTCTCATAGCCGGCATCTCCGGCCCCAGCCTGGCTTCCCACCTCTCAGCTGCATTCAGTTCTCCTTGACCTTCCTCTGCTGCGGAGACATTTCCCATCAAAGCACTGCGACCCCACTACTCCCAAAGCGGCCTGGCTGGAAGAGATGCGGAAGGACAGTGTGTGCTCTTGGGAGGTGGTGAGCTCCCTGTCACCAGGGGAAATCAGAAGAGGGACAAAGATTTTGGTAGGTAGTGAAAGCAATGGGAGTGTGGGGGTGTGTATGTGTGTGTTTTGGGGGGGTTTCAAGGACTTCTACTTAAACATTTTCATTCTTCCCCATTGAGAGGTAGAGAGCATCATTTTAAGGAGCTCAGGTTCTAATTCTGGCTCCACTCGGGTGAGCCTGGGCAGCTCCTTCACTACCCTTACCTGTAAAATGCCTGGAAGATGGAGCTGCCTTAGATGAGGCAGGAACGGCTGGGGGAGCAGGTATTGGGTCTGAGCTCCCAAGGGGTTATTCATCCCAAAAGCAACGAAACCCCTCAGAGCCAAGTCTCCTCCTCCGTGAGACCTTCTGGGACGAACCTGGGACTCCGAGTTGCCGACATACCCCAGGCTTTCACGTCCCAGGAGGTCACAGGAAGTGTCCTGCTGCAGCCTTCTAGCTTTTGCTACTACACTTAGTAGGGTCCCCAGAGGCAGGCCTGGTTTAAGGCCGAGGTTTGGAGATCCAGGTGTTCAAGGAGATGTCTCCCCTGGCCCGGGGCTGCTGGCGGGGTGAAGCACCCCAGGAATGCATTCATTGAGAGGTAAAGCTCAGATCCAGTCCTGAGAGTGAAAATGTTTTAGTTTAAAGCACTAAATAGATGAGGACGGGTCGCTGGAGACCTGGGCCTCCCAATTTGGCCTCGAGTTGTCCCGTTTTTGCTGTTCATCCGTCTACCTAGCAAACATTTATCGAGCGCCTACTATGTGCCAGATGCTCTAGGGACCCAGCAGGGCTGAAACAGGCAGAGATTCCTGTCACTTGAGCAGGCCCCCTGGTGGGAGTGGCAGACAGTAGACAAAACAAGAAAAAAATATGCCAGATGGAGCTGGGTGCGAAGAAACAATAAAGCAGGTGTGAGTGCATGTGCACGCGCAGGTGAAGTTACAGGGAGACCGGCCAAGGGTTGACAGCCACTGGGAAGGAGTTGGGGAAATAAGAAAAACACCACCCACCAACTCGATAAATGGCCCCACATCTAAGTGTCACTCAGGTGCCCACTTCTGCCTCGCCCCTGCTTGCTGCTCACTTGGTCTCCCGTCTCCTGGCCCCGTCTTGTCCCCTTTAGGCCACCCAAGGTGTCAGGGAAGAGCTCTAACCTCATAGAGGACAATGAAGTCTGACCTGTCACCTGTCCACAGGCACCAAAAGAAGACAAAGAGCCTCAGCCAAATAGAGTGACACTTGTTAGCACAGTGCACAGTGGAGTGTCAGCATCGTGGGGCTGGTCCCTTGCACTCAGGTGACACTGGGAGAGGCCATGGGCCTAGATGGATACTAGAGCATTATTTTTGGTAGCAAGCGGCAGAACAGCCAGTGCACTACCCCAGGGAGCGAGCAACTCATGGTGGTCACTGTGTCATCACCTCGATCCCCTCACCCAGGGGACCAGGTACAGAGACAGCTGAGGATCTGGGGTGGTTAGGCCTTGTGGGCTTGGCACACCCAGGGCACTTGGCTGACTGGCCCTCCCAACCCCAGGGCCACCCCTTCCATCTTCCAGAGAGAAAGGGACTCTCTCCATGACCCTGGAGCATCCCCCTGGAGAAGGGACGAGAGGCTGGGCCCCAGCTGCGGTGGGGGTGGGCGATGACCAGAAGCCTTAAGTGTCCACTCCTCATCGTCCCTGCCTGCCACACCACCCTCTACCATCTGCAGACTGTCCTTCTTGGGCATCTCGCTTCACTCCAACCCTGAGCTGCCCTTCAAGGTAAGACTACCAATGATGTCACTAATAATAATAATAGTGCCATGGAGGAGAGTTGTGGGGGTTGAGTGATGGCCCCAAATGACATGTCCATGTCTTGTCCCTGAGACCTGTGATGCACCCTTATTTGGCAAAAGGGTCTTTGCAGATGTAATTAAATTAAGGATCTCGAGAGGAGGTCATCCTGGATTATCTGGGTGGGCCCTCAGGTTAGTGACAAGTGTCCTTAAAAGAGACAGAAGACACACAGCAGAAACACGCCAGGAGAAAGGAGAAGCCAGGTGAAGACAGAGGCAGAGCTTGGAGTGACACAGCCTCAAGCCAAGGAACCCTTGGCGTCACCAGGCGAGGAGCATTCTCCTCTAGAGCCTTCAGAGGGGACACAGCCCCGACGACCCGTAATTTTGGGCATCTTGGCCTCTAGACCTGAGAGAGAATAAGTTCATGTTGTTGGAAGCCAGCCAGTGCATGGGCATTTGCTACGGCGGCCACAGGAAGAGCCTTGGGCTTTGCAGTCAGGTGGCTGGGGTTCAAGTCGCACTCACCAGCTTGTGATGCTGGACAAATCACTTGGCTCTTTAGTGCTGCAGGATTCCCTGGCCTGGAAGATGGGATGATGATGATGCTGACAGCACAGTTTGTGTGAAAATTGAGTTGATGCATGAACAATGATTAATACGGGGCTGGATACCTTGTAAGTGCCCAAAGACTGTTAGCTCGTATTAATATATTTGCATGGCTGACATTTATGTCAACTGCTCTTCAGAGTCCCCGTGAGCCTGTATCTCTTGATTCCCCACTTTCTTCTCCTTCCTCTCTGCTCCGGCAAATCCAACCCCTTCTCTTCCCTGCTCAGACCATGTCCATGGCTCCACAGTGCCCTCGGGACAAACTTCAAACGTATTACCTTGCCCCAGGGGCACTGTGTAGCCTGGCCCCCGACCTCCCGTGACTGAATGAATAAGTGGATGGTTGGATGAGATGACAGGAAGAGTAGCTCCTCGCTCTGCTTCTCAGCCGGCGGCTCCTGGGACACTCCCAACTCTGCCTCCTCACCAGTCCCCACTGCTCCTTCCAATCTTGCTTTTCTGTCCCCCTCCCTTGAAATGGCCACCAACCTGGCTTGCAGCATTCCCAGGCTCCGGGGGAGGGCGGCGCTGGGCAGGGCAGGGCGGCACTCTGCTGGCCCCTGGTGGCCACCTGGGCTAACACACCGCATCGTGCGGTCTCTGGCGGTCGGTCTGGAGCTGGGGAGTGCCTAGTCCCGGTTAGGTGCTGGCCTTAGCTTGGGGAACACGGCTCCGGAGGGTTTCATAGGGTAGTGGGGTAGTGTCAACCCGGAGTCGTTCACCTCCTCTCACAGCCACGTGCAATCTTGAGCAAACTGTGTCAACCTGACGTTGGGGATGTCCAGCCAGACTGCCCCCTGCTGCTTCACACCCACTGTCCCCGCTCTGGTCTCAGCCACCATCGCCTCCTTCCTGGTTCCTGGCTCAGTCTTACCGGTTTCTCTTTTTGTCTCAGGTTTCAATATCGCTCAGCAGTGATGCTGATTCCGTTTTTATCTAAAATTTTGATTTTTTTCCCCTTAAAACATTGTATTGGAATATTTTTATCGTGATCACTTTGTGTCCCCTTAAGTTTTTTAAAAAATTCATTCCTCCTTTTCTCGTTTTTCTTTTTCTTTTTTATTGTCCCCTCAACTTTTGCAAGCAAGGAAGGCAAGTGCCTCACTCACCTCAGCCTTGTCCCTGTCCTGCTGCGATGTCACCTCCTCAGTCTTTTTGATTCTCTTAAATATCATTCGTGTTCCTCCAAAGCCCCGTCCGCCCCGACTCCTTGTCTGTGCCTGACATTTTGGCCTATGCTGTCCTTTCCACTAGATGTCAGCTCCGGCTGCGTCCCCGGGTGGCTGGCACAGAGCAAATGCTCAGGAAATGTGTCAGGTGGGCAAATACAATCTAAATGAATGACAAGCAGAGAAATACTTTTGAAGAAGAAAATACTGTTTTTTCCCTTGAGAGCAAAGGAGTCCGTCTTGGTCTGGGGTCACGCTGGTCTTCCCTGAGGAAGACCATGGAGCCGAAAGCTAGAGGTTAAGGAGGGAGTTAGCAAGGAGGGGTGCTCCAGAGAGGCCTGAGGTGGGCGGGCCCTCGCGGGGGGGGGGCGGGTGGAGTGGAAGGCAGGGTGCGGGCGAGGCCCCTCAGGAGGCCTTACAGGACCTGCTGAAGAGTTTGGGCTTTCTTCTAAGGGTGCCCTGGAAGGTGACAAGGGAAGGGCAGTATGGCTAATCCATTTGGAAAAGCTCCCTCTGGCTGCCAAGAGGTGTGTGTGTGTGTGGGCGGGGGGACCTGGGAGCTGGGAGGTGGCCAGGAGGCTGGGCAGACGTCTAGGTGAGAGTCAACAAGGACGGTGGTAGGTAAGGAGGAAGAAAGTGGTGGCATCTGACAGCTGTCTGCAAGGGCAGACGAGAGCTGGAGGTGGGCCTGGCTGATGAGAGAGGGAGGGTGACACCCCAGGAGGCCTCCAGGGTCTCTGGCTTGCGGGGCCACGGGAGGGCGACGGGAGAAAGGGGTCAGGAGTGAGGCCGTGGCTGTGTCGCAGTGGCTAAGAGCGAATTCTGGAGTGGAGGTCTGGGCTGCAGAGCCGCGTGGCGGGTGCTGGCTGACAGACGGAGACACGAGTCAAGGGCAAGGCTGAGACCGACCAGCTCTACAAACTGAGGACCTACCATGCTCAAGGCCCTTTGCTGTGCATCCTGGGAGGACATGCGGGGGCTTGACCTGGATGGCTAGGGGCCGAGAGGTGCACTGTGTAAGTCCACACGGCTCAGACTTCCAGAACTAGAAAAAAAGACAGGTTATGTCAGCACAGACTGCCAGCTCTGTACTGCAGTTTTTTTTTAAAAGAACAAATTGAATCGACGTGTGAAAGGGTCAGGGAAGGATTCCTAGACAAACGAGCGTTGACGGACGAGTTGGTGGGCGGAGGCGTGGGGCCTGGGGATGGAGGGAATTCCAGGCAGGGAGCGGCACAAGCCCGGACCCTGGGAGGCAGGCAGCAGGCGCATTCAGAGGACGAATGCCGGATCAGTGCCGGGGTCTGACTGGAGGAGTGGGGCGGGCCGCTGGATCCAGCAGGAGGGGGCTCGGCGCGGGCATCCCGTGGGCACCTGGGAAACCCGTGCGAGCGGGCGGCTTCTTGTCTCCGGTGCCGGCTCCTGCCGACTGGCCGCCTGGAGCCGTGGAGGGCCCGAGCTCTGCGGGAGTGTCGTGATTGAGTCCTGTCTGTCACAGGCACAGGAGGGGACAGGTGTCTTATACTGAGGAGTTCCCACTTTTGCCATGGGTAACACAAAGCCAGGTCTTCCTTCTGGAATAACTTTGGGATGTGATGAAGGTGGGCCGGAAGGGGTGACTGAGGGCAGGGAGGCCATTCAGGGTGTGGGGGTCTGTCAAGAGTCCAGGCGAGCTGGAACTGGGGCCTGAACCAGGATGGAGGCAGCGGGGCAGCAAAGCCACAGGCAGGTGGACCTGAGTAGCCTAGAAGGGAGGGGACAGAGCAGACTGACCCTGAGGGCCAGGCTTCTTTGGGAGGCAGCCGACTCCCTCCCTGGAGGCACAGGGGCCAGAGTGGAGACAGTAACAGGCCAACTCTCCTACTGCAGGGGTCCATGGCTGGTGCTTTGGATGATGACCTTAAAATACATGAATGACCGTAGATTTCGGGGCAATGGTCGACTCTGCGGCAGGAGCGGGAGGCAGCCCTGGGAGCAGCGTGGGCACAGAGGCAGGCGTGGGGTGACGGGGAGGGCAGCTACCCTCGGCCCGGCTCTGCGGGAGAATGCCTTCTCCTTCCCTGTGGCCCGAGCGGACTGCTGCTGGAGGGTCCCTGGACACCGCCTCTGAGGATGGAGCAGTGTCCCCACCGGGCTGGGGGCCAGGAGCCCAGCAGGAGGGCCACCGTCATTTCTCTCAGGGTTGGTTTTTTACAAGACGGATTTATTGACTATGATACATATCACATAAGGCCTTTTCAGTTTTTTACACCATTCCCATTGAGACAAGTACAATACTTTGTAGCAAATACATGATTTTAAAAAACAAAACCAAACGCAGAACACCTCAGTCAGAGATGCCTCAGCCTTAGTTGACGGCTGACCATGCACTAGCCAGGTTGGAGCCTCAAGGCACCCACGACATGTTCAAAGAAAAAGAGTCTGGAAATTAAGCAAACATTCCTACCACCACCTAGAGCGTGTCCTGGTTAAGCCCCTAAAACACAAAGAAGCAACTGTTAACTTTCTTCACATACAGTTCTCCACTTTTGCTGCGAAACAGAATTTTGGGCACGGGGCCAGACTACTAACACATTTCAATACCATTAATGTTTTTTTTTCTCAGGAAACTCAAAATATTTGTTAATTCAACATATATAAAGATCATTTAACATGTGAAAATACAAGTACCAGAAAAATAAGCTGGCAGCAGCACTATTCCAAATTTTCAAACAAGTTTTATTCCCATACAGTTCAGAGACATTTCCTTTTTTGTAGTGTACACAGGGAACGTGATTCTTTTTTATGCAAACAATAACTTATGCCCCGTCTTGACACCGACAGTGTGACCTCGCGGCCGTATGGGCTGGCGGCCACCTCCGACCCCCAGGGGTCTGCAGGTGGACGGCTCCCGGAGGGAAGGGTCCTTCCCGTCTCGGACAGTGACACAGGCACAGCCTGGGGGACGCCCAGACCTCGGGAGAGAACGGCCTTTCCCCGACCACTGCCCCCTCCCTGCTGCCTTCCCCAGCAGTCCCAGACGGGACTTAGGTTTCTGGCACACGTGACTCAGTCGTCCTTCCACCTAAGTGCAAAAGAGTGGCTTGAACCTGCCAAGCGATAGGAGTGAGGGCAACGGCCCTGTCTGCAGAATGAGTGCTGTGCCTGTCCCCGAAGACAAGGCAAAGGCTTTGCCCTTGGCCCGTTCCCGTGCCCCACAGCACGCCACACCCATGACTCACGAGGACTGTGGAGCACAGGAGCTGGTCCCCAGCAACTTGCCCGAGTCCCAGCACTGCCTCCCCTGGGAAGCGCAATGGCCAGCTGAACAGAGCCCTCAGTGGCTGGGGGCCAACACTTCTCCGTCACCGCCCACAACTTCTTTTTCTAGTGCAGTGGTCCCCACCTTTGTGGCACCAGGGACCGGTGCTCCCAAGAGAATCTAATGCCTGCTGATGTGAGGGGAGCTGAGGCGGTGGTGCTGGGGGCGGCTGCAAACAGATGACGATTCGCTTGCCTGGCCGCCGTCACGTCCTGCTGGGCAGCCCGGTTCCTGCCAGGACACAGACCAGTAATGGTCCGCAGTTTGGGGGTTGGGGACCCCTGTCCTAGCAGACCCCCCAAAGCAGTATTCTCATGGGAGAGGAATGGGGTGCAGATGACTTCGGATCACTAACGCTGCAGCTCATCTTCAAGTCTCTGGGCTGAGGCTGGGACACTCGTAGCCTGGGGGACGTCTATCCAGCCCCCACGCCCTGGGAGCCAGGGCACAGGGACAGGGAAGGCACAGGCTCCCGAGCCCTCTGGGTAGTATGCTGCTGCGAGGAGCCACCGTGGCCCACACTGCCTGCTGCTGGAAGTCGCCCACGGCAGGCTTCCTGTCACGCAGGAAGAGAGTACGGCAGCGGCGAGTGCGGGCTCAGACAGCACCGCCTGGCTCGCCCCGTGCCCCTCATGTCAGGACGCCGTGATGCCAGTGCCTGGCGTGGCCGGGGTCCAGGGTGACCCCGTGAGCCCCCCAACCCCTGCCCTCTGCAGCACGGGGCCGGACTGGCCTCTGCTCACAGTCAACGGCTGTCGTGGTGCCTACTCTCTCGTGGGCAGGCCGACCGCCAGATGGGGCAGGCACAGCCGGCCTGGCCCGCCAGCCCCCTGGCTGCGGCCTGTGCGCCACCCTCCCAGCTCCGAGCCGTGGGAAGCATGTTTAAGGCAGCATCCCACGCGAGCCCCAGCTTTTTGTGGCCCTCCACCCATGCACCCACTTAGTCTGGACTCCAGCCCCCTAGTGGAAATGGACACCAAGGGCCCTGCACTACTCAGAATGACCAAGACACGTCCCCTGGCCTGGGCCAGCCGACAGCAGCAGTGGAATCTGTGAGCAAAGGAATCGAGAGGCACCCTGAAGCCGCCTGCCCACTGCGGCTCCAGTGGGATGAGAGCTGCTGGTCCCCGCCTGGACCTCGAAAACCTTGGTAGGACCCGGGAAGGTGAGGGGGTCCCTCGGCTGCTTGAGCTGGCCGCCAGGGTGCACTGTGGGACTGGAGGCGACCTGCGTCTGGGGGCAGGACGGCGACACTGAGCACTGCTGCTGCTCCCCTCACACCCTCTGCCGCGTGCGTGTCTGTGCAGTCTCGGGGTGGGGTGCCGTGGGAAGGCAGGCCTGTGGGGGCTTCTGAGCTCCTGGTGCAGAGCCCAAGCTGCACGTGGTGTGGGGGCTGTGGCCAGTTGCCACCGAGCGGGTGGCAGTGCAGCCTGCGCAGCGGGAGGGAACTGGGCTCCTGCTATGTCAGGTCACACCAGGGACAGTGGCCCCAGGCCACCCCATGGCGTCACTCAAACCCAATGCCAGGTGAGAATGAAGGACAAATTAATTCAGCGGGGGCGACTTCCTCTCCTGCCTGGGGGTCTGCCAACCTCTGTCAAAACTGAATAAGAACGTCACCCTCCAGCCCACACTGACCTACACCATCGGGCACAGCTCCAGCAGAGAAACACCTGTCACCCAACGTTTACATAAACGGTCATGTACTTCGGATTTTTTTTTGACTTGGGTTCCTGAAAAGAGGGGGTAAAACTTGCAGGGATAATTTAGTTTTTCCAAGCACCTTATTTTGCCGTATGAGAACTAGGAATGGGGAGGACCCACCTTATCCAGAGGAAGAAGCCTGTGAGCTAAGGGCTGCCCCGCTCTCCAGGCCAGCCGGAAGCGCCTGGGGCCGGGGGTACCTGGACAGTCCTTGAGGGCATCTCTTAATTTGTCAGGCCACCCAGCTGAGGTGACCAGGGCATACTCGAACACACCCCAGGTACTACTTCTTAAAGTGCAGAGACCCAGAGGACAGTGTGGTGGGCAGGCCCTGCACCTCACACCCTGTGCCCTGGGCACCTTAGTGTTAGGCTTCTCCACGGCAGAGGCCATGGCCCAGCCACCAGGAGCTGGGGGCAGCCAAGGTCTGTAGCAACCTTAGCAGGTTGCTGGGGGTGGGTGGGACATGTGGGAAGGGTTCTCCCAGGGGCCTGTGGAAAGGCCAGAAAGCCAAGGGGAGGCCATTTCTCAGAAAGGGCAGGCAAGGCCACAGGAGGGGGCAGTGGTGGGACAGGCAGGTGTCGTGACTCCGGTGGCCTCTGGGGTCTCCTGGCCTGGGGAGCATGAAGGATGCCCCTTGTGGACACCAGCAGGCCACAGCGCTTCAGTTCCCCACACTGCCCTCTCCCCACACACACCCTGCTGGTGGCACTCTGCCCCAGAATGAAACGATTCCGCGTCAACACCAAGCACACCCAACGAAACCCCAGTGCACCCTGAGCTGCCCCCACAAGCGCCCCCATGGCCTGCAGTGTTCCAGGGCAGACCAGGCTGGTCCCGAGCTCCTCCCACCGAGGCTCAGACCATCTCTTCTTGGGGAACACGGACCTGATAACAGGATGTGAGTGGGACCCCCAACTGGTTCTCAGGCAGCCGCCCCCCGGGCATCCTTGATTTGCTGTCACAAAGACCAGGGTCCCCGCACACCCGTCTGCCTCTGAGAGGTGGGAGAGCTGCGTCTCGAGGTCTGTAGTTTTTTCCTTGTTGTTTTTCTAAGTTATTGGACAGGTTTTCTTACTTTACTTCCAGTGTTCCTCTGTCCTGAAGGGAACTGTCCCCGAAGCCTGAGCAGCGGACGGTGCGCGTGGGGGCTGGAGGGACGAGTCACTCTCTCTCGGTCCAGGCACAAAGCTCCCTCCCTGTTCTGAGCGGCTGGGCAGACGCCCTCAGCACTGTACCTTGGGGCGGCAGCGCTGTGACCTGTGTTCCCCAGGCGGCTGCTGGACAGGCTCCCCACCGACGGGGGTGGGGCACAATGTGGAAGGCAGGGAGACAGACGAGCCAGATGGAAGTGTCTCCTTGGGGGCTGCCAGGGGCGGCCCGAATCGGAACCGCCTCCTCCCCCTGGCGAAGGCCAGGGCTCTGTCAGGCAGTGGGTGGCGTCGGAGCTGGTGTGCGTGGGCAGGCGGTCCCGGAGCAGCGAGCGTGTGGACGGCCACCAGGGCCACCGCCTGGCCCGTCAGTCCTCGAAGGGGTCCGTGTCCAAGGGCAGGGCCCCTGGCCACTGCCCGCAGTCAGCCCCAGGCCTGCAGCGCTGGGCTCGGGGCGCCGGCGGCCCAGCCTGTGGAGGACGCTGGCTGGGGCTGCAGCTGAGATCTTGAGAAGGCGACAGAGGGCGAGGGGACAGCTTCCCCACCCTGCCCCAGTGGACCTGGCTGTGTTCAAGACAAGTGCCACCCTGTCGGAGAGAAAACCGAGCCTCTTTTCGCCCCGGGCCTTGGTGACTCACAGAGTGTGCTCGGCCTGAAGCTGGGAGGGGAGCAGTGGCTGCATCGGGGACTGAGGGGTGGGTGGGGGCGACTGTGGGGGCGATGGCTGGCCGGGGACCGGTGTGGAGGTGAGGAAGGGCACGGTGGAGGCCACGGCGCAGGGGGAGCTGGGCGTGGCGCCAGGGGGCTCGCTGATGGGCCGGTTGTAGAAGAAGAAGGGGCACTGCTGGATGAACAGCTCGATGATTGTCTGGTAGGTGCGCGTGGCCGTGAGCGCGTCCATGGTGCTGAAGTCCGGCCGCATCAGCGTGGGCCAGAAGCAGATAGACAGGTTCTCACTGGTCATGAGGTTCACCTTGTTGTTGTGGCTGACTCTGTGGGCGACACCGAACACACAGTCAGAGCTCCTCGGGACAGTGAGTCCTAGTCAAGGCTCTGTGCCATGCCCTGTCCCATGTGTGTGCTCACGGTCACTGTCACCCCGGCTGCTCTCCCTGGCTGCCCACGGGCAGCCTGGGACAGAAAAGGCCCAAGCAGCTCTCTGTGCCCTGTCCTCTGTTCCCGTGTCCCCATGTAGCAAGCCCCCAAGGAGGGGCTCTGAGGCTGGATGGGAGGCCCTACAAGCCCTGGAGGTGGACAGCTGTCTTAGGGACTCTCACTGGGATCACCACTGTGGGTGGCGAGGCTCTCGCTGTGCCAGGACAGGGAGTGTGAATGTCCCAAGCAGAGCCCTGGGAAGCACTTCAGTAAGAGGAAGGCAGGCCTGTTGTGCGTGACTGTGAGGGGCCAGCCCGCTCACAGGCCTCCCCCTCGCAGCCCAGCGCTGCTCCCTGACGGGGTTGCCTTCTTGTGCCTACTCCTGGCGAGGTGTCTGCCACACGCCAGGGAAACAAAAATACTGGAGAGAGGGACCCGGCCTGCTCGAGGCCACGTGGGCCTCCCTCAAAGCTGGGGCAGACACCGGGGGATGAGCCAGGTGTGGCCCACTGAGGCGGGGGCCAGCAGCCCTTGGCAGGCCAAGGACGGAGCCCTGCCCAGCCTCACAGAGCTAACTGGCCCTGACTGGCAGCCTCTGGGGGAGGGAGAGCAAATGACAAGCCCCAGGACGTACTTGTTCAGGTGAGAGATAACGTATTTGAAGACTTCATGGTTTTCCTTTGGAAATTTCTTGAGTACTTCCTTGAGGGCATGCAACTTCTGCTCTCTGTCGTTGATTTCTGAGAAAAAAAAAAAAAGACTTTCATGGCTATCACCTGTGGGTGTTCTGGGGCTCAAAGCAGATATGGATCCTGGGCAGCTGGTGAGACCGGTGGTTGGCGGCCGCCTAGCAGTGTGCTGCTGGACTTTCTCGGAGGACAGCCCTGGGCTTTAGACAAGGCCAACCCCATTGTTCCCCGCAGAGCCTATGCCCAGGGGGGCACACCTGGCAGTGGCATGGGACCAGGGCCCAAGCCTACCTCGGTCCCAGGGGCCCACTGAAGGGGAGTGCTGTGTGCCAGGGGCTTCCTGGCCCCCACCACCAAGACTCAAGGGTCCAAAGAGACTCCATCATAAAGAACACCATTCTGTGCTCGTCCGGTTGCCCCTGGAGACAGGCATCTATCTCCTCGCGGAAAGCCTGCCTGCTTCCTGGCCAGACGGGTGAGCGCTGCCACCCACCCACGCCAACAGACTGCTTAGGGAGGGAGTCTGTCACAAGACCAGGCTCTGTCCTTCTCCTGGAGCCACCGGGACCCTCCTCACATCTCCCTGTTGGAGGAGGGTTGTCACACAGTCCATGAAAGGGACTGTGCATCCCCCACACAGCTGCGCTTTGCCCTCCATGGAGCCCTGACGTCCTGAGAGGGGAAAATGAGCCGACCCCAGCGAAGTGCGTGACCCACGCCAGGCCTGCTGCTGGCCGTCCCCATGACCCATGCGGTGCAAGCTGCTGTCGCTCCACTTCACGCGTGAGGCCTGCAGAGGGGACAGAGGCTGAGCGTCTGACTATTGTGCTCCCGGGGGTCCCGGGCCCCTCCCGAGTGGGCCTGGTCCATCCTGGCAGGGAGGGCCAGCAGGGCTGAGGCGGCAGACCTGGTCCAGAGCCCATGTGGAGTCTGGTGGCTGACAGGTTTCTGAGTGTGGGGAGGCTACCTCCAGGGCTGCGGGGCTCAGGAACGCCAGAGCGGGGTCGTCCTGTGGAGGGACGGCAGCTAACCCACCACTGAGGGCTGTGGGGCGGGGTGGATGGGCCCCGCTAAGAAATACGATGCTAACTGGTTTGGGGCCACAGGCCCCTTTGGGATGGAGGAAAGCGCTGGGCCTTCTCCCCACAAATAAGACATGTGCAAGCCTGCCTACGATTCCTGGGGCCTGCAGACTCCCCAAACCCACATCTTTAGGAAGCCTGTGGCTTCCGAGTTGGGAACCTCTGTAGCTGGCGCAGTACCCAGAGAGCGACCTGTCTGGGGGAGCACTTGAGGAGCCTGGTGAGGTGGGGGAGGGCCTGGCAGGGCGGAAGCACCGTGTGGTGGTCCTGGGTACGAATCCTGTCTCTGACACACGCCAGCTGTGTGACTTTGAGGAAGTGACACATCTGAGTGTCAACCTCCTTAGCTGTGAAAGGGGCTGATGACAGTGCCACCCGACTCGGTGACGGTCCCCCGTGAAGAACCTGGACACTAGTCCGTCTGTCAGAGACCCCTGCGGCAAAGACAGGCGGGGATGCTGGTGAAAGCTCTCACAGGCGGGCAGTGATGGTGAAGCTGCGCAGACTTTGCAACTTGATAAAAACAGTGTTTCGGAAACACTGGTCTGTTAGAAAATGACTAAAGAAACCCACAGGAACTCGCTATGTGGGGCCACTGCTGACAGAAGCAAGATCTCTCTGAGCCTAGGATTTAAGGGCTCAACCTCAAGGGCATACTTTCTTTCTGGCCTTGAGTTTCAAAACCCTTTCCCGTTAAGTTTCAAGGAAATGTTTACTTATGAGAAGCGGGGTGCTCTGGGAGGACGAGTGGGGAACCGAGGAGCAGGAGCAGCACGTGTGGGGCTCAGGCCTCTCCCACAGCCCATGCGACAGGCACAGCTGTGTTTGCTTTCACTGGGCCCTCGACAGCAGCACCTTCACCTGAGTCCCGCCCTCCCATCTGACTGGGGACAGGAAGCAGGGCTGGCAAGGCCACGTGTGCCGCCGGGATGCCCCCTCCCTCCTGTCTGCTGGGCAGGCAGCAGCACCGCTTCTCTCCCCCTCAGGGGCGGGGCAGGCTGGGCTTCCAGAGTCTGCCTCGATGGTAATTCGCGAGCAGCCCCGGGATGCCAGCCTCCTTCTGGACATGGCGAGGTGCCTGAAGGACCGAGGTGGCCCCCTTCCCGCTCCTCCTCCCGCTAGCGGTGTGGTGCTGGCACTTGTGAGCACTGAGCATCTAGTATGTGGCGGGAGGAGGCGGCCATCAAGAAGGGCGACAGGAAGTCTCCCAGTATCAGGCGAGGCCCACCTCGCTGACGGCTTTCTGACTATGAACCCTCGCCAGTGCTGAGGGGCCTCCTCACGGTGGTCGCCTCCGGGGAGGCTAGCGTGTTGGTGGAAGGTCTTGGCTGCTCTTTGTGCAGCTCTTAGCACCGCGAGAGAAGGTGTGGCTGGGTCTGCCCCACGTGCTGGCCGAGAAAACCCGCTCAACAGGCAATGCTCAACAGGCAACGCCGAGGGTGCATGCTGCAGGGGAGGGGAGGGCAGCCAGGCCCCCACTCCCCATCCAGCACACCTGCTCTGCGTCGCCTGCCCCCACCGGGCTGCAGACCCCTCTCCAACGTTAACGATCCTCTCTGAAATGGGGGAGGTCTTTAGAGGGACTTGGGCCTCCCCAGCTAACGTGCCATACTTTCGAAATTAGACAGCAAGATAGTTCAGGAAAAGTATTTTCCGGCCAATGGAGCTAAAATGAAGTCTGGACATGGGCCAGGCAATTTAGAACTGAGACCCCAAGAACTCAGAAGGAAGAAGAGAAGACAGCCAGAGGCCACTGGGGACCTTAGGGACTAGCTGTCTGTATCTCTTATGGTATACACAGATAAACCAAAGCACAAAGAAGTAAAAATACTGGTCCAAGGTCACACAAATCAGTGCCAGGGACGCTGAACCCAAATGCGCCTCTCGCCCTGACTGTGGCACTGCCGCCAGCTCTAGAACCAGGATGCTGACCACACTGCAGGCTCAGATCTGCTGCCACCCAACTCAGGACCTACAGGCAAGCCTCGGATGGCCTTTGACCAGCTGGCACACCTGCACCATCAGAAAGGGACAACACCCGGCTTCGGGCCACACCCTGCAGTGAGGCATGCGGCCCGCCCGGTGCAACCCCTCAGGTGGGGAGTGACTCCAAGGCCGAGGCTGGAAGATGCCGGGTGTCCTTTTCCTGGAGGTGTGACCTTGCATATCCTGATCAAGGTCTCCTACCCACCAGCCCGGGGCAGGGCCTGTGCATCTGTCTGTCCCACACAGGGCCTGACACGTGCTAGGAAGTGAGGAACACCCTCGTGACCTCCAGAAACTATCTGTGCTGATGAGAAGCAGCAAGATCCCAGAACGGGCAACGTCACAAGGCAACATGGGAACCAGAGTCCAGCGAGCAGCAAGGCAGGTCTGTCTGGTGACACGCAAGTCTGTCATGTAGCACCACTGGCCCTAAGCCGTCTCATCGGTAAATGGGGCAGTGAGACGGAAAGCGGGTATCCTTGGCCACTGGGGTCACACGCCCCCCGCCCCGACAACCTGATGAAGCTCCCGGCCTTCTCTGTGAACTCCAATGCACATGTGAACTTGCGGGCAGAGCTACGGGCTAAGGGGGCCCTGGAGCCCAAGGTCCTCAGCTCAGACCCTCTGGGCTGAGACGCAGTCAGCTCCAGGACACTTCCAGCACGGAAGACACAGGACAGGGCCCGTGGGGCCTGGGTGGTGGGAGGGATTCCAGGCGGGGGTGGTGGGGTGCTGTGAGAGGAAGGGACGTGGGGCGAGAGGGCAGGAGGGAACGGGGAAGTCTGAGCTCTTCTCTGCCTCCTGAAACCCTGGTGCTTCCCGAGGCCAGTGCTCAGGTGCCACCTCTTCCATGAAGCCCTCTCCTCCGTCCTCAGCGTGTTTTCTGCACTTGGGGCTCAGCTTGTGTCGCTCTGTCTGGCAGCTCACGTGTGCACCCGGGTAGGGCAGGGACAGTGTCTCAGCACGGAAGGTCAGGCCCCAGCTTGCCACTCCCCAGAGGTATGCTGTTACTCATTTCTGAATCTCCCACACATTACCTTGAATGTGGTAGTAAGATAATTGGTGAATAATCACAAAAATCTATTTTGTGGGCACATTTTTCAAGACTGTTCAATAATGTGAAACTCTGACACTAACAAAACCATTTAACAGTGACCTTGGTATTTGTTGTGATGGGATGTGAAGCCATTTCCGAGCCCTAAACACAGACACAACTGCGCTTGGGCAGTGAGTGAAATGAGCTGGTCGAGTTGATGTTACCATGGAAACCCAGCCAGGCTGAAACAGCTGCTTTTGGGCTTGAGAACCTTTGTTCCACAAGGTCTCTTAACACTAACTTTGGCACTGCCTGCCTGGCCAGCGTCTCCTCACTCGGCCGCTGTGGCTGAGAGGCACCAGGTCCCCAGGTCCGGGAGATACACTCCCCACGCCAGGGTCCAGACTGGGAACTCCAGCTGACTAGCCTGGGGCACAGGAAACAACAATGGGAAGAGGAAGCGGAAAATCCCCACCCTTTTCCAGGCTTCAGTAGCAGCAAGAAGCTCCCTTCCCTTAGCACTGGAGGCCGGCGGAAGCTGCTGCAGGCAGGGCAGCCGGTTCCCTATCAGTAACACCTCCTTTTCCTGCTCCCCATACCCCTCCAAAGACGAAAAGATGCCATGTCAGCAATTCCCGCAGAAACAATGGGGTTTTGGAGGGTGCCAGGCCTCTACAAGCCTCTAGATGGCGCCAAGTCAAGACAAATGCTGACAGGAATCCCCCAGCTCCCAGTAAGCTGGGTACCGGCCCACACCTCCTCTTCCTGACTTGCGCCCAGGGACAAGCGCAGGTGGAGAGAGAGCTGGCTCTGGATGGAGGGTTCTTCCGTGTTTCACAGCTGGGCCGGCCTGGAGCCAGCTGGAGAACTGACTGCTGGGAGGACCTCTACCTGCACGGCAGAATCGGGGGAGACGCTGGCGCCTGTGCCCACCCCGATCACATATGGAGAAAGCCTGACTCTGGCCCCGAAAAGGCGCTGGGGAAGGAGGCCGCCCCGAGGCAGTCCTGGCTGTCCCAGCACCTGTGTTCCTGCTGCCTCCCCTGGGCCCGATAAGATCAGGGCTGTGAACAGTTTTAATCCCAAGACTGTGTGGGTTAAATAAGGTGAGAGGGCCGTCAGGGTGAGGGGACAAACAGTAGGGAAGGGCTGCCATGGGCCCCCCCACACGGAGGGGGGCCGCTTCGTCAGTGCCTCTCCCCCTGAAGCCACTGAGAGTGTGATGCAGGCTTGCACGCCCTGCTGGCCTGTGACCTCACAACGCCATCGTCCCGTGAGTGAACTGTGCCTGCTCAGAGCTCCCTCTTTTGAGTTGGGCAGTGAGGAGATGAGACTAATATCCTGGGGTCCAAGGAACACGCCTAACTTCCCTCTTCCCCCACCCCCTATTGCTGGCAAAAGTACTCCCTCCCTTCTGTGGTGGCCTTTGGCTTCAAAACGCAGAGAGCGCCACATTGTCCTGGGGCTCTGAGCGCTCCAGCCCCTCTGCCTGGTGGGAAGGCCCCGGTGGGCAGGACAGCATGCAAAGGTGCCTCTTAAAACCAGAGGAGCTAATTCGCTGCAGCCCCAAGAAGCATCTGGTCGGGGCCACTCCAGAGATTGGGTTCCTCGGAGGCTGGCTGCTGGGCCGGAGCACAGGAGCGGGGGGGGGGGGGAGAGAAGGCATGGCTGCTGCTCACAGCCTCGCCTCTGGACCTTTCCCAGTCTCATTTCATATACAGGAGGAGGGGCAGTGACGTAAGAGCTAAGGATCAGGGAGGTGACACTGTGCACAAAGGGGACAGGGATCAGACCTGGCTTGACAGCCACGCGGGGTCTTAACCTGTGGGCTGTGGGGGAACCTGCGACTCTTGCTCTAACCCTCCGAGGCACCTGTGGTCTGTACCGGGGGCCTCACCTGGAGTCCCTTGGTGTCATCCTGTCAGTTCCTTTTCTTATGGCCTTCAAATCTCGGCTCTAAGAGCCAGAGCTGCCACCCTGAGGGCAGGGCCTGTCCCCACGATGCTGCCCCTCCCTCCACGCCCCAACATGGAGCGGTGGGGCACGCGCCAGGTGGGGCCACCGCACTCACTGTGAGCCTCCACCAGGTCGGTCTGCATGCTGTACGGGACCAAGGGGTCGGGCAGTTCCGAGAAAAAGCTCTTCATGGCCCCAGCCACCGTGTTCACTGTGAAGTCTTTCTCTGCCAGGTCCAGGTTGTGGTCTGAAAGGGAGTTAGTTGGGAGAATGAGGCCACAGCACCCTGAGCTGGCAGAGGCGAAGGCGAACCCAGTGCTGGGGTTGTCGCAGAAACCCCGAGGACCCTGGGAGGCAGTCCAGGGCTGGCCTGGAGCCTGGGCAAGGACTCAGGATTACCACAGACTGGACAGGAGGTGGCACCTCTGGGAGGTGCTCACAGACAAAAGCTGACACCCAGCACCTCCCTCCAAGGTCCCCCTGTGGGCAGGGGAGCCGCACCCCACAGTCTGTGCCATCTAGCTCCCTGTGGCTGCCTGGGGGTGTTGCTACCTTCTCTACACGCCTCCCCTCAGGGAAAAAAGGAGGCTTTCTTAAAAGGCCAGTTCACTTTTCACGGTGGATTATAGCCGGGGTCCCCAACCCCCAGGCTGTGGACTGGGCCACACAGCAAGAGGTGAGCAGTGAGTGAGTGAAGCTTCATCTATTTGCAGCCGCTCCCCAGCACCAGCATCACCGCCTCAGCTCCACCTCAGATCCTCAGGCATTTGATTCTCGTAGGAGCACCCGGTCTCTGGTGCCACAAAGGTTGGGGACTGCTGGGTTATAGTCATGTTGCCAACAATCTTGACTGCTGCCTCCATTATTGTCCCTTCTGGTGGTAGGACAAATGGATTTGTTTTCTCCTTCTGGCCCCTCCCAGCTTATGATACCACTGACCTGCATTTAATTTTTCTTTTCAGACTTCACTGCATTTCCAATTCGTAAGGATCACCCGCTGGCCATCAGCAGTTACCACTTTGGGGGCACACCCTGTACAGAATCTTGCACACACACAAGTGCACACCTAACTGTGTGGCTTCACCCTCGCTGTGACCTCAGGCTTCCTATCCTGCAAGACGAACAGGTGTCTCCCTTTCCTCGTGTGTCACCTCCTCCTACTGCTGGCGAGCGGAGACTGACCATGCAGAGCCCGACGGCCCCTGGGTGCGCGGGCAGTGCCTGCTCCTGGCTGCGCACAGGCCAGCCGCCCTGTCGCATGGGCTGCCTGGCGTGGTCTCCGCAGCCCAGCCACACGCTGAGTCGGACTCTACTTTGACCCTCAGCTTCTTGTCCTCTCTGGCCAGTGACATGTGAGAACTTGACGGCTTTGGTCCCTTTGCTCCTGGCCGGGGGGTGGGCCTCTCGTCCTGTAGGCACTCAGTTTCAGGCAGACTTAGGGTGACACCACTTGGTCTCTCAGAGGTGACCTCGCTTAGGGCATGAGGGTCCCTGCCAAGAGTGAGTCTGACAAGAGCGCAGCACTGGGCGTCTGGGTCCCAGGCTCAGTGGATCCCAAAGGCTCCCTTGCCTTCTTGTGCAGGGACTTTGTGAGCGGACACACCTGGGGCCCCAGCAAGACAGGACTGTCTCTTAAGCCAACTTTTCGAGCACGTGCCTGCAACCGCCCGTGTGGCCCGGTCCCAGAGACGTGAGGCCCTCAAGCAGTGAGTGAGACACGCGCCAAGGCGACGTGAGTGGTGTCTGTGGGTGGTGACACGGGAGCCGCCGCCAGCGCGGGCTTGGCAGGGAGCTGCTTTCGTTTGCGAACGGCCTGTCTCCCTCTCCTCCGTGGTGGTGTGACAAGGGGCCAAGGATTTTCTCTTTCCCGTAACCGAGCTGGCACCTCTTGCTCTGGGGACGTGTGTGGCAGGAGTGCCTCAGACTCCCGCGGGGCCAGGCGGCAGCTCCCCGGAGGGGCCCCACTGGCAGCGTGGCTGCTGCGTGGCCTCACCTTGATCGAACTGCCGCTGCAGGCTCTCCATCTCCGACTTGTTCCCGCTGACCCGGTAGATGCCTTCGGTGCTCAGTCCTGCCGAGATACAAGCAGGCATCTTTAGGGGTAGGGTGTGGGGAGCAGAGAATGAGGAGGGGGAGCGGGGCATGAGGCACCCACTGTGAGGCACGGACGGGACCAAGCACTCCCGACTTTCTGCGGTGCCTCGACCCGCTTCCTCCATCCTTTTTCATGTAAAAATTTTAAAACTTTTTTTTTTTGGTAAAAATTACACTAATAAAGAAGTACATCAGCCAGAGATAACTTTGGTGCACACTTTGACGTACACTCTTGAATTTTAATTTTTTATCAAAATGGAGATAATACTAGTTTTTAAACCACCCTTTTCACTTACAAAATGTTGTGAACTTAGTCTAATCGTTAAATATTCTTAATCCATTACATGATTTTAAAGATATCAAAGTTTACAATAACTTCAAATATAGTCATATGGTTAATCATTTAGGTTTCTCCAAATTCCCACTGCAAAGAATTGTTTTTTTGGATAGCTAGTAAGTTGAACAGATTCTTGGCGGTGTGTATTTCTTTGTTGAATTTCCTATTCACGCTCTTGTTCACTTTCCTGCAGGAGTGGTTCTCATTTTGTACTTCAAAGAGGCCTTAGAATATTAAGGAGGTAACTACGTTGATGTCATCAATGTTTACATTTTCCCATTTTCCCCTTTTTTGTTATCTGTCTTCTACTTTGGTGTATTAAATTTTTTAAAGTACTTAATTAAAATAGGTTTTCAAGACGTCATTTTCTTTACGTCTTTGTTTTTATGCTTAGAACAAATTTTCCCATTCTCAGATCAGATAGTCTCCATTTCTTCCTTCTTGTTCTTTTTTTTTAACATTTCACACCGTAACCCTCCTGAAACTTATTTGGTGTATCATCTGAGGTAACGGGGAAATACGATGCCAGCATTCAGCTAAACAACACCTGAGAAGGTGACGTGCTGAGTGGGAGGCGGACCACCCACCCACCCCCGGGGGCAGAGGACACCCCGCTCCGCGAGGAGGGTCCTTGAGGAGCACCATCCTCCCACTCTGCTCCCCCCAGGGATGGGAAGTCCCCTGTTGTCCCAGTGCGACCCCAGTGCCCTCTGACAGTGGGTTCTGTGCGGTGCCAGCTGGCTGCAGGGGCTGACCGTCAGAAGGTGGGTGGGCAGCGGGTGTGTGTGTGTGTGTGAGAACACCGGGCCCCGGGTGTGTGTGTGCATGTGTGTGTGTGAGTGAGAACACCAGGCCCCCCATGTTCGTCACTGCTGTAACTGCCACCCCCTGGAGAGGCGCCCATGGGGTGAGATAAAGCAGTCTCCCGCCTGCTTTGGGGCCCAGATGAGGAGCAGGTGTACCCTGAAGAACATCGCAGCAAAAGTCATCAGCTCCCTGTCTTAAAAGCTGTTAACCGCACACAGGCATCTCGCCCCAGAGGAAAGGGGTTTAATGCACTGGCCCCAAGGACACCCTGACGAAGGAGCTGCCATCGCTGCATGCGGCGAAAGAAGTGGTGAGGCCTCCCTGGACGCGCCCTGCTCAGTGGTGACCATCCCCACCCTCCCTCTGGAAGCTGACACTTCCCTGTGCTGTGCACGGAGTCAGCTGCTGTCCTGTGTCCATCTGCCACTCACTCATTCATTAAAATGACGATGCCATAGAATCTCCCCACCCCTATGGTAGGAGCTACTGGCCACAGAGAACACAGATGTGAAGGCAAGGCTCAGAAAGGTGACATCCTCGGCCCAAACCGCACAGCAGTGGGGAGGCCTACGCCCAGGGCTCTTCCCGCTCCCCTGCCTCCACTCTGTCCCCAGGGAGCCTGACATCCACCCAGCAGGCTGCGGCCCAGACCACGGCCGCTTCCCGCAGATGACACACCGCACAAGCGCCGTCCGCTGGCCTTCAGCACTGAGTGGCTTCGGCGGGGGAGGTGGGGGGGCACACGTCCCCTCCGCTGTCAACCCCGAAGGCTGGAAGTCAGGGACGGATCCCACTAGTAGTTTTACAGCGGTCTCTTTTCTCAGGCCTTTTCTAAACTATCATCAGATGTATTTACACTTCCTACCCATTTCACACGTCAGGTAATGCTCATCACTCGTTACATAGCAGACCGTCCGCATTCGGCCTAGCCCTGGGTGTCAGTGGGCTCGAGCCTTCCACTCCCGACTTTCTGCGCACTCTTCCCTTCCGCCTGCAGCCCTCGTTCCAACCCGAGGAAACACCCGCCCCTGGTTCCCAAGCCCTGGTGTGGCGGGCACTTGCTCAGCTGCAGGCCCGGCAGCCTTGGGCCATCCACCACCGCCCTGCCGACCTCGACCTCGGCTGACACAGGGTTTCTCCACACCGTCTCCTAATGACCACCTGCCCAGGCATCACGCGGAGAAAACAAAGCGCAAATTAGCTACCTGGAAATTAGCAGAGGTGTGGGCCTGCTGCAACCTCACTAGATACACAATCAGAAAGGAAAGCATTTGAAAGTGCAAGGCCAGCTCCACAGCATCCATTAATCACCAGCTACGTACTTCCTGTCATCTGGATGCATGTTTACGAAACCCCAGTTTAAAATAACGACCCTGCTGCCGTCCTGTGCCACGCCACGGCACGCACAGCCCAGGAGAGGGGACCGTCTGCCCAGCCAGGATGGTTAGACTTCGAGTAAATGAGATAAAGCCTAAGAGCAGGCTGCAAACACCCCGGAGGAGGCTGTTAGTGAAACAGAGGGCTGCTGATGCAGGGGAGGACACGGATGACACAGGACGCCTGGCAGCATCGGCAGCTTGCCAGGGAGCCCCAGACCAGCGCAGAAAGGGCTGGGGCCCTGGGGCAGAGATGCTGGATTCCAAGGGGGTGTGCATCCCAGGACCCACAGGCCTACATGGGACACCCATGGGTGACTGGCCCACACCTTGCCAACAGACCCCCGACCCCGACGTCTACTCCGTGCCCACAGGCCCACCCAGGAAAGACTCACCCTAAACTCTGAGGCGTCTCCACACACCAGAGATCATCAAAGACCCACTACCAAGCAGAATCTTGGTGAGAGGCTTTTTTCTTTCCTTTTTTTCAAAAAGAAGCCATACAGGTTTCAAATACCTACTACATTTTATGTTTAAGTTAATCTCTGGGAACAGAACAAGAGGAAGTTCAGAATGGCCAAGGCCACTATCTTCAAACATCTGCACAACTGTCATGCAGAACGGTCTTGTTCCAATGGCTCAAGAGAAGAGAGCTCCCGTGAAGAATTTACAGGAAGGCAAATACTCCCTCCACAGCTAAAATAACTACGGACAGCTCCACCTGTCCTTTGCTGGAATGGGCTGGAGCTTTCAAATGACCTCCTCGGAGAGCCCTCTGTCTGAGATGCCATTTAAAAGATTAATACCTGGTTCAGGAGGCAAACAAATAACAAGCCACTCACTGAACGCTCACTATGTGTGAGACGCACAATGCTAAGTGCTCACCACACGTTTTGTGTTCGTCCTCACAAGAGCCCCTGCAAACCTTGGGAGCTCTGGTCCCAGTGGAGAGACAGGGATGCAGAGGCCCAGGAGGAAGGCCACACGTGGGAGGGACTATCTGAATGCCATCTGATGCCGCAGCCGCCTCCTTTCACCTCTGTGCTCTAACCTGGTTCTCCAGTGTGTGCGCCTGGACCACCGGGGGTGGGGGTGGAGTGGGGAGGCTACAATGCAGGCCCCAGGGCTGTGCCTCAACTTCCCGGTCCTGCCTGGCTGGCAGGGCCCGATGCCCACACTTCCAAGCACCGCAGTGGAGCTGGTGCTGCCCGTCAGGGAGCCGCCCTCCGGAAGGCGGCCCAGGCGCCTAGGGCAGGGGGATATACCACAAAAAACAGATACTGGATACTTCAGGAACAAAGCACTTCCCAAAACTGTTACAATTACTGCTTTTTCATGTAAGCGACCCTTACGCATTACTAAAACTTTTAACCTTGGCCATGTATGACTTCCGTAAAAAGGTTAAAAAATAACAAAGAGAAAAGAGCAAAGAGGCCTTATTCTTTCTTTCAAAAATGTTTACTGAGCACCCACATGGCAGATAAGTTCCTTTCAAGAGTTTTTCAGGTGTGGTCTTCCTCAAGACTATGTTGGTGGCGTAAGGTGGCTAGATGGCTCACCGATGCCAGCCACGGGGAGTCCCCCAGGGGCTAAGAACAGACACACTTCACCCGACTTCCTTGTCAAAGCGGCTGCCGTTGCTGCGCCTGCTGGCTCTGGAGAGAAGCCTGTGACACCTGGCACCCTAGAGGCTCTGGGAAAATGGATGGGTGACCCACAGGAGCTTAGAAGCCACGGGAGAGGCCCGCCTGTGCCCTGGTATGCGTCTGGTCTCCCGAAAGGTCCAAATGCGTCCCCCCCCCTTGGATCCCAAGCGCCGCATCGTGCTTGGTGCATGCTCTGGGCCCGCTGCCTGTCCACGGCCTGTCCACAGTCGCCCGGCAGGGCTTCGCCTCTGCCAGTCACACCAAGACCCAGCGCCTGAGTTTCCTTTCCAGCATCAAAAGCAACACTTCCTCCAAGACAAACTGCGACTTGTTTACTCTTTTCTACTTTCTATATTTAGACACAAGAACTCAGCACTTTGGTCCTTTAACTGGTGCTGCCAAGTGCTCTCAAGTGCCCCACACCAGCCAGGTCTTAACTGCTCAACGACTTCTGCCGACCTCCCGAGGCTGAGATGCGCCTCACAGACGCCGTCCTCCGTGCGTCCAGGTCGCAGGCGGGCTAGGCTGCAGGGACAGGGCAGTGCAGAGAACCTGGGGAGGGAAGCAAACTCCCTCGGGTACCAAATCCATGCCCCATGTGGGGACAGGACTGATGTCTGGGGGAGGGGCACGGGGCCTCCTTCCGGGTCAGGTGCCAGCAGTATACCTAGTTCCCTCTGTTACCGGGTCACACCACAGCACCCCATCTCAGAGGAGGGTGACAGAGGGAGGGGGCCCACTCCGTCTTTGTGTCACAGAGGGGACCGCCCTGCTCATGCCTGGGGCAGTGCAGGAGACCTTAGCACCCAGCTCAGGAGCAGCTCTCACCCTCAGGACCTGACTGGGGAGCCACGGGCAGGCGGGGCTGAGCTGTAAGGGAGACACGGGTTCGTCATCCTACCTGTCCGACTGCACGACGATTCACACCCACCCTCTTAGACTCCCTAGGCTGCTGTGAGGAACAATCGTGAACCACAGCCCCGTGCCCGCCTGCAGGGACGCCTGTTCTGTCTCAGCCAAAATGAGCCGGTCGACAGAAAATAGTTAAAACATGCATGGGCTCTGACACCATAGTGACCTCGTCTGCTCCCGGCTCTGTGTCACAGCTGGCTGGCTGAGTGACTGGGGACAAATCACTCTACCTCTCAGAGCATCGGGGGACTCGGACCATGTAAAACACGGGCTATCTATTAATGACTCTGGGAGAGGTTGTGAATACTGAGGCCACACACAGGAAAGAATATAAAGGGCTGGCACACTGAGGTAATGGTAACAAAATGATAATGTTAATTTTGCTGAGGGCTATGTGCCGGGCACTTTTCTAAGCTCTTTGTTAGAATTATCATAGTGAATCCGCCCAGTAATCTGAGATAAATATTATTTTTATTCCTTTTTTACAGCACAGCTCAGAGAGACTAAGCAATCTGCCCAAGGCCACAGAGCTGGGTGGGTGGCAGGGGCAGGACCTAAACTGGCTGAAAAGCCTCTGTGTCAGTGACCGTGCATGTAAATGTGACGCGGCCATGTCCAGTGTCAAGTCTCTGCTCCCTTCTCTCCTACATGCTGCGTGCAGGGCGCAGCCCGTAGGTGCCAGGCCCGTTCCGGGTCATGAGGGTCTCCCCTCCTCCCTCATTCAGTCACGTCACTCAATGGTCTCGTCTGTCCCCTGCAGGGCTGAGCAGGAGACGGAGGGGAGCGCGGCCCCCTCTGCAGGACAGTGTCCTGGCCTCACCCTGGCAGCGAAGTCCTGCTGCTGGTGACAGCAGGGCCCCCGCCGGGCTCCCGCTGCCGCCTGCTTCAGATGTGCTGGGGACCATGTTCTGGCTCCTGTGACTTGAACACTCGGGTCGCTCTGGCCCTTCCTGGGCCCCTCTGTTCACGGTCTCCCCTCGGTAATTCCCTCGTCAGTCAAGATGTTTGTGGCAATGTCAGACCTCCTTTCTCCCCATGACAGAATGCCACCAACATTCTCTTACGACTGCTTGACTGTGAGCCCCACGAGTAAGCACTGGGGCTTGCTACTTCCAATGCCATGGTGTGTACACACGACCACATCACAAACCTCGAGGCTGAGGAGAAAGGGAGAGAAGAGGTCTGGGCGGGAAGAGATGGACACGTCATACCAGGTCTGGGGTGTCACATGGGTGTGGCATTTGGCTGGCCCTTTCCGAGCTGTCACTCTGTGGACGGAGGCTTTGTTTTCTTTCCTGACTTTCAAGAAAATGCACACGCCAGCAGATGCGTTGAAGGAACCACACCGACAAGGTGAACTTTACACCCGCCTAGAGCTGACACCGCCTGTTCTGGGCAGCCTGGGCTGGAGGAGGGGAGAGCGGGACCCCTGAGTGAGGGGAGCAGCCCGCACGCTGCAGCGGTTGTGAACGTTCAGCGCCAGGAGCAGCTGGGAGGCCTCCTGCCAAGAGCGCTCCGAGTGTGACGTTGCCAGCACAAACCCAGGGATGACGGTGTGACTGAGGCCAAGCTGATGCCACTAGAGTGAGGGGTCTCAATGGCTAAACAGTCAGAGCTACCAACAAAGAAACGTCCCAATCGGCACACTGGTGCAATGTCGTGGTCACCACCACCACCTTCATGCACGCGATCCCACCTTCCACAGTTGCCCAGGTAGAAAGCTCGCGGTCACAGGTGGGTTCCTCCCATGCATTAATAAGGGCAGAGGTTAACTTCCTTCAGGTTCCAGATACCTGATGAGCCAGTGTCCTTCCTCTCCTGGCCTCTCTTCCCCCACTAAGAAAGAGCCTCTTCCATAGGTTAGACGTCTAATCCTCTGGCAGAAAAGTGGACCGTGGTCCTCGCTTTTCATTCCCTCTCCACGCAGGACAAACACATGCGTCTCACAGCCGGGGCCAGCACCACCGCCACCCACTCTGCGTTCCCCACACGGTCTCAGGGCCTCCAAGCACTGAACCCCCTCTTGTCCCAAGGCCTTCCTAGGGTTGTTCCTTCCATCTTGACTCCATTTTTTGGCTGGCTACACACTGCACCCTCAAAGAGCCGTCCTCGGAAGCCTAGGTCTAAGTTAAGCCCATTACGACAACAGCTGCTCCCATTCACGTCGTGCTTATGCTATGAGCCAAGCACAGTGACAGGCCTGCTACCTGCACTATCTCTGCGAACCCTCACAGCGACTGATGCGTCGTGTGCCACCGTTACATTGTTCCCGTTTCACAACAGGAGAAGCGGAGCCACACAGGGAGTGCATGGCAGCCTGACCCCGGCGCTGTGTTCAATCACCACACTCCTCCACCTCCGCACCTGTCCTACATCACACAGGGCGCAAGGTGAAAAGCAGGTACGGTGGTGAGTATCTGCTGAATGCTGGCCCCTAGTGGACCTGAGAGCAGGCAGTGTTTCTCTGTGACCCTCCTACGCACCTGAACTTGGCTCAGAAACTCATACCTGGAGAAGCCATACAGTGACGACCCACGCAACGGGGAAGGAGGAACGTGTGCCTGACGACAGAAGTGCAGCCTCTAGCTGAAGAGACAGAGGGAGCGGACCGAAGGAGCACAGTGGCCCTGGGCACACACAGGCCTTCCCAGCCCGCAGGGGAGGGGCTTCTCAACAGGTGCACTAATGCCCACCCTCCTTTAGGGGCTGGTTGAGGGTCTGCTTTCCCTGCACCTTCTACTCCCTCGTGAAGCCACAGGGACTCTGGAAGTCACCGTCTCATCAGGTCAGTTGTTTGCTCTTCTGTGCCTGGGCTGTTCACTTTCACAGGACAGGGCCACAGTCTGGCTCTGACTGGGATCTCCCACAAGAGGGCTGCCCCTTCCCAGAAGCTGTACAGACACGCGCACACACACACACAAAGGAGGAGGGGAACAGGCCAAGGTGTGCCCTCAGGTAACAACTGGATGGCACAGGCAGGCCAGCTCCATGAAGGCCCAGAGGGCCCGCAGCCGAGTGGGTACTGTCCCCTGGGCCACTCTTCCCGGGAAAGCTTGCCGTCCTGCCTGTGGGGTGGGCACAGTCTCCTCTGCTCGCAGCTGGCCAGGGACAGAGCGGCCTGTCCAGCTGAGCCCACTGCTGTGGAGAGGGGCCGTGTGAGTGGAGCAGCCAGGCGGGGCTGACGGGGCTGTCTCGCGGACGTGGGCTCCTGCCCAGGCTATTTCTGTCTTGGCTGCGAGGGTGGCATCGTTCTGCGGAACGAGCTTTCCTCCTCTGCTGTTGGGCGAGGCGAGCAGCCTGCCAGGCCGCACCGTCCCGACCAGGGCCCTGGGTCCTTGGGAGACCCACAAGCAGTGCTGAGCCCCCCACGGGCCCCGTGTCTCTGGAAGAGGCAAACGCGGAGCTGCCTGTCGCTTTTATGGCAAGAGGGAACTTCTGGAAGGCAAGCAACTTCTGTTTAACTTGCAAGCAAGCAGAGAATGGGAGGGTGGAGAAATGGGTACGTGGGAGGTAGTCAAAAAAAGTAAAGAAAGCTTTGTTTTAAAACTATTTGGATAATGGGAGAGCAACTCACTAACAAACCTAGAATTATAGGGGAGGGAGAGATTAGGTAATGTAGAACCCCCATAAAAATCACAGCATATGAAACCACACAGCTCATGTTTTTGTACTTTGTCATCGATTCAAAGCAGTATAAATACAGCAATTACTCACAGAAAGCTTGTCGGGGTATTCAAGCTGTAACTGCACCTATTAAACTTTCAGTGATGGATGTGAACATCTATCCTGAGAGCAGCTGCCTTCTCCGAAAGGCAGGATCAGAGACCTGGGCTGACTGCAGGGAGACAGCGACCGGGTTCAGCTCTAGCTCTGCTGAACCTCCGACAGCTCTGGAGAGCAGCTGTGATGAATGGAGATGGGAACATGGCGTCTTTTTTAGGGTAGCAGCTCCCCAAGCGGGGAAGAACTTGGTAAACTTCTGGATCCAGTTCAGTCTGCTGCTATGAAGCTCACGGCTTCACAGAAGAAATGGCTAACATGGGCCCTTTTCCATCCTGACGGGTGGCAAGTGGCCTCTGCTCACAGGACTCTGGGATTTGTTTCCTCTTGTAAAAAGGGATTAGTCGTACCTAGAGATTAACACCATCCTCCAAATCACGGGAGACCGGCTAATAAAGTGCACAAGGTGCCCAGGGCTCTCCAAGCACTGACGAGGCGCACTGGCCCACGTTGCCCACCCTCCCACCCCCAGCCTCGGACAACTCGGGCTCCTCTGCCCAGGTGCCCTGTGAGCACAGAGGCAGTGCGGTGTACATAACAGGAGATAAACGTCTGCTCTTTGTCCCCAGATCCTGGCACAGAGCTCCTAAAGCTCCTGGCATTTCCTGAGTGCCAGCAGCGTCTTTCTGTTACTCCTGGAGCCCCTTCTGACCGTAACAGAATTTACAAGAGTGGGGTGACTACTGGGGGTCCCTATGTAGCTTCAGAATGGGGGCTGGCCCCCAGAAAGGGAGGAGGGGGCGGCGGGGACTGAGCTCTGCTGTGCCCACGTAGCGGTGCCTCGGTGACAGCCGCAGACGCCAGTGTGGAGAGCATCCGGGCCGTGAGCACAGCGAGGGGCTGCGAGGGTGGCACGCCCAGAGGTGGCATGGAAGCGCGGTACCCGCCTTCCCCCCACACCATCTGGGCTGTTCCGGAGTTGTGCCCTTTACAAAACACCGTTAAGAGTTAAGTACAGCACTCTCCTGAGTTCTGACTTGCTCTAGCAAAGTGGCCAAACCTGGGAAGGTGTGGGAAGCCCGACTTTGAGGCCAAGTCAGAGAGAAGCGAGGGCCATCTGGGGACCCCACTAGGAACTGGCGTCTCAAGTGGAGGCAGTCCCGCCGGCCTGCACCTGTGAACCTGCAGCGTCTGACACTAATGCCAGGGAGCGTCAGACTTGAGCCAGGGGACAGAGAAGTGGTGTATTTGGTGTCAGAAGGAAAAGCCCCTCATGCAGCTGAAGAGAGACGCTGTGTGGTGTGGGGGCGGAGTCGACGCTAGCTGCCAGGGCCTAAGGCTGCCTTTGGGCCTCGAACTGCTGCAGTGAAGGGAGGTGACGTGGCCAGGAGGGCGACAGCTCTGGGTAACGATCCCAGTTCCCACCTTCATCTTCCCAAACCCCACATTCTACATCAGGAAGTTGGAAATTACACCCTCTGAGGACCACTCTGAGGATGGAGCGGGACTCATGGCAATGCCTGGCACTGGGCCTGTGGATGTGAGAGCCCAAGTGGCACTCGGCACACGTCATCTCCCCTGACGCACACGGCTACCCTCAAGGAGACCATTTTTATCTTCGTTTTCCAGTCAAGGAAACGACTCAGAGAAGCGAAGGAACCTGTTCAGGTGACACCTGCCGCGCCTGGGAGAGGCTGAGTGTGTGGGCTGGGTGGACGGAGGGCACTGCCCGCGTGGCCGAGCCGGGGGCCATGGCCCGAGCAATGGCTCGGCCTCTTGTCCTGCCGTCTCCTATGAGGGCAGCAACGTAACTGGAGTTCACTTAGTTATATGGCTGAAAACATATGCGTGTTACTCATTTCAAATGCTCAGCAGCCATTTTCCACTGTCTAGTTGGGTGGGGTTTTTGGAGAGCGGTTTGAGGAAAGACTGGGTTGGTGTTTTCTGAAGAACTGTGCGCCACCCGTAGACATGTTCCCCAACACCGGGTGTCTGTTACTTGTGTTCACTGTGAAAATACAAGTGAGACAGACGTGTGTGCTCAGCCATCTCTCCGTGGGGAGGGAGAACACCCAGGGAGTCATGAAACGCTGGCATCCCTGATGGCTGTCTCTTTTCAACCTACAACATGGGCGCAAGATACCAGAAATGAAGCCAGAACTACCACCACCACAGGAACACAGGTTTCTTAGCTGCCGTTACGACTGTTTGTCAGGAGTACACGTCATCAGTGACTCTGCATCTTGGAAAGGATCCGAGGGGAGGGGACGGGCACGCAGTAAAGCCGCAGGTGGACTATGACCACTCCGGGCCACCGGTGCATGAATCACTGGGGAGCTACGCGGGCTCCCATCCTGGACAGCTGGGACGAGCAGAAGATCTGATCTGATCTGATCTAGGCTCGATGCTGCAGCCCTGCTCACCCTTGAAGTCCTGACAGCTCTACCTCCAGGCCCTCACTGGTCTCTCTTTTGCAAGCTTAGTGCTTTAGGGCCGAATCCTTTCACCTTTATTGGGTCATAAACAACTCCTTGAGGACAAGGTGTGTTGTCATCCTGCTGGCTCTGGATCCACACACACTGGGTGGCACAGAGGTCTGTAACTGTTTGGGAAGAGACGCCCCTCGCTGTGACACCCTCAAGAAGGCGGCAGGTTCTGCTCCCTCCGCGTGCACGCAGGCACGCACCCCGCATCTCGGCACTGGTTTCAGGGCTTCAGGACCTCCGAGGCCCAGCCACTGACCCTCAGACAAGCACCCCAAAGTCAAAGAGCCGCCTGCTTGCACAGTCCTTCATGGCAGAGATTCCCAGGGTCCGAGCGTCTGCTTTCGCCCACGTCACCTGCTCTAACTGCACTAAGTCCCCAAAGTAACAACTATTTAAGCGAACTCCAAAGTCGGCCACTGTGACAGCAGCACACCACGGCTTTCAAAGGTGAAAGGGGCCTGATATGCAACATGGGGCCTGGACAAGGAAAGAGAAAGGCCGCCGTGGGAGCGCCCCGTCTGACAAGGGCTGAGAGGTCAGCCCTGGAGAGCCCATCTGGTGACGTTACTTCTGCATCCGCCCTCATCTGTTTTAGTGCAGAGGAATACATCGCTTACGCCTGCAATAAATACCTGAGCGCCTATGTGTGAGGCGCCATGCCAGGGGCTGGCAGCGACGAGGCGGCCCTGCCCTCCAGCTCCCACGGTGCAGCAGTGGCGCAGGAAACAGAGAAAGTGGCAAAGACCATGCAGAACAGTGACATGGCAACAGGGCTGGGCACCAGTGGCGGGGAACGCAGTTCTAGCAATGACACCTCACGTGCCCTGGCAGGTGGGAGGGAGGGCACTCAGGGAAGGACTGAAAATGGCAAGGACAGACAAGAAGCGAAGATGGAGCTAAGCGAGCCCGGGGCGCCGTGCAGGGAGCTCCAGCTCCGGTGTGAGGGGGCCGCCTTCGGAGCCGATGACACCCCAAAGACAATAATTCACTTGGGACGTTACTTGGGACGGCCCAGTACTGTCTTTAGACCCTTGAAGGAAGAGAGTTCTCAAACGGTCTTGCCCACTGCTGCTCAGATGCGCCCGGATGTAAGCGTCCCCTCAGAGTCACTGAGACTGTGGCTGCCTCCACCCAGCCCGCTTGCTCCCGAAGCTGAATGAACGAAGCTTCAACGCCTCGAGCAGCCCAGGGAGCACGAGAGAAAAGAGAAATCTTGGGCAAGGAGGAATCTTTATCAGAGCAGTTCTCTAGGGTTCCAACCCTGAATTAATACAGGTTGCTGTCTACGGCCATGCCACCCTGAATGTGCCTGATCCCAGCCGATCTTGGAAGCCAAGCAGGGTCGGGCCTGGGTAGTACTTGGATGGGAGGCCACCTAGGAAGACCAGGTGCTGTAGGTGTGTGTAAAACAAAAACAAAAACAAAAACAGGCTGTTGTGCACTAAAAAATTTCAAGTATCAAACCTCAAGTAAAAACATCTATCCATCTATTCTCCGCTTATTATTACGTGCTTTATTGACATACCATACAATTCGCCCACTGAAAGCATACAATTCAAGGGTTTTTTGGTAAATTTACAGAGTTCTGTAACCATCAGCACAATCAATTTTAGAACATTTCCCCCCCCCTCCCCCCAAAACCACTCTGTACCCATTAGCAGCTCTTCCATGTTCCTTTCTCTTCGAAGCCTCTGACAACCACGCATCTATTTTCTGTCTTTATAGGTTTGTCTATTTTGGACGTTTCATACAAATGGAATCCTACAACACGTACTCTTTTATGACTGGCGTCTTTCGCTTAGCATAATGTTTTCAAGAGTCACCCATGTTGCAAGTACAGTTGTCCCTCGGCATAACTGACACCAGGACCCCACCTCATGGGTACCAAACCCCACGGGTGCTCAAGTCCCTCATACAAAACGGCGCGGTGTGCTCATATGACCAGCGCACGTCCCCTCGTACCCTTTCATCTCTGAATTACTCATGAGGCCTAATGCAATGGAAAGAGCTGTCACTGTATTGTCTAGGAAATGATGACAAAAGTCAGTACATGTTCAGTATCAACACGCTCGTCATGGACCTAATCGCACAGTACGTTACACTTTTTTTGACCTGAGGTTAGCTGAACCGAGGACATGGACAGCTAACCATATAGGTACGCTGTTCCTTTTAATGGCTGACGACATCACACCGTGTGGACAGACCGTCGTCAGTTGGACATTTAGGCTGTCACCGCTCTTTGCCTATTATGAATAGTGCTTCCTCTCCATATTCTTTTGAACCCTAAATTCTAAAGTGATTTATAGGCTGCCCCAAACTCGAGAAAGAGGCATTTGGATTTCCATGGCCAGCTGCACCGTCAGGACCCCAAGTGTCCCCTTAGCCTTGGCCACCTGATGCCCGGGGGCTCGTCTCCTGCTCTGGCCTCTCGCAGCTCCTCTCCTTCCAAGCACTCTGCTGAAACACCCACCTCGAAAGGTTCACAGACACCTCGGTCCCCCACGCAGAGGACAGGGAAGTCTGGTCCCACCGGGGCCTTGCCCAAGGCCCTCGCACCACACTGTCTCCTCACTCCCCTGCGTGCACTTCCACACTCCGCTGAGGGGAACACTGAGGGAAGAGTTCTTCTGAATGTCTCTACACGTTGGCCATCATAGCCATTTATTAGAGCTCTGTGTCCTTCGCTGGGAGCATACAATGGTGACCGCCCAGTCCCTTCCCTCAGGGAACTTAGGCTCCATTGCGGAAGGCAGATAAGCAGAGCCCAGTGTGGCAGGTGCTCATGGGAACACAGAGCGCTGCAAACACGTGTGTGTGGAAAGGGGCGGGGGGTGGTTCACGGGCGGCCCGAGGACTCTTGAAGCTGAACAGGAAGCAAAGGCCCTGGGGTGAGAAACAGCACGAAAGCTTAAGGACCTGTACATAGTTCTCACCTGTGCAGCTGCAGTTCCCCACCTCGTGTGATGGCAACGGCAAGAGGGGGGCGAGACGGCGGGCTGGCGACAGCCCTGAACTTCAGCCTGGAGGCGGTGCAGAGCCGCTGAAGAATTTTAAACAGCGGGAGGCGATGTGATCTTATTTCAGAAAGGTGCCTGCAGCAGTGTGGCTGAGGGACGGGAAGGACGTGGCCCAGAGGCTGTGGCTGTGCCGCAGGAAGGGAGCGAGACTGTGCGCCGTGAGGGGCCGGATGTGAAACGGCCGGGGAGAAGGCCGCGCGGCTGCGGGGCTAGATGCGAGACCGCTGGGGAGACAGCTGCGGGACCGGACGTGAGACCGCTGGGGAGAAGGCCGCGCAGCCAGGCTGAGCTCAGCGGGCAGGGCCAGGCCCGGACGCTTCAGGCTGACACACTTCACCCGTTCACTCCGACGGGAACCTTCAAACCTCACCTTCCCACTGATGACGGCAGGGTCGACAAGCTTTCTTGTCGGGAGTGACAAAACCCTTTTGCCAAATGAAATCTTGGGTGAAGGACCCAGAGTCACGGTGGCCCGCCTTCCCCGTCCCCATGCAGAAGCATGTCCTTAGAGTCCTAGGGATCCGAGAGAGTCTGAAATGCTCAAGTCCAAACACAGAAGCCCAATGTCCAAAGGGTTCCAGGGCCGTGTGGCCATGCAGTCCACGGCACCTCTCACAGCCACACCGGACTCCTGTTTGGTCCACTTCCCCTCCCTGAAGATTACTCTGCATCCTCTTTTTGTTACAGACTCTAACTTATCTTTCGGGCCCAGCCCCCAGCTAAGGCACGTATCAATAAGCCAGCTCAAGCGATGGCCTCCCTCCCTGACTTCTGCCTAACGCCTCGGCCTGTGGACGCTGTGCAAACTCTCTGCCATGAACTAGTAACTATTCATCTTCTCTTCCACGTGGCCAGCTTTCTGACGTGACCTGGACTTGGGCTTCCTCAGCGGTGAAAGCTACCCAGTGCTCTCAACAGGCCTGGGAATGCTTACAGACCGACAAACTCACCCTACCCTGTCAACCCTAGAAAGTAAAGAAAAACTGCAATGACTAAATATGAGGGGGGAAAAGGCAGAGAAACCGTGACCTTAGATTAACACATTCAATGTTGATACATGGCAAAAGTGTCCAACTGCATTTTAAACAGAAATCAAATAAAAATCTCAATGGAATGGTTCAAATGCACTAAAAAATATATTTTTAAAATCATGTATTTTTCAAAAAAGGCAAAAAATATTAAATTTATCTTTAAAGGATCCGACAGCAGAAGGGCAGGTTGGAAGCTGGCCCAGTGGACCTTGAGGGCTGGGCCCTGGGGCTGTAGAAAGAGGGGGGTTTCCAGCTGGCTACTCCCTCATACTTAAATGTACTAGGAGGCCTTGACCATGACCTTCACTAGACTGAGCGTGTCCTTCTAGGGCAACTTGAACCACTATCCTGTTTGAATATCTCTGAACCTCTAGCACCTAAGGGAACTGGCCAGCAGCAGATCCTTGATAACTCTTTTAAGACAATATAAACATTGTGAGGATATAGAATATTCTGATAAATCGAGCAATTAGGAGGAATGGGAAGTAGTTAAAAAAAAGATTAATTCTACCAGCTATTAGAACACACTATAAAATAAGAATTTAAGAAATATGGTGTTGGTATAAAAACAAGAACGTTAAATCTCTGAACCAACAAAAATCTTTAAAAGACTCAATTTTTAAGGATTTAATAGTTGACAAAGCAATTGTCACATATATAGGGAGGGGGCATCGAAGGTGGTATGACAAGTGGATAAAAATGACAGGGAAAGACATCAATCACTTTACAGCCATGCCTAATGCTGGACAGGCTACTGACGACTGACCAGGACGGTCCATTTCTAAAAGTTTTTAAGACTTTTAGTCCCACCCTACGTTCATGCTGGCTTATGCCTATTCCTTCTTCTCAAAGAAGTCACACGTTGACCTTAAAACCCAGGAAGCTCCAATGAGCCGCGTCAGCCCCTCTGTGGACCTGACCGCCTGCCACGCAAACACTGCCCAAACTCAGAGGTCAGCTGCGTTGGTCGGAACTCAGAAGTTATTTTGTCCCGCGGCTTTTCAATGAAGGTTGACTTATGGTGTAAAGGAAGACTTAGAAAAGATGCTATCTGCTCAAGTTCACAAAATAAATTAGCAATTAAAATGTCAATTTGTAATAATCTCATATCTCATGATAGGGTAGGACATGTGGTGGCATTTGGGCAAGTGTCACAGCGATAAATCATTGTCGAAAGCAAATACCTGGGTATCACTATACTAAATGCCATGTACAGTGGGGATACAAAAATGAACAGCACCATCACGTCCTCTCAGGAGGTGACAACTTGGGAGACAGATACAGAGGTGAAAAGAGAAATCATACTTAAACGTGCTGGAAGAGCAGCCACAGGTGGGGCGTGGTGAGTGCTGGGCTGAGCGTGCAGACGGCGCCTAGCATGGGAGTCAGAGTGAGGTGGCTGGTGGGCGGGAAGGTATGTTTCCGCTGGGTCTCGGTGACAGACGGTGTGCTGCCACCAGGGAGGAGGAGGGAAGGTAGTGGTAAGACGGACGGCCCGGGCCTGGAGTGAGGTCTCCCACGGGACCCGCCCCGTAAGAGCGCGCCTGCTCACGGTCTGGTTCTAAACACGGTCTGACGGATCGGGGGTTTCTTGGGCTCCTGCTGGGAACGTCCCCCGTGCTGCCTCCACGGGTCGGGAAGTTTGAGACTTAAGAGACTGGTCCGGCCTGCACACACGTACTCGAAGTCTGTGCGAAGCCCCCGTGCTGTCGGGCGTGGAGCAGCCGCTGGCGAGGCTGCCGCGTGTCGTGAGGGCGAGCACGGAACTCAGCCGCTGTTCCTGACCTGTGAGAACACAGGGCGTCCCATGTGCACGTGCAGTGGCCCCGGCACAGTCCGCAGCTCAGGACCATCTTAATCTCTAATCAAGGGCGACGATTTTCGACCAGAGGAAATGCTCAAACGTCCAACTGGGCTTTGACTCAGAAAGTTCCCAGACAGACGCTCCACGGCGAAAGAAGGGACCCTCACTGCTGAAAACCTCCCGTCACGGAGTCACACGCCAGGCAAACAATTCCTTGGAATTCACCACACCGCCTCCCTCCCAGGGCAGTCGGGAAAGATAAAACAGAAAGCTGTTTCCTTTTCAGTCTGAGCAAACAATTTTACTGAAATAGATACAATTATCTGAAACAGGGACTGGCCTGAAAATGATTAGGAAGCAGTGCCAAGGCGGCTGGAGCCCCAGAGGTCAGGAACGAGGAGGCAGGGAAAACCGAGGGCCCCCCGCTCCCCACGACACTCCCCGAGTGAGTCTACGGGGTGCGAGGCGCTGCTGCGGCTTTCCCACACAATGGCGGGAGCCAGACACCCAGAAGCCCACGTGACACGTCAGCCGGCTCAGACACGCCGTCATTCCTCAAGGGCCTGAAGGTGAGAGACACTGTCACATGTTCACAGCCCTTCCGAGCGCCAACAGGACCCTACTCCAATCTGGGCAAGATAGGCCAGGGCTCAGGCTTCTGGCATAGGGCTCTTGGGAAACCTTTGGCAGCTTGCGAAGGAGGGAGCCCCTTGGATGCTTAAAAACTGCTTTTACTGAAGCATAACACACGTCGGCAAGTGTAGAGAGAACCGTGTGATGACGAACACCCAGACACGGAACGCATCCACAAAAGCAGCAGCCAGAGCAGGCCAGGGACCATCCAGGCCCCCAGACACCCTCGCTATCGCCCTGTTCCCTGCCAGGGGTCCCTGACAGCCCTGGCAAGTCCTCCGTGTTTCCCCACTTTATATAAACTGAATCCTCTGGCAGGTGTTTGTTTCTTGGTTCTTTGTTCAATGCGTTCATGAGGTTTGCCCATACCGCAGAAGCTGAACTACATGAGTTTTAAAGTATCTTCCAATTCTAATGAGCCACTATTTAAAAAACACCATGCCACCCTGACACACTGCTGATGACAGCATATACTCAAAAGGGTTTTGGCGACATTCACATAAAATGTACATACCCTCAGCCCCTTCTGAGGAATTTATCCTACAGATATACTAGCGTGCGTGTGTGTGTACACACCTACAGCCAGGTACCTACTGCAGGACTGTTTACGATGACAGACTGGAAACCGAGTCCTTCAACAGGAGCCTGATTAGATACATTATGACGTATCCAGACCAAGGGACGAGACGCAGTGAAGGGGACAAGCGGGGGGAGGAGTCATCGGAGTGTGTCGATGCCGACCGGCATGGGAAGATGTCCACCATGTGGTCTTAGGCGGAAAAAAGAAAGCAAGTCACAGAACCGACTTCTTACTGCTGCCCCTTTTGTGTACAAATAGTGCGTGTATAAATGTGCAACGAATAAACCTCCAAGGAAACAATTTACACCCCTAACACCAGACAACTCTGAGGACTGAGAAAGCCCCTTCTTACTTTAAAGGATTCTACAGTTTCATTTTAAAAAAAGTAATATACAATTATTGTTACATTTCTTTTCATATAACGCAGTAACTATAGAGAGTGAACAGGAAAAGCCCTAGGTTCCATCACTACCTCCTCGAAGACCTCTCTCCCCTCCCACAGCCAACTGGGAGACACTCCTGAACCCTTGCCGCTCCCGGCAAGCGACACACACGCACGCAGGTCCCCTCCACCTTATAAAGGAGATCATACTGCACATATTATTTTGCAATTTTCTCTTCTCACTTTACAATGAACTATGGACACGTTCCTGTATTGGTGCCTACAGATAAATGTCATTTTTTATTTTAATGCCATCTTTTTAACACCTGCCTAATACTCCGCAGTACGGATGCAAGACCCTCCTCTCAGCAAGCAGCCCTGCACACGGCTATGAGGACACACGCCAACATTTCCTCAGGACGAACTCCCAGGAGGTCCAGGACCAAGGACACAAGACTCTAAAGTTTTAATGGATGCTGACAAGGACCGTTTTTAATGGCTGTGTCTGTAGCCCCACCGCAGCGCGGAAAAGCGCCAATTTCCACACACGTTGCCTTTGGTTGGTTTTCACAGGGAGCACTTATTTTATAACAACGAAAACTTTAAAAAGAAGTTGAAACCCAAAGACCTAGCAAAAAAAAAATCCGGCTTTAATTTTAACCTAAAAGCTTGTCTCTCAACAGCCAGATTTACTTAGAAAGCCAAGGAAAGTGCTAGACTTATTGCTGTGCCCATGTTCCTCCAGAAAGAATGCTGGCCCTGGACATTTTGATCAGACAGTCACTCACTTTGGCTGCTGGTGGCCAAGGTCTGTGTTTAAAATCGGGGGGGATGGGGAGCCCGTGCTGCCAGGACTCATGTTTGTCTGCACAGGGAGACTTCCTTCTTTTAAATCACTTGGTGGCAGGCTGTGGCTCCCAGCTCCTCGGAAAGGCCAAGCCCTTGTGAGGGCCAGCAAGCAAAGCCCAGACACCCGGGGCTTCTGTTATGGGGCGGGGAGATTTTTTAAGTCGGGAAGGCCTTTGCAGCCTCTCATTTTAAAGTTGGGGACATCTGGACCTTAAGGTGTAAATAAATAAGATTAAGAGCTTGAGATCTGGAATGAGATGGATGGACATTTGAGCTGAATCTGGTACTTGTTAGTTAAGCCACTTTTGATTAAATGACTTAATTTTCTTCAATACCAGCTCATCATTAAAACAGGGAGAACAGTAGTCTCTGCCTCGCAGAACTATATGGCGATTAAGTATAATCACGCAGGAAAGAGAAAGGAGACTGGCTGAGAACCTGTCCCGTCTGTACGATCCCCCAGGAAGCGTACGCAGAGCTGGATGCGGGCATTCCGACCACTGCAAGAAAAAGGCACAGATCCAAATACTAGAGATTCTATGCAGAACACTTGCCAGCTCTGTCGAAACCACTGACAGGTGGCCACGGTTGTCAGTGCTTCTCCTAATGTCCCACTCTCCTGGAAACAAGGAATAATGGCCTCCCTTGTCCCCCTGTGGTTGGGTGAAGCCATGTGACCATTCTGACCAATGACTCGTGAGCAGAAACAAGTGAGGCTGAAGTACTTAATTGCTGGAATGAGACCCTCCAGGGGTCTCTCCCCCTCTGCACTTAGCAGCATTCAAGGGGGCTCTGTCAGCTGGGTCCCTGGGTGAGGACAATGCCGAGCAGAGTGCCTAGGACAAATACCAGGGATGAGAAAGAAATCTTGGCTCTTTTCAGCCACTGAAATTTTAACCTGGCCTAATCTGAGTGATATACTGTGGCCAACAGGAGGAGAAATATTTAGCTAAATACGTGATTAATAATTAAGGCTGTGGTGGAAAAAACTGTCTAGAAAGGAACTTTGTTCCCTTTATGCGGCCCCAAGAATGAGAACCTATCACGCTCTCTCTCCACAGTAGGACCTAAGGGAGCTGCGGGAGTCTGCGGGTCTGCCACCCAACAGCTTCCTGTCCGCTGACCAACCGGTCTGCGTTCATTCCTGTGGCACATACCGCCTGGTCACAGAGGAGACGTGACTTCTCAGCAGAGATACACACGCACCAAGCAGGAGCTGGAGGGCAGGTGAGATGCGCATGAGGTTGCAGGATGCAGGGCCCAGCCGGGCTGATGGGGAGGACGACGCAGGAGGGCCGCTGAGCACCCCCCTCTCCGGACCCCCAGGATCACATTACCATTACACAAAAGCCATGATTTCCCAGCCCAGCCCCTGGCGGCCAGGAACTTCTTATGGGCTTATGGGCAGGAAGAAACAGAAAAAACAAATCCAACAACAACAAAAAACCAAAACACAAAAAATGAGTTTTTCAGAATGCTAAATTTATTTCAGTTAGTAGACTGTACTTAGTTTTAAAGTGGCAGAATTAAGACTTTACCCCTTCTCGTCTAGAATCGCAAAAAAGCAACCAGGAGAGTGAAAAACAGAAACATCACGTCTGTGACAACACCAGACATCTGTGACCTCAAACCCCAATACATGAGTAAGAACCGCTAAATGCCATAAAGGTCAACTAAGGGTGTGGGAAAGCAATGGAAGAGAATGCTTGCTGGGACAGATGTCGGACCAAGCGCGCGAGTCCTTTCTACAAAGTAAATGCTTCACTCTAAGGGGCAAAAGCCGTACTGCCACTGTTCTGAACAGTGGGAAGCGGCTCGGGGTGTGGATGCTTCCTCAGACCCGCCCTGGCACAAAGAATCACAGACACATGTCAGACCTACAGGAAGCAGTCTGCCAAGGAGAGAGGGGACAGGGAGAGGCCGCCTGGGGCAGTACGAGACTGCCAACTTCAGATGTCTGAGGGCAAGAAAGGCTGGTGGCACCACTCACAGGTGGAATATTTAAGGGGAGCTTCGGGGAAGCTCGGCCCCTCCCTGAAGAGTTTTCTGCAAGTCGTCAGGCTGGGGAGGAATCACCTCGACCACAGATGAATGACAGTTTTAAAAGGATCCAGCGCACACTGAACTGCACAGTAAAATGTTGCATTTCAATTGAATGTTCAAGATCTCCAGGAAGACGACCTGCAGAAAAGGTCCAAGAAAAACTAACTGCAAATATTCATACCAAAAAATGTTACCATGTAAATAAAAATAAACGGCTACGAATTAAAAGAAAACGAATGGGAACTGGAACCCCCCCCCCCCCCTGCAGCAAAGTGTGCGGAGCAGAGGCACGAGCACTTAGGCCATCATGAGACACAAGTAGATAAAACATTGCGGGGCAGAGCAGAGAAGGAGAAGAGAAAAATCAATATTTTTTCATTATAGAAAAAAACAACACGGGGAAGACACTGCTGAAAACACAATAAGGGACACAGAGAACAGAGGTGAGGATTACGCGAATCTATGTATTAAAGGGCCCACTACGTTCCAGGAAAAAACTGACTTAGTTTATTCATGAGACATGCCCCAGTAGCTTACTGGACTTAAAAAAAATCATTGGGGAATTCAGGCAAAGCACTGACTGGCCTCAGATTTCTACATAGCATAGTTCCTGCGAAAGGACGGCGGGATTGCGCCCATGAGTCCTCCAGGAAGGAAGGTCTGACCTGACAGTTTTATGTCCAGTCAAACTGCCATTTGACTATCAAGGCAATAAACATTTTTGAACATTCACGAGGGAAAAAAGTCCCTACAAGAATACTGTGCAAAAACCATTAGCCAAGAGGATCCCGCAGCACATGTAAAAATAACATTCCGTGACCGAGCGATCTGGTTTCACTCACGACACTTGACACAAACCACGTGTGGATTTGTCCTCCCCGCGGCCAGCTCTCTGATTCTCCGGACACCAGTGGGACGACAGCTGACGACAGTTTAGCTTTGCTCTGACACCACGCTGGAGCCAGTGCAGGGCCCATAGACCAAGGGTCAGCTGCAAGGCCTGCCCCAGGAGTCGGGGGTCCCACTGCCCCTCCTTAGGAATGAACATCATTATTATATTATTGTTAGTGGTTTCTCATAAAGAGTACGACTCGGAAATGGGTGAAAAGGAGACGCAGAGCATGAGGCACGGGGAATCCGCATGGGGCTTCCTTGCCCTCCCGGCACCTTGACCGGGGAGCCCTGCAAACCCTATCACTTCGGGGAGTCTCATTTTCCAGGCACTGCTGACTAGATCGTTTGGTCACTGGTACCTGAACTCTGTCTCCAGCCTCCTGTCTCCCAGTGGGCTGGAGGTAGAACTGAAAGTTCCAGTCCTCAAGTCACCCTTGGTCTCTCTGGTGACCAGCCCTGTCCTGAAGCTATCCAGAGGCCCCCAGTCACCAGTTACTTCATTAGCTTACAACGCTCAGCGCCCCAGAGATTCCAAGGGTTTCAGATGCTGTGTGCCAGAATCTGAGGACAAAGACCAAGTATCGACTTCCCATCACAGAGCACCAAGCATGATCTATTCGAGGACTGCTAGGGTAGGTCAATGGCAGAAGACCATTAACTTAATGTATTCCTAAACATCAAAAAAAATTATAATGACTGCATCTTCATAAAAGCTTAAAGGGTATTTGATATAACTGAACTTCACTCTTGATAAAAGCAAACCAAAAAATTCTTAGTACAAAAGGATGGATAAATGTATCTTTAAAAAAATAGTATGTCATCCCAAAAGCTAACAAGAAACTAGAGTATCTGTCATTACTAGCATTATTTAATATTGCTCTAGAGGTACTATTAATCAATATAATTAGTGCAGAGGAAAAAAACCCCAGAGGAATAAATATGGGGGAGGTAAACAACAACTTTACAGATGCTATAAACTATTTACCTAAATTAAAAAACCTAAGAAACCTCTTTATTTTGACCGTGGTGATGGTTATACAACTATATTCATTTGACAAAACTCACTGTGTACACTTAAAATTGATGTTTATTGTATATAAATTAAATTTCAATCAAGCTGACTGAATCGTTTAAAAAATTATTACGAGCAATAAAAAATTCGGTAAGGATCCTGGGTACAAAGTTAATATACCAACACCTACTATTAGTCCCTTTTAAAAGTGCATCAAATAATGTATATATATACACACACATATATATGTAAGAGCTGTATGAAGAAAACTTTAAAATGTTACTGAGGGACACAAAAGCTCTAACATCATAAAGATATCAACGGTCAGTGTTTGATTTAATATGATCCATGTAGGATTGTAAAAGATTTGTTTTTAAAAACTAAACAAATAGGTTCTCAAGTTCATATGGAAAAATAAACAAGCAAGAAAAGCCAAGACATTTCTGAAGTGGCTACCTATAAAGCTAAGTAGTTCTGGCACACGATGGACGGGTAGTGAGTCAGAACAGTAAAATGACAGGGCTCAGGAAGACCCCGCAGTACACATGGAAAATCTGTGTATACTACACATGGCTTTCCGACCAGTGGCAGGAAGACATCGTGCAGTAAACACTGGTGTCATAACTGAAATAATGTTGCATCTCTCACAAAATGAACTTCAGATAAAAATAAAGCCATAAAAAAAAACCTAGAAAAAAACTAAGGTAGACTTTCATAAATGATCTTGGAGTGGGGTAACCCTTTCTAAATATAGCAAAGGCCCAGAAGCCAAAAGAAACAATGAAAAATTCAACTGTAAAAACAAATGAACAAATTCTACATGGAAGGAGGATTATAAATAAAGTCAAGCACTATTGAACAATAAGCTAAGGTATCTGCAACTCACGTACAGAGAAAGGGAGCCTGCTAGTTCAGGGGGACCAGCACAGAAGGCTACGTGCGGAGACTTACTTTTCTAATGCATAGTATCCTGAATTTTGTATCAAACACAGGACCAAAACAACTAATAGCAGGCTGGCCTCTATTCTGTCTGAAATCACCTTTTTTAACTACTTTGGGATTGATAAAATAATCTTTTTTGTGAAGTAAGTCAAAAAAGATAGTTTAAAAAAATTAATGTCCTTGCTCAGCAGAACAAAAAGCTGGCACCCCACTGTCACTCCCAAAATGCTAAACTAAGGGTAACTGTTCTGGTCCACTAACTCAAAGTCCGGGAGCCCCTGTCGTGTAGGTCAAGATCAAACTGACATCCTCTTCTTAACATCACCTCTAATCTTTATGGCAGGATTACAAGGTCATCCTCGCAGGGCTGTTGTAAAGATTAGCTGGGATACAGTACCTCGCACCTACCTACTGAGAGTTGCTGGAGGCCTTACCTCTACTTTTCAAATCTTGAGACCAACACACCTCAGACAAGCACAGCTGGTTTTCTCATTTACAAACATTTCCACGTGTCTCCCTTCTGATCTCCAATTACCGCCCAGCACGTACCACAGGCAGGCAGCCAGCATCTCCACTCCGCATCGAAAATGATGTTGGGGCATGTGCAATGAACCACGTGGGCTCTGTCCTCTGGGTTCTCAGTCTTTGGGACATGGGCAAACGCTTCTCCCATTCCCACTTCGCAACTCCAAAGGGTAAGAACTATGTCCTGTCCACTGCCCTCTAGACGACTGAAGACACTCATTAGACATCCTCACTGCCTGAATGGGTGACGGCAGATCCAGGACTCAGGTCAGACCTTCAGATGCCTGCTTCCGTCACCTTGCCACCACCACAACAGTGACTACGCCCAGCTTTACCACGTGACATGGCTGAGGAAACCTGTCTCAGAGGACAGATGCCCATTCCTCTAACGCTGAGCCATGCATTTGATACTTTGCAGCAGACTTTCAAAAAAGGTAGAGGGTGGACCCATCTGAACAGCAGTTGTTAGAAAGTCTGCTTTAAGAATACCTAAGAATCACCTCTGATTATGTTGGGAGCTATAATCAAGCTTTTCTCAAATGCTTAGAAGTAGTTGGTTAAATCCAAGAGGATACATGAAATACTGTTTTTTTTTTTCCTCATCACCCCCATTTAACAGATGAGAAAACTGAGGCTTAGAGAGTAACTTGCCTCAAATCACAGAGCTAATGAGCCTGATATCCGAGCAGACGGACCCAGCGGGCTGTGCTCAGCCACGCTGCGGAATTCTCTCTCAAAATGAGGCTTATAACGGGGCAAGAGTACCAAGGCTCGGTTTTACTTTCTTCTTTGTCTTTCAAGAAAAGTATGACACAAATACAGCAATTTCCATTTTGTAAAAAAGACAAATATATATGTTTTTTCTTAAATGGCTTCAGGGATTCCCTGAAATCTTTCTTATATTATTTAAATGCTATGTTAAGTCCTCCCTTTCACAGGTCACTCTGAGGATAAAGCTCCCTCACCCCGAATCCAGAAACTAGGAAACAGCGATGTTCAGGCTGGGAAGGACTGCAGGTCCCCTGCAGCTGCCGCTCAGGAAGGCTGCTGCAAGGCTGGCTGCGTGTGGGCACGCAGGACACTCTGGCACCCCACCCCTCGGGGTGAGGATGCAATGAAACCCAGCTCAGAAGAGCCGAGGATGGGCCTTCCTAACTGTTAACTGCCCTCATCATTACTGCTGTTCCAACAGCTATGACCACAGTCCTTCAGTCTGACAAAGTACATCTTGGCCCTTTTTTATGTTTTCCGAACTGGGCTAACTGCTCATTAATGCCTATACTCATTCTAATGCCTGCGACCTTCCCCACCGCGGCTGCTGTCACACGGATGGGGGCTGCTTAGGACCAAGGGGCTTCTTAGAATCAAGACTTGTTGTATTTAGTTTAATTCAGGCTAGGTATTTTCAACTTATTTTTTCTCTTGTCTTAATAATATTAAAATGTCAACAACAAATACACACACACACACACAATCTACATTTTTCAAGGCTCAGGAGAATTCTGAATTCACCCTGATTCGAGGTCTTTCACTCCCTTCACTGGTTACAGAGTAATACATGCTCACCAGAGAGCCCAGCCCGGGGGGTAAAACACCTCCTTGGAGATTAAGTTTTCTCAAAACACACTCTTGCTGCTACGGCCCAAATGCAGGCTCCTGACAACCACACAGAAGAAAGAGTTTTCTGTTGTGGCTTTTGAAACACAAAAAAATAGATCACAATACAGAAACACTGACTGCAGGTCCAGGTATCAGTAGCTCTGGACTACATACTACAAAGGTCTCGTTTCAACCAAATTGCAGCTTACGTAGAATGATAAACTGTGTGTGTGTGTGTGTTTTTTTTTTATAAACTGTTGGGAGGCCACCAAATTTAAACAGCCAAAGGATTCTAGCCAGGAGTGAAAGAACAGAAACTGGGGTGCAATCACAAGGCCTTGCACCATCTCTGATTGAAAAAGTGGGATTGGGTTGTCTGATAGCCAAGGCCTCTCACATTTCAAACAAAGGCACCACCGAGGAGAGCCAGGCACTGCGCGGAAAGTGAGCTGCCACTCTAGACCAGGCTTCTCAGGTGGCACTCTCCACGTCATCGTCCATCAGTCTCAGGCCTGCTGACTTTCTGTTGCCTCAATTCCCATTCCTACTGACCCAATTGCTCTGCTCTGGTCATGTGACTGCAAAGATCCGCGACAGGTCTCTGGAGAGCCAGGCCCTGTGGGGACACGTATGTGACAAAAGGGTCACCCCTACCTTAAGGATCTCAGGAGTCCTGATGCCCGTGTCAGTCACCCTGCCATCTGTATCTGTCTGCTCAGGTGGCCATGACAAAATACCAAAGACCAGGTAGCTTAAAAAATGAATTTATTTTCTCACAGTTCTGGAGCCTGGGGAGTCCAAGATCAAGGTGCTAGTGGGTTCCGTTTCCGGTGAGGGCTCTGCTCTGTCTCTTATGAGGACACTAATCCTAGTGGATCAAGCTGCCCCCTCACCATGACCTCGTTTAACCCCAGTACAAGGGAAGACACGCTCGCAGAGAGGCCTGAATAGAGCAGGACAGCTTCAGACAGCGCAGGGATTTGTCAGGCGGGAGGGGAACATGCAAGGCAGTGAGCACAGCGGTGAGCAGGGATGTGGGTGTGACACTGACCAGTGTGGAGAGCAAAGCCGGCCCCCGCATCCCGTGCATGGCCCCCCGCCATGCTGGTCACATCCGCCACCCTTTCAGGCCTAACACAGGGTCTAGGTGAACCCCCGCCAGCAACATGGGGACTGAGTACATCTTCAGAGAAAGGAAGGGCAGGATGGAGGAAGGCTGGCAGGAAGGCAGCTAGATCAAGAGCATCTAAGTCCTCAAGGGCAGGACTGGCATTGCAGTGGCCAGAGTTATTTCCTTTAGCAAAGGCCAAATACTGCCCCTCTGCTCAAAGCCCTCTGATAGCTTCTTACCTCACCCACAGGAAAAGCCAAGGTCCCTACCAGGAATGTTCCAGTCCCAGGAACTTTACAATTGCATCTGTCTAGAAGGTTCTTCCCCAGGAAGTGGCACGGTTCTCTCATCTCTTGCAAGCTCCCATCAAAAGCACCCCCTCAGCCCCCCGTATCTCAGCTTTGAAGACTTGCTCCAACCTTCCACATTCCGTCACCCTGCATTGTTTTTCCTCGAAGCACCGATCGCTAAGATTCTTCATATTCGACTTACTGTCTCTCCATCAGATTGTAACGTACACTGCGATTATGTGACAAGGACAAGGCTTTTATCTGTTTTGTCTGATACTGTATCATCAGTATCTTGGACGGTGCACGGCACACAGTACTTAAGGTGCTCAACATCTGTGAGCTGAATGAGTGACAAAGGGACAGGAACCTCACAGTTCTAGGCAGTCCAATCCTCTGGCCCTCCGGAACCAGGCAGAGAAACAGAGGCACGAAGGACTCCTTACCTCACAAGTGAGGTGAACAGAGGTGAAGCTGGCTCTGTGGAAAAAAAGATTCCCAAGTCTCCACCACTGGCCAAGCACGCGTGAAGACCTAAACCACAGGACACAAAGGGCCCGACGGTGAGGGGCGAACCGCTGAACAGGAGTTCAGAGTTGGCCCACAAGGCAAACGCAAGACAGGCGACAAGCTAACGCCGAAAACGCCACCACGAAATTGCAAGGCTCCCCTTTTCCGAGTGTCTACCACGTGTCCAGCCGAGCGGCTCACGCGCACGCTCTCAGTCAGTCCTCGCAATCCTAACACGGCTGCTGTCGCCATCAGCAGCACTTTACAGAGGAAGTCGAGCCACCCATTGGGAGAAATAGCACGGTGGGATTTTACACCCTGTTCCTCATTCCAAAGTCCACAGCGGGACCGCCCAGCCTCCCCCCGACCCCCCACCCCTAGGAACTTTGGGAGGGGGTGAGACACCTCTGGGAAGAGGAAGCCAGGTGCCTCACACAGGGAGGGGGACAAAGCCCAGTGGCCAGGGCGGCTTGGCAAATGAGGGCCTTAGCAAGCTGGAGTCCCATGAGGTGGAAGGTGCCTCTCAGACAGCGTCAGTAATAGGGACAGACCACAGGCCACCTGCCACGTACTGTTATATGATCTTTAACACACTGAATCGTCTGGCTGACTCGAGTTCGACAATGTCCATCCTCGTCCTGCAGGCAGGGAGACCCGGCGTGCGGAGAGAGGTCACACGTTTGCTCAGAGCAGCTGAGCAGATCTGGATCCAGGTAGTCCGACTTCAGGTTCATGCCATACAAATTATTCAGTGGCCAAGAAATAAAGGGGGAAAAGGCAACCAAAACACACAGAATGTCTACGCGCACGCGCCCACAGCCCCCACGGCCCGGTTACCAGTAACAGCTGCGCCCGGGCTCTCCCCGCCACCACCCCCACCTTACCCTGCCCCGAGGTGTCTGTTGCCAGGCTGTCTCCCAAAGGCCTCTGATCTAATGGCAAGCATTTTTCCCTAAAGATGCTACCCTCAATTAGTGGTGAAACCTAAATCTGCCATGCAGAAAGCACTCTGCTCATTTACCCAGGCAAATGAGCTAAACCAGGAAGAAGGTCACAGCTCTGAGTATTCCGTCAAAGACCATTTTTAGTTACAGAGGGCTTCCATCTGGCAGAGGAGCCAGGGTCCCCTCTGACTTGCGGAGATGCAGACGCGCTGATGTCAGCCGCAGGCCCTGGCTGCAGGGCTCCACCACCCCCGGGGACCCTGGGGAAGGGCCTTGGGTAAGAAGCCTGCTCCTGGACTCCGCCTCACCTTTCCTCCCCTCACCCATTGACCAACCTGTCAATAAGAACACCTCCTTGTCTGTGCTACCAGTGGCCACAAGTGCATCAGAGTGTGAGGCCCTGAAAACTGAGGGGTTATCAAGATCTGTGCTAACCACACTCTCACCTGGAAACCACAGGGAGAGCCCCAGTGAAGAAAAGCACCCCAGCACAAGGTGCTGGAAGAACACGGGGTTCTCCCTCCAGCCAGGCACATGTGGCAAGTGGGAATGATCTCATGCTCAAAGAATGGCCAAGACGGCAGTGGGTGCCCACACGCCACTTGCCAGGACCCTCTTAGCCCTCAGGAGACAAAGCCATAAGGACGTAGCGTTAGCTATCAGCCTAGTAGGCTGTCGCCCCTTTGGGTGCTCAGACTGACTGGTGCTCCAAAACACCTTTTAAACCATCCCGTTCAACAGGCTAAAGTTAGTTACTGAAAACTGTCTTGCTCCTGGGGATACATCTGAAGTATAAGTGCGCACACACACACTAACATCCACGTACACGAATGCACACACGCTCACAGCAGCGCTAGTTGTGACAGCCCTCACACTGGAAGGCACCCCACGTCCACGAGGAGCTGAATGAATGAATGCGCTGTGGGTCGTGCGCGCAGGCACGGTACACGGCAGCGAGAACGCACGGCCCGCAGCTGCGGGGGAATGTACGGGTTCGACCACTGACGAACCTCATGGTGGCGAAATCTGCATTTGGTGTGAGCCCATTTTTAAAGTAGAAAAGCATAGAAAACTGCTCTACACCTGTCAGAAGCGGGGAGAGCGGTGACGCCTGGCCAGAGGCTTCCAGGGGCCGGTCGTCCTGCTTCTCGGGCTGGGCGCTGGCTGCACGCACTGCGCCACACTCAGCACGAGCGCACCTTCCCTGGTGGGTGCTACACCGCAATGAGGAGTCTTAACAAACTGCCCCCACACAGCCTAATCTCACCCCTGGCTGTCGGGCAGAAACGTCCTGCTTCGATCCTCAGCCCCAGCAAGTCGGTGACGGCAGACACCAAAATGATGGCCAACACCGACTGGGTGCCTGCGAGGGGCCGGGCATGACGCTAGGAGCAAGACGAACAGAAGTTTGTTCATTTCTAAAAAAATTCCCCTCAGAGGAGCTATTAGTTTTATTCCCAATTTGAAGGAACAGGAAAGTGAGGCTTGGACAATTCGAGCGCAAGCCCGGCTACGGGACAGGGGAGCAGGCGCCAGGGTGACTCTCCAACCCTCGTGGACAGCACGCCTGGCTGGCTCAACGGGAAAGGGGTTCACGTTATAAATGCGGAAGCTGCATTAGACCCCGGAACCGCTTTTTCTCATGACACTGACGTTTTTACTGAGTCTGAGCCAGAGGTCTTATAAAATGTATCGCATTCTGGATTTAATTGTTTCCTCATGAAAAGATTTAGATTTAATATTTTTGGCAGAAAGGCACACAATGTTAGCCTGCACCGCTAGCAGGGGTGCCAGCTCTGATCACTTTAAAGTGGTAACCCCAAGATTGCTCCGTTACAAAAGTACGTTTCCCCTTCGTAATTACTAATGGGTTAGTCTGATATTCTGAAACCATGTAAATACCAAGTTCCCTGAAAATCTTTCACCAGTGATTTTTTTGTTTGTTTGTTTTTTAAAAATAAACTATGGAGGCATAATTGATATGCAATAAATTGTATCCATTAAAAAGCATCGAATTTGATAATTTTGAAATACACAAACAGGAGTGAAATCATCATCATGCTCAAGATATGAAATATTTCCACCACCCCAAAAGTTTTCCTATGCCCTGTGCAATCAATTTCTTCTTGCCGCTCTCAGCTCCAAGGCAACCACTGATCTGCCGGCTGTCACTACAGATTAGTTTGCATTTTCCAGAACTGTGTATAAATGGAATCGTAATTTTTAGGCTTCTGTGTCTGGCTTCTGTCACTCTCAGCTTTTAATGATTTGAGATTCAACCATGCTGCTGCGTGGAGCAATAATCCATTGCTTTTGGCCCCTGAGTAGTATTCCAGGGGATGGACGGGACAGCTGTTTATTCACCTGTGGATGGACACTGGGTGGTTTCCAGTTCAGGGCTTTTGTGAAGCTGCTGGAAACAGCCAACTACCTGTGTTCGTGTGAACGTGTCTTCACTTCTCTTGGGCAAATACTTATGAGTGGAATGATAACTGTACGTTCAACTTTTTAATAAACTACCAACGGTTTTCCAAAGTGAATCTGTACCTGTTTATATTCCCAACAGAAGCAGTAAGTGAGGGTTCTAAGCCCCACATCCTCACTTGATGCTGCCAGTCATTTTATCACCCAGTCATTTAAAAATCCAGTAAGTTCCTTGCCTGAACTTGTCATGCATTTATTATCATGATTGTGTCTATCTCCCCCACCCACGGGCATCATGGTGGTAAACTTTAGTTCAACACAGTGCCTAGCACATAGTAGGCGCTTAATAACTATTCGATAAGTACCTGTTGCATGGACTCTGTCACTCGTCCAATAAAAAGGTGGTAAGCTGAATACCTGTAGACTTCCTGACAACTTGCCAGGACGTTCCTCTCTACAACCATCTGGTGCTATGTCCCGCATTCCCCACCCAACCAGAGATAAGAGGTCAAGCTTGGCCTGATTCTGGGGTCCATCATGGAATAGCACCCCGGGAGGCAAATATAAAAAGGCCTTTCTTGCCTGATGCAGTAGCAGGCTGCTGACGCCCCCAGGGAGGTGTGGCCTGTGTGGTTGGGTCCATGCCCTCCAGCAAAGGGCTCTGAGAACTGACAATGAACTTCAGCGGGACACTCCACGCAGGCAGGGCCCCGGCTCGGACCAGGCTCGCATGGAAACCCTCCCAGGCGAGTGGGGAAGAGAATGAAAATGCTGCCATCTCCCCTCCAGCCAGGCTACCCCACGCTTTACCCACCCCGAGGTGCTCCCCTTGGTGGTGCGCCCTGACTTTCCCCAGGGGCCAGCTCCCCGCCACGTCTGGGTTCTTACAGCCACAGAACAGTCCTTGTGAAAGGAGATCGCACATGCCAAGTGCCCGTACGAGGCCTGGACCATGGCGAGCACATAACAGTGTGTCAGGGACTGAGAGCGGGAGTCAGCGTGGCGGAGGCCGTCCTTGGCATGGTTGTCTGAAACGGCTGCCAGGCTTCCTTGACTGCAGGAGTTTTCTACTCTGCAGGGACTCAGTGAAGTCGAGATGCACTAAGGAAACTGTGGCCTAGCCACTTAGTGGTGTGAATGTGGCAGAGGTCAAGATGGGAGGGGCTTCTGCTCAAAGGGACGGTCCCTTTTGCAGACCTCTGCGGCACCTGCCCGAGGTGCCAGAGTCTGGTCTCCTCCCCGTTAGCAGAGCAGTTAAGGAAAGGACCGCTGGAGAGAAATGATTTTTGTCCCCGTCACCCTGCCCCTCCCAAGGCCAAAGAAAAAGGCTAAAAATCACAGAAGGAGGGAGTGAGGTCTGGTCTCAACGCTATTTTTAGTTAAGTGGCTGACAAGTGGGGCCTGGGCCTGGGAATACGGGGCAGAGCCCAGACGAGCAGGCCCCGGGCACTGGCCCGCAGGACACTGGGCCTTCTGGGGCGGGGACGGGTGACACCTGGAAGCTCCCTCCCGATAGTTTCCCCAAATGCGGGAAGGAAGCCTGGGCTCAAACTGGTCCAGAGAACTGGGATTTAACGTCTTAGGTCTGGGACCATGGGGAGGTGGGAAGATAGTGTTCTTGTCCTAAGCATCAGATCAGCTGGGCCAATGCACCCCCTCACTCCGGGGTCACTCTGCTACGAGGGGGGGGGTGGGGAACGACTCCACGGCCCCAACCAATTTTCCTCATGGATGAAAACGGAAAGAGAATGCATTATAGGCAGAAAGACAAAATGTCTGACCCCTGCATCCTCCCTGCCATGCCCCGCAGGGAGCCCAGAGCAGCTGCGGAGTCACGGAGCCTCCCAGCCCTCCCCGGCCCTCACGCCGGAGCTGGAGCGGAGACCTGCTACCCCGCCAGCCAGACACCCCGCCTGGGCTGGGGCCGGAAGCACCTGCACCACAATCTGAAGGCTGTTCTCCCCACTAGCCATTTCTTGAGCACACCCCGTTTTAGGAGGTATGAACCGAGGGTCAATGAGCTGGGCAGAGAGCTCAGGAAAGAAGGCAGGTGCCAAGCGGAACTCTCCTCCGCCTCAGGCTCTGAGCCACCTCAGCACGTGGGGGACTCCAGTGCGGGGTCCTGGCCACAGCACGCAGGAGCTGCCACCTTCTGGGGTGAGAAGCCAGTGGTCCTGGCCTCTTAATCTGCGTTTAGGAGCTGAGGATTTACTCGCCGACTATGGGGAGGGGACACGGAAGTCACAGGAATTCCACCCCTGGAATAAGGAGTTGCCTGCAGACGAAGCGTCTCTTCCTACACTCCCAGAGACCCCACTCTGACACCAACCCTTGCCAGCCCCTTCTCAGATCAAAGGCTACAACGCAGCTGGCCTCAAGACAGGTCCGAAATGACAATGCTCAAGGTATGTGGTGCTAACATAATGCAAACAAAACACAAGCTACAGGACACTATGTATGTGACCTCATGCTTTCAACATTTCCAGGTGAGCAATAGTAGAAAGCATGATCCAACTATTACTGTGGGTTACTCCTGGGGATGGAATTATAAGGACTTTCACTTTCTGTTATATATCTGTATAACATCCGTTGATATTTACGATTACGTTTTTTACAGTGCGCAAGTATACTGCTCTTGTAATTAAGATGTCTGCGAGGTGATGGGACAGTTCGAGCTGTCCTCACCTCCCCTCCAGGTTTGGGTTGTTTTCTGCACCGCTGCTGGCTGTGACGCTAGCAGTGAGGAGGCAGGCGGGCAGCACCAGCCCCAAGGCACGAACGGAGAGGGTGCTGGGTATCTTGCCTGTCGCCGCCTCCAGGACTGTCAGCTTCCAAGCACCGCCCTTGCAAGTGATGACGCAACACATTATTTGCCAGAACAAGCCAAGTGCCAAGGTGTACGGGACAGATGCAAAAACAGGGACACAATGACTTCTGAACTACTCCAGGCAGGCCCAGCAAACAAGCTTCATCTGCACTGTCACCTTCGATAGGCTAGAAGTGACTGTCTGGACTACCATGAGGAGACGGGCAATGGCGACTTCTGTCACCAGTAAGAGAGGAGACGGGATGGGGAGTCAGGTGGCAGCACAGGCTTTTCCTAACGGAAGTGCAAGTTCAGCATAAGTCATCAGGGCCGGGAGACAAAAACCTAACCCATAATTCATTACTCATTCGCTGGAATGCTACAGAGCCCCAGGCCCAATGCCCAGGCGGCTCTGTCCAGGCAGGGACCCCACGCCTTCCATCCCAGCCCGCTGCTCAGAGAGGAGCCCGTGCTGAGGCAGCTACAGGTGGTGTCAGAAGGGGCTGAGGATGGTGGCAGGTATAGACAGCACAGCACACAAGGGGACAACTGTCTAGACTCTTCATAAAGGTCAGCATTAAACACAGGGCCATGAGACTGTTCCGGACTAAACGAGATGAAGAGGCTGTGGTCAGATGCGTTGTGAATACTGATCAGATCCTAGAACAAAAAACTCAGCTAAAGAGAGTTTTAATTCAGCTGAGTAAATTTAAATGTAGACTATATGTGAAATGTTACTGAGTTAATGCCAATATTCTTAAAAATTATAATATGTTATTACAGTTATGGAGGAGAAAATCCTTGAGCTTAGGGACATATACTGAGATTTTAGCAGTGAAGTGACATGTTGTATGCAGCTGACTTCTGAATGGTTCAACAACTAGAAAAATCAGAAGGAAGGGAAAAGTGGCAAAATGTCAACCACTGGTGAACCCTGGGTGATCACTGTATTACCCTTTCAACTTTTCAATGGGTTTTACCATTTTCAAATTGAAAAGCTGGGGAGGAAAGAAAAAATGTCACGGATTTTTACATTGAATGGTAAAGTCTAACCGACGACAGGAAGATGAAACACACTATGGACGAAGCTGATAGCGACAACCAGCAAGCACCGAGCCCTCCTCCGTGCGGGCGCCCATGCAGGCCTCACGTGCAGGTGTCCCTTCACCCTGAGGTCACCCCGGAGGGTGGCTCCCATCATCACCCTTGGTTCACCGATGAACAAATGGCAGAACAAACACTTGAACCCCAGTCTAACTAGATCTGAAGCTTCCAAAATGCCTCCCTAGCTAACCTCCTTCTTCATTTTAAGGGCATCAGGAGAAAATGCACGGGGGCCCGACAACAGGGGAATGGCTAAACAGTTTGTGACAGAGCCAAGTAATGGAACAGGATGCAGCCACTCAAAGTCATGTTTCCAGAGCACGTGACCACAGGTGGTCGTGCTCACGCAACGATGTCTGGCTTAAACAGCAGCGGCGCTCACAACAGCGCCCCACAACCCCCGGCTCCTGCCCAGCTCCTGCCCGGCTCCCGGTCACCGAACTTCTTCCCCGCAGGGAACAGGAGCGGGCGAGCTGATGGACTTGGGGCCCCTCTGCTTCATGTGAGTGAGTTGTGCTGCAAAGCATCTGAGAACTGTCGTATCGCATATTCTGAATCCCGTAAGAGTCAAAACCTATATACACATGCAGAGAAAGAAGACTCTAAGGAAACTATTAACAGTTTTCACTAAGTGGAAGATCAATTCAGGAGACTCTTTTGATTCTTTTTCACAGGTTTTGCCTTTTGTTGAATTTCTATAATAAATATACCTTACTTTTCTAAGTAGGAAAAAAAAACACGCTCCTAATATACACCCTAAGCTCACAGATGTGAAGTTTAATTTTTTCCCCAAAATTCTATAAAAGTACAAACTAATGACAATGATGAAAAGTACATAACCAAATTATTAAAAGACAAAGAGAAAAGAAACGAAGTTAAGTTATTCCAGGTTGAAGACCTCTCAATCGACAATCAATGTACACTGGGTGCCGGGCTCTAGGGAGATGGGAGAGCAGAGAATCCTCTTCTCAGGAAGCCGAAATGTGCCTGAGGAGCACTGCCAGAGAGGTGACATTCCACGTACTACTGGGGTGGGGGAGTCTTGAAGAATGAGGACAAATTCCAGGTGCAGGAGGAATGTGGGACAGATTTCAAACCGCAGGAAGGTCACGGGCAAAGTGGAGAAATGCAGAGAAAGCTACTTGGTCCAAGTCCTTCCAATATAGTTTGCACTGCTGTAGAACAATTTTAAAGCGAATGCCTGTCACAGCATAAAATAGTAAGGGGGGGCAGAGAGGAGAGGGGGCGGAAGGCTGGCAGACAACCACAGCAGGATGGCCCTGCACGCGGGAGGAGAGGGTGGCAGGAGGGAGGCCTGCCTCCGGCAGGCAAGGCGAGAGCCTGAGGTTTTCAGCAGAGGAAATGTCACATAATCAGGATGGACTGAGAAGGAGGGTGATGGTGGGCAGCGGAAATGAAGCGGAGGGAACAGAGCCAAGAGATGACAAAGTAGAAGCGACAGACTTGGGAACTGATTAGATGAGTCAGAGATGACCCTGAAGCTCCAAGCTTTTCGGTGACATGGAAGACAGTGGTGTAGTCTAGCGAAGATTCAAGAGAAGCAGCAGCTCAGGAGTGGCTGGAGGTGGACTAGGGGCAGGATCGAAGAGGTCTTCACACCTGAGAGTATTCAGAAGCAGAAGAGCAGGGAGAGGTATAATTTTGTCACTGGCTATAAAAAGAGCTAATCACAGCCTAAGAGTGAGAGAAGCAAGGGGCAGGGGGCAGGTGGGGACCACCGATGCGCTCGACTAGAGGGCACGTGGCTCGCATGCAGACTGCTGGTGCTGCCACAGGTGAGCCACTCAAGGACGCCTCTCATACAAGGCGCCACCTGAGAAGAGGAAGCTGGCCCGGACAAGAGAACCCCAGCTGACAAACGCAGAAGGGCTCAGAGTTCGAGAAACTGTGGCGATCCCTGTCTCAGGCATGAGTCATCAACGGACGCTGAAACTAGCGGATGACAGTATTAGGGGGAACCAGATGCTACAGGCTCAAAGCATCTTCCCATGAAATGCTGGGTCAGTTACAAAGGGGCAGAGAGCAGCTTCACAGTGAAGAAGCTTGGCAGAACCACCACCCAAACCAGGGGACCGAACCGGACATCACTAGTGATGCGACAAACTGACATTGCGTGCCACCTGCTGTGACGCACCAAGGAGAAAGAGCACTGCTCCCTGCTGTTGCTGCCAAGAGTACACACCTGAATCTGATCATAAGGAAACAGCAAAAGCCCCCAGGCTGAGGAAAAGCCTACAAAATAACTGATCCATACTCTAAAACTATCGAGGCCATGAAAAACAGACAGACTGAATGGTTCTAGATCAAAAGAGATGAAAGAGACTTGACAACTATATAAAATGTGGTCTGGGATTAGTTTTGGACCAAAACACTTTGCTTTTTGCTATAAAGGACATTAATGGGACAACTAATGAAATGAAAATGTCTACAGATCAGATAGGTTAGTACTGGATCAATGTCAATGTCCTAATTCTGAAAATTGCATGATGGTTCTGTAAGAATGTTTTTAGGAACTACCCACTGAAGAATTTACTTACAAGCAAAGGTGCATCATTATCTGCAACTTTCAAATATTTCAGTAAAAAGAAATTATAGAGAGAAAGAATGGTACCGGAGATGTGGTAAAATGTTAACATTTAGGGAACCTGGGAATTTTTATACCTTTTGATTTGTTACAAGCTTATAATTTTTGTTACAACTTTCCTATAAATCCAAAATAAATTGGAAGTTAAAACAAGGGAAAAAATGCACTACCCCGACCCCTGCCCAGCCAATGACGAATTCCCTGAAGTGTTTGGTCGGCGAGAAAGGGAGGCTTCGACCACCTGATTTTGCTTTGTCCTTCCCAGCCCACGGAGATGCGCCAAGAAGAAACCGACACGAAAACAGCATCCAGGAGACCGATACTCAGAAAAGGCTTCGGGTAACGAAAGGACCGAGCAAAGCAACAGAACTGCTACGATTATGCAAAGTGCTTGCTGTGATTCAACCCTGGCACACGTAAAGAAAACCCTGGAAATAATGACAAAGTCTTAAACGGGCTTCGACCTGAAATTTAGTCTCCCAGATTCCACACATCCTAAGGAAATATTAACACCAGTAACTCCACTTAATGCGATGCTACTGAAATTATCAGCAGAGCCTGGCCGGCTGTCCACACCACACAACACTTAGCGTCATGACAGACAACTCCAGAACCAGGAAGAGCACATGCAGGGAGGCTGCAATCCCAACCTTGGTTTCCAACCAGATTAAGCCTACGTTCTCGGGCTCAAGAATCCATCAAGAAGGACCTGCTACAGCTCCTTCTCCCCAAAGCTCATGGGCTTTGAGCGCGTCCAGGAGACGATCAAGGAAACAACGGGAGCTCCAGGGGGTTCCCACGAGAGGCCAGAGAGACCTTACGCAATGTTTTAATGCAGGTAAAATCTTGTCACTTTAAGAACTATGCAGAAAATCTGAGAGAGCTGGTTTCTTAGATAACATCAGTTGTCGGTGGAGCCAAAATGCAGTTGCTTGACCACAAGATACCCAAGTCCCAGCTGGTTTTTCCCTCAGGGAAAAAGTGTCTCACACATGGATCTCGGGCACCTGTCAATGGTTAAGGGCCATGATGGCCGGGACTAGTCATTCACTTTACTAAGCCAAATGTATTACCATTTGTGTCCAGTCTCGTGCTGGGGACACAGTGACAAATAAAACCCCTTCGTTGCCCTCAAGAAGTTGACGCAGACAGGCAGCGCACCTAAGACAGGGAGCTGGCGGGGACAGACACAGACGACCACAGAGAGGGGGCTGGGACAGCTACACCCCACTGCAGCCCTGAGGCCAGGCCTGCCCTGCCTCCTGACAGCTTGGACACTCCCTGCACCACGGTCCCACCACCACATGGAGATGGAGGGGGTCCCGACACCTGTCAGGGTGCCTTGACTGGCTCAGCCCCCTGGGAAGCATCCGCAGACGGCGAAGGCTGGGACCGGCTCTGAAGCGACATGCTTACCTGTGGCTTCAATGTACTCAATACACCGCTCAATAAAAATAGGGATTGGCTTCTCTGGAGTCACGACGGTCGTTAAGGGGACCCCAAAATAGTTACTCTCCCAGGTTGCCTTCGTGATGGATGGCCGGGGTTTGGGCTTTGGTTTCTGTCCAGGAAGAGAAAAGAAAGCAGAAAAACAAAGTGAGTCTCGACACGCACGGAAACGTCAGGCAGGCTTGCGGACGGGAGCTCGCGCTGGCGTGGAAACTGCTGGGAAGGTTCCAAGCGGCGTGAAGAGGCCTATTAGTTCATCTCACTAGTTTTGTATTTTCCATCCTCCGAATAGCACATAAGATACCAGCAAGCTGCCACAAAGTCACCCGGGAGTGTGAGGCCGCACTACCAGAACAAAGGTGTTTATAAGAAGCGGGCCATGTTTACTTAGTGACAATGCAATAACTATCCACATCCTTTATGAGGGGTGCACTGGAGTAAACAGGAAGTTTTCCCACGCGAGTAATAGATGTGATCCACCCAATGCAGGCTAAACTCTTACAAAGATAAAAGATGAAACTGAGAACTAATAGTTTCCTCTTTGCAGGACAGAGAGAGACGCATGGGGCTGACGGCCCCAAGTGGGAATTCCCTTCCACACCTTAGACTGGGGTGAACGGCCTCCACACCAGGAGAGGGCAAAACAAATCAAACCAGGCAAATAAGAGAATTCTGTCTTTTCTTTCTCACCATCACCTTCCTTATGTAGTCAGAGCAGCACAGCAACTATGTGAGAACTTACTACGTACCACGGAAGTGCCAAATACTATTTTTTTAAAACCCCAGACGTTCGATCATTCCACTGCACAAAGGAAAAATGTCACATGCCTAAATGACACAACAGGTAAAGAGTGCTGGAGGGTCTGTCCCCAAAGAGCCTGGTATTTTATGTCTGTGGGTCTTCACTACTGTTAGAAGTTACCCAGATTGCACTGCACCCCTGACCACTTACTCAGTCCCCAGTTAGCGGCCCGCCTATCTCGAAAACTTGCAGAAGGCGGCGATGAACCACAGCGTTAGGAGCACAGGCTTTGCAGTCAGAAGGGCTGACTCGGGCAAGTAACTGAAATTTCGTACGACTCAGCTTCTGCTTCTGTAAAATGGGGTCTTAACACCCACACCACAGATGTGCTGTGAACCTGGAATGAAGTCACGCATACGAAGAACTTCAGCCTCTGCCACACAGGAAGCGTTCGGCTAACGGAGGCTTAGCTTTCCAACTCCTCAGGCTGCTAGAAGGCACCTCCCAGAACTGTCCTAGCACTGCGGGTGGAGGAAGTGCAAGGACACAGCTCACTGTCTAGTCACTGGAACCACGGCTGCACAGCTGTCTGGGGACTACAGAAAGCTTCCTTGCAGCTTCCCTTACGGTTCCACCTCTTATTCCTTCTCACCTCCGGATCTGGAAGCCTCGGTTTTACTACAGGACAGTGCTGTTGTGCTCGTTTTCACAGGTGAATCCTGCAGGACTGGGACTGGCAAAAGGAACGTCCAGAACATCCACATGGCCTTCTCTGCACACTGGGATTCTACAGCTGAGGAACGATATGAACAGTCGACCCCAGTGCCTGACTGCTGGGACCTGGCTGCCTGGCGCTCTCTGGCTTTTAGTCAGCGTTCACATTTATTGGGTGACTACTGTATACTAGGTGTTGACCCCTTCCCATATATCATATCATTTCACCCTCACGACCACCCTGTGAGCAGAGTGCTGTCCCTGGGATATTAAATCACTTGACCAAAGCCACAGACCTTGTCTGTCAGGATTCACACCCAGGTCTGTTCGCTTCGAAGCTTCAATTACTTATGTTGTATTTCTTACAAGTAGAAGATGCTGGGAAGAGGGTCCAGATTGGTTATTTCATGTGAAGACACACCATAAATCATTAATTTGCTTTTCTTTACTTCTTTGTAAAAAGTGTGAAGTCCAGACTGTTTGCCTCAGGCAGTCTACAGGGGGAGATAGCGGCAGCCACAGCCCACCACTTGAGAAGCTGTGACACTGGTCTTATGGTCAGGCTCTGGGGAGTGAGCACACGGCTCTTCGCTGGGACGCAGGATCCACTCACACTGAATTACGACCCTCTATCCCAGTCAGCAGGCTGTATGACGATGGACAGTCTGCCTTTGGGTTGTTATTCCAGGTTCTGTCAGCTGGCAGCCCAGAAATGGGCTTGTTCCTTCTTTCACATACATTTTATTCTCAGCTGTTTTTTTTGCCACTTGTTTGCACAGGAAGTCCTTAAGAGAATCTCAGACTAAACAGGAAGTGATTTGTTCCCAAATAAAGGGTACCAGAAGAATGAAGATGGGCAGGATAAGGAAAAGGGGATGGCTGACTCGACCTAGGAGCTACTTAGCTGTCCTCTTCAGAGGATTTTATGCAGAGACCCCTACATATTTTAGAGTTTCTAAGTTGTGCACATTTAAAAGTAAATCTGTCCTAAACGGGTCTCATTGACTTGAAAATGAAACCGATTCCTAGAGATACATCTGGATCCATTTACCTTGATCCTATTTGGTTACCTTCCTTTTTAGATAGTTTAACAAAGGCCAAAACTTCAGCTTTATTTCTGTGGTTTTAGGAAAAACCATTTGTTTAGAGCATTTTTTCCCTCATGTGAGCTTCAGTAAAGGGACTGATTAATTTTAGAGAAAGTATCTCGATAATGTTTATGAGCATGGGCTTTGGATAAAGGTAAGACTAGGCATTACCACAGCTATTTCCAATAGCGACAGGACTATCTCATGGAAAGAAAACAGATTATGTTGTATGATTCCAAAGGGTCACATGAGCGGGGAGAGAAGAGGAAGACATGGAGAAGTTTGGCTAATATAAGAGAAATTTAGAAAATGAACCCCCCCAGCTGTTTAAAAAGGAAGGGACTGCTCTGTACCCATTTGAAGCAGAGGCCGCAGCCTACCCGCCACGCTGGCTGGCGAGGAGGTGCTGCGCGTGATGGGCGGCTGTTAGATGAGCCGGCTGCCCGCAGTGCTCTCACCCGGAGGCCAGGACCCAGCCCAGCACTCTGGCTTACAAACACAGAGACTGCATCTCTCTCTAAGATGTAAACAAACTCTGGTTTACAGAACGTCAAATACCCCCGTGGAATAACGGAAGGCTCTGTCGGGTGCCGCAGAAGTAGGTAAGGAACCCTTGCGCAGCTGACTCCAAGCTCCTTTGTAAGGAAGCCGGTGTCCATGGCGCATGCCAAGGGCTGGGCCAGGCTGCTGGCAGGGCTAGCGCCACACCGGGCACCCGAGGGGCTGCTGGCACACAGCGGGTGGAAATGCCATTCTTCTGAGTGGCCAGCCAGATGTCTCCGTCCCCGGTCAGACGTGTGTCACAGGAACCCTCCCGACAACAGGTCCTTGGAGAGGAAAAAGTAACACCATCCCAACATCCACCTTCTTGGGGGAACAGTCACTTAGCAGGATGACCTGAAAACAGCATCTAGCCAGAGGAAACCCAGCCCTGACAACAAGCTACACATCTGTGCCTCCAAGTCTGGAGTCTGCCTGAGTCAAAACCAAGACGACCATGATTCATCAGGAGAGGTCACGTGAGGGACACTGTGCTAGGTGCTCTGCACAACCTGCAGAGACCTCATGATCAGCCTTCAAGGAAAGGGTCTACGCATCCCATTAAACGGATGATAAAACAGAGGTGCAGAGAGAGTCACGCCCAGATCTTAACCGGGACTCTGGGGTAGGTGATCGATGACCCCCCCTGCGTGAACATCTCTGTGACGAAACGCCACGGACAGAAACCAAGGACTGGTCAGCTTGAATCCTCTCCACCTTGTCCTTTTGGATAAACATTTTTTGATCCTTACTCTTGATACTAACCAGGTGGCAAAGGAAACAAACGAACCACTGGTTTATGGCGGGGTTGCAATGTGGGGACTGAAATGGGGACTGGACTTTGCCTCTGGCTTTTCCTAACTGGGAAAAGAGCAAGGAGGGGACACTCGACTTGGCGGCGTGCAAAGATGTCAGTCGCTGGCCTGCAGGATGCCAAGCCCGCTCCACGGCGCCTCCACGTCCATGGGGCAAGAAGAAGACTGGAATGGCAGCCAAGGAAGGAGAAGCAGCATCAGCCTATATGATGACCGGGTTCCAGAGCCTTGTGTGCAGCAGGCAGCCAATAAATTTCCTGAACAAAACCAGTTTCCAGTGATGCACGAGGCCAATGTTTGATATTTTTTCACGTTTAGGCTGCCTCTGTGGGTACAGAGGGATTTTCTTGTCCTGACACTGTGCTGCTCGCCCTTGGATGCGAGGAGCTACGGCTCAGGTCTCATTCATGCTGACTACCGTGTCACAGACCACTGCTTCCCTGGGTGACCAAGAGCACTGGACAGGGATGGTCATTTACATACTCATACGGCAATCTCCCATTGGGCTAAGTTCCTAGAGGGCAAGAATCCTGACATTTTTTCTTTTTGAATGAATTTACCCAAGGTCACATAGCAAACGACCAGCAGAGCTAACGCCATGACCAAAGCCATCTCTCACCCTCAATGAACTTACAATCTAATTGGTAAGAGAAGGCCTGCGTCCACAGTAAGCAACGTGACCTAGGTGTGAGATGACAGATCCCAACTGAGCCACCAAGAGTATCCCGTGGAGCCAACAGAGAGGGCAGCCACCCTTCCTAGATGAAGACTATTCTATCTTCTGTGGGAACGGCAGGTACAGCTGTGTAGTGATTCTAAACTGTCAACTTCAAATATTCTCTCGTGGTCTCCATAAGCCCTTATAAGCGTCAAATTACTTAACAAGTTATTAGAATCAGAAAAGACGATTACTGGAGTTGTATCACTGAGCACATCCTTTTAAATGCTTGGTAACAGATCTAATAAAAGAAGTTAAAAACCAGAATCCAGGCTGCTGTATCCTTCATTCTTTTTCTTAAAAGAGAAACACCATATACAGAATGTAGTCCGGAACAGAGACAGTGTCCTCTGAATGGGGACAACTCTCCTTTTCAAGAGGGAAATTGATAAAGCAGACCCTGGACCGGGGGTGGTCCCTTGCCTGTTAGGATCAGGGCCTCACAGCGGAAGGTGAGCAGCAGGCAAGTGAGCAAAGCTTCATCTGTGTTCCCAGCTGCTCTCCAGAGCCAGCATCACCACCTCAGCTCCGCCTCAGAACCTCGGGCGTTAGGTTCTCACAGGAGCACGGGTCTCTGGGTCCACAAAGGTTGGGACCGCTTCCCTAGAGGCTCACACATGTGCTTTTGCAAGGCTGTGTGGTGGCACACCCTGACTAACTGTAAATGGTGGACAGAAACACTGAAAGATTCCGTAAACTACATCACTATAGGTGCCCCCAAAGCACCGGATTCTCTCCTACTTCCAACAAGCTTTAAAAAGACCTTTTCAATGAAGTTACTCACTCATGCCCCGGTGTATTCAGGTTAACTGGCGTTCCGCATTCTGGCTCTGAAAAAATGGAAGCCCAAGTTTAAGAGGAAACCTGAAGGTGGATGTGCTCGTACTGGCCATCAGTCATGAAAGCACACATGCTTGGGCCTGTCTCCATCAAGCGGGCAGTCAGGACGACGACTGGCTCACGCGCCAGCTCAGGCTGCCTTTATTAGGGAAGGAACGGGAAGTAGCAGGAGCTCTCGGTTTTCCCAGCATCCCTCTCACATGATGGGAAAAGGAAGGCAGGTCATCCCCGCAGGGGCCCCAAAGAAATTGCAACCACAGCTTTTGGCTCTAGAAAGGCGTGGCGTCTGGCAGACCTGGGTCAGTCCCCGCTGCTGTCTCAGGCTGAGCGGCCTGTGCGGCAGCGGCTAAGTAGCGAGGGGGCCGCCGGTTCCAGGACATTTTCATGGACGCCCTGCCTGATGCAAACTCTGAATGTGTCCTCTCAGAGCTGTGGGTCAGTTCTGACCACTCGCCTCCTCTCCAACACCGGAGAAACGCATTCAGGAGGCCTTTCTCTATGGAAGCAGAGGTGATTCTCCACCCGAGCTGGAATAACCTGAGTCTTCACAAAGGTATTTCAGTAACACTAGGCGATGGAGGAGAACAACTCAGCTCAGTGAAGATCAGAACAATTCTCTGTTCTTTGAAAAAGAGATTTGCGTTGTCTATTGTAATTTTTTTTTTTAAGAACAGGTGTGCTGTAAGCTAAGTCAGACAGTTAGAGAGAGTCTATTTTTGTCACCAAAAACACACTACAGCAGTTCTTTGGGCTTAAAATAAACTGAGAACCGAATGACACCAGTTCAAAACAATTTCTCAGAGTTCCAGTTGCTATTTCAGCGCCCCCATGCCTTTTTTGTCCTGGAAGTGACTAGACTCAAGCTAGAAACAAACAGCACCATGCTGTTCTTAGGGGGCCGCGTGGGGAAAGGGGTTCCCAGATGATAATCCAAGTCCCGTGTCTGAAACGAGCAACCTGACTGGGCCGACAGTGCTCCAGATGCGTGCCTGGCTGCGGGACACCATCTTGCTTGCACGCTGGGTTCTCTCGCCCACTGGAGGTGGACGGCAGAAGACCAGGTTCAAAAAGCTCTGCTCCCGCACTCAGTAATTACAGTGACTTGGGCCGGGCAATCTCTCTGAGCCTGTTTCCTCATCTCTAAAATGGGAATTTTTATTAAAAAACCACTTCATTAAGACCAATTAGATAGATACATAAAAAGCTGTGAAAATGACTGTCACTGTACCTGGTGCACAGCAGGTGTTCAGTGAAGGCGGCACAATGCCGCACCCCTCAGGTGGACCCACAGCCCTGCCATCCGGCCTGGTTCTCCCTCCCTCCCTGCAGCAGCCAACATTTCTTTCAACTCTTACAACAGGACCTGTTTTATCAGCTCCGAGTTCCAAACTGTTTTCTCCAAGGCTCTCCCCAGGAAGCCTCCGACTCCCGGGACTTGACTGCTGACTCGCCCTTCAAGTCTGCGCTTCACACAGCGCTTCGCTGGGCAGCGCTCTTGGAAGGCTCAGCTGAGGGTAGAACTCCTCACTACCGAACCCCACGGAACTCTGCACCCCCTCTGCTAACACTCCGAATGTGGGACGCGTGGGCTGACCACCCAGCCGCCCAGTGCCTGGACTGGGGGAACTGCAGGATTCCCCAAGCGCCCGCACGCTGAACGGGCTCCTTCCTAAAAGAATGAATGAGCATATATGCCTCGGAGCGAGCGCATGCCTTTTAAAGGGTACAATTCCATCAAGAATCAGAAGCCCCAAGGTGAAGTCAACGCCCCCACCTCGTTTCTAAGACCAGGATATGTACGTGGCCTCACAGCTCACTGCGTAGAATGCACACACTGAGACTCTTTTCCTGGGCAGGTTATAAAGAGCTCGTATTTCATGACATTCAGTGTCTCTGTCAAAATGCTACAGCCCTCCATGGGGAGGGAGCAGCCCGATACCCCAGCTGGTTTTTATTCACAGAAGAAACTAACTCCGTTTAGGCCTCACAAAATGAGAGCTGTGTCCACACAAAGCCACAACAACCAGCCAATTCACCGAATCCAATGAAATAAGCCAATTCACGGGGGGTGAGGGGGTTGGGGGGTGGCGGGAGCACAAACTGTCAAACTGCTTACTTGGTGCCTTATAGACCAAACAATGCGTGATTGAATTGGTTTGCTTTTCAATAGGTTGTCTTGTCATGTGGTAGCTGCACTGAAAGATTTTCTTTATCATTCTGCTTTGTCTTTTTTTTTTAACACAAAAATAAAGAGTACATCAGATAGAAGAGTAAATAGCCAATTATGGCTTCTCTTTAATCCGTGGTCAAACACACTAAATCCAGCAACCCAAGCCTGCCCAACAGTCGCACGCTGGAGCAAGGCATCCCAGCCTGGCCTGGACTTTGGCTTTAGAAGACCCTGCTGGCCTGACCAGCGCTCCGCGCACGCGGGCCCAGGAGACAGCGCTGCACAGACAAAGCACCTATTCACGGCCCCACGCTCAGGGCGGCGTGGGTCTCCATTCCACCCAGCGCCCAGCCCCCACACTCAGGGTGCGCTGCTAGATGCTCCCCTGGGAAGCGGACCCAGAATGCGAGTCAGCTCCACAGTCCGCACTTCCATTAGCAGAAATGAAAGCGAGTCCCCTACTCCAAATCCAATGCCGCAGAAAGGAGGTAATCTAGCAAATGAGCAAGGGCGCCGAGCAACTCCGCCTCCTGCACGGGGGCCGGGTGCACAGCCTTTCCTGGTGCGGAGCCGGTGCAGGGTCAGTGCTGAGCAGGTGGGGAAGTCGCACACGGGCCAAACTGACATAGGAGGGAGTGGCGGTGTCGGTGCTGGAACAGACAGGCTTTCTCCTTTCCTGTAACGCAGCTTCCAGCCTTTCCTCGCCTCACTCTCCAGGACTACTCAAATAATGACGACTGCTTATTCAGCACGCAACGTGCTCAACGCTTTCTGTGCACAACCTCACTCCATCTCCCACAGCCCTAGGAGGAAGGTGCTATGCTACTACATTCTCCCCTTTGGAATAAGGGAGGTAAGTCGCATGGCCAAAGTCCCGGTGAGGAAACAGAGGAGTTGAGATGTGACTTTAGCACCCAGTCCCTTCCACCCGAGCTCCTAATCACCACACACACACACACACACACACACACACACACACACACACTACCTCAACCACCCCCAACATGGGATTTCTGCTCCGTCCAACACAGCCCCCCGAGCAGACCGCCTATTTTCAGAAGCTGTGCAGGTCCTGCCACCTCGACTGGGCACTTAGATCTGGGCAAGAAGGATCTGTGCCACTTCCCCAGTGGCGTCTGGCAGGCAGGAGGCACTAAGTGTGTTTTCCATTACCAACTGGCACCCACCTCACTTGAAATAAATACTTATTGCTTTGTCATGCCAATAAAAATGGAAGGCCAAATCCCCCATGCAGAGGCTGGCTGGGGATTCTCTGGCCCATTTATCTTGCTTTTCCAGTAAAACAAGTGTCAGTCTGCGTTAATGGCAGCAACTTTAATAGGTTTGCTCCAACCGGGAAGAGAATCAAGGCGTTGCTTATCTCTGCCTTAAGATGACACAGCAGCTTTACTCATTCCAAAGTACCATTTTCTAAGGCAGGAAAAGACAATTTCACCTTTTACTCACTCTTCCCAAAGGATACTCCTAAACTGACTGCTGGCACGCAACTGCTCTTGGGCCAGAGGCATCACTTCTGTTTGCCCTGAAGGGGTGTGGCCTACAGAACTAAGACAGGAAGTCGCCCGCGGCTCGTGCTGACACAGCAACCCGGCAAGGACGCTCCGGCTGTGGCGTGGTGAGAAGGGCTCTTCCCCAGTGCGCACGGGGCCCTCTCACAGGCCCACCAGAACCAGCTGTTTCTGCTGAGCCCGCACAGCGTGCTCGCTAAAGTGTGGCTTGTTTGGGAATATGCTTTAAAAGCGTCATTTCCTACAAGTATTAAAATGGAGACGTCAGAAAAACAGTTATGCCACCTTCCTAATTCCCAGGTGTGCAACCACCCCCACAAATTAGAAGACTGTCGGCATTTAGATGAGCTGTTCTGGCACCAGTCTTCGCTGGGAGTGGAGGAGGAAGAGAAGTCGAAATGTTCAAAATGTTTGGATCCCAGCTTCATTACACAGGAGAGCGGTGGGGAAATACTGGGAGCCAGGTCAGGCCACCCTCTGGCTTCATGCTTTGGGTGGGGCTGCCCGCTGCCTTTAGACAACAAAATACTGAAGGCAGATAAAGAAATCCAAGTGGAGAAATGAACCGAGGAGATAGACAGGAGAGGAATGCCTACAATATTTATTAAGTCAGCTCAGAGGAGTAGGGGAACAGAACGCACTGTGATACTGCCCAGCCCTTTCTCACACCGCACAGGTAGGAAAATTCTGGAAGCTCTGGCCAGTGGTGACTGAGGAGCACTCTATGCTGGCGCCATGACCCGCCACCTCCAAGGGCCCTCTCAACCGGCGAGAGCGGCAGGACTGGCTCCGGGAGGAATTCCCCGATGGAACTGGCAGCTCTCAAGACTGCCTGGACTCCAGGGCCTTCCGACCTGGCGCATCTCGTAACAACATACATTTCTGGCAACGTTTCTTTCCAAAGTTTCCCCAATACTTTCAGACAAGCGACTTTGCTCTGTGGCTTCGTGGTAAACAGGGGAGCAAAAGCTCTCAGTGCAGAGAAATCATTGCGTGTGTGGTGCTGGTTGAGGGTAGGCAGGTAATACAGGTCTGCTGTGCTGCACCACGTCTTTCTCGGAAGAGCAGAGGCTCTCCCTCTACTCTAGGTGGGGGGAAAGAAGAGCTGGGAAATCCTTTTCTATCTCAAAGCCTAAGCCCAAGGGGCGAGGGCGCTGTGCCCTGCAGTGCGATTCTTCACTAGACAGAGGCTTTGCCTGCTACTGCACTGGGGACCCCCCCACACCTCACGGCAGGTGCCACATTCAGAATGCGCATGGTTGATCTTCCTTCTCATGCCTCAGCACCCCACCTGTGGTCCCTCAATCATCTGAAACTCACCTATGGCAGGAACAATCAAAATATTGGAAGTGAGTGGCACTCCAATACTACAAGTTTGGGACAGGTTTGTAACTTGCAGTGGCAAGGTCCTTATTTTTCATTTACGTACCCAAAGACCTTTCGCTGATTTGTGTGTGCAAATACAGTAACCATCCCATTTTTCCTAATCTGAAATACAGCAACCTTTACGTATCAGCAAGGGGACACGGAGCACGCACGACATGCACGGGTAACCTTTGGTTTAGCAGTAAGGGACCAAGGCACGCAATGCTGGATTCTGGTGTTTGAGTGAAGGAAGAGCAAGCGCTTCGTCACCGGCTTGGCTACTTGTCAGGACACTGACAAGTTCAACGTGCTCTGCTTATCTTGGTAATTAACTATCGCTTTGGACAAAGACGAGTCAGGCCGTCTGTCCAGGGTCCTGACTACTTCAGAGCCGCCCGCAGTAGCTTTAATAGAGACACTGCTTACTTTTTCATGCTAAGTCAAAGACCAAACACACACATAAAGCAGTTTTTTACCAGAATACGCTGTACTTAAAAATCGTCACCATCCATCAACTCAGCAAGACACTGCGCTCCCGCCCCACACCTCACCTTGGTGTTCCTCCGGAGGCTGCGCAGGATGTTCCTCCTCCTCGGGTCTTCGTCTGTTTCATACGGGATGACAGCGTTGTCCCCTTTATAACCTTGGGACGCCTGGTCCTCCTCTTTCTTCCGGATGGGCCCCAGCTCATCGTCGCTCCCCACGCTGAAGCTGGTTCGGTAGCTAGCAAACCTCCCCAGCCGGCTGCATCTCGTCCTGTATAGCACTGGCTTGCTCACGATGGATACCTTGCGGCCTCGCTCTAGGGAGCTGGTGTCCATCTCGCTGTCGGAGCCATTCCCACTGCCGTTGGACTGGGCTTTGTTGATGTTCCGGATGGTGATGATCTTGCCTTGGGTGCTGTCGTGGGGCACTGAGTATATGTTTTCTTCCTCATTTCTTGGCTTGGCCACTGCATCCATGGGTTCAGCGTAATCGGAAGGATCGAACACGTCCGTAGGTAGCCAGGTACTAGAAGACACAGACTTCCTCTGCCCATCTCTGTGGCCTTGATCTAGGTAAGACAGATCCCCCTTTGTAATATCAAAATGGAGAGGAGGCTTTGGTTTGACTGGCGGAGGTACTTTGTTGTTGAGTTTACTCTCAAAATTGCTCATGATGAAAGACAGCCCATCGTTCCCCTCCAGCTCCATACACAGCTTGGAATGGTCTTTGGACAGAGAGGGCAGCGATGTGTCTTCTCGAAACAGGCTGTAGGAAGGGGGCTCGACATCCTCTTCCGAATCCTGCAGGTTGGAGTTGCAGAGCGGAGAGCCCGCCCGGGGGAGTTGAACACCTCCTCCGTGGTGCTGCAGGCCTCGGCGGCGTTATCGTACATGTGCGTCGCCTCGATTATGTTCTTTTTCTCCACCACATCCTTAAAAAACGGGTGGAAGATCTCAAGTTTATGCTGGGCGTGGCTGCAGGGGATGCTTGTGAACCTGCCATCTATCTCTTGAGCGATCTCCTCCCCCTCAGTCAGCTGCTCCCGACTTAAGTCATTGTCCAGGACATCTACGGCGCCGTCAGTGAGTGCGACCAGCTGAATGGGGACAATATCCTGCACTTCACAAAGAAAGGCACGTAACATAGCCAGGGAGGCCTTACGTTTGGCTGCATAAAAAACAATGTACCCATGGACCAACCGGCTTTTTCTGATGCTAAACGAGGAATGGTATGAAAGAATAGACAGTTCAACGCGCTTCTTGTGTAGCCCGATTGGTAGTTCAAGTAAAACAGAGTTGTTGCTTCCACAATGGGAAGATTTACAGGTTTGGGACTGAAGGACGGGAAAGAGGATGTCGTCTGCACTAAAAGGGTCTCCACACATCATACACATGACAATTCGCAGGTCAACATCAGCCAGATCTTTGATGCTAGCAGTAGAACTGACCAGGTTTAAGTTACGCTTAGAGTCCAGGAGTCCTTTCAAAACTTGACTGATTTGCTTTTCATTAATGTTGCGTCCATAACCGATGCCAGCAGAGGCAGGGTCCAGAAAGACACACTGAAGTTTGCTAGCGATCTGCTGGCCTTGCTGTATTAAGCTATGCAGCGTCTCTCCGCTGGTGTCTCCTCTCTTGTTCACCAGAATCAGCGTCAGGGGGAGATGGACTAAGTGATTATCTCGTCTGCCGAGTGTGGACTCTCTACTCTTCTCGATGCTCTCCACCACGTACGACAGTGACTCCTTCGAATTGTAGAGACAGAGACACCCGTGGGGCTGAAACGTGGGCGTCTGGAAAGAGTTCACGGGAAGCCTGACGTTCCCTTCTATCGGCCTCAGGGAAAGCTCATACATTTTACCATCTATCACGTACTTGTCATCGTTTGTACAAAGAGCTCGAATCTCATTGGCCAACTCTCGGGCAAGGCCATCTTTGCCCAGGATAACCAAGTTGATTCTATCGATGTTGGGGTCAGAGAGTGAATTTTTCTGATTCCGGTCAGATGGTCGGCTAAACCGGGAAGTAACCAAGTGCTCGATCTTGGCGTCCACGCAGGCCGGGCAGCTGGGGCACGTCTCCTTCGTCGGGTGGTACACGAAGTGGATGTGCTTCAGGATGAGGGCGTCACGCTCCGCCTGGAGCTTCTGCAGTGCTTTGAACCGCTGTTCTTCCCCCAGGACATCCTGAATCACACCCATCTTCTCCTTGCTGGGCTTAGCATCCAGCTCCAGCTCATAGAACAGTTCTGAATATTCCAAAAGCAGCTCCTGAAACTCTTCCTTTGCCCTGTCTATAATTTGCTTTTGGTGTTTGCCATAGATATCCATGTATACAGATTCTTCCAGCCACTGGTAGAAATCTTCATTCATGATGAAACTACGGGCCTCTTCCCAGGGCTTCCCAGGAGTTATGAAAGGCGAGTCTCCAGGTTTTCTTTAAATGCCCGTCTCATCTCAGCTCTTTTCCTCTCGTTCCGCAGCTTCTCTAAGTGGGCCTCATACAGTTGCTCTGCGGGGACGGTGTCCATCAAGTCGAAGGGAATCCGCTCGTTGTCCATGTTGTCGATGTGGCTGGTGGCATCCCACGGGGTCTCCTCAAGCACGACAAACCACTTCAGGAACTCCGGCTTGGTCTCCAAGAGCTTTTTGGCTTTCACACAGCTCAGGTGGTCTATTTCCTCCAGACTGGGTATGAGTGCTTCGAAAGCCAGTGGCAGCGCGGCCAGATACAGCTTCCTTCTGCGCTCGATGTGCTCGTGCTTCAGGCGGTGGATGTGCTGGAGAAACAGCTTCTTGGCTTTCTGGGTCCCTTCCAGGTAGACGTAGTCCTGGTACTCAGGGGAGGCCTGCATCTTTCGGCTGACACTCAGCCAGTTCTCGTTGTGGTTTTTCACAATGCGACTCACCAGCCACTCGTACTTGTCTTTTGCCGTAGCTATCTGCTGGCTCTGCTGCTTGAGAGCTTCAAAGTAAGGGATGATTTTCGTCTTTCCCCGACTTTTATCAATGAGTTGCACTAAGGTGCTGAAAGCCAAGTCCACGTTGACGTTGGATCTCGCTGAGGTCTCCACAACCTGGAGGTTCTTTTTGCTTAAGGCAAAAGTATGTGCATCTCTAATGTACCGCTCAACACCCTCGTCACATTTTGTCAGGACCACCACGATGGGCTTTTTTGTTTTTGCAAGCTGATTGTAGAGATTGGAGACAAACTTGAGCTGGTCATCAAAGTTCCTATTCATGCCCCTGCTAACGTCAATGCCAAGAAGAAAACCGTCGATCAACAGCTTTCCGTCTGGCATTTGCTTCTGCTCAAAGTCCTGCTCCAGCCCCAGCTGGTCAGTGCAAAAGTACATGAGCTTCTCGGCCGATGCGAGCTTGGTCGCGGCCGCTCTCTTGATGTAGGGCTGCAGGGCCGTGCTTCGATGCGGCTGGAAGGTCTGATCGTCGATGAACTCAGTCTGCTCCACAATGTGCATCTTACATTCCACGCAATCCTCCAGGGATCGGCTGACTTCCCCCCAGTAGAGGAAGTGGTCATTATTGACCACCCGCCCGCCAAAGTCACTGGTGCTGAGGACAGAGGTGTGGTCCAAGTGGAACTCATCGGCGCTCGGGCGCACAAAGCGGTTGCACAGACAGGACTTCCCGATGCCACATTGGCCCTTCTCCTTCTCGGTCCCAGACAGCCCCACCACGCTGATGTTGTAGGTGGGAACACGGACATCTTGCTTTCTGGCCATCATCATCGTCGACACATCCTGCCACAATCAGCCGCTTCCAAGATCAGACTAGTGTTTTCCAGTGGACTCGACAGCTTCCCGACATGCTCAGTGGGGTCCAGCTGCCCGCACAGCAAGAGGACCGGGTCCCGTAGTGCTCATCTACCGGTGTGAGGTCAGTTTGCACCACTTCTATCGCCAAATAGCCAACATTTTTTCCTAGATGGGGGAGAGGGAAGAAAGCCCATCAGCATCATCATTTTGGAAACCAATTTTAATCATTGAACTATAGCAAAAATCGATTATCTTATTCAATAAATACTTAAAGAGCAAATGTGCCAGACCTACCGCTGGGTGAAAACATAAGAGTGACATCTGTGTGCCCTCAGAGAGTCACAATATCACCTCGTGGAGGAAGATACACAGTAAGCAGTGTGCCAAGTGCTAACACAAGGGTTTGAGGGCTCCTTGGAAAAAGGGCTGATCCCAGGGCTAGCGCAGAGCTGTGCAAGATAAGCCTGTACCATCTTGTGCAAGAGGGCAGGGATGAAACAAGGGCGCCTCACAAGGATATGAAAGCCAGTTCCGAGGGGCTCCCACGGGTCAAATCCGGAATAATGTGAGTGCCAAAATAACCAAGTACAGTAATGAATTATAACCCATTGCAAAAAATAGAAACTTGATTTTATACAACTGGATCAAACAAGAATCATCACTTGACACCAAACCAAGGAGAGAAATTTTGATAAGGAGCAGGGTATCTGCACAGAATTGAGGTATCCTCCAACAGACTACTTATCGTTAGTTACAAAAAAAAAAAGAATTAAAAAAACATTAATTACACAGTAGAGAAACTGGGCAATGCTTTGGGTAATGAAAATGCCCACCAAAGAGGGCTTGAAGGACATCACGGACCCCCAGATGCAATCCCCCCGAGGATAATCACTACGCAGTATGATGGCCTACGACACTTTACCTCATCCTTATCACAAGGAAACATCAAACACAAAATGAGCAAGATACTATTTAAAACAAGGGCATGCTATGCTTTTCAAAAAAATCAATGTCATAACTCAGAGGTCCCCAACCTTTGCGGCACCAGGGCCAGTGCTCCTATGAGAATCTAACACCTGATGATCTGAGACCTGAGGCGGAGCTGAGGAGGTGATGCCGGCACTGGAGAGTGGCTACAAAGACAGATGAAGCTACACTTGCAAGCCCGCCGCCCCTCCTGCTGTGCGGCCCAGGTCCTAACAGGCACGGACCAGTACTGGTCAGCAGACAGGGGTTTGGGGACCCCTGTCATAACTGACAAAGAAAGAATGGTTATGAGGGAGGCTAAAGAGACATCATCACTAAATGCAGTGCGCTGACCACAGACGGAATTCTGCGCCAAAGGGCTGAGGGAGGTGGGGGGGAGGTGGCGGGTACACAGGACACCATGAGATGAATTAACAACACCAGACTGTGAACAGAATGTTAGATAAAAGCAGCTTATCAATGTAAATTTACGAAGTTGATAACTCTCATATGAGAGAACAACCCTACTCTAAGGAAATACACTCTGAAGTATTGGGGGGGGGGGGGGGAGGCCATATAATGTATGTGGACTGGTCCAGAGGAAAAATGTGACATAGATAACATGCAAATGAGGTAAAATATTAACAATAGGTGAATCTGGGCAAAGTATATAGGATATTACTTGTGCTGTTTTAATTTTTGCAACTTTCTATAAGTCTCTAATTATTTCCAAGTAAAAAAATTTTTTAAAAGGGTGCCAATATGAGGTTTCCAACAGGAACATAAGCTCTGTAGGGACAAGGCCCACTCTTGGTCACTTCTGCATCCTTAGCCTACGACACAGGGCTTGACACAAACATATACTAAAAAAGTGAAGAAATGAATGGCATTAGAGCACATTAAAGAGTCCCCAAACCCAGCCTTTCTGAAGGAAGTTGCAGCTCAGGCGAGGCCCGAAGGGGAGGAATTCAAGTGCACAGAGTCCTCTGTCCCCAGAAAAAAGCACGCCCCATGGGGAAGCAAGCTGAAGTAAAGTGTGTGTGTGGGGTGGGGGAGGTGGACAAGACGTGCTGGCGAGGAAGCAGGGGCTGGATTAAGCCACTTCCAAAGAGTTTGGATCCTGTCCCAAAGGTTATGGGGAACCACAAACGGTGGCTCAAAGTGGCACCTTGCAGGACCCAGCCTGAATGGTAATGAAATGTTACAATGTTACAAAATCTGTAGCAACTTTCTGGCAAAACGCATCATCTCTGGTGGAATCCCGTCTCTGGCTGCTACTTCTGTCTGCACCACATTGACATCTCCCCTGTGTGCAAACGTGACTGGGCTGAATGAAGGCTCTCCTGAGGCTCTTGAAGACCAGGACTCGACATAGGCAGAGCTGTTCTCTCTCGACTCCCCCTCATCCCTGGTAGGGACCCAGCATTTCCCAGGCTCTCCTGACCTCCCGAAGACCAGGACTCAACAAGAGCAAAGCCGTTTTCTCCCGACTCTCCATCGTCCCTCGTAGGGACCCACAGCATTTCCACAGTCTTGGTATGTTTTTGTGACCTGCCTCACAGGAAACGCCACAGGAAGCCAGACCACCACACACTATTCTGATGTAAGGGGGCAGCGAATGGCGAGCACAGCTGTTCCCTATGACAATGACCTCATGGACCTTTCCCAAACACCCGTACTTCCTTCGATAACCCAGAAGAAAGCCAAACTCTCTTTGGAACAAAATGTGGCCAGATGTGGTATCTAAAAATTGGGTGGCTATTTTCAAAAGAGACACCTCCGTGACTGTGAGCAGCGGCGTGCTCCCCCAGAAGCCCAGTCCCAGGCTCAGCAGGCATGGGTGGCCGTCCGTGGGAAGAGATGAAACCACCCTTCCCCACCCCCGCTCCGAGTCAAGTTATAAGACGCTTACAAATATCTGAAGTGTGCTGACACACAGCCTCTGCAATACCTGAAAGGGACAAGTCTGCACGAAGCCGAAGCGCTTCTGCTGCACACACGCACGGTTCCGACCGGGCCGGGCACAGGGCCAGGTTTAACAGGGCCTCAGACGGCAGCGCTGGGGAGGTGTCGGGATGTGAGGTACTGCTCTGCTCACAGAGCCCTCGTCCGGCACCTTCTCACCCCAGGCTCTGGCAGGACTCAAGGCCACCCACTTGTACCAATCTTGAAATGCAACTTGGTGACACGAGTCCTACTTCAAGTGACTGCTTCATGCAGCTGATATGTCATCCTACTTATTCTCTCCAAAGTGGGCTGAATAATCTCTCCCACAGAAATCTCAAGGAAACAAAGCCCCAGCCTACCTTAAACCTCAAGAAGACAAGACACTGGCTTACTTTGGAACCAAACTAAAATGCGTTGTCCATTCAACGCCTGTTCAGTTATGATTTTAATGGCATGGTATTCTATTTACCCCTTTCAAAGTCAGTAATCTGAAGGATGCTTAAAGAAAAGGAAGCAACTCTCAAGAATGTAGCAAATTGATATTTTAAATCCAGAATGTTGCTAACTGACCAACAAGAAAAGCTACAAAAAAAGTTAGCTGGCATGGGAGTGGTTAATTTTTGGATCCCTGATAACTCTCCTCTTGTTAGAAACCTAATAGGTTTCCCGGTATAAGTACGCTCCTCTTACGTCTGTCTTTGATGTCTGGATAATGCAGTTTTACTAGTTCCTCAACTGGACTGAATTACACGGCAAACAAAGCCAGTTATAAATCTAAAAACATCTCAAACACTTGGTTTAAAGGAAATAACCTTAAGTGCTTGGTCACAAACACGTTCATGTTTCTAAGAGGTGGGTAAAAAAAAATTAGCTGAGTCACTAAATTTAATGATCTGAAGGCCACAAAGAAAGAGAAAGTAGAAGACAGGGCATGTCCAAGACTATATGCAATGTCTTTAGTTTAAATCTGATGGGAACGGGTGTTCGGGTGTTCGTATTGGGCAACTAAGCTATTCAAACAGCAAAATCTGAATGTCTATACTAACAATTTGACAACACTAATCCTTTCAAAACTGAAGAGCTAAAGCAGAGGGAAAAAAGTATGCTTTAAAACAGTGACTCCTTTATCTTTGAGCTTTAGAGTTACTTATATTGGAAAGGTAAAAATGCAGAACCTAATAGGTAGTTTTACATCGTAAGTCAACTACTTCAGAAAGGAAATTCTTCTGGAGTAGTTTTTAATTCTTTGTCACAAACATATGTCAGAGAGACAAATGCAAACACCTGAGAGCTTGTTTAGAACCTGTCGCAAGGATCCCAGAGTTGTTTATCTGACTGTGTGCCTCAACTGGACGGTAGGAGGAGGCTGTTTTCTTCTTAACACCTCTACAAAACACCCAGTGCAAAAAGCAGTAACATTCCCAAAATAGTACACATTTCACAGGGCACAGAAATGCCACTGTGCTCCAGCATTACTATGACTGCTGAAGTTCACACTGTCAACAACCCTTTTATCCCTCCCTCCCCACCCCGCCCCAAGGGGAAATGTTTCTGGGCTCTGTGATCTGGACTGGCCGGTGACACAGGTCCACTGCCATTACCACGTTTGCCTAGAACGGTCAGCAAATTCTGAACATGCATTTAATCCCAAACAACCACACATAGAACACCACCACACTAGTACCATGATATATAATATAATAAGGAAACAATTTTGTAGGGAGTTGCTAGCAAAAGTAGTAAAATATCTGTTCCATAATTTTTCTTAGTCCCAACAGGAGAAACAAGTCCCAACATGGAAACAAGCACTGTAGCTAACAGAAAAAGGCTAAACCTCCTTAGCACCTCACACTTCTCAACACCTTAAATTTCAGAATGATTTTTCAAAGCTATGAATTACTATCAGCAGCTGTTTAAAATGTTTACACTAGGTAGACACATGATAAGACTCAGAGCTACAAGAGAGAGAGGAAGAGCAAAAGGAAGAGGTCTAACTAGGAAACATTTTCCCAGTGAGAGAGACTCCCTAAAGGAGAAGTTTCTAGAGGAACCTACTTCCTAAACGAGCCAGACAGGATGGGATACGAAAGCTCCAGGAAGAAGCCAGCACTACTCTGTGGCCTACTGAACAGTGAATTTAAACAAAATATTCTCTAAAATTCCAGTGTTTCCATTTTCATATCAATAAACATTAAATTTCAAGGTTTTTGTTTGTTTTTCCTTTGAAAGTTTTAGACACATTAGAGAAGAAAATCTGGGAGTGGAGTCCACAGTCCTCATTCATCTAATTCATTCATCTATGGAATCCAGCTGAATTCACAGAACTCTGAAGTCAGTGACGTGCACAAACACAGGTGAAGGTGTTCAGCGACCTAAGAAGTATGATCTCCATGACCCTGACGGACGCAGGGGGAGTCTCATCCCCTCCGTGCGGTTTCTGTCGGAATATGAAGAAGTATCCTGAGTCTGCTCCTTTACCACGAGAAGTTCGTCTTGGCAAATGATGACTTTGAACTCAACAAGCACCACACAGCCTCCACGACTGAACAGGAATGACGGCCCCGGCACATAGCAGCTCAGGGCTCTCCTTGCTTCACAGCATTTCAGAGGCGTTGAGCATTTTTGTATTGCTCTAGTTTCTAACCTTTAGAAGTGAAAACTGAGGTGTCCGTTGACCAAATCAAATACGGTTTACAGAGGTAAGATGTGGTAAGAATGGGGCGCTGTCCTTACTGCTGTGAATCTTATAACTTACTTGAGATACAATGCTTTTACTTAAAAATAAGCCACAAGAAAATAAATGGCACAGACCATTTCCTGGGGTCCAGGACAGGGAAGAGCAGATCACACGCCTCCGGGATGGTTGAGGCCTTAAGGTATCAGGGCAGAAGTAACATTTGAATTGGTACAGAAAAGACTGGCGGGCTTGGAGAGATGGCCCAGGCCCCTTAAAGACATGAAAGGGCAGGAACACTGGTGACCAGAATGGAAACACCAGACACATTCTGGGACGGACAGACAACGGGCCAAAGGACGGACAGGAACAGAGTTTTCACGCATGGGAGGCAGAAGACGAGAAGGGCGGCCGGGGCTCCAACTATGAACAGACCGCGTTCTCACCTGTGAGAATCCAGTATGAAAACCATCTTTTATCCCACCAATGTCATTTGCTGTGGCAACACTGCCATCCCAACTCTCCACCAACAAAGCGACACTGTCTAAAAACAGACCATGTGACACAAATGAAAGCTCCATTTGAATATGGCAATTATATTTCTACCTCTCAGTCCAAAGCAAATTAAAATACTAATGTGGGGAAGGGGGCAGAAAAGCAAGGATTTACAGAGGATTAAGGAGCCAACGACATCTGCCCAGAAGCACCGCAGTGGCTGCCCCAGCCATGCGGGCCACACACCTGCTCCCGGCCGCAGAGCCTCACGTCACGCCCAGGGCTCAGGGTGCAGGAAATCTCCGAAATGGGTCATCTGGATGCGTGGACAGCCTGATTCAAGCGTTTAACCGTCTGGTCTTGAAACATGGCATCCTGCACCAGACGGGCTGTTCCCGGACATGGGGCACACGCGTACCTTCGGCACTCACGCCCTCTGCTACCTCAACGGACAGCCCCCTCCAGAGAGAGCCCAGCGAGGGAAGCACAAGGGGTCACGAACAACCTCTGAGGACTGAAAATAATCTGGCCCATGGTTTCTGAAACAGCAGCTAGGAAAGTCTCTGACGGGCCGTTTGTAACTTTTGCAAATGTCCTTTCCTGCTCCTCTCCACAGCTCCCCCACCCGCGCGCCCTGGCAGAGGTGCCTCCGTAGATTAGCAGAACTCCGTTGCCCCCCGCACCCCGCCAACTGGTTCGCATGGCACACAGCGGGCAGCCCACTTCTCACCCCCACACCGTCCTCATGCTCTGGGCTGTGCAGGGCTCTACGAGCGGGTCCCAAAAAACACAATTTCTAAGCCAAGTTATTCACAGGATGAAATCAAACTCCCCTGATGAATGAAGGCGGCCGCTTTCAGCAAAAGCACTTCCTTAAACCTTATCCGCAGCAGCTTTCTGCCAGGTGGCTCTGGAGTTCTAATCAAGCTATCTGATCAAAGCAACTGGGAACAAAGACAAAAGCAGAGGCTGAGAAACCTTTCTCACTGATGTGGCACAATTTCTCTGGGTTACCTGGATTAAGAAAAACAACAAAACAGGATTTCTGATAAGCTGTGAAAATATTCCCCGCCCCAGCAAAACCAAGGCCAATTCGAAACTGAAGGCACTCCAACGAGCCTCGGCACCACAGGCTGTCTACCCTCAACACCAAACCCAGATACAAAAACCCAGCGAGTCTTACCTTTGAATTTCCTGGCATTAATAAGACCAATTTTACACTGATTTTTGAAATGGTAAAGAAAACCTACAAAGTTATTTCAGCAATTGTTTCTGAGCACTTATGGTTTATTCGGTTTTTTAAAACTTCTTGGTAGAACAAAAGTTCTGTTGGAAAGAATATTCTCATAAAAATTTCCCTGAATACGCTAGAAGAGTGGAGGCACCATCCAGCCAAACGTGCCTTGCAAAGAGGACAGTGCTGAGAAACAGGCATTTCTGTCAACTGGGAAAAAATAGGTCAGCTTATTTTCAAGTCCAACAGTAAGCCTTACTATTCTATTTCCTTGACGGCATTCTAAGATGACATGAAGATTTCAGCCCATTATTTCTAATTATTCCTCACTACTCATTTGCATTATTCTATAAATTGCCAGTCCTAAAAAAAGCTACTGCAATACAAGTTATGCCATATATATAACCCTTAAAAAACAGAATGGCTGGTTTTCTTCTACATAACGCACCTGTAATGAAGAGACGAACAACAGTCACACAGAAACAGAACAGAACCGACTTCTAAATCCAGCACATCTTAGTGGGGGACAGTCTGGACCCACAGATTACAGCGCTAATTAGGACTCACTCTAGCAGAATCAACACCCTCCTTTGCACTTGACCTCCACGTTCACGCACTCATACACTCACCTTGTTTCGAATGCAGTTAAAAACAGGGGTCTGAGAGACGAGACATGAACAGTTACAAGACAGGACATGGAAAAGGCCAGCACAAAATTATGCCCTAGGCTCAATTAATCATAAGTGAAATCTGCTAAAACGAGGTGTTTATCTCTGTCTTCTTCTAGAGGAGATGAATATGTGAGTTAATATGTTTAAAGCAGACTGGATTTTCTGGATGAAAGGATATTACGTGTAGACACTATTAACCAGCAGTTATGAAAAAATATTTCTTAATCAAACATTTATCCCCTCAGTGTTTTAAAAGCATGATTTCAGGTTCCTACTGTGAGACTATGAAAGGAGACATGACAGAAAAAGGACACAGGTGGCACTTCTCTTCCATTCCTCGGGTCGGTTACACAGGGCCTCACTTCGTACGTGTTCACACGGTGTGTGCTTTATATACTTTACCGTTTCTTAAAAGAGAACAATTCAGAGAAATGAAGAAACAGGTCACACAGCTGGCAAGTGGAGCTGGGGTTTGAACACGGGCCCCCATCGACCGTGACAGATCACCCACAGCGACCACTGTTCTGCCTCCTGCACCGGCCTCTGCCTGGGGTCTCGTCAAAAGCAACTCTAATCCTCACCGGGGCGAGTGAGAACGGCCGTGTGAGCAGCACCGGGGAAGGCCGGATGCAACTGGCACTTCCCAGGGGCCATGAGGAGGCCGGACAGGTGGCACATCAGACCTTCCGGCCTGAAAGCAGAGGACCTCCATCGGATCTATTTTATGTGTTGGGATCCCACATAAAAAGTTAAAGATCTACAGTTGTTTTTTAAATTTATTTTTTAATGGTGACATTGGTTAATGAAATCCAGTAAGTTTCAGTTATACATTTTAACAGTAAGGCATTTATGTGCTCACCTCCCATAGTTCTAAAAAAAAAAAAAAAACTCAAAAACTTAATGGTTTGAAAATCATTTAATGATCAGACACTTGGTGGTCTAATTCCCAAGATTTTGCCAAGAGGCAAAGGCCAAAAAGAGCCTCCCTGTCTGTCTCCCTCACCTTCTTCTCTCATTAAGGAAACTCACCCAGATAAGTGACCACTGAGACGGAGAGAGGAAACAAGTCAGCTGGTGAGAGACGCAGCGGTGTGCAGAACCCAGGCCTCCTGACACCACCCAGTCCTCCGTCCCCCACGTCCCGCCTTCTCACTCTGCCATGCTGTCCCAGCCGGGAGGTCGGCCAGGCCTGTGGGGAACCCTGTCACTGAGGAGAGTCTCGACTTCATCCTCCCAGGAGCCCCCAGGACTCCGAGCAACAACGGCATGGTTGGGCCTGGGTTTCCTGAAAGTGACCAGCACGCGCTTGGCCTCCCTCCATCTCAATCTCCGTCTGCTGTTTCATCCTCACACCGCTAGGTAAAAGTCGCCCACGTAAAAGGCCACTTGAAACCTGGTCAGAATAAGCACCATGGAGAAAACGCTGACACAGTGGTGGTGTAGGCGCCCCTTTGAAAGACCATGTCAGGCCTGGTCTTTGTAATTTAGCGGTGGCTCACAGGAAGCGCCTGTGGGCCAATCCCTTTCTGACTGTGCTCAAGGCCATAATTTCCTTCCCATACTTAACCGATGACCCTGTGTCTCACTGTCAAAGGAGGCTGCCCAGGGGCAAGGGCAGCTAAACAAGCAGCAGAATCTGAAGAAAACTGGCTGAATAGAAAAAAATTCGTAAGATTCTTCTTGAAATTAATAACTAAAAGACCTAGATGAACTGATCAGCCCTTGAAGACAGAGCTGGGGAGAGGCGGCAGCCAGCTCCTTCAGGTGACAGATGAGAAGCTGAGGAGAAGGGATGACGGTCAAAGAAGCTGCTGTCACCTGTGCTCTACCCGGGGCCTCTCTCCCAGCCAGCTCCATCCCGGGCTGCTCCTACACACGCAGGCAGAGAGGTAAGATTAATCAAGATCCTAGGATCAAAATGACTGGGAAGGAGACAAGAAAGGAGTGACAGTCACCAGTACCATTTATCACCGCTCCAATCTCCACCCCTCACCGGACGTACACTGTCCTGAGCTTCTGCTATTATGTACTAAATCAGCAGTCCCCAACCTTTGTGGCACCAGAGACCGGAGCTCCTATGAGAATCTAGCACCTCATGACCTGAGGCAGAGCTGAGGCGGTGATGCTGGCGCTGGTGAGCGGCTGCGGACACAGACAAAGCTTTGCTTGCCCAGCCCCTGTTGTGTGGCCCTGTTCCTAACAGGTCATGAACCGGTACTGGTCTGTGGCCTGGGGTTTGGGGGCCCCTGTTCTAAATAACAGCCATCTACCCCCCACTACACTTCAAGATAAATTTCAAACTATACAAGTAACATGTCCTGTTGGGGAGTCCAAAATAACTAAGAAAACACTTGTGATCACATAAGGAAATTTATTATAGCAAATGGCATTTTCTATAAAATGCTAGGCTAACTTCCTGATTTTCCCCTTAGATAACAGACCAGAATAGTACCTAGTTCCTCCTTATCAACCGCCATTCCTTGAAAGTCCTTGGCCAGTAATTTTCATGAAGATCAATGAGTCACCAGCTTATCACTACTGCAGCCCTTAGACTTAGAAGGAAAACAGGTCTAGCCTACTCTTCCATGACAGCTGTCCTATCTCCTAGAGGAAATCGCCTTTCGTTGCTGCTATTCAGCAAACCATGTCTGAGTTCAAATGATCAAAATACACTCACATTAGGTGAGCACACACCTTTCTCACTTACACGTGCACAGAGTGTCTGCACTATTTCATGCCAACATAAACCCACCAAGCGTTTCTCTCAGTGACCTCACCTCCCACTGGGAAGTCCTGGGAGCACATCATAGCAACTTTCTTTCGAAAGTCTTAAAATCAATGTATAGGAAATAACTACTGTTGATTCTAACTCACACTAGAAAGAATGGAACAGGTGTTATAAAACCTTATCACCAGACTGACTTTCACTACCCACAGCAGCAACTGTGTTGAAATCTTAAATGAAAAGTGTTCTAAATGCAGCTTGTGTTTCTACAGCCTGCAGAAAAAAAGAGGGTTGGTGAGGAACAGGCAACTCCATGAATCCTCCCCACTCCTCGGACCTCATCTGTTCCTGCATCCTTTATTCCGACTTTCTGCTCAGAAAACCCTATATGAGGGAGCCTATCAGGGGCTTAATTTTCCTGTCACTAACAGGACGTTCCTCCTGGCTGCCAACGTCTCTCAAGGGCACAGGGGTCAGCACATAAACTCATATAACCAAAGAGCTCCATCAGACATGCCGCCCTGCAGGCTTCTTTATTAGGGACATCCTGGGTCACCTGCTGACGAAGGGATGACACACACTTCCCTGAGCCCCTCCCTTCTGCTCAGTGAGGAATTGTACACAATGGAATAAGAAGCAGTTTCTCTCACTGTTTTTTCTTTTCTTTTTTTTTGAGGGGAAGGGGAGTTGTAATAACTTGTCAGTCCTTGAATTTATATATTCCTCCACTATCTTATTTAAAACATGAGAGTGGGCTATTTCAAAGATGGAGATTAAAACTATGTATCACAGCTTGTCAAGTCTTATAATTAAATGAGTTCAAAACGCTTAGGCAACCAAACTCCATTTTCCATATTGACTGTATAACAGAAAGCTCAGCTCGACCAGTTGAATCATGAGAGCTAAAAGCCTAGTCAGGAGCCATCAAAAGGCAATGGAGCTTAAAAGCTGCACGTCCACATTCCACACCGCTAAGGCTGCAGTGAGCACATGGCACGGACCGAGCTGGGACCGAGCTGGGACGTTGGATTCCGCTGTCTCCACCCCCTCCAAACCTGTCCTCCCACCAAGGCGCAACACCCTCACTCTGTAATCTCACACAGTAAGGCCAGTGTTGTCTGGAGTCACAAAATTTTACATGTGCTCGCTTCTAATTAAAGACCATTCAATTTTAAGAACTTAATAAAAAGCCCCTAAACCTGTATCATTCCACAAGAATGCCAAGAATGCTAAGTACCCAGCTAATATTCTTCCAAAGTAACCTTTCGGGGCTGCCTCTGCTACCTTGCCAGCTAACATGTCAGGAGGCAGAAACGTTCCTGCCCAGCACAGGCTACTCAACTCCATTTTAAACAGCAAAGACCAGCGAAAGGCCTTCTTCAAGTAACCGAAGCAACTTAAGTTCCAACAGTGGAAAGTACTGGTACAAACAGTCTCAAAAGTGGCAAAATCAAAGTCTAGAAAGCCACTTACAGTGCCAGCAAATGATTCAGAAGAAGTCTGAGAAGTCGTCTTATGGTGGTGCACCTGGGGAGCAGCCATGGGGCCTGGGCTATCTCTTGACCAGGTCATTAAATCCTGCAGGAGGCAGAGAGGCATCCACAGGCACAAACGAGTTAAACGGCATCTCACGGCCAAGCGATCTTGACAGCTTTCGCCTGTCAGCAGGATCCCTGGACAATGATGTTCTTCAAGGAGACAGGCAGGTCTCTTGGGGCTAATGACAACCTAAGCGCAGGCGATTATAACCAGACTGATAACAATCAATTCCTGCCCCTGGAGCGGACACGCGACTTCAGCAGCTGAGCGCGCGCGCCGCCCGTGCCGTCGTCCAGGTCCCCACGGCTGCATGGGCTCTTCCCACTTCCACCCCTCGACACGCGCAGCAGCAAGCAGCAAGTTCCCTTTCTAAAGTACAGCTCTGATCCCGTCAATTCCCCGCTCACAACCGCTCAGAGCTTCCCCTCTGCCCTCAGACTAAAACCCCAAACTCTTCTCTCTCCCCACATGACCTCAAGCTCCGCTGTTTTCTCACCAGATTCTAGCCACTGTGGCCTTCCTTCAGTCCCCCGCATGCCCCATTCACTTACTCCCATTTGACAAACAATGACCGCGTTTTTGTAAACTATCTACTCCTGTACCAGGCACTGCACTAGGCACTGCGGACGCAATGATGAAGAAGAGACAAAGGCCCCTGCCCTCACAGAGCTCCCCTTCTAGCAAGGGGAGACAAGACAACAGAGAAGCAGTGAGGGTGTGACAGTGTGAACCCGTGGGGAGAGTGGTCCAGGCAGAGTAAGCAGCAGCTGCAAACGCTCCAAGGCCGAGGAACCGTTTTCCTTTAACGCAAGGGTCCCCAACACCCAGGCCACGGACCATACTGGTCCATGGCCTGTTAGAAACCGGGTCACACAGCAGGTGAGCAAGCAAAGCGTCATTTGTATTTGCAGCCACTCCCCAGCACCAGCATCACCGCCTCAGCTCTACCTCAGATCTTCAGGCATTGGATTCTCATAGGAGCACCGGTCCCTGGTGCCACAAAGGTTGGTGGCACCGCTGCTTTAATGTGTTTCTTACTAAACTGTTAATTCCATCCAACTTCAGCATCGAACATAATACCTGGTTCCATAATTACCTGCTAAATGGGATACAAGAATCCGTGTCTTAAAAAAAAGGCAAACAGGCGTTCCCCAGTAATAAAAGTGTTAACCTCAAGTCATCGAGGCCCTTGGAGAGGTGACACAGGTTTCAGATTTACTAATACAGTTTATGATCAAAGTGAATTTAGTGCTACTTCAAGAGAGATCCTGACAGCGTGACAAGTCTTGGTCATCAAGGGACAGTCTGAGAGAGCGCATGAAAAATGGAGAACAAAGAGACCGTCAAAGATCATAAAGTAATCAGCACCTTCAACCAGTGCAAAGGAAACTCAGTCATCCCGGGGGCTTGCCCCCTCCCAGTGACAGCTGTGCCAGGTCCACGCTCACCCTGAAAGGAATGCTGCCCTCCCCTCCCCCTCCTCCACCCCGCCTTGGCTGTGGACCACCTGGACCACCATCAGCATCTCTTCCCAGGCTTGTCCCAGGCCGCACCATTGTGTGCTGGGCTCTATGTTAATTTTTAAAGTTTGTTATAACGCTTCCACCCGAATTTGATGCCAACCTACCTTTCCAACCTTATTTCCAACGACCCTTTAACAAGAACTCCAGGCTCCAGATAAACTGTTTCCAGAACGCGCCTGCGCACTGCTGCTCCCACACAGGCTCTACTTACCCCTCATCCGGAATGCCATTCTCCTTCTCCTCCTCCTATATGAACGTCATCAGTTTAAAATAATGCCTCATCTGCTCATTGCCACTATGACAAATTCATCACCCCCAAGCAATGACAGCATTCCTCTGGCCACACCTGCACTTCCTATATTCTTCTCCGGACCACCAGAACCGAAAGCCTGCAAACTACATTACCCAGACTCCTTTGCCAACTGGCTTCTAGTTAGGTTCTGGCAAAGGCTGGAGACTGGATGACCTGAAGAGGGACGACACTTTTTTCCTGCTTCTGGTCTGCCTGCAGCAGCAGCAGCAGCAGCAGCAGCAGCAAACTCCTGTGAGCTGCAGGTGACTGCATTGGTGGAGTGCTGGCTTCTGGTTCCTGTCGACTGCAGCACGAGTGTGGACTGCTCATGAGTGTGGACCCCTGGACTCCGGCCCAAGGGCGGCTTCCTGATCTTTGGGTAACAACTCCCTCCCCCGCTTGCTCCTCCACACACACCCCCCCCCGTCCTCCTCCTGCAACTCAGCCTTGCCAACACCTCTGTAACAAATCTCTCCCATTTTAATCCCTCTCTGCTTGAAAGTACCTAGAGCGGGTTCCACTCTCCTGACTGGACAGTAACTGATAATAACAGCAGATGAGGAGGAAGTAAAAACAGCAGTATCGACTAAGATGGAGAATGAAGATTATCAATTATTTAAAAAAATCCCATAAAACAGAAACCTGGAAAATATATTCCTAGGTATATTCCCAGGTAATTTCTGAGTTCTAAAAACTAAGAAGCTGGCTTCGCTGCACACTGAAGTACATTTTGTTAAAAGGAAGTCAACGCTGTGTCTCTCTCTGACGGAGCGCCCATGGAATAGGGAGAACCCACGTGTGTCTCCTTCGATGCTTCCCCAGAGCCTCCTGCACAGCAGGTGCTTCTCAGGTGTCTGGCGTCTGATGATGGCTGTTACAAAGCACTAGAATTCGGAGACTGGAGTGAAGGCCAAGCAAACAGTCACGCTAGTTCTAAAAAGCGACTTGGAAACAAGCCGCCTCTGCAGCGCGCTCCAGAGGCTTCCAAGGCCCTCCAGTGCTAAAACACAGCCACTGAGGTCAAGAGGCAGAGACGCAGGCGCCTGGTGGGCACACAGGCAGGCAGGGTCCTGGCTTCCTCCCGGCCCAAGCCACCCCTGAACCCGAAAAGGCTATCGCTACACTTCTGAGGAGGGCCTCTATTTTTCGGTTCAAGATCTAGCTTGGAAACCTCGGTACCGTAACCCTGCCCAGGACCCAGCTCACCTTTCTTAGAAGGGTGAACTGAGCCCATCTAGAGCAGAGTCTGGCCTCCATGTCTCCAACCTTCTCAGGGCTCACTTAGACATCTGTCAGTTTGATCTCAAACTCATCTTCCGCTATCGCATTAAACCAAGATAAGTGTAAGAAGGGTTGGAGGGCATCAATTTTTTTACAATAAAAACTAAATAAAAACTGCTAGCTACAGAGGTTAACGGACAGCTATTACGGCCATGCCCACAACTTCATCTGCTGACCCAGTTCTCCATTAACAAAAACTGTCTCATGAAACAGAAACCTTAGAGAAGATGCAAACCCCAGCGAGAGCACAAAGAAGCTTGACTCGTTCTGATTTCCAGGCTGAATGACAAAACTGGGCCATCAGCTGCTGTCACTTTCCTATTTCACTTGCCTACGTGTCTAACAGATAAATGTCTGAACGTTTCTAACTGGTCCATTGTTAATGCTAACAACCTGACCACAGGAAACCATGCCCTACAACCCAATGTGAGATGTCCCGGGTATCAGGCACAATAAATTCCTTTCAGGAACTGGCAAATGAAAAGTTCTAGTAAAATGGGATTTCACTGAATGCTTCATAATCAACTCTCAACAAACTGGAATTTACAAAAATCTAGCAATTACCATAGACAACCACATCTCTCTCTGCTAATTAAGCCAGTGCTTCTCGTTCATCACTTATTGAACATTTGCTGAGGGCCTTCCTGGGGCCAGGAGAGAAACAAAGGGACAGTCAACGCTCATGTGAAGCCCTCACACTGCACAGTAAGTGGGGTAAGCGCAGGAACAGAGGACACCCCAGAACTGGCCTTAAACACGTGTGCACGCATACACGTGCTTTCCCGTTGAGTCATCTCTCTTTCATAGAAGCACTAACAGCAAATATTCACAAGCCAGGCACAGTACCAAGCAAACAACATACACGTTATGCCATTTCATTTTCCACAAGAAGACAAAAAAGCAGGCACTATTTACTTCACAACGAGGAAGGCTCAGGGGGGTCCGATCGCCCCGCCACATGCGCCCTCGCGGCTCAGGCCCAGCCCCCAGCCCTGTGCCTGCTGCAGAGACGAAACGGACAAAACAGCTGTGCGGCCCGCGCAGGCGCTCTGAGCCGATGGAAACCCCACTGCCTCGCCGCCAGCATCCCCTCGCACCCTCAGCAACGCTCTCCACGGTGGGGGAACGGTCTCTGCTCAGCCTACAGGCAAAACCTTGAGAATTCGCTCTCCATGATGAGGTGTGTGATTGCCTTAAGGGTGCTCGAAGCACAGTTACGCACCTTTCTCACAGTGTCTCACCTCCACCTGGGAAGGGCAGATGTCCCCGTCATTCCACAGGTAAGAACAGAGTCTTGACGGTCACACGATGCACCCAGATTCGACAGGCTGTCCCCTCAACGGGACACTGATGCACCCAAGGCTCGCAGGAGAAACAGAGTGTCCGCCAGAGCCCTGACCACAGAGGCCACTTCCAAAGCGAGACTGATGAGAGATGGCTGCCTTTAAACTTTACTGATTTGCAATTAAGAATCACTGTAACTTCCATTTCCCGAGCATTAAATTGTGAGAACACACTAACTTGCACCTTTCCTCACTTCTCAAACCAGGGAAGGGAGAAGATGCTATAAGTTTTTGCCCTTGAATTTAACCTCACTTTTCTCATTACATTGTAAAATTCATTTCTACTCACACAGAAAATATACCTGAAAAAATCACCAAAAAAGGTAATTGTATGACTTCCCTATTTTGGAAACACTGTTTCAAAGCTCCAGAAAAATGACCTCTACTTACTGACTGGACAGCAGTGTTCATATGAATCCTGAGAGGTTTGGTCTCTCGTAAGAACAACCGTAAAATTAAATAACGTAGAAAGAAAAGAAGTCTCAGATTTAAAAGGAATTAAATTAAAATACCTATATTAAAAATCAGTGAGTCAGTAAGAATCCACCTCTTTCTCTCAATCTCAAGAACTCACGAACCACAGAGTCAGACATGACGCAGGACACAGCAGGTGAGGACCCGCGTCTCTCCTTTCACTAAAAGGGATCCGGTGTAAACAATGATCCAATGTCAACGTCAATTCCATTTACGGCTTCAAAGAAAAACATAAAAACAGCTCAGAGAATGAATCAGAGATAACCTTTTATTCATAAATCAAACAAAGCTACCTTAAATTTCACATCATTGCTTCACACTCAAAAACTCTAACCTCAAGGTAAGACTCTCGCTTTAGTGGGTCATTTTTGATTAATTCACCAGAGCTAAAAGGAAGCTTGACTTTGTCCATGAACTTCTACACTGTGTGAAAAATTATTTTCCTTGAAATCCACGGGCACTAGATTGCATCCCAATTGCATCATGCACTCTTTGTTTTGAGGGTACTGAAGACAACCGTAAGGACGAGGGAGTTGTATTTAAAAATACTCAGCCTAATCATGAATAAAAGCATGGGGAGAACAGCTGCATTCTGAATTTATGGTCAAAAAGCCCCAAATCAGTAGAGAATTTGGTTTTCCCCAAAGGCAGGCTTCACCAACGTGAAAATGTATTTAAGAATCTAAGAGCCTGCTGGTCTGAAATTTTAAAAAATAAAAAAGAACTTAATAGAAAGGCAGAAACAAAACCAATGTAGAAACACTTCCAAAATACTTGTAAGTAAATGTATTCTCCTCAAATACATTTCTACTTGGTGAAGATGGTAGTAGGCACCTACACCCAATCTTGTTAAGGGATTCACTTATAATGCAAAGAATTAAGTCCCTGAATCTACCTAAACCCTGGGATCATCAGTTCACACTCCTATCAGTGCAAAAAGCTCCATCAATCGTCCTACGCTAATTAGCTTACAATGTGGTAGGAAAACCTTGCAGGGGATTGGCTAATGTAAAATTGCTGGTAGTGACCTTGGTACATACTTCAAATATTTTTAATCTGTTTAAGTTACAGGTCAAAGGTGATGGCAGGGGTGGGGGCAGTATGCATAATAAATGAGAGAAGAGCACTTCATCACCTTCTAGCAGAGCTTGGTGTCCCTTCTCCAGGTCATGGAACTTTAAGGCCAGTGAGGGGCCTAACGTCCAACCCACCAACTAGAATGGGAGAAGCATGGGGTCTGACACGGTTGTTCCCGATGTACCCTCAGGACCCAGAAAGTGACATGCTAGATGCCCAGCACCACCCCCTCCACAAAGTCCAACCGCTTTCCAGAGACGAAACGACCTGGCTGTGGCCATAATGCTGGCTACCTGTCCCCCATATTCCTGCTTCCTAAATCAAGGTGGGTTCCTCCCACACCCAGCCTGTCACGGAGGCAATGAAAGGCTTTCCTACACTCTCTCCTGAAACACAGAACTCACACCGGCATCTGATCTTTATGTTTTTAAAGCACGAACCTGTTCCTTTCCCTTCCTTAAGCAGGTACTTAGCCTCTTCACATGCATCGTCCTTCGCTTTAGTTCCACAAACCTTTAATTTACTGCCTAATGCTTTACAAAGGACTGTGCCCGAGGAGCATAAAAGAGGAACCGGAGTCAGTGCTCTCAAGGGACTTGCAAGCCAATGACAATTAAGATAGGCAGGGGCAGGCAGGAGCTCTGAAACAGAGAACTGGCCCTGCACACTATGGCAGAAGGGACAGTCTAGGCAAAGAGACCAACCAACGCGAGCTGACAAATCCTAAACACGCGGTCAGGAGAAAGCGAGCCGTCCAGTCAGATGGAAACGCAGTGCAGGAACGAGGTGGCGCTGGCAGGAACCAGCCTGTGGGGAAAGCGGTACACGAGGGCGAGAAGCGGGCATCTAGTTCTTCGGGCAGTTTCTCGTGCCCTCCTGTTACCTCTTTTCTTTCCTACTTATCCCACTCCCTCCCTGAAATAGAAGAAAAAAGAAAAAGGAAAAGAAAAAGGCACACGAAAGCTTTTGTTCTTTGTGTTTGGAAAAGTTCTCTCAGTGATATGACGATGGTGGTGGACAATTTCAGGACCCAGGGTACCAACTGTGGCTCTACACCTGCCCAGTCAGTTAACAATGCTTCATCACGGACAATTAAGGATCACTTTGACAATCGGGTGAAAATCTGGACTCTCTCCCTCAGGAAAATGCACTTACACAAAAACTGTCAGGAAGCCAGATTAAGATCTTTTGCCCTAGCAGTAATTCTGGGAGAATAAGAACCCCAAAGACTTGGCCACAGTTTCTAACACTAACCAGGAGCGCCCATTTCCCCACGCACCTAAGTAGAACATTCCTTCTTCTGAGTGACAGTAATTAGCCTTAGTGAATAAATAAAACAAGGGAATTTCTTCAAGATTTATAATCCTCACCCGCTAGAAACAATACAGCTCCCATTTCCTGGGCCCTGCTCTGTGACAGGCCCTCTGCAGAGTAGGTCATGTGCAGAGTATGAGGCAGAGGCCCTGGACAGCAGGTGACAGTTTCACCCGTTTCACACATGAGGAACCGAAGCTCAGAGGGGCCAACTGACCCGACTCAGTGCTGCCCAGCTGGACAAATGGCAGAGCTGGGTTTGGAACTCACACTCTCACAAACACCATCTATACTACCTCCCAGCAGAGGGGACCTTGTCACCATATTGATTACTGCGAGAGATCAAAAGATATTGCTGTCCCCTAGTAAGTAAACAGTCCAGTCCAAGGGTCCAGTCCAGAATTATACACCCTCTGGGTGTCCAATAAATACTTGCTGAAGGACTAAGGGCAAAAAGAACTTTAAACGGTCATATGTGGCATAAGGACAATTTGGTCAATGACAAACTACATATACGATGGTGCTCCCATATGACTACAATGGAGCTGAAAAATTCCTATCACCTAGTGACGTCATGGCCCATGACTTCAAAGGATTTGCTAAAGATGAGGAGGGCTGCAAAAATCAACAGGGCAGACCTGCAAAAGAAAGAAACTAGACTGCTGTCTATCACCACGCACCAAAATTAACTCAAAATAGATTAAGGACCTGAACATAAGACCTGAACCAACAAAGTGCATAGAAGATAACATAGGAATGAAACTCAAGGACCTTGGACTTACAGAAAACTTTATGAATTTGACCTCAAAGGTAAGGGAAGTAAATGCAAAAATAAATGAATGGGACTGCATCAAGCTTAAAAGCTTCTGCACAGTAAAAGAAACCTTCAAGAAGGTAAAGAGACAACCATCCAAAATATACAAATACGAACCATACAAAATATACAAAGAACTCATATGAATCATTAACAACAACAACAAAAAAACCCCAAACAATCCAATTCAAAAATGGGCTGAGGACCTGAACAGACACTTCTCCCAAGAAGACATACAAATGGCCAACAAATATATGTAAAGATGCTCAACATCGCTATTAGAAAAATACAAACAAAACCACAATGAGATACCACCTCACACCTGTTAGAATAGCTGTTATCAACAGGACAAGGAATAACAAATGTTGGAGAAGATGCGGAGAAAAAGCAACCCTCATACACTGCTGGTGGGACTGCAAATTGGTACAGCCACTATCGAAAACAGTACAGAGGTTCCTCAAAAAACTAAGAATTGACCTACCATATGATCCAGCAATCCCTCTACTGGGTAATTACCCCAAAGATTTGAAAACCCATATCCGAAAGGTATTTGCACACCGATGTTCATAGCAGCATTATTCACAGTGGCCAGGTCACAAAAGCAACCCAAGTATACTACGATAGATGATTGGCTAAAGAAGCTGTGATACATATATACAATGGACTATTACTCAGCCATAAGAAATACTGCCATCTGCAACAACACGGATGGACCTTGAGATAATCATGCTAAGTGAAATGAGCCAGACAGAAAAAGCTGAAAATCACATGATATCACTTTTAGGTGGGATATAACTCTAAAAGCAACAAACGAACAGGACAAACAGAGACTCATGGTCACAGACAACAGATAAGTGGTTACCAGAGGGAAAGGGGGCGGGGGGAAGGGGAGAGGCAGGTAGACAGGGTAAAAGGGATCAAACATGTGGTGACAGAAAGAAATCTAACTATGGGAGGTGGACGCACACTACAATATATATATGCCTTACTATTAAATTATACACCTGAAACTTAGTGGATTCGTTGACCAATGTTACCATAAAAAAAAAAAATCAACAGGGCTGTGGCTAAGATGGCAGCACTTTAACCTGAGTGTGGGTGAGGATGACATTGGGGTACTCCCAGAGGTAGTCCCTGAGGACCTGACTAATGAGAAGTTTCTGGAACTGAAGCAGGCTGAAGAGGCGAGAGAAAGGAAGCCGCAGGAGCAGAACCCCCTGGGAAGACTCAGCCAAGAGTGTAGCAGGTGCCCCGTAAATAGTCTGATGACATGGACCCCAACACTGCAGGGTTTTCATTCATAGAGAGGAATGTTCATGGTGCATTATCTGCTTACAAGCAAATCTATGGTAAAAAATTTAAAAAAAAAGTGAACCACCGCGGACGAAAGAGTGATACCTCCTCAAGAAGAGCCACAGGCAGGTCCTTCAGGAGGTGTTCCAGAAGAAGGCACTGTCATCACAGGAGGTGACAGCTCCGTGCCCGTTACTGCCCCTGAAGACCTCCCTGGGAACATGCTGTGGAGGCGCAAGACAGTAATGCTGGTCACCTCGACCCTGCATAGGCCTGGATTAAAGTGTGTGTTTATGTTTAGTTTTTAATAGAAAAGTTTAAAAGCAAGAAAAAAATTTTTTTTTATTTAAAAACAGAATAAAGCTTATAGAATTAGGATATAAAACAAGCAAATGTTTTTGTATAGCTGTGTTTAAAACACAATGTGTTTGTGTTTTAAGCTAAGTATTATTTATAAGAGTCAAAAGATTTTTAAAATGTTTATAAAGTAAAAAATTTACAGAAAGCAAAGATTAATTTATTACTGAAGGAAATGTTTTGTATAGCTGCAGTGCAATCTAGGCGTGCAGTGTCATGAAGCCCACGGGGTGTGACGTCCCTCGCTGCCTCGTCCAGGCCCCAGTCCCACGGGCCCCAGCCACGGCTGTGCCCTCCGCAGGTGCACCACGCTTATCTTTCATGCTCCATCTTTACTGCGCCTTTTCTGTGTTTAGATACACAAGCACTCACCACTGTCACAACAGTGCCTACAGTACTCAGTACAGGAGCGGCGGGCTGCACCATCCGAGTGCGTGTGAGCACTCTGTGATGTTCACACAATGGTAAAGACACCTAACGACACGATTCTCAGAATGTAAACTCATCACTGAGTGACGCCTGACTGGAGGGGCAAATGGGGTAATAGTCTTTTAAGGGTTCCACGTGTCGCAGCTTGGGCCTCAGTCACTGTCCTGTTTCTTAGTGGACCTCTCTCTCCGGCCTGGCAGTGCCCCTCAGCCCTAATTATGTTACACCCTCACGTGCAAAAGTGTGCAACATATCAGTGAGGCAATAAGATGAATTAACAGTGAAATTTCAACAAACTATGGTCTAGACAGTCTTCCCCCCATGTTCCTATTCTGCCCTGACGCACATTGCCCCGAGCCCAGCCCATGTCACTGCACGACAGCTGTCCGCACGAGATTCCCAGCCGCCCCTCCGAGCATGCACACATGCGCCACCAGAAGCCCAGTGAGGCCTGGACCCAGCCGTTTCCATCTTTCTATGGCCAGCTCCCTGGACCAAGGAAAGCCGTAATCATCATTTCAAATAGAAAGACACTTGTGCTGTCATCACAAGGAGAAAAATCTGTTCCTTTCTTTTCTTTTTCTTGTACCTATATGAGAAGATGGATGGTAGCTGAAACTACTGTGGTAATCATTTCACAATCTTTGTAAATCAAACCAAAACAAATTTAGTGAACAATGAGACGACATGAAGGCTTAAGAGCCATAACGCCAAGCTTCCAAAAGAACTCACACACTCCTCCCTCAGATGTTCACCAGTTCGGCTCCTTGCACCGAGGACTCTGCCTAAGTGTCAGGGAAAAGCAAATCGTAGCACGTAATCTAAAACGGTGAAGCAAAAGGGAGACGAAATGAGGCCACGGTCTCGATGTTACTCTAAACCAGTGGTTCTAATCTTTTTTGGGTCATGAATTCCTTTGAGAATTAAATAAAAGCTACAGATCCTCTCTCCACAGAAAATAAACAACCACAATCTAACTCCCACTCTTGACAGACTAGAGGACACGCCCCATCAACCCCTTAGGGGTCCACAGACGCTGGAGTTCATAACCTTCGCTTAGCATCTGAATTTCCCACCTTGTCTAACTAGAGGTAACCCCAATTCACCAGCCATTTTGGTTTTTAGCGGTCATACCAACACTAAGGGACACCGAAGGCGGGGGATGGTGCTAGCACTCAGGTGCAGTCTCACCAGCACCCGACACCAAGACCCCTACTCCTCTTGCTACCAGATTCACGTTCATTAATGAGCCACAATAACGAACTAGGAAGTGAGGATGCTCTACCTCCCCCTACTAGAACATAAGAAATCCTAAAGCAGGGGTCATATCTGATAGTATTACGTGTTCCACCTACAGCTGCACACATTCTAGATAATAATTAATTGGTTTACTAAAGAACAGACTGAAAACAACCTATACAGTTATCTCTTATGGTAAAATGAGATACATAATCACATCACACATGAAAAAATGCCATATAATCAGCAGATTTTAAAATAGTTTCTTAAATTGGATCTGAGAGCTTGAAATACAAGAAGCCTTTAAAAAAACGTGCTTCCTCATCTCTGTAGTCCTGATTCTCTCTCGATGGCAGGCACTGGGCCGTCTGTGGCACGTACGCTGGTGCACAGCACACCACGGCCACAGTCCCCAAGGGCGTGCGGGAAACAGCAGGGGAGCCCGAGAGGGTGTGATGGGAGTCTCACATCTTCTTGTAGAGATATTTATTCAAGAAACATTTCCTGAACATGCCTAGATTCTGGGGCCACACACTTCCAGATGAAATAATGAGAAGCACAGGCCCTGCCTCCTAGAAGCCTGAGACGCGGTGGGAGGGAGAGGACAGCACAAGGAACTGAACAAGCGAGAAGGCCCGCAGCAGGGGTCCACGGCGGCTTTTCTTGGGAAATCAGGTCTAAGCCAGACCCTGAGAATAAAAAGGAATTGGTTAAGTTTTTGTTTTGCTTTGCTTTTTAGGAGTTCTCAGTTTTTGGCTAGGAGGTGGTAAAAGGAGAATATACCAGAAAAAAAGGAAACTATGTGAAAAGGCCCAGAAACAAGGATCTCTAGGGGGCTGTTAGGTCATCGGGCGTGGCTGGACCACGGAGCTTAAGGAGGGACGGGGACAGAGACTGAGCGGGCTCCTGCAGGGCCCATATGCGGCCCAAGTTTATGTACGCCACCCCACTTGGTGAAGTCATAGCCCCTGGATGCTCTAGCTCTTCCTGGCTTTTTTCTTTTAAACTTATTTTGAAACAACTTTAAATTTACAGAAAAGTGGCAGATATTATAAGAGTTCCTACACACCCCTTACCCAGCCTCCCCTCACGTTAGCATGACCACAGTACACATGTCAAACAAAAGAAATCATCTTTGGTACAAAAAAACTAAACTACAGGCTTTATTTGGATTTTTACCAGTTTTTCCATTCATTCTCTTCCCTGTTCCAGGATCCAATCCAAGATTCCACATTCCACTTAATTCAAAAACTTTTTAAAAATCCCTTCCTTTACTCCTGCATACCAGTTTTATCATTTAGCATTACTCTCTCTAAGCCCCATCTCCCAACATCGCCGGCTCGCTCAGAAGATAAATACATCATTTCAGAACAGAATGAGAGTTACCAAAACAAATGATACAGAGAAGGAGCTATTAAGGACTCAAGGATATTTAATTAAAAAATGAAGTCAGTGACACTGTCACATGGCAAAGACGCACATATCCACACACGCACGCACACACACTCCATTTACAAAACGAATGCAGCCTAAGATGTCCCTTCCACCACGGAAGAGAAAAGAAACTTAAGAGACCCATTTCTGCTTCTGCAATATTGCCAACAAGTAATAAATCCCCTCTGCTCTCTCTGCAAACACCCTAAGCACCCCAAGAAGGAGTCAAACCGAAAACACCAACTCATCCTTAAAACAAAATGCTGGCCAAATCACCTGGGATATGGAAGAGGAAAGAAGGATGAGTCATCCTCTCCTTCCTAGATTTAAGGAGTCTAAATGGCAGGACAAAATTCCATTATGTCACAACAATCTTTATAAAGGCACTAAACCAATATTAGTCATACCTCTTTCTGTTTGTTGCATTATGAGCTGCATTCTAAGACTCCATCTCTAAAACTCCCAAGTCGATCTCTAGAATCAAGGATGAATGCTGTATAGAAATCACTGCAATGTCAATAAAAACTGGCGATTTTTTTCTACCATTAAAATACGACTGTTAACAATGGTTATCCTTGGGAGGCAGAATTTAAGAATATTCAAACTTTCCTATATATTTCAGCCGTTGAAGGCGATGTATTAAACATTCACTAAATACAGAAAGAGCATGGCCCTGTGCAAAAGCTAGAGACAGGAAAAAGAACAAAGGAAAACCTCCCTGTGGAGCAAAGTCTAGATCCGCACCTCCAGGTGCTTTGGCCACTTAAAGTTTAATCAAAAGTAAATACAATTTAAAATTCAGTTCCTCAGTCCCACTAGCTACATTTCAAGTAGAAACAATGTGGCTAGTGCACACTGAAAATGGACAGCAGAAAGTTCTAGTAGAGGAGGCTATCTTCAAGAGAAGCCCCAGTGCCAATTCGGACCATGGAGGGAGGAAGGATTTGGGAAGACGAGCCTTCCAGGCTGGCTGATGGCAGTCAACACACGCCACTGGCCCTCCCCTTCAGCATCACGCAATACCAAAATTTCCAGGGCTATTCCCCTAAAACCAAAAACAAAACACTTCAAGGAGGCGTTACAGAAATGGATTGGGCAACAGGCTTTGACTGAACTTTGTTAAGATAAGCTTCGATGAAAATACCTTAAAATGAACAAACTAGATGATAAAATCCAATTAGGACTTCACCAGAAAGGAAGAAGAGAAAATGAAACTGAAATTAACTGCTAGATCATTCTGGAAATCATTCTGGAAATATTTAACAGGTAAGCTAAACAAGGGATCAAGGGGACAAACCAAAGAATGCACTGTGCTCATCCAAATACCTAATCAAGGTCAATACCTGAAATCACAGGTGATTAACCTGAGGGAGCGATGGGGCAAAGGGGAGAGAGGGCGCGCGCACACAAAACCAGCCTGGCGCTTTCTAAGGAGTGGGGTGGGGTGGAGGAGTTACTCTCTTTTTTCTCTTATCACCTAACATGTGCCGCCACGGCTTCCACATCTGTAAAATGGGTACAAGCACAGTACCTATTTCTGAGGCCTGGTATGCGATTCCTTAATACACGTCAAGTGAATAAAACAGTGCCTGGCACATAAAGAGGACGAAGGATGTGTCGGCCTTTAGGAGTCTCTGAGGCCCTCATCTCAACCAAGGGAGTCGAAGGATTTCCTGAGGGTGAGCGATGCTGTGTTGACTGTCTTATCAGGAGATGGGTTTTGAAACGTCAAATCTGTCCCAAGCTGAGCAAGCTACGCAGACACCTTCCAACAGTGTCCTCTGGGCTGTGATGATGCCCAAAGCCACAGGGCACAGCTACGAGAACTTTAGGCAAGCTTCAGGATTACCTCTGTATTCTTGATATCAAGACTTAGGATATCGGTGTTCAACTTTTTCCAAAATCAGCCTTGTCTGCCCAGCTAGACTATTCTGCCCTTCATTAAGGCATTAATTAGATACCATGACAAGACAGGCACTTTCCTAGGCAAAGTGGAAAACAAAACGACAGATCCCTAGCCTCGAGAACATAACCACGCCATTCCTAGGACTTTCTCCGACAGCTATAACCGCATACGTGCAAAATGACATGTATTCGAGTCTGCCTTTTAGTGCCGATTGCAAAAGCGAAGAACTGGAAACAAATCAAATATCCATCAACAGGAGACTGGCTAATTACAGTCTATCTGCATAATGGAATACCATGAGGCTGCAAAAAAGAACAAGAAAGCGTCCTTTGTGCTAACACAGAATGACCTCCCAAAACAGACCATGAAAAAAGGAAGATGCGGAACAGTAATTATAGTATGCTGCTAGTCACGTAAAGGGGTAGGGAGGCCATACATATTTATATTTGCTTGTTTGTGCACAGAATATCTCTAGAAGGAAAAAAAAAATCTTTCTGGTAAAAAACTGATGTCCCTGAAGGGGACAACTGGGTGGCTGGAGAATAAGGATAAGGGAACAGCATGGGTGTTTTGTGACTGATAACAAAGCCAACCAAATTTAACGACTACACAAAAACGAGGGATCCACCTAACGTTCCCAGCAAGCTGTTGCTGGAACAGCTGAGGACCCCAGGAAGGTCTGAGAACAGTGGACACCTGCGGGCACGCTGAAGGATGAGTGGGGAACGATCACTCTGAGAAGGGCTGGTGAGGGCGCTGTTGAGAACGGGCTTCATGAAAAACGCAGCGGACAGGAAGGCGGCCCAGCGCAGAGACCGAGATGCCCGCAGCTGGGCACGTGCACGGAGCAGCTGCCGAGGTTTCTGTGAGCCACACTAACCATCCCCTTCATCTTGCAGGCAACGGAAACGCACCGGAGGTTTTTAAGCAGGGGACCGCAACAGTCAGGTTTGTTTACTGACTCTGGTGACACGAGAGGAAAAACGAGAGAGGAGAGGATGGAGAAAAGGCTGCCCTGTAGGAGAGTCCTGCCGTCGGGCAGAACACTGTGTCCCGGGACTCCCGGTGGCACGCAGCATGGACCGGCACCCCCGAGCAGCTCCCCGCTTGAGAAGAGCGACCCCGGCAACCGCGCACTTACACGCCAAACACGGCCCATTCGGCACCTTGGCTTCTCACAACCACCCTGCAAGGCAAACGTCAGAATTTTTATCTTCTACATGAGAAAACTTAGGCTCAGACAAGTCACACGGCTTGTTTAAGGTGACAAAATAAATGAAGGAAGTGGGACGTGAATCTATGCCTGGCTGTCTGGATGCCTGGCCTGTGGCAAAAGTCTCCCCAGTCTGTATAAAAATGAGAATGAGAAACATACCAACATATGTCCATGTCAGCCTGCCGCCTTCTTTGGGAAGGGCTTTTATTCTGATACTGGACACTATTTTTAAATAACATAATGGGCAGAAGTTTTCTTTCTTTTTTTCCTAATGTCCTCCTTGACAAAACTAAAAACTGGTAATTTTGTATTTGTTTCTCCACTACTATATTCTTCAACTGATATATAAAAACCAAGCCACTGCGCTAATCAGGACATTTACCAAGCGTTCACCATGGCCCAGGCACAGTGACCATATGAGCAGACAGTAGTGTGTTCCCCTTTTTATGGAGGACTAAACAGGGGTCTGAGACCCCAGTGTTTAACTGACACGTCAAGAGGGTGCAGAGCTGGCAGGAGGAGAGGTGGGGTGGGAACTCCGAGCCAGGCCGTATGTCGTGATGAGAGATGAGCAGAGGCCTCAGTCCTAACCCATAAATACCAACCCGACCCCCACGACCGCTATTTGGCCTGTGACCAGCAACGTTTAGATGTGTGAGGCTCTTACTGGTCAGAACCCAAGAGTGACCACTGCTGGGGGGAGACTTACACGACCACAGGTCACCAGCACAGGCGGCCCAGGGACTCAGAACGCCGTCCCGCTGCCTCCGCAGCCGTCTAGCGGCTGGCGGACCCGACCCGCTCAATCACCAAACAGTTTCTCCTCCTCCTCCCAGAGAACCGGAAGGCTTTCCAACTCACAGTTCCCACATTCACTCCTGGCATTCAGTTCTCAAAAAAAGAAAAAATCCAGAATTACAACACAAAAGCCGGTGGCATGCAGCCTAGGTATACAGGCCTCTTTTACAGATGAGAATGCAAATTAAAATAAATGACTTGTCCAAGGTTGCAAAGTAAGGAGTGAAATGAAAACTAATGGCAGAAAGAGCTCTTTACATCACTTGAGGAATCTCAAGAACCCAAGGACCGAAAGATTCCAGAATTTGATTTTTTCTCTAAAAATTTCTTACCTTTAATTTGACAAATATTGTGCTCCTAGGACATGTTCAAGGATAAATAAGGCGGGTCCACAGGACAAATAGGGGACGAAGAGGGTAAAAAGCTGATATCTGGGTGTAACCCCCTCACACCGCACACTCCCTCATGAAAGAAACGACCAGCAAATAAATCGGATACGTGTACACCAATGTCTTATTAAATAACAACAACAAAAGCAAACAAGGTGAAATTTCAAATCTCCAAATTATTTCTTATTTAAGATAAAACATGAACCTGGACCACTCTCTTAAAAGGTTCTTCTCATAATAAGATGAAATCTATCTTCCTAGTCGACACATTCTTGGGTTGAAATGTTTAGTCACACTGAACTCTTTAAGATAAGATCAGGAAAAAAATCAGGCCATTGGCCTTCTAAATTTTTTACTTTCTGATACAGAAACAGGGTGATCCTTGTGTTACCTGTAAGAGAAGAATCGCTTTTGTTTTATAAATGGCGTATAAACTCTCTGAGAGAGGAGGAGGCATGTTTTGTATAACTGGTACTCTAAACAGTGTAGACACCGAAACACTGGTTGAATGGGGAAGAAAAAGGAAAAATAAAAACTTGCCTCCCTGTATCTCTAGCCTTTGAAGCTACGAAGAACTAGTTTGTTCTTTTCCTGCTTAATAGCCCTTAATTATTGAAATATCTAAAGAAAATTAAATATATCAAATAGAATTATTTACATCTTACTTGTTTAAGATTTTTGGCTCATAAAAGGGAAGATATAACTAATTTTATAGGCATTCCTGATTTTGACCAAAAGAAGGAAAACGTAATATACTATGGCTTCTTTCTCTTAAATAAGCATGGGGGGCGGGTGGTCAACATTAGTTCCCCTCACTTTCATACAGCATACAGCGTAAGGCAGCATCCCAGATAAGGCATCCCAGATAAGGCGACAGAGGCGGTGTGCTCAGGGCAAAGGCTCGGAGCCAGACTGCCTCGGGAACCTACAGGCCATGAGGCCTCGGGCAAGGCCCCTCTGGAAGCCTGTTCCCCCTGCTAGAAAATGAAACGCCACCTACCTCAGAGGGTTACTGTGAGGGGGATATGAGGGAACACTCAGCAGTCCCCTGGTGCATAATAAGCATATTATTATTAACCAGTTAATATTGCTAATAATTCAATTATTGTTCCAACAAAGGGTGACTGCCTCACCTTCAAGGTACGAGACTCCAACAGATCTATTACTAAGTCCTTGCTTTTCAGTTCAATTTTTCCTTCATATGTTTATAATAAAAATTAAATACAAACACATTGCAAAAAAAATTTTTTTCTGAATCAAAAATAGTAAAATCATTGTGAAAACTTGGGAACTCAGAAAAAAATGTGAATCACTCAAAATTCAACAGCACAGAGATCAGTATTAACAGCACTTTGGCATATTTCTTCCACTTTTCCCATTTATATTTTAAATAACTGAAATCTTACTGTTTATAATTCTACATCTTGAATTTTTCTCATATTTAATTTTATTTTGTGTGTACCTTCCCATGTCAAGAATTCTCCAAAACATTCTATTTTAATGAGTCCATACTCTTCCATAACGCAACTACTCCCCGAAGGCTAAAACATTTAGACTGCTTTTTATTTTCTACACACATCGCTATGGTTAACACCACCTTTGCATATAATCTTTCTTGGTCCATATATATCCCTGTGAGCAGATCAAGGATCGTACATCTTTTAATACACTGCCAAACTGCCTTCCAGAAAGTTTGCACAGTTTGCCTATCGTGGTATCTCCAGCACTGACCGCTACCTATTTCTTAATTCCCAGCAAACAGACCAAAAAAATCTGGAATTACAACATAGACAAGGAAGATCTGTTATCAAAAGAATGCTTCTGACAACTGTGGTAATTTGTACCAGAACACTATTATCCTATTCTTTATCAGATATGTGACCTTGAGCAAACTTGGAAGTTATAAATATCATCTCGCACACATTCGCATTTGTATATTAAAGCCATGACTGAAGTGCCTTCCATATAGAGACTTTCAAATAATTTCCAACTTATTAAGAGGACTTGTGTGGAAAAGTAATTTATGCCCCATAACGTGAACGGGGGGGGGGGGGTTGCACGATACACAGAAAATTCAGAAATGTACACTTAAGATTTATGCACTTTTCTACGGTAAGTTATACCTTAATTTTAAAGGGAGGGAGGATGAAAAGATAAAGATATTCAAAGGGGATCTGTGCACAAGAAAATACATGAATTCCTTGTACAGACACACACATACCGAAACACAACTGCTTTAGCTAAAACTGCCATTTTTAAGCCGTTGTGGCTGCTGACTACTTCTGGGCATATGCCAATAGCCCACCCCCACACCCGAAGCAGTCAGGGGCCCTATCCCCTGTTTCCTCATTTATCAAAGGTTTTATCTGCATTCCTCACCTGACTGACCAATCGGAGGAAGAAATTCTCTATAGGCCAGCGGCACTGAAGTATTCAGTGACTTCAGGGCATTGAAAACGCTACCCACGGGCCTTCCACCTACAGATCTAATAAACAGTTGTGAAAAATAAAGGTTGGGCGCTGCTTTCTTCGCCATGTGTTTAGGGTCACTGTTTCCAGTGACATGACTCCCTGGAAGTGAAAGCCACTCCAGCTGAAGATGTGGATTTCAAAAATCTAATCATCTTGTATTAATGCAGTGCTGACTTCCATTTGTACACAATCAATTTGTTACTGAACAAAGAATCAATCCTTTTTAATTGCCTGTGGCAATTAAGGGTAATCATTTTCTTTTGTCTTATTTCTAAGTAGTGCAGGCTGCAATAGACGAAGCCACGGTTTTGACCTTTCTTTTAAATGGAGATGAAGAGAAGTAAAACCCAACAATATATATTTTTAATTTTTTACACTTCAGGAGGCTATTAGCGGAAGCTGGCCAACATCACCCCAACATTATTTAATAAGTTTTTGAACTGTAGTTTAAAAAAAAGATTACAGTGAGCTCCACGCAAATAACCCAAGGGACAGAGTGTATTTTTATCCATACATTCATTTCTAGTTACCTAGAGAGTTTTCTCAAGAAAATTTCTCAATTAGGAGCTATTCAGATACCTTTCTATTTGCCAAAGAAAATATAGATTTAGGGGTCATTCTGTGATCAAACATTTCTTCTGTTAGACAAGTTCACTTATAAACAGTTTTCTTATACCTGGGTTTGAATCCAAATAATTGTTCACCTTTTTCAACATGCTGGCAAAAAACACAAGCTGGTCCTGCAGCTGTAGATTATTTTCAAAATATTATGACACAGAACCTACTGTGTGTGCGGGCTCTGAACAGGAAAATCTTTAAGATATTAATACAGATTGCCTCCCAAGGAGCCAGGAATTAATCCAAAGTCTATTCAACATTTATTTCCCTTACCCACCCTACAGTGTGTATGTGTGTACATGTGTGTGTACAGTTAACTGTATATAACTGACTATAAATTCCTCAAGGAGATGAATTATAGCTTCTCATATTCCAGAGAGGCATGGCAGACTAATAAACACACATTTTGGAATCAGACAGACATGGATCCATAACACGGCCCTACCACCTATTAGCTGTGTAACCCTGGTCAAGACTTTTATGATGTGTATATATGAGGATTAAATGCTGATCCGAGGACAAGCCCTCTGTCAGTTTAAAGCCTAAAAATGGCCATTAGAGTTGGTACGCACGTCTCCCACCCACCAAAAAAAAAAGAAAAAGAAAAAAAGGCTTTGGTACCTGTTTGGGTTCAATGAATACTACGCAGCGGGGACCCACTCTGCACAAAGTATTTTGCTAGGTCTGATGAGAGATAAAAGATATGTGACAGGACCCCCTTCCTCAAGGAATTCACTCTCAAGAGAGAGAAGAAAATCCAGTATCATTAGCTATAAAATAAGGCAGAATGGAAACCAACTAGTATAATCCCTTCATTTTGACATGAAGAAACTGCAGCCCAGAGAAGTGGAAATGATTTGGTGGGTCACACAGCCAGCGTCACACAGCAGCAGAGCCGGTGCTGGGGAGCTACTTTCTTCTTCTCATCGGTTCCACATTCTTTACACCATAGGAAGCTGCCTCTCAATTGTTCAAATTCCGTTACTGAGTGCAAATATTACTGTAGTGACCAGTAAGAGGACATTTTCCTAACGAGAATACAGCATCAGGAGGAGAGCAAAAATACCTGTAGATACAGAACGCAACAGTCACAACTGCTAGAAATTTCATAAAATGAAAATGTTCATTTCAATCACAGAAGAAGACAGAAATAGACAAGTCTGGCTATTTTCAACTAAAATAAGTATTACTTTCTTGTGACGACGCCTTACGGCTGCAAAGTAGTACCTGGTTCTCTATGTCAACTTGATGGTATTTCTTAATATCAGAAGCAAATAAATAAAAACAGCCTGACAGATGCCAAGTTACTTTCAAGAATTCTTCATAGATGAAGCCTGATAAAGCACTGTATCAAAAATTAAACAGAAATCAACTTTAGAGAAGATAAACATGAAGGACTTGTTTGCATTTCTTAATAACAGCAGTTCGAGTGCTACTCAGACCACGGCTATTTGAGAGCACAGGGTAACAGTGACTCAGCTTGAAAAATTCCACATTGTTTTTAAAAGAGGTATATGGTTTTAGTTATGTAGTTAATACAATCTGGATGCCCCTTTCCCCCCAAATTACAAACTCATTTTCATGGGAATGGCCAGAAGAGAGGCAATGTTTACTTTACATCTGAAAAAGTATACAGCAAAGGTAATCCAGTCCATTTCACTGCATCTTCCCAGGGCAAGAGCCCCTGCCCCCTCCCGGGTTCCTGGGTATAATCTGGGGCTGGGCTGGAGGTTGCAGTAGCACCAAGAGTCCCCGCTCTAACTTGTACGTGATCCAGGACAACAAGACTGTACAATGAGCTGGACGACACGACACTTCAGACCACAAATGTGAAGCCTAGAGAGGTGAAGCGATTTGCCCAGCTTTCCGATTAATCGGGTTAAGGCCAAGACCAGAGGGTCTCCCACCTGTACGTCCACACTCTTTCAACTATGACAGGAAGCCTGTCGCTATGTCCCTGCAGCAAGCCCTCCACTTCCCTGTCTGTAAACGAGGGGGCCAGCCAAGGCACAGACGCGCCACTGTACTGCTCCAAACCCAAGGGGATTCAGCTGGTCACCTTCCTCCCACTTCGAACAGAGAATCTCCACGTTTAACTATTTCATATAGTGTGGAAAAGGAAATTTAAACAACTGGACTAGATGACCCATAAAACATCCCACTGACTGGGTAAATTAAGACACTGCACAGACCGCCAGATGGTGACTGCCAACGGTCGCCGCACCTCACCGGAGGGCCCAGCAAGAGGCCCGACACCTCTCAGAAGCCAGGGCGGACAGAAGAGGGAGAGCAGAGGAGATTGGAAACTCGAGAAGGAAGACCAGTCTCACCTTTTCAATCTCCAGCTGTACTGACCTGATGTTTCCCCAACACACACAGACTGACCGAACACCTACAAGGCTGTGGTTTACAGCCACCTGTGCAACCCTTGCTCCTCCCAGGCTGTCCTTTGCTGAAAGCCACCATCAGGCCCACGGATCTGCACGCGGACACCTTCCACGTGTCTGCTATGCAGAGAAATGACTATTTTTTGATTTCTTATTGTCCTAAATGCATCATGCCAAGAAAAATTCATCATGCCAAGAAAACGGGGAGATGAGTAAGGGAGGGTAAGAAGGCCAAAACGAAAGGTTTTTGTAAAAGGGAAGAGGAATTTGCATCAGGCCATGGATTTTCTAGGCAGGGCAAGAGCCCTTGAAGACCTGTCACTAGGGTGAAGACAGTAGTCTACAGCCATCTCCTGCTCGATACCCTGCCCCCAACTGGCACACTAACTGTTCCAGAAGGCAAAGGCTATCACCTCGGATTTCAGTAGCACCCAATTCCACCATGAAAGCGAATACTGACGCTGGGGTTGGAGCCTCTGCCACCATCAGAGCAATCTAACAGTCTCTGGAACATCAGTTACCAGTTCGGGAAGAAAAAACAGCTCTTTGTTCTTCTTTCTCCTCTCTTCCTATTATGTAAACTTAGGCTCTGGGCACGCGGAAACTTTCTATGCTGCCAGTGACGTTAAAACTCTGGAACACGAATTTAAGCGGTACTGCATATATAGCTGTTTTTATTCTTAATTAGCTGCCACTTCCACATTAAGAATAAAAAAAACAAAACAACTATTTATACCAACACGGAGAACATAAACTCTAATAAACTCAGAGAATTATTCACGATTCGCAAAATACGGAAATGCACAGAAACCAACGGAAATGAACCGAAATTCTTTAAGTCAAAAATGGCGATGACACATGCCACAGATAATTAAAATTACCAGCCTCTGCTTGTTGGAAAATTTGAAGCCCTAAGAACTTAGAAGCTAAAAGAGACAGATGGATCGACTACCCAGTCCCCCTCACTGTCTCCCATACAAATGCCCTAACATGGGACGAGTCAATGGTCCAATTCTGTAGATAACAGTGAACGTTTTTTATGTCGAATGTGTTCACACAGAACTATTTCTGAATAAGTGCTGAAATAAACAAAGTTTGATCATAGCTCAGTTAAGAAATAAAGTCCTTCCAGTAAATGCTTCTTCACAGCTGGATGGCTGCTTTAATATGCAATTGCCCCAGGCCACAGGGGAAAAAGTCAGGCTTTTGATTTACGTAAGAAATAAAATAAATAAACCTAGAACATGCAAAAGGTTCCCTCTCCTGAGTTAAGGAAGGAAAACGGCTGGATGGCTTTTCTGTATAAACCACCTTCCTCTGAATGAACTTCCTAAACCCCACCCCCAACTAAAACAACTGAAGGGTACAGCTCAAGGAAAGGTGGCTAAGGTACATTTCCCAGGAAATGAGACCAAAAATCCAATCGAATCAGCCAGTTCCCAGCAACCCTTTGTCACTCTATCAAATCAGGTCACTCAAAGGCTTGGGGAGTGCCAGGGCCCAACCCCGCACCCCTCACATGACCAGCGAGCCTGTCGCCACCACCCCCCCACCACCCCGGTCTGCCCAGAGGCATCTGTCTCCCTGTCTGGGAGTGCCTGCAACACCAGAGGGCAGAAATATGAGTGACACTTGGCACTCTCTCTTTCAACAAACAACCACAGAGTGCTTTCCAAACCCAGACACTCACTACTTTGAAGACCAGGAAGCTGGAGCCTTCCCCGGGCAGAGGCGAAAAAGAAATAGACCACCCTCCCTCCCCCCCTCCTAAAGGTTACGCTGCAAACCAGAGGCTGTTAGGGAAGGCAGGACTCAAGTGTGGAATTGGGGAGAACTTGAGAGCTGGCCATTACCCCAGCCAGGGGTAAAACAAAAATATGACTTGTCAGCTAGGGGAAAAAAAAGCACACCCCTAAGTTCTCCCAAGGGTGTGGGCCTGGAAGTGGAAGGGGCAAGCGGGTACACCTGTCTCTTTACAATAGCGCAGAGAAAAGGGCAGGAGAAGGAAAAAAGAGAAGCCAGACCTGCAAGCAGCCGCCCTCTGCTTTTCCCAAGGACACAAAGCCGCGAAGCCCAGGGAACTGCAGGGGCTGAGGAGCGACATGGGAGTGGGAAAGAAAGCGGGGCAACGGAAAAGGATCCACCCCTCACTACTAACCTTGGGGGGAAGGGGAAATAGGGGAAATGGGGGGTGGGTGTGGAGGACACTCCCAGACTTCAGAGATCAGTACTCAGTCAACCAGCCCCCACGTTTACCTAGACCCCACAGGGGTCCCTCAGGATAAACCCCCGCAGTATCAGGGCAGGATCAGGGCACCGAGGGAATCTGCAGTCTAAATCACAGCCCAGAAACCCTGGGCCAAATCCGGCCCCTTCCCCTCCAGAGCTGGGGATGGAGACTAGAGGAAGGCATGCTTGAAGAGGGGGAGCACTCAGTGGGGAAAGGGTGGGTCAAGGTTGGGGAGCTGGGAAAAGCAAGTCTAATAGGAGCTAAAACGGAAGTGAAGGAGCCTGGTAGGACACGAGAAAAAGAAAAGGTGAGAGAGGAAAACAGTCAACGAGGAGCAGACTGGAAGAGGGGATTCAAAAGGCAGGGAGAGTCCATCCAAAAAGTCAGGAGGATGCAGGGGAGTGGGGGGGGAGGCAGGCGATGACGGGAAGGAATGGTTAACACGTTCTCTAATACTGGGCAAAACTGAGAAAAAGGAGGACTCAAAAAGGAGGTATGCGGAAGGGCAAAGGAGGAGGACAAACACAAGAGAGTGGATTGGAGGTTCAAAATGGTGGGGGGAGAGGTCAGGAGGGAAACTTAGAAATGAGAGGCAACAGAGATGAAAGACAGTTGCAAGATGGCCAGGGTTAAAGAGGACCACTCCAAGAGGGGACAGCGGTAGCAAAGTTAAAATGGCTTCAAAAAAATATGTGGGCAAGTGGACAGCTCCAAAAGGGGCAGAGCTGGGAGGAAGACATTCAATAGAGAAGATGAGGCAGAAATGAACAAATGAAAGAGCAGGTGCAAAAGGGTTTGGGGCAGGTCCCTGGGACGCAGAACAGAAAGGGAGAGAGCAAAGAGAAGTTATCCATGGTTTTAGTGAGGCAAGGGCAAGTCTCAGGAGCGCCAAAATGGAGAGAACTTGGAGCAAAATGAAGGCTGGAAGCAGGTCTTAAGCAGAGAAGAACTGAAGGGGAGACAGGTCAAAGTAAAAGGGAGCAAATGAATGGCACAGTTCAAGAGCGCCATTGAGAAAGTGAGGAGCGAAAACCTCCAGATCACTGGGGCAGACCCCAGGCTCCAGGCTGCGGACAGGCTGGGTTAGGGGTACCGCAGAGAAGCGAGGAGCAGAAACAAGAGCAGCAGGGTCAGAGGCTGCTTCATGGAAGGCACAGTCGGAAAGCAAGCAAGCAGGTCCGGGACACAGCAAAAGCTGAGACTGGGTAAGGGGGCAGAGCCGGAAGGCAGAAAGGTCAGAAGAGAGACAACGGTCTGAATGGCCAAAGGCAGCAAGATCTGAGAGGGGACGAGACAGCATGGTGCGCCGGAGTCCAACAGGGAGCAGGAAACAGACTGGGGCATGGAAGGGGTGGTCAGGGAGCTCCGGGGCATTCCTGGGGTGCAGCAGGTGCTGTGAGTGGGCAACGGGGCCAAGAGCAAGAGGGAATGGGGTCCAAGGAGAAGACCTGGGACAGCAGTGCCTAGACGAACGGAGTCTCAGAAGGGTCTCGGAGCAGGTGGAACCGCAGGTCCTAGAGGGACAGCTCCTGGTGATGCAAGAGATTCTGAGAGGAGATAGGTCAAAGAAGGAGACAGGTTGCAGGGTGATGAGAGCGCAGCCGCTGAGGAGGCAGAGGGGTCACGATCTCAAAGTAGGGGTCCAGAATTAAAGGATGCAGAAGGGTCGCTGAGGAGGTGGGTCCCACCAGCGCGGCAGAGTCCAGAGGGGCGAAGGCGGAAAGTGAGGGCAGAACTGGTAGCGGAGTGGCCGAAGCGGGAGGGAGCAAGGCGGACACCGAGATCCCAACGGGTCAGGGGGTACGGGCCGACGCATGGACGGCTGGGCTGAGGCGGTCACCGGCAGGTCCGAAGGGCGGGCGGGCCCCGCGGGCCGGGCCGCGGCACAACGCAGAGGGACCGGCGGGGCCGGGGGGCTGGGGGGCCGCTCCCTCCCCTCCCCCTCCAGCTCCTCCATTGTTCGCGGGCTCTGGGCCCCGCCGTCCCCGCCTCCCCCTGGACCCGCAGCGGGGCGGCGCCCGGCCTCGCCGCCGGGGCCCGCGGGCTCGCGCACTCACCAGCTGGGCGCCCTCAACGCGGCCCCGGCCTCCAGGATCCCGGCTGCGGCGACGGCGGCCCCGGCGCCATGTTCTGCTGCTCCTCGTCCAGCGGCGGCTAAGGCGGCGGCGGCTGCTCGGGCGGCGGGGGGCCGGGCGGACCCTCCCTCGCGGGCTCCCTCCTCCGCCTCCTCCGCCTCCTCCTCCCGCCGCGCCGCGGCTCTCCCTCGGGGCGGGGGGCGGGGAGGGGACGGGGGAGGGGCGGGAACCAGGGAGGGCGGACCAGCCTCGCTCGCTCGCGCCCTCGCTCCCTCCCTTCTTCGCAATGGCGGCGGCGGCGCCTCCTTCCTGCGGCCGCCGCTCCCGCGCGCGCGCCCCCTTATTACTGCGCGTGCGTGGCGCGGGGACCGTTGCAGGAGGATAACGGCCCCCGGGCGCGCGCGCCGCGAGGCGACAGCCCGCCGCGCAGGGTGAGGAGAGGGCGCCGCGTGCGCTCCCGAGGGGCTCGCGGCCGCGGCCTGGGGCTGGGAACCGCCGCAGAGGGCGCAGCGCGCGTGCGCCCCGAGAAAATGCCGCTACTGCAGTGGCTGCGGCGCGAGAGCGCGAGGCGACCCGCGAGCCGGCCGAGGGAGCGGGTGGGCGAGTGCGCGTGCGCCGGAGGCGCTGCCCGCAGCCGCGGCCACTGGCACGAGGCGGAGGGCGTGGCCCGCGGCAGGCGCGCGCGCCCCACAAGCCGCCGAACCCCCTCCACGCCGGCTCTGGGAGAAAGCGGGAGGTGAGAGGCATGGCCCGGCGGCAGGGGCGGAGGGCGTGATCCCGCTCGCGCGGGACCTGGCGAGCCAATGAGAGGACAGGGTGGGTGGGCTTGCGGTGCGAGCTGCAACCCCCGGGATAACGGAGGAGGAGAGAGCGAGGGACGTAACGTGGGGCGGTGGGGAGGGGCTGGGGAGGAGGGGAGCGCCCAGCGAGGCAGTTGATTGGGGAACTCGGGGAGGCGTGGTCCGCCTCAGCCGGGCCCGAGCCTCGCAGTTCGTCGATGCCGAGGGGGCGGGACCGGGGAGCGCGTGCTCTTTCCCCTGGCGGTGGAGGGACTCTGCAGGCAATGCTCGCGTTGATAAAGCTCGTCTTGAATTCTGTGATCCGCTGATCCTCGGGAAGGGGGAGAGGGCCCGGTCGGCTCTGCGCCCTGGCCTCCCAGTCAGCATAGTGCAAATGACTGCAAATCGAATGTCAGTTTGGTCCCCTGGAGGAGAAATAGTAGTGATGGCAAGTTAGCCGTTGTAACCCTTGAGTTCCTTTGAACTGCGGAGAGGTTCCTTTGGGACCTTCCCGGAAGTACGGATCGTGGAAGATGAGCGTTCTGGGCGCCTAGTCAATATTTCTGGAATGCATGAAGAAAGGCTAGGGTTTCTATTGCGTTTTGCGTTTCTTTCCCCAATCTCTTCATCTATAAAGTAGATTAATCTTACCTCCCTCCTAAGGTTGCTGTGAAAATTAAATGAGTTATATTTGTAATGCTCTGAATCATACCTTGCTCTGTAAGAGGTTATGCGCTCAACTTTTAAAACATCTCATTAAATAAAGGTTTTTTTATTACTGTACAGGGTCGTTTCCATTGACCTTTTTAAAAATGAGCACTTTTAATGTATAAAATCTGATTTTTAGGTGTTACTGACTTTTTAAAAAGTTTGTTTTAAGCACTGTGGGCCAAACAAATCAAGTGTGTGGGCTAGATTTTCTTTAGGCAGCCACTGCAAACCCTGGTTTCTAGGTGATTTGGGGATCACTTGGAATACCAGAAAGACTGTGGGGAGGGGACATCGGATTTCCCTACTTCTAATTAAAATGTCTTTATAACGCTAATGCAGTGTTCCAGGCCCTTCCAATTTGGGGAAATTTGTGAATTGATAGCACCTGGAGAAGAGAGACGTCAGCGCTCTCTTCTGGACCTAGATGCCCATCAACTGCTTTTTCCTTCAAGTCTCGGATTGAAGTTACTTCCTCGGTAGCCTCCCAGATTTGGGCTGACCCCTCATTCTTTGATAAAAATGGGCACTTTATGTTAGGCAGCATTCTAAAGCATTTTAAACATGTTAACTCACTTGATCCTCCCCAACACCTTATGAGTAGGTTATAGTTGTTCAAAACAGAGAGGTGGCATCGCTAAGAAGATGCAAATCCGGGATTCAAACTCAGACAATTGGGTAGATTACATCTTCGTACTCCGTAGCACTCCATCAGAGTTTGAAGTTCTGTATTGGTATCACCATTTTACGTGTGAGCCCTCTGAATGCAGAGATTCTGGCTAGTTCCTCAGTCTGGCAAGTGGCCCACGATAAATACTTGTTAATGAATAAATGAAAGAATCCAACCCCAAACAAAGAGGGTGATGGCAGGCACTGGGGGCATGGTAGCCAAAAAGACAGTCCCCGTCCAACGACTAACTCCTACCCCTCTTTCAGCCGCTAGCTCAGGTGTCCCCTCCTCCAGGAAGCCCTCCTTGATCCTTCAAGCTGGATCAGGCACCCCCTCTAGGCTCCCACAGGCCCTTTGAGTCTTCAATTCAAGCCCTGACCACCCTGGGTTGTCCCTATCAAGTGATAGGTCTTTTGCTCCTACTGAACTGTGAGGACAGAGCTGAGACCGTCTCAGTCACCGCTGATGTCCCCCAGAACAGGTCCAGGCACAAGGCAGGGGCTCAAGCAGGAATTCCCTGGATGAAGGAACGGGAAGAGGGCCTTCCCAGCTCTGCATTTCTTTCCAGTACAATAGGGTAGGTGTCAGCTGAGGAAGACAACCACAGGAAGCAGGCTTCTCTGGAGGCAGCCGCCCCCGCGCACTCAGCTAGACTCCACTCCAGGATAAACAACCGAGTGAACGATTAGTCTAAAGTAGTGCCAACTGCTGGTATGGGCCACTGTCAAGAATTCCCAAGCACTGCCCTATAGCGCCCAATGACTGCAACTGACGGTCACACCAACCAGAGCGCTGGAATAGGTGGTACGAGTGCCCTGAGGATCCGGACCCACTCAGGGGAGGTGCACAGACAGAAAAATCCACAAGACTTATGCAAAGACGGTGGAGGTGCCGGAGCATATTTTCTCTCCATTTCTCAGAAAGAATCAGAGGGTGGGGACCAGGTCTGCGCTAGACCAAGGCGTCGGTGAGCTCACAGCGCCGCCTACAAACCGAACTGAGGAAGCTGCAGCTAGCTGATGCTACCGGAGAACTGTGAACTCTTTCTCCATTGGCCAGAAGGGCAACCAATCAGGAGGAAGGAACGGGAGGCGGGGATGCTCTGCTTACCTGCATTATCCCAGCGCCTGGCCAGTGCTTGACAAGTAATGGGCATGCACTAAATATCCGATGGAAGGACGAACGATGAATCTCTCAATTTCTATAAACTTTACAAATTGGAATGTAATATGTACACCGAAAAGTGCACAAATCTCAAGTGTACATTACGACAAATGTTCACAAAGAACACACGCCTATAACCAGCACCCAGATTAAGAAGTGATATGACCGATTCAGTGGCACTAAGTACCATTCAGAATGTTGTTTAATCATTACCACTATCTATTTTCAGAACTTTTTAATTTTACCAAACTGAAACTCTACCCATGAAACAATAACTCCCCTTTTTGCCTCCCTCCCATGCCCCAGGCTCTGATAATGTGTATTCTACTTTCTCTCCATATACATTTACCTGTTCTAGGTACATCATGTAAGTGGAATCATACAACATTTATCCTTTTGTGTCTGGCTTATTTCACTTAGTCTGAAGTTTTCAAAATTCATCTATGTTGTGGATATATCAGAACTTCATTCCTTTTTAAGGCTGAATAATATTCCACTGTATGTATATACCACATTTTATTTATTCATCTATTTATCTATTCGTTGATGGACATTTAGGTTTTTTACTATTGTGAATAACACTGCTGTGAACATTGGTGTAACAAGTATCTGAGTTCCTATTTGCAATTCTTTTGGTTATATACCTAGAAATAAAATTGCTGAATCAATTCTATGTTTAACTTTTTTGAGGAATGAGGAAACACCAAACTGTTTTTAACAGTGGCTACACTATCTTACATTCCCATCATCAATGTATGAGGGTTCCAATTTCTCCACATCCTTGCCAACGCTTGTTATTTTCGGTTTTGTGCGTGTGAGCGTGTCTGATAATTGCCATCCTAATAGTTGTGAAGTGGTATCTCATGTGGTTTTGATTTGCAACCTGTAAAGACTTGTGATATTGAGCATCTTTTCATGAGCTTATTGGCCATTTGTATATCTTCTCTGGAGAAATGTCTAAGTTCTTTGCCCATTTTTGAATTGAGTTGTAGTTCTTTATATACGTTGGATATTAATCTCTTATCAGATATGTGCTTTGCAAATATTTTCTCCCACTTTATGAGTTGTCTTTTCACTCTCTTGATAGTGTCCTGTGATGTACAAGTTTTTAATTTTTTTGTTTTTAATTTTGATGAAGTTCAATTAATTTTTTCTTGTGTTGCTTATGCTTTCGGTATCATATAAATCATATAACTTTCAAAAAGAAAAATGGGGCAGACAGTCAAACTTAACATCACCAAGTATGAGACAAGTAAATAACACATGCCCCCAATAGAATCCTCTGAGAAGGACACAGCATCACTTTTGTGATATTCCAGCCGAAAAAAAAAAAAAAAGTCAAACCCGGATCTAATCATGAGGAAACATGGACTCTTCAAAAATGCCAACATCTTGAAATACTGACAAGGCAAGGGAACCACTCCATATTCAGTGAGGCTAAAGGAACATGACAAATAAATGCAACCTGTGATCCTGGATTGGATACTAGAACAACAACAAAAAAATCTATGAAAATTTACTGAGATGCTCAGGGATATTTTAATATGCACCCATATTAGATAATAATATATTAATATTAAATTTATTTTGAATGTTGTCATTTTAGTGTTTATGGACACGTCCTTGTCCTTAAGAGGAATGTTGAAGCACAAAAGTCTTTTGGATGAAATGACATGATGTCTGCAACTCACTTAAAAATGATTCAACATACATTTATTTATTTATTTATTTATTTATTTATATAAGCATATATATGTAGAGAGAGAGGGACTGTAGCAAGATGTCAACAGTCAGTGAATGAGGTGGATAATACATTTGAAGTTCATTGTGCTAATATTACCACTTTGCGTGGGTATGAACATTTTCTATATAAAAAGTTGAGGAGAGAAATAAAAAGAAAAATCAAATGACACAATGTGTAGAAATCACTCTGTGCCTCCCTTTGTTTCTCCAACAATATGTCTTGGGGATCATCCATGTCAATGCAAAAGATCTCTCTCATTCATCTTAACTATATTTTATGTAACTGCATGTGGACTAATTGACTTTTCCCCTATCCATGCATATTTTGTCTCTTTCCATTCTTCCCTATGACAGGAAGGATATAATGACATATCGAAGGAGAGAATTTTTCCAGGGTCCATACTAAAGTGCTGGCACTGGTCCTTTTTGTCTATATCTGTGGAATGTCACCTCAGACTCCAAACCGTGAGATTTCTGGGGGCAGAGACAAAGTCAGTGCCCCTGCTCGGATACTCTGCCCAACTCCCACATAATCATTACTCGGTTAATATCTACTCATCTCTGATCACTGCTCAACAACACTCCTTCTGGGAGGCTGTCCCTAAGTCTTCAGTTAGGCCAGGTGCCTCTGCTATGAGCAATTGTGGTAGCCAGCCTCCAGGATGGACGGCAATGACCCTTACCTGTAATATTCACAGCCCCTCCTACCAATAGGATATTGCGGGGTGTGACTTCTGACTCCCAAATTCATGTTCTTCTATTACTGTCCATCTTCCACAGGGAAACGCTCAAGGTACTTCAGACAAAGCGCTGCTGGAGCGCTGACAGTGAACACTTCTAGCTCCCCCAGCGCAGTTTCTTATTTAAAACTACTATTCCCAGCATGCCCTTCACGCCTTGGAAGCCGGCGGGGGTGGGGGGAAGAGCCTGTGTGGAGGGTACCAGAACTACATTTTCCAGAATGCAAGCACACCTTGCTGACTGCCAACCATTTCGGGAATTGTAGTCCTCCAAAGAGGCGCACTCATAACTCCCAGCATGCCTTGGAGCCTGAATTGTGTGGTGGGAAACGGGCAATCGTGCAGCATGTTGGGAAAAAAAACCGTCACTTTCCCCGGCTCGCCGCCGGGACGAGCAAACTTATTCTTGGGACTACAATTCCCAGCGGGCTGTGCGCGAGAGGGCACGCTGGTTCTTCTGCCGGAAGTCCGCTCTAGCCCTTGGTCCCCCAACTGCTTCCAGAGCCGGAGCCGCCCAGTCGCCGCGGTACCGGGGCAGCTGGGGTCCGGACGGGGGTCGCCATGGTAACGGGGGCGCGCTCACGCTGGGGACGGGAGGAGGGTGGGTCCACGCGCGGATACTGGAGGCTCAGTTGGGTACTGACAACCCCCCACCGCCGCTTTGCGATGGTCTGGGCCGGGCGCGGGCTCCCGGGACTGGGACAGATCAAAGGCCGGGAAGGGAGGTGTTGAGCGGTGGTTCTGGGCGCCGGGGTGCACCGGGGGTCTCAAGCCTAGGGGGCATTGGAGACCAGGTGCCAAGGGGAGAGGGCTGTGTTGTGAGAGACTGGAGATGATCGGGGAGGGGGTTGAACCAGGGAGGCATCTGGCGAGGTGGAGGCTCGGAGGTGATAAGAAATTGGAGGTGGGGAGGGTCGTCCAAGAGGAGGGTCTTCTGGGAGTGTGGCAGGAGCGTGGGAGAAGAGTGCGAGATCTCGGGATAGAAGAGAAGGGGTCTCTAGAGGCAGGAAGCTGGCATTGCAGGCGAAGGGGAGTGTTGAAACAGGGGCAGGATACTGCTGATGAAAGATAACCTTATGGTGAAGAGTCTGGGCAGTGCAGACGGGAAATACACAGCTGTAGGGAATGGAATGAGCCTTTAGAGTCGGGTAAAGTGCCTCACAGGGGAAGACGGCTTGGAGGTAGGGAGTGGATACTAGAAGGGAAAGGGTTATCATGGAGCGGGTCTTTCCAAGAGGAGGTGTGTCGTGGGTAGGGAGTAGGCATGGAAGTGTGAGAAGTGGGAATGGGACTTTTGGAGCCAGGACTGAGTTCGGCGTATTAGATTTGGCAGCCCTCCCTCAGACGGGGCTTTGAACTACAGGAAGGACTCTTTGGTCAGGGAGCTAGGAAAAGAAATGAAAGGAGTTGAGTGTCAGAAGAGCTTTCCCTCAACCCTGTAGGTTTGCTTCTAGCTTTCCTCCCTGTACGCCTTATATATCTCTGGCTCTGACCGCAGGCTCTGGCTGCCTGGTGTGAGCCTCCTCACCCCAACCAGTGCTTTTTCCCTTCCTTCTCAGGACCCCTGCCCTGCTAGGAAGTGGTTTTCCCTGGCTCAGCAGAAGGGGTTCTTGGAAGAAGAGTGTAATATCCTGTTCTCCGCCAGCTTGATTGGTTGGGGGGAGGGCGGTAGATTATCTGGAGAATGAGGTTTAGGAAAGACAGTAGACTCTCATGAAGGGGTGGAGGCTCCCACAAAGGGAGTTCACAGCAAAGCCATTGGACTCCCAGCTCTTCTTGCTGGCTGTGAAACTTCTTTCTCTGATCCTCGGTTTCTTTGTCTATAAAATGGGTATAAGCATGCCTGTCTCAAACAACTGGAGCTAAAGGAAGGTTTCCTAGCTGGGTGACTTGGATGGTCATGTTTTTCTCAAAGTCAAATGATGATGTATTATAATACAACTAAGAACTAATACTTACATATCACTTAGTGTGTGCTGCCATTGTACTGTATACCACTTATGTTTATTAACCTGTGCAACAGCCTTATGAGGGAGGGACTCTCATTATGTCCATCATAGGGAAGGCGAAATGGAGGTCCAGAGAGGTTAAGTGTCTTGCCCATATGCACACGGTAAGCACTGTCAGGATTCATTTGGACTCTTTAGTTTGTGTTCTTAGCCACTTGGGCAAAACCCCTCAGTCACAATGATAGCTAATTTTATTGAGTGCTGAGTATGTAATAGGTATTGTGCTAAGCACTTCTGACATTAATTCATTCCAGTTTCATAGTAACCCCACAACGGCTGACCTGGCGTTTTAGAACCGTAAGGACAAATTTCCTAGCCATCGCTGATGATAATCATCACGGACACAGAGCACACAATCTGAGCCAGGCACTGTTATGGGTACTTCTCATGTCGTTTTCTCCTGATCACACCTTATGTGGCCCTATTTTCCAGGTGGATAAACTGAGGTACCAAGTAGTCAAGTCACTTAAGAAATGGCAGCTGCTTTGGATAAAAGTTTAACTGTTCCTAGAAAAGTTACTCGTAGAATTACAGCAATAACCCAGCAATTCCTCTCCTAAAGGAAATGAAAATGTATGTCCATGGAAAAACTGGTACACAAATGATTTTAGCAGTATTATCACTGTTACCAAAAAGTGAAAACAACCCAAATGTCCATCAGCTGATGGAAGGATAAACAAAATGAGGTCTATCCATATTATTCAGGCATTAAAAGAAACGAAGGGCTGATATGTATAACATGTGTGAACCTGGAAAACATTACTCTGAGGGAAAGAAGCCAGACGCAAAGGGCCACTTTTTATCTGATGCCACTTATATGAAATGTCCAGACAAGCAAATACATGAAGACAGAAAGATGAGTGGTAGCCGGGGCCTGGGTGGGGGGAAGTGACTGCTAATGAGTGTGTGTGGGGGGGGTTCTTTTAGGGGTGATGAAAATGTCCCGGAATTGGTGGTGTTTGCACAATTGTATGAATATGCTAAAGACCATTGAACTGCATACATTTTGGGTGAACTTTATGGTATGGGAATTATATATTAATTTTTTTTAAGTAGTAAGAAATGAAAAAAGAAGTGGGCATTGTCAAGACTCAGACCAGAGAAGTCTGAAACTGAGTTTTTGAGTGCCTGCCACGCGCCAGCCACCGAGCTGATTGTGTAAATTTATTTAACCTGCAAAACGCCGTGATAAGATGGATCTTCTAAAGAAACTTGGGGAAACTGAGGCTCAGAGGGGTGGATCTTCTCTATCCAGTGTCAAGCAGACAAGAGGTGTTCAGCCTGGGACTCAGGGCCCTGGAGCTGAGCGTAGAGCTCGCCGCTCAGTGGAAGAAAGATCACTCTGCAGGGGTATCGGAGGGACCTGGGGAGGGCACAAGTGTTCAGGCCGGCCTGGCTGGGCCCTGGGGGAGGCAGGCGGCAGAGAAGCGTAGCCCCCGTCTCCCTGGTGGCAATGGGTGGGATTTGGGTGTAGCACTGCCCCCCCCACACTACTCTCACTTCCTCCTGTGCCCCCAGATCCGCTTCATCCTCATCCAGAACAGGGCGGGCAAGACGCGCCTGGCCAAGTGGTACATGCAGTTTGACGACGATGAGAAACAGAAGCTGATCGAGGAGGTGCACGCCGTGGTCACTGTCCGAGATGCCAAACACACCAACTTTGTGGAGTGGACCCCCGCCCCGGTGCCCCACACACCCCCGTCTCCTTTCCAGCCCCCCACCCCGCCGCCGACTGCGGTAACCCCTCAGATCCTCTCTCCTCCCCACGTTCGTTCATCCACTCAACACTTGCAGCTTGCTGCCTGCCTTCCTTTGGGGCATACTTTGCATTGTGAGAATTTTCAAAAGCGCAGATTAGTGCAATGAGAGGGAAGTTGATTGAAGATTTATTCACCCCCTACCCAGATGTAATCAGTATTAATATTTTGCCTTTTTACTCTTTCTTTTTTTGGCCAAAGAATTTTTTTTTCTGGTGCCAGCTTACTATGTTCAAACACACAAAAGTAGAAGGAATAGTAGAATGAACCATCTTTGCTGTAACGTTTTAAATGCAGTTACAGAGATTGTGAAATTTCATCCCTAAATATTTCAGGATGTGTCTTGGAAAATAAAGACATTTCCTTCCATTTTCACAATATCGCTATCAGACCCGATAAAATTTATCACACTTCCTAAATGTCTCTCTAATACCCAATCAATATTTAAATTTCCCCCAGATCTTCAAAGCTGATTGTTCAGAGCCAGTCAAGGACCTTGTATTGCTTTGGTTGCTATGTCCCCTCGGCCTCTTTTTATTGAGAAGTCTTCATTGCCATACTGTTAGCCTGTTCAAGAGACCAGGCTGCTTGTCCTATAGAAATCAGCAAATGTTTATCGAGGGCCTTCCGTGTGTCAGGCGCTGTTCTAGGTACTGGGGATACCGCATGGATGTGACAGACGGGTCCCTGGCCTCAGAGAGCAATGGTAAAGGCAGCGATAGGGTGGTGAGAGGTGCCCCAGAGCACGGAGAAGCAGCTGTGAGGGATGCGGAGTGTGCACTGGACTTGCAATGCTGGTTTAAGTGACTAGATCAGGATGTCTTCATTGAAGAGGTGACATTTGAGCCAAGGCCTGAAGGAGTTGAAGAAATGAAAGAGATGCTATCTGAGAGAGGAACATTCTAAATCCAGGGAATTGGCAGGTGCAAAGGCCTTGGGGTGGAAACGTACTGGGGCCTTCCTGGAATAGTGAGAAAGCCCGCAGGTGGAGTAAGGCCGGAGGAGGAGGAGGGAAGGAGATGAGGTTCAAGAGGTAACGAGGGCAAATGGCCCAGGGCTCTTGCTCTGAGTGAGGTGGCAGCCACGAGGGTTTTGAACAGAAGAGAGAAGTGGGCTGTCGCAGGGATCCCTCCAGGGGGCAAGAGCAGAAGCAGGAATACAGCAGGAGGCACTAGTGAGAGGTGCTGGTGGTGCTGGTGCCAGGACTGGCATGGAAGCCGTGGGGGAGGCGAGAAGAGTTTTAGAGGCAGAGCCAGCTGAAGGACCAAGGATGAGACATGGAGTGTGACAGAAAGCGGGGCCACCAATGGGATGGCGCTGTTACCCTCTAAGACAGGACAGACTTTGGAAAGAGCAGGTTGAGGTGAAGGTCCGGAGTGAGACGTCCAGGTTGGGGGACAGGTCGGGGTTCGGGGACAGGGTTGGGCAGGGTACGCCATCATGGAAGGTCCTGCACGTAGCGGGGAACTGCAGCTGCGGGACTCGCTTCGTGCGCAGGCGGAGCACGAAGGAAAGGAGGGAGGCCACGGCTAGAGGCAGGAGCGAGGAGGCAGAGGAAATCCAGGCAGTCCAAGTGGCCCAGCAGCCGGGCAAAGAGTTTTCAGGACCACGGGACTGGCCCGCGGAGGCAGGGGGCTGGCGGCCTTGCTGAGGGCAGCCTGGTGGGATGAGAGCTGAGCAGAGCAGGGCCAGGAGGGGACGAGGGGGCTCACAGTCCAGTGGGGAGACAGAGCTGTCCGCAGACAGTGACACCTGTGGTCAGGGCTGGGATGGGGCCCCAGTGGCCGGAGGTGTCAGAGAGGGACCTGCCCCCGCCAGCAGGAAGAGACTTATCTGGAGTATGCAGCAGAAGCCGTGCGTGTCTGGGGCTGATCCCAGAGGGGCCTGGAAACAAAACGGAGCACAGGAAGGAGGGAGGAGGTGTCAGCAGGAAGGGGAGGCTTTCAAGAAAAGAATGTCACATTCTGCCCAGCATCACTTTCCGCCAAGGCCACACCAGCTGTGACAGTCAGTTGGTAACATCCCCAGATAACGTTTTCTTGCCCCAGCCTCATCCGGGGTGCCCTCCCGCAGCATAGGAACCTTCAAACATCTGGTCACGGTCTTTTTCGGTTAAAGAAAGTAGAGTGTGCGCCCTGATACGCACCTAGTAATCTGTGGATTATGTGCAGGCATTACTGGAATAATGTCAGAAAACATACTCCAAGTGTGGAAATGAACAAAAGGATGATCTGGGAAAAAAAATCGAGGAGTAATGTTGGCTTTCGCAACTGCTACCGGTTGGTGCCACACACGTGCCAGACCTACAGCTGGGGTTTTTCAGATTTAGGCTGATGACATCGTGCTTTGCATATCTCTGTCTACATCTGTCTATCTCTGTATCTACTTACACATATAAAATTGGAGCCTGCATCCCCAGCCCTATTTATTTATTATGTGTTACTGTTGTAATATTTGTATGTATGTTACAGTTCAGTTAAGGGCAAGGCTGAGGTTGTCTTGGTTACAAGTCACCACTTGACTCTGCACAGCCCCGCACAGAGCCCCCGCGGTTGGCGCTCAGGCAGTGTCTGTGCGATGAATGAATGAATCGGTTCTATTTTGACTCTTCCCAGAGGCAGTAGGGAGCCTCCAAAAGATGGATGCCATGGAACACTCCAGGCTTCCCCTCAGCTCTGGGCTTTTGCACAAGCTGTCTCCTCTGCCTAGAGCACTTCTGCTTATTTCCTCCTGCTCTACCTCCAGATCGTAGATGCCCCTCCTCTAGGAAGCCCTCTGTGCTTTTGCAACCCCCCCCAACTTCCCACTCCAGGGATGTCTGAGAATGGCATTGTCACCAGTGGACTGTGAGCCCCAGGAGGAGAGAGCCAGGCCCATCTCTGTCACCACTGTGTCCCCAGTGCAGGACCAGACACATAGAGAAGGGCCTCAGGGACCATGAGAGGAATGAAGAACTGAATATACTGGCCCCGGCACCCCCGCGCGACACGTTGGGTCCTTGGCCCGGTTGCTGACAGCCTCTCTGCCCACAGTTCCGGAACTTTAAGATCATCTACCGACGCTATGCAGGCCTCTACTTCTGCATCTGCGTGGACGTCAATGACAACAACCTGGCCTACCTGGAGGCCATCCACAACTTCGTGGAGGTGAGTGCAGGTGGCTGGGGGCTGCGGGTGGCGCTCAAGTCCTGGGAACCGGCTCTGGGCTCCTCTCCCGGGAGGCTGGGACTCTCTTCCCTCCCTGTGGCTGGGGGACTGGGTCTTTCTCTACCCACCCCCATTTCTTTTTGTCCGTGTCCCTGTATCTGCCCCAGCCCACTACTGTCTTTACGCTGCCAACTACATCCCTCTCCGTCTCTCTCTGACCGTGCATCTCTGTTCATTTCTCTCCCGCTGCCTCAATCTGTCCTTTTTGCTGTCATCTGCTGTCATCATCTGATGACCTTCGTTCTTGTTTCTCTCTGTCTTTGTCACCATATCTATCTCTTTCTCCCTCCCCCAACATCCCTGGCTCGGTCTCTGTCTAGCTGTATCTCTTTCTCTCCGCTGCCCCCATCTCTCTCTGTCTTTTGCTATCTGTGTGATAATCTCTGTCCCTGTCTCCCTGTGCTTCTCTCTCCCCGCCCGTCTCTCACCATCTGTTCCCCTCTCCCAGGTCTTAAATGAATATTTCCATAACGTCTGTGAACTGGACCTGGTGTTCAACTTCTACAAGGTGGGCTCCCGGCAGAGACGAGGGCGGGGGAGCCGGAGGTGGGGCAGGAGGGCGGCCCGTCACCCCCATACACACACGCCCCGCCACCCAGTGCCTCGGCTGGTGTCCATGTCCTGGCTCTCGGGCCTCGGGAGCCCCAGCTTCTGAGGTTCACATCAGCACCCCGGGTGCCTTCGCTCACACTGGGCTCTCTCCTCGCCCCACCTTCGCTCAGGTGTACACGGTCGTGGACGAGATGTTCCTGGCGGGTGAGATCCGCGAGACCAGCCAGACGAAGGTGCTGAAGCAGCTGTTGATGCTGCAGTCCCTGGAGTGAGGTGGGCACCCCCACCGGCTCCGGCCCCCCGGCCTCGCCTGCTCGTTCCCCTTCCCAGGCCTGGGGCCCACCCCAGCAGCCCCCTCCCTCAGCTGCCCAGGAGGAAGGCACCCAGCTGGGTCTGGGCCACGAGAGAGGAGACCACACCCCACCGCCTCTGGGCCCCAGCCGTGGGCAGAGGCCACCTCTGTGTGCTGAGTAACTGTGCCGTTGTCGTGTGATGCCGTGAGTGTACGTGCGTGGAGCCCTCAATAAACCTGTGGTCCCCACCTGGCCTTGTGTGTCTGTGCCCTTGCCTGTCTTCACGGGAGCCGTGGACACTCAGGACGCCCTGCCAACATTGCATCAGTCAGTCAGTCAGTCAACAAACAGCCCTCACTGTGCTGAGCAGGGCAGGGCCCCAGGCTCATTCACAGCTGCTCCTGCTCACAGAGGGCCCCTACCGGAAGGGGTGACAGATTTCACACCGGACATTGCTACTAAAATAATGACATTCACAGCTGACGCTCAGTCGCACTGGGTATCCCCAGGTGTTCTCAGCATTGGCACATGCTACCTTACTTTGTCCTCACGAGCCATGAGGAAGGACTGTTAGTACCCCCATTTTCGGGTGAGCTCAGGAAGGTTAAAAGGCTCCCCAAAGTCATGGCTAGTTAGTAGCTGAGGCAGGTTTGTTCCAAGCTGGTTAGGATCCCAGGCAGGCGCTTCCAGAACCCTCATTTTTAACCACTGGGCCAGACAGTGGTTGCAAGGGCAGGTGCCAGGTCTGGTGTTTAGTGGTTCTCAATGCATGGCCCACACCTGGGGGGACAGTTCTTCAGTGGGAGTGTCCCAGGCGTGGCGAACTGTCATCCCCCATCCACGATTGCCAGCAGTGGCCCTCTGGCCCTGATGACAAGAAAAACACCCCTGCTGTTGCTAGTGCCCTCTCCACTGGCACCGCTCCCCTCCCCGGTCCACCGAGGGCAGGGTGGTGGCTGCTGGCCGGACCCGTGACCGGCGCCCTCGGCAAGCTGAGGACTGCGCCAGGCACATCAAGTCAGCTCTCATGCGTGTCACATGGCCTCACTTCAGTCTTGCAGCTCAGCCACGTCCACACTGTGTAACCTTCGAGAGAGTCACATCGCCTCTCCTGCCTCCGCCTCTCCACCTGGAAAATGGCCAGACAATAGTTTTCTATCAGGCCGCGCTCAAGGGTTAAATGAACGAATCGTGGGACAGTTCAGGATAGTGCGAGCGTCACTAGCGCGTATTCCCCCACAGACAGTAGGCGCCTGCTGTATGCATGGCCTTGTCCGAGACGGAAGTTGTCTGCAGAGATGGACAATGGGCGCCCCCCAGCAACTGTTACTCTACACGGAACGGGTCTTGGCGAGGAATTCCTTTATCGATACAATGTTAACAACAGCGTGTTTGCTTCTGATGCTGCTGTGCAAATGGCCACAAACTCGGTGACTAGAAAACAACAGGGCCCGCGTTGGAGGGGTGAGGGCAGGGGCAGTGTCCAGGCTGAGGTTTGGCTCTGCAGCCGGGGGTTGGGGTGGAAGGTGAGCTCAGCCCTGAGGAAGCAGCAGGTTTGAGGACTATGCTGAAGTTATTAAGACTTGGGGACCGTATTTGTTTCCTGGGGCTGCCATAACAAGTGACCACAGACTGGGTGGCTTAAAACAAAAGAAATGGATTTTCTCACCGATCCAGGGGCTGAAAGTCTGAAACGAAGGTATGGGCAGGGCAGGGCGAGGCTCCGTTCAAGTTTCTAGGGAAGGACCCTTCCATGCTTCCAGTTTCTTGTGACTCCTGATATTCTTTGGCTTGTGGCTTCATCACTCCAACCTCTGCCTCCATCTTCCCATGGCCATTTCCTCTATGTCTGTGTCTCCTCTTCTATCTCCTATAGGGACACTTGTCATTGGATTCAGGGCTCTCCAGGATAATCTAGGATGATCTCACCTCAAGGTCCTTAATGACATCAGCAAAGACCCTTTTTCCAAGTAAGATCATTTTCACAGGCTCCAGAATATGCATGTAATCTTTTTGGGGGCCACCATCAACCCACTAGAGTGAGCGTTGGCCATCGGAGGTCAGCCAGGAAGGGTGGCCAGGAGGCCTTTGGACACACAGACCTGAGGCTCCGAGAGGGAAGGATGCAAAGAGCATTTGCTTATTGTATTTGACAGATGTCTCTCGGGCATCTACTATGTACCAGGCACCATTTTAGTAGCAGGGAAAAGAGCAATGACCAGGACAAAGACCTGCCCTCAGGGCGCTCATGTTGTCCGAAGGTGACAAGTCCACGTCCAGCACATCAGCAAGCGAGGAGGCAAAGCTGAGTGACGGGACGCGAAGCCTGATGAGGGCATCGCCGCTCTTGATGGGAGGTCGGGAAGACCTCGCTGGAGGTGGTGATGTTCGAACTGAGACTCGAGGAGGTAAGAGAAGGAGCCGTGGAGAATGTTAGGAAGAATATTCTAAGCAGCAGGGACATTAAGTGCAAAAGCCCTGAGGCAGAACACAATGGGAGGCCAGCATGGCTGGAACAGATTTTGCAAAGGGGAGAGAGGAGGCTGTGTGTTCGGAAGAGGCTGGGGCTGGGGGAGGAGGGGAAGGCCAATCGCACTGGCCAGACCAGCTGTGGCGAGGACACTGGGCTGCTCATGGGTGCAACGAGAGCCAAAGGATAGGCTTTCTGTTTGGAGAGTTTGGGGGAGTTAGTGACAGCTTCATTGAAATGGAACTCACGTATCATACAATTCACCCATTTAAAGTGGACAGTGCGGCCGGGGGTGATGGCGATACAGGCGAGAGGTGATGCCGGCTAGGGCCAAGGTAGGGATGAGGTGGCGAGAGAGAAGTGACCAGCTTCCAGATAGATGCACTGTGAAGGTAGAACCAGGAGGGTTTGCTAATGTCTGATGCGGGGGCAGGAAGTAGCCAAAGACCAGCCCAATTTTACAACCTGAGTGTCTGGAAGACAAAAATCTGTTTTTCTAGAAGTGAGAAGATGGTGGGAGGAATAGATAGAATTTGAGCTCTTGGGCCTCTAAGAGAAGATGCTATGGAGACAGTAGTCACATGGGTCTGGAGCTCAGGACAGAGGTCCAGGCCAGAGATAAGACATTTAGGAGGCAACAGAAAGCTGATGGTGTTTACCACCAGGAGGTGAGCTGAGAGCTCCAAGGGAACAGGTGGGGAGAGATCTGCGGGAAGAGATTGGGAAAGAGAAGATGAAACAGAGAGCAGAGAAGGAGCAAGAGAGAGAAGCAGCTAGCGGTGTCCTTGAATCAGGAGGAAAAGCATGTTCAGGAGGAGAGGGTCTTCGCGTGTGAAATGCTGTGGACACCACTAGGCCTCTATTAGAATGGCTCGATTAAACTGCCTCATGTGGCAAGGGCACAGAGTAACTGGACACTTTATTTTGTACTCTGCATGTTGCTGGTGGGAGCACAAAAGGGTGCACCCCTTCCAGAAAACAGTCTGGCAGGTCCTTGTAAAGTTAAACATTATACTTGCTTTATGACTCGAGCCATCCCACTCCTACTTATTTATCCAAGAGAAATGAAATTTATGTACAAATCTCTAGGCGAACCCAAAGAAACAGAAACTCATGTTTATGCAAGACTTCTACGCAAATGTTCATAGCAGCACTGTTTAAAGTAGCCAAAAGGTGGAGACAAGCCAGACGTCTATTAAGCGATGATGGGTAAGATATACTATAGACACACGATGGAATATTTTTCAGCCATAAAAAGGAATGAAGCACTGATAGATGCTATGACATGAATGAAGCTTGAATACACGTGAAGTGAAAGAAGCCAGACAGAAAAGACCACATAGCATATAATTTCATTTACTGTATATTAAATGTCCGTAATAGCAAATCCATAAAGGCAGAGAGTAGATCAGCAGTTGCCAGGGGCTGTGTGGAGGGGAGAGGACTCAGAGGGTCACTGTTTTACACATATGGCATTTCCTTTTTGGGGTGATGAAATGATCTGGAGCTGGATCATGATGATAGTTACATGACCTAGTGAATATATTAAAAATGACTGAATAAAAGGTAACTTTTATTATGGTATGTGACTATACGTTGCTTTCAAAAAGATGAAAGCTTCTGAGTGATCAAAGAAAAAAAAACGCTGAGAAAGGAAAGGGGTACAAGTGCCTGTAAGTCCCTCTGAGGAAGTGTGGCTATCAAGACAGAAATAGGGCTGCAGCTGGAGGGGGTTGTGAAAGTGAGCAGATGGGGGTTTCTTTTCTAACGATAGCATTTTTATGTTGACGGGAATGGTGCAATCAACAAGGGAGAGAGCCTGAAGATGCAGGAAGCTGCCAAGGCTTGAAAAGATCTGGTGGGCGGTCTGGGGGCTCCAGGAGGGGACAGCTCATGCCTGGGGATGGTCGGGAAGGCAGGGCAGGTAGGCATCCAGGTAGGTAGGGGCTGCGACAGGAGCTCAAGACAGTTCTTCCTCTGATGGCTTTCATCTTCTAGGTGACTGAAGCAAGGCCATTGGCTGGGAGGGAGAAGGCAGCTGCCACCACAGCCAGCAACCCTGAGGCCATAACGCGGACGGGGCCTGTGAGTTGGAGCCCACCTGCCTCTTCTATGCCTCTCCCAGCTGATGGGGGCCCAGAATGGCTACATCTTCTCACTTTTCCTCAGACATTAACAACGTAGAATTTTTCTGAATGTCAAGTCTTCTCACGTTTAATGTTTGTCTTAAAAAAATAATAATAACTTTTTTTTTTTTAACACACAGGGTCAAAGAAACATGTCCAATGGCCAGATTGAACCCTCAGCCGCCACATGTTTGCCACTTCTGGTGCAAATGGACCAAAGCACAGGCCAGAGTCCATTCTGGGATTCTGAGGAATTTCAGTGTGGGGGACAGAGAGGAACTTGAGAAAGTAACCAACAAGGAAGCTTCTGGAACATGAGTGGAGTGCCTGTTTGAGGCCTGCAGCTTCTAAGGGTTTTAAAGGCATAATCCCATTTTATCTTCACAATAATTCTGTGAAGCAGCATTATCATCACCATTAGGAGTATTATTCCCTCTTTGCAGATAAGAAAACTCAAGTTCAGAGAGGAAAGACCATTAGCCCAAGGACACAGTGAGCAGATGGGACTAGAACCTAGATTTCTAAAATGCTGGAGCCAGGATGTTGGCGTTCACTTTAAAGCGACAGATATTTGAGCAGGAATCTCTCGAAAAAGCGAGAAAAGAAGCACAAAATAGTTCCAGAAGTGGAACAAGATTTATATTGAATGCAATTCCGCTCAATATCTACCCCCTACTCCCCAAAAAAGATCTTTCCAAACTTAATGAGCCCATTATCACGTTTACGTGGTGTTATGGGTTGAACGTGGTGTTACGGGGTGTCTCCCTCCCAAGAAAAGATATGTTAGAGTCCCCACCTCCCGGACCTCAGAATGTGACCTCATTTGGAGGTAGTCAAGTTTAAGATGAGGTCACTAAGGTGGGCCCTCATCCATTAGGACTGGTGTCCTTTAAGAAGGAAAAGTTTGGGCACAGAGACAGACAGACTCAGAAGAAAGAGGAAGCGAAAAGACACAGGAAGAACCTGGCCATCTTCAAGCCGAGACGAGAAAGGCCCTCAGAAGGAACCAACATTGCGACACCGGAATCTTGAACTTCCAGTCTCCAGAACTGAGACCTTAAGTTTCTGTTGTTTTTTGGCACCAGGGACCGGTGCTCCCATGAGCATCTAACCTGATGATCTGAGGTGGAGCTGAGGCAGTGATGCTGGTGCTGGGGAGCGGCTGCAGATACAGACGAAGCTTCGCCCACTTGCTGCTTACCTCCTACTGTGCGGCCCGGTTCTTAACAAGCCGCGGACCGGTACCAGTCTGCAGTGCTGGAGGTTGGGGACTCCTGGTTTAAACACTCAGTTGGGGACTTTCTTAGGGCAGCCCTAACAAACTAATACGTGTGAGAAAACAAAGCCACAAGAAAAAGCAAGTTGATCATTTTGGGGACGAAATGAGAGGCTTTGCCCAGCTAGAAATCAAGATCACTATTATTGGGCCTTAGCAACCAAGAGATCATGGTATTGGCATAAGATTAATTGAGCAAGAAAAGATGAAATACTGCCATTTGTGACCACATGGATGGATCTTGAGATAATCAGGCTAAGTGACATAAGTCAGACAGAAAAAGTTGAAAACCATATGATTTCTCTCATGTGAGATATGAAACTGAAAACAACAAACAAAGATGACAAACAAACAGAGACTCAGGGACATGCACAGTGGATTAGAAGGGGGAGGGGCAGGTAGGTAGGGGTAACAGGGGTCAAATATTTGGTAACGGCAAAAAATCTAACTGGTGGCGAACACACAATGTAGTATGTATGACATACTTTTGAATTGTATGCTTGAAACTTATTTGATGTTATTAATGTCGCCCCGATAGTTTTTAATAAAAAAAATTAAATAAACATAAAAGAGTAGATGAGCGGATTAACAAAAAGTGTTCAGGGAGCTGGGAAACCGACCCACGCGGCCAGGGAAGTGTGACAAGAGACAGAAGTCACCTTTGAGATTATGGGGGAAGGTGGCGGGTTACCCACGTGGGTGAGAGATGGGGTCTCTTCCTCACACATACGCCAGCGGAGCCATTCTCAGGCAGATCAAAGCTCTAACAGTGCAAAACAAAACACGGAGAAAATACATTTTGAGGAACAGTCTTATGACTTTGGGGTCAAAAAGGGTGGTTGTGTTAAAAATTATCTTAATTTAGTTCAGTGTTTGAAAGGTAATTCATTTCAAAGTTCAACAGGTACATAGAGTGAATATAGTGATACAGTGAAAGCAAAATCTTTATTCCCCTCAATCTTTACCCCCCAACACAACTGGGATAATCGATTTCTTGTTATCTTTACGCATGAAAAGCAATATGAACACGCACACGCACGCGCACACTGTCTCCCCCTCCCCCACTGTTTTAATACAAATGATGGCATGTCAATCATACAATTTTCTTACCTCGAAGATGATTCCAAAGGAATATGTCGAGAACTTTCTCATCTCTGTTAAGATGACATCCTAGAGAAGGATTTCTTAGGATACAAAAGGTACTAACCATAAAAGGAAAGACTGCATTGCAAGATAAACCTCTGGGTATCAAAAAAGACCACAAACAAAAAAAAAAAAAAAAGAGGAGCCTCGAGTTATGAGAAGGTATTTGCAACACATGTAGCTAACGGTGATTCTTAGCCACAATATATATAAAACTCCTACAAATCAATAAGAAAAAGACAAACAACCAAATGCGAAAATGAGCAAAAGAGGGAAGAGAAACAGCTTCAGAAGTTGTGGAAGATTAGGAAAGAATCACGCGCATCATGCGCAAAACAGCTGAGATGTAGCCTGAGAGTAGTTATCAGCGACCCGAGAGAAGGCAGGAGGCTGTGGGAGGCTCATCGACCTGGCTAAGAGTGAATTCAAGGTGGAGATGGGTGAGATTATTTCTGTCTGGCCTGCGGAGGAGAGAGGCCAGCCCAGCCCAGCCCATCTCAGAGGGAGGGCGTGAGGTGAAAGACAAGGCTGGCTCCGTGCCCAACACCTGTCTGAGTCTCCTCAGCATCAGCCCTGTCTTTCCTTCCCTGTGACTCAATCCTACACCTGGTACATCGTCCCAGGTCAGGCACTTCCGGTGTGCAGCCACATGCTAAGCGCTTTGAGCGCCATGAAGGCCACCACCTTTCTAGGCACTTGGGCTGAAAATTTGGAAGAGATTCCTGTCTCTTCATGAAACAGGAAATCCGGTTTGCTTGACCTTGATATTGTATCAAAAGTCCCACCCTCACAGCCACCACCCCCGTCCCGCTGCCATCATCCCCGACGTGGACCATGGCAGTCGCCTCCTTGCCGCTTCAGCCCTTGCCCCCAAAGGAAGTTCCCAAGATGGCAGCAGCCTCTTTTTATATTACGTGTACGATGAGACTTCCATCCTCAATCCATCCTGCGGCTGCCCCTCACTCAGCAGGACCCCAAGGTCCCATCCCCCTCTCTACCTTCATCTCCCACCTACTTCCCTCGCTCGCTCCATTCCATCCACGCTGGCCTCTTTGCTGTTCCCCTGCCTCGGGGTTGTGGCACGAACCCTCTCAGTAACCCTAAAAGGTAAGTGTCATGGCTATGCCACCTTAGGGATGAGGAGACCAAGGCACAGAGAGGTGAAGCCACCCACCCGCCTCTCGGGCGTTGAGCTCTTGCTGCTGATCAGGCTCCGTACTCAGCCCTGGATGCGCAGACTCTCAAATGAGGTCATGATCGTTTCCTCCACTAGACAGGCAGGGGGCCTGGGGCTCAGAGAGGCCAAGTCACTTAGCTGGGGCCGCAGAGCCAGGACATGGCAGATGTGGGATGAAGGCAGCTCTGTCCGTATCCATCCTCTCACCTGTAGTTGCTGGGGAGTCTCAGTGAAAAAAAACCCTGAGCTGGAAGATGGAGCCTCCTCATTCTATTTGCTGTTTTCAGCATTGTGTTTTGTTATTGGCTAACCCCGTGCCCTCATACCCCTCCACTGCCCACACCTGCATTTATTTCGAAGCAGATATCATCCCTCCACACAGCCCTTGGTACTCAGGCAGCCTGAGAATCACCGAATCTTTGGACATTGGAATCATGAAATTACAGACTTGTCAGCCTCTAGAGGTGAGGCCATGACCTCCTGGAAGCCGGTCCACTTTGTGGAATGTATTCAAGCTGTGACCAACAGGGAGGCCGCTGAGGCCGGACGGCTTGGGTTCACATCCAGTTTCCCCACTCACTGGCTGTGTGGCCTCAGGAGAAGAGGGAGCCTCAGATTTCTCATCTGTCAAATGGGGATGATAATAACAGTCCCTACTTCATGGGGCTGTTGGGAGGTTCAAATGACTTAATATGAGTCAACTACTTAGAACAGCACCTGCACTTAATGAAAGTTATTAAACATTTGTCTTTGAGATTTCAAATCCTCGCCTCTTTGAGCTAGAAAGCTCATGGCAGTCTATGGCCGGGCCACCCTGAACAAGCCAGATACTATCTGATCTCAGAAACTAAGCAGGGTCTGGCCTGGTTAGTACTTGGATGGGAGACCACCTAGGAAGACCAGGTGCTGTAGGTGTAAAAAAATTTTAAAAATGAGGGATTGTAAGCCGACAAGGCCCTTGCAATCTGGGTAGTCAACCAAGGGTTGCCTCGCCTAAAAGAAGAAAAAAAAACTCACCGTGAATTTTGGTACATAGTTTGAAAAATGCCCAAATGCCGTTATTAATAAAATATTTTAGTATGAAAAAAAGAAAGATGGCTTGATCTTCCTCATCATCTCTGCTTTGTTTCAGACCTTAAGAGTCAAGCCCGATCCATCAAATGGATGAACGGATCGACAAAATGTAGTCCATCCAGACAGTAGAATATTATTCAGCCCTGAAAAGGAACGAAGATTTACAACATGGGTGAACCTTGAAAACATCATGCTGAGCAAAAGAAGCTGGACAAAAGATAACACATTTATAATTCTATTTCTATGAAATCCCCAGAATAGGCAAATCTATCAAGACAAAAGAGATTAATGGCTTACCAGCAGCTGAAAGGGATGAAGTCACTGGGGAATGATGGCTAAGGAGTATGGGGTTTCTTTTGGGGGTGGTCAGAATGTTCTAAAGTCGATTGTGATGGTTGTGCAACCCTGTGGATGTATTAATAACCATTAAATTGTACACTTTAAGTGAATCCTGCAGAGTCGTATGCTGTATGATTCCATTTGTATAACATACTTGACATGACAAAATTCTAGAAATGGAGACCAGATTAGTGGTTGCCAGGGGTTAGGGAGGGGTGGGATAAAAGTAGGGGTGGCTATAAAGGACAACGGGAAGGACACTTTGATGAGAGTGTTCTTGACTGTATCCATGTCAGTATTTTGGTCGTGATTTGAACAGTGGAGCCTCATTATTTATGAATTTCATATTTAAAATGTGTACGGTACTTTCCTCAATACTTGGCACTTTGGGAGTCATGCCCAGACGTGTACAGAGTGGCAAAAATTTGAACTGCAAAAAACAAATTTTTTCCCCCCGAATTGCCTAATACACACATTCCCAGCTTGGGGTCAAACAAGGTGACGCCCTGCCTTCTGGGCTCAGCTTACACGCTGTAAACAAGTGCGCTTTTCAGGGTCCATTTAAGTACCACATTTTTCACATTTTTGTGCTTTTTGATGGTGGTTTTGCTGTTTAAAATGGCCCGCGAGGGTAGTGCTGGAGTGCCGTCTGGGACTTCCTGAGCAAAAATTATTGGGGCGACAAGAAGGCTGTGATGAACTCTATGCAGAAAATTCATGGTTTTCTTTTTCTTTCTTTCTTTTTTTTTTTTTTTTATGCGTTAGATAACTCCCCACAGGCAGGAGTCACAGCGCGGTTGGCAGGAGACCAATGTGAGTGAATCGACAGTGTATATTATACACACTGTCTTTACACAGAAACGCAAATAAAACAAATCATAGTTGATGGGTCACGCATGAAAATGTGTGCGGAAGCTCCCGGGACCCCGACCGCATGCTTCTCCAGGGGAGCAGTGGTTCGGTATTTGCTAACTTGGGGTTCGCGGCAACTTTACAGAACTGCTGGAAAGAGGGGAACTGACTGTATATTTGGGCGATTAAAAACAGCATGCTAGCCATGAATACTGGGAACTGAGGAAGAGGTTCTGGGAACCTCTGATTGAGAGCTGGTCAGTCAGAAGCACGGGTGACAGCCTGGACTGGTGTCTGAGGTGGGACTGTCTTGCAGGGCTGAGCCCTTGAACCTGTAAGATCGGAGGCTGTCTCCAAGTAGCAGCGTCAGAACTGAGCTGAATTTGGAGGGCCCCCCTACAAAGGTGGGAAGTAGAGGTGAGGGAAGAGTCAGGACTGGGGCTGGGAACCCCAGAAAGGGTTTGAGCAGGGGAGGGATGTGGGCCCAGATCTTATATTTCAGGGAGAAAAGAAAAGGCACCGGCTGCCTCGCTGGTCCTTGACAGTGCACATGCTCCTGCCTCAGGACCTTTGTACGTGCTGTTCCACTGCTGGGATCTCCTTTCCCCTAGAGAGCATCATATCTTGCCCTCCTACCTCGTCCTTCAGCTCGTCCTCCAAGGGCTGCCTCCTCCCCAGCCTTGCCTTTGAACATCGCACTTCCCCCAGCCCCCACCCTGGCTGCCTTCCCTACCTCCTCCCTGGCTGCCCAGCTCTCAGGCCCCTGTAGCTCACTTAAAGTTTTACTGGTTGATTTTACTACTGCCTGTCACCATCCACTGTTCCCCAGAGCAGGAGCTTAGTCTGTTCAACTCTGCCTCCCCAGTGCCCGGAAGGAGTCTAGCCCACAGTAGGTGCTGGGGAAAGAGTGATTGAATGAATGATGAGCGAATGAATGAATGAACTGGGGGCGAGGGGTCTAGAAGGAAAATTAAAGAAAAATCTTTTCATTTAAAGAAACCTTAAAGGAGGACTCTTCGATTGACCAAAGATAGTTATTCCGCACTGGAAAGCAAAGGTAACATAGAGAGTCTTGGTTCCAGCCTCCATTTCACTCCTCCTGAAAAGCTGGGAGCCCCTTACTGGTCCAGGGGGTACTGGGCAGGTCTGAGCCCTTCCGGCGAGCCCCCCCACCCTCGGCATTCCTTTCCTTGGGCTGAGAGAGCTTCCAGGTCTCCCCCCACTTTCTCTTTCTCTTCTCCCATCTTCTCTCTCCCTGCATGGCCCCAAACCCCAGCAAGGGGCGGGGGGGCGTCTTCCTCCAGCTCGTATAATCAGAGTTTGGACTATATGAAATGTTCCTTTTTAGTTGAAAAAGGTCATATACGTAATATGTATGACTATTAGCTAAATAGAAGTATTATATATAGGAATACGAAAGAATACTATATATAGGATTATTGCATATAAAAATACTATGGCTATATGAACATATATAGGAAGGTGGTATTTATAGAATTATATATAGTAATGTTTGCATGGGAATATTATATAGAGATATATATGGAGAATATTATATAAATAATATAATTGTGAATGATATATAGGAATACCACATATAAAGAAATACACAAGTATATTTAAGAATATTATATACAGCAACACCATATATAAGAATACATAGGAATATCACACCTATAAGAATAGTCATAGGAGTATTATACATGAGAAAACTATTATAGTAATATGCACAAATATTATGTAAAGAACATTTTATGTAAAAATATGTGAGTATTATATATAAAACTATATATAGAAACATAGGAGTATCACATATTTAGGAAGACTAGGGGTATAGCAAATATATACATAAGAATGTTACATATTTAGGAATATTACACACATGAATACGTGAATCTATATTTGAACATTACATACACAAACATGCGAATCTATATTTGAACATATATGAATAAATACTTGACTACACAGAGGTGTGTATAAAGTTTAGAAGTTTAACGCAGCACAGTTTCTGGAGCCGGGTGGTCTGAGTTCGAATCCCAGCTCTGCCGCTGAATAGCCTGGGCTGTGGGCGAGTGCCGGAACCGTCCTGTGACTTCGCTTTCTCCATCTGTAAAACGGAAGTAATAACAGATCCACATCATGAGGATCAAATGCTCAGAAGAGTGCTCGGCGTGGAGCTTGATAACGCGCAGCACAGGGGGCCGCTTCTTCCTTGGGTTTGCTGTGCTCACACTTCTGGGTCTTCCTTTTTAATCTTACCACGTCCCAGGAAATCCTCTAAGACAGTAGCTTCTACTCCAGCTGCACTTGGAATCACCTGCGGGGCGGGGCTTACATAACGCTGCCGCCCTAGCCCCGGGGGACTCGGATTTGGCGGCTCTGGCGGTTTCCAGCTTGGTCTGGAGCCGCGCATTCGGAGTTCACAAATTGGGTGGAGCAGCACTTATGCAACCCAAAGGCAGGTTTCATCTTTGATTCCCAGCTTCTTGCAGCGAGCGCCCTTCCATCTATGCCTTCACCTCGTCCTGGACGTTTGGTGTCTACAGGCTGAGTTCCCAGCAGTGGGGTTGCTGAGTCAAGGATAAAACCCATTTCTGAACGTAGCAGCTGCTGCCAGATTCCCCTTCAAAAAGACTGTAACTCCTCAGTGCCATCAGTGGTACATGAGCTGCCTTTTCCCACAGATGCCACCTTTCAGCAGGTGTGTGCCCCTCTGTAATTTGCGCCATTTGTCGGTGTCAAGGAAAACCTCCATGTCATTTGTCTACATTTAGCCCTGCTTCCTGAGGAGGCCAAGCTTCTTCTCATATATGTATGAGCTGGTTCATCTTACTGCTCTGAAAAGTATCCAAATCCTTTATCCATGTTTCTTTGGGGGGCGTTTGTCTTATTGATTTGCCAAAGCTCATTATATATGCAAGACCTTTACATGTCATCTGTATTTAGTTTTTATGTTTCCTTTTTAACTTCTGGCTTTGCTGCTTTGATGGGCAAAGCCTGTATTTTCCCATAAGGTTTTACTGTTGTGGTTTTTACAGGTACATCTTTGATCTTTCTGGAACCCACATTTTAACATGGTGTGAGATTGAGACACAATTTCATTTTACCAGCTGTGTCGACACTGTTAAATAAACTTATTTTCTCACTGAAGCGAGATGCCATCTTTATCACATATTAAATTCCTATGTAGCTGAGAGTCCTCTTGTGGCCACTCATTTTGTCCATTCCCTTGCTGGAACCCTACCATTTTGATTATTGTAGCTTCATAGTTGCTTTACTATCTCATAAGTCCAGTCAGGCTCATTCCTCTTTTTCATACATACTATTCTCACACATCTATCTCTCCAGAGAAACATCATAATCATCTGATCGAATTTCAAAATAAAATTCCATTAGAAGAGATCGAACCATATGGTTACTGATGCTAACCTAAAAATAGAAAGGCCTTTCAAAGTGAGAGGCAACAAGCGTTTATTTGAGATCAATATGAATAGCTGTTTGGGACACATTGAGTCAGGCAGAAGCCCTAATAGTGTCCGATGAGAAGACAAAGGCAAGGGGAACAATGACATCATAAAAGGAAGGCATTGCTACTGGTGCAAATTGGGTACAGCCACTATGGAAAAAAACAGTATGGAGGGTCCTCAAAAACCTAAGAAATGGTCTACCATATGATCCAGCAATCCCTCTACTGGATATTTACCCCAAGGACTTGAAAACTCATATCCGAAAAGATATTTGCACACCAATGTTCATAGCAGCATTATTCACAGTGGCCAGGACATGGAAGCAACTGAAGTGTCCTATGATAGACGATTGGATAAAGAAGCTGTGGTATATATATACAATGGAACATGACTCAGCCATAAGAAGAGATGACATACTGCCATTTGCGACAACATGGATGGACCTCGAGATAATCATGCAAAGCGAAATAAGCCAGACAAAAAGCTGAAAATCACATGATATCACTTATATGTGGGATATAAACCTAAAAGCAACAAATGAACAGGACAAACAAACAGAGACTCATGGACATGGACTATAGACTAGTAATTACCAGAGGGGAGGAGGGAGGAGGGAGGGGAAAGGTAGATGGTGTAGCGGGGGTCAAATATGTGGTGACAGAAAGAAATCTAAGTATGGGAGGTGAACACACAACGTAAATATATATATGCCTTACTGTTAAAGCATACAACTAAAACTTACTGGATTTCATTAACCAATGTCACCATAAAAAAAATAATTAATTAAAAAATGTTTTTAATTTCAGTCCAGAAGTCATAATATCTGCTTTCTTGTTATCTTTCCAGTTCTTTTTGGGGTAATGGGGGGCTAGGCATAATGTTGCCCTAGGCTCAGTCCAAGGTTATTTTGTCCTGTTTTTACATCCTAAAGTCTTGAGGCACAAGAGATACAAGGCAGTTCTTCACGGTAACTTCAGCTCCATTTTAAAGTGGCTCTGCTTATACTATTTTTCTTAACACTGATATTTTGATGGGTTGTTTTGTTTTTTGTTTTTGACATTTGAAAACGGCAATGTTTGTGTTTCATTTATATATTAAATGTTGAAAGAATTCACATTTTTAATTATATTAATTCTTCCTGTTTCACGAGGGTCTCAGCCTATCAATAACCAGTGTTAGTGGACTGGCCCTCAGGATTCTTATTAAGATTGCAAGACACCCTTCAGAAACAGCCATCAAGAAAGGTTGATAAGACAGACACAGGTTTACTACTTACAGGATCTGGAAGCTAGCCAGCATATCTGACTTGAGTTTCTATTTTCACTGGAGTGGAGGGTGGGGGCCTAGGCTTTCGCAGACTCACTCTTTACTGGAGAATATAAAACATAAGAGTGGGAATTTAAAGCGAGAGAAGGGAAAACAAACAAGTAGCCCAAATGGTCAGATGTTGAAATCAACCAAATTCTCTAAAGTAAAGGAGAGGTGGGTGTAGGGCTCTTAGTCTAGTCTTATGGCTGTCAACATGTTTATTCCAGATACCTGTCTTTGAAAGGGATGCCTTGGCAATCACAGCTTAAGTCAGGCACCTGCATTACAAAACGAAACAAAGCAAAACAAGCAAAACAAGGCTCCCAGGACAATCTACCCTGTGATGCCAGAGACATCTAAATCAATGGTGAGGACATTAACTGCCTGGGTAGTTGATATGCTCAAGGGCAAGGGCAAGGCACATTGTAACCCAGAGAGTATACATCTAAATAGGATTATAGAAGCAAATTCTATAACAATTAAACAGGCAATAGATTGAAATCCAGTCCATAGCCATTGTCCCCAACTTAAAGGGTTCATCCATGAAAAGAGGTCAGTCGCCTCAGGAGTCCTGGGAATCTGTTCAAGGATTTGGGTAATATTGTGGAGTATTTTGAGATCTGGTATAAGTAAATTTGAACCTATCTTGTCTTGGTAGGTTGTTCCAGATCTCATTGAATCAGTCTTAAGAGACTTGCTCAGGCAGGTAAAATTTATGGCTCATTTCAGGAAGTAGTGATACAGATCGGCGCCCAGAGTTAGGCCTGGATTGCGGAAGTGAGCAATCAGGTTTTTAAGAAGAGGCATTTCTACAAAAACAACAGGAAAAAAAAGAAGTTCATGATTGGAGTAAATTATAAAGCTGTTTCTGAGCCTGGAGAGCTGCTGTTGAGATGATTTCTAGTTGTCAGGCTTGAAGCTCCTTTTGTAATTTGAAATATCTCCGATGATGTCATTGGATGTTCAGGTAAACTTTTGTTTTGGGGCTTACACAGCAGCGACGTGGAGGTTGTCTAAGCATAAGCTATCGTCGCAATTTCTCTGACGTTTATATCAAGTTGTGAAGTGGCAATGCTCAGGATTTCAGGAAAAAGGACAGTTTTAGTTCTCGATGATTCCAAATCAAAGGACGGGAGAAAAATGGAAACATTAGTTTGGAGTGCATATTATAGTTTCACTCCCCCCTCTGCTTCCATCATTACATCTCCCTCTCTGTGACTCTCCTGCCTTCCTCTTTCCCTTATAAGGAGCCTTGATTACAGTGGACTCCCCCACACACACACACAGACCAGACGATCCAGGATAATCTTCCCATCTCAAGCTTCTTAGTCACATCTGCAGTCCCTCTTGCTATGTCCAGAAACCCATTTATGGGTTCAGGGAATTAGGTCATGGACATCTTCAGGCGCCACTGTTCTGTTGACCATAACTGAGTTAAGTAAAATGAATACAATGTATTATTAAAATTAATCTTGCCCATTTTTAAAAATATGGCTGTCAGAATATTTAAAATAACCTATGTGGCTTTGATTCTATCTCTATCAGACAGCTCTATACATTTGCTAGTCTATTTATTATGTCTCCCTCTTACTAATAGGATGTACACTCTAAGGAGACTCGGGTTTAGTTTTATTTATCTCTGTATCTCTGGCTCTAGTGCAGTTCCTGGCACATAGCGGATCCTCAATAAATATTTGTTGAGTGAACAAATATTATGGATGTTTTTCCTAATGACTTATCTGTCTCATGAACTCTCAGACACCCCCTACTCCCACACCACCCTCATCCTGCCCTCCTCTTCTCCCAAGATCAAGGATCTGGGGTAGAAGCCTGAGGGAATGGGGAGATTTGGAACAATCCTGGAAGGCTTCCTAGAAGAGGGTGTAAGACTGGTAAGAGAAGGAATCCCGGGCCAGTAACCGTCTTCCAAATGATGACACCCTTCCTCCAAGAGGTGGGCCTGGTTTGTTTCCATGGAGATGGATGCCCAGCCCCACACCCTGCCCAACGTGATGGAGATGTGGTTGCCATGGCAACCCCGCATCCCCAGGATGGCGACATCTGTTGCAGCTAGATGCCCTTTGGGTGGAATTAGAGTGATATGGGATAAAAATAGAAGCTTGGGGAAGGGCTAAACTTTCAATTATGAATCTCACAAATGACACGGCATCACCCGCTGCGCTGGAAAAACCCTGGCTCTCTGGCCCTCGGTGCTCCGGCTTCTTTTCGCTCTTTCCCGCACTAATTCTCGGGCTTTGGAAAAGGCACAGAGAAAACTGCTCCAGCGCGCTGGCTGCTCGGTGCCTCGACCCCTTCTCCTGCAAAGACGTTGCCCCCATCCTCCCTCAGCCCCTCTCCCCTTCCATCATCAGAATACACCTTGTCACAACCGGCAACCACACTCGCTCCCTCCATAATCTCAACTTCCAGCGTCCCACACCAGCGCCAGCACTGGGACCTTTCCAGCTCACTCCCTCTGACGACTCGACCCCAAAACTCCTTCAACCCAACGAGGGGACTCTTCCATCCTATTAATTCCATCACTTTCCACTGGCTCCGCCCCCTCACGCCCACTCTACCCTCGACCCAGCTTGAGCCTGTGGTTGCAATCTTGTCCTTGTCCTCGCACTCAGCTGCCTGGATCCCTCTCACTCATCCGTCTCAGAGGGAGGCTCCCCAACTATCCGCCTGCCGGGGGCTACCCCTCCTCTGCTGAGTGGCGGGGAAAAAAAACCAGAACCAAGATGAAGGGTCGACACTCTACACTTTAACTTCAGGCTCTCCAACCTCAGCGGGGCGCTAATGTCTGGCGATTCGCTATTAGAGCCGTGGCCCGGTTGCTTTTCCTGTACCCCTAAAACATTTTAAAATTGTGGTTAAGGATACATAACATAAAATCGACCACTTTAGCCATTTTAAGTAAACAGTTCAGTGGCATTAAGTGTGTTTATGACGTGTGCGACCATCACCACTGTCCACTCCCAGAACTTTTCCATCCCCAGGAGAAACTCTGTTCCCCTCAAACCCTAAAACCACCCCACCCCAGCCCCAGGTAACCTCTATTCTACTTCCTGTCTCTACGAATCGGCCTATTCCAGGTACCTCACGGAAGTGGAATCATATAATATTTGTTCTCTCATGTCCGTCCGATTTCACCGAGCACATTTTCAAGGTTCATCTGTGTTGTGGCAAGTGTTGGAATTTCATTTCCCTTTTTTCTCCATTGAGGTATTTTATTTGCATGCATACACCCTAGGAAAAAAATCCAAGGACTATCCCTCCTATGAGTTTTGTGTTTCTTCTTCTTGGTCCATGATACTGTAACCTGTGGTCGTTAGTACCATGAAACCAAACTAACGGAATGGGCCTGTGAGGGTCCCACAGTCTTCCCAGCTCTGTGATCATCCATGATTTCAAATTCACTAATGGAATCACGTTTCATCATCATCATCAGAAACTGGAAAATGACTTTGGAGCATGGCCTAATAAGATCTAGGCGCGGGCCTCTCTTTTTGGCATTATTGATGCCCTTGAGTTCTTGAGGGGACATTCATGCCAGCATAATGGTGACACACAAAGATGGTGGCTGAATAATCCATCGTTTGGTTACACCACATTTTGTTTATCCATTCATTCACTGATGGACGCTTCGTTTATTTCCTAGACTTCTACATGACTTCTCCTCTCTCCTCAAACTCCTACTCCTCAACCCTTTCTACTGACTCTCAGTGGGGACCTTGTTTGCTACTTCAGTGAGAGTAGAACCCATCGGGGGAAAACTTTCCCTGACTCCTATCATCCATCTACCTGCCTTTCCTTCTAATACTTGATGCATCAGTTACCTGCCTTCATAACAAAGAGCCCCACTGCTTAATGCTGTTAAACAGCCCTTGTAATACATTCACAGATTCCGTAGGACTTTGCACAGGACACAACAAGGACAGACCATCTCTGTTCCCTGATGCCTGGACCTTCAGCTGGTAAGACTTGCAGACAGTAGGGTGACTTACGGTGGTGGCTGAGACCTAGAATCAGCTGGCGGAGACTTCAGTCTCGTCTGGCAGTCGGCCTGGCAGCTGCTGTCTGGGGCTCCAGCTGAGCACTTTCCCGGGACCTCTCCATGTGGTCTCTCTGTGGGGGCAGCTCAGCTTCCTTACGGCATGGTGGCTGGGTTCCAGGAGTCTCCTGAGAGAGTGAGAAGGCCCTGAGTTTGCTGGTCCAGGCAGTCACGAAGTTCTGCCCAGGTTCAAGGGGAGTGGCCATAATCTCACACAAAACTCACTCAGTGGGGGGAATGTTGAGGTCATGCTGCGAGAGTCTTTGGGGGTGGGGGTGGCCTCTTGGGAAAATGCACCTTCCCTACCAACAGATGGGCTGCATCTGGAGGGGGAGGGGCGGTGTGCATTTCCTCTCTTTCTTCCTTGAGGACAACATTCCAGCCATTCTCCCTTCCCTCTCCTCTGCTTCTGAAATTGAGGAATTTAAGCCATTCCCATCAGCACACTCCTGCCATTTGATCTTCTCTGATCTTTTCTTTTTCTTTCTTTTTCTTTTTCTTTTTCTTTTTTTCTTTTTCTTTCTTTCTTTCTTTTTCTTTCTTTCTTTTTTTTTTTTTTTTAAAAAAAAAACAGACTCCCCAGCCCCTATCTCCCGCCCCTACTTTATTTTTCTCCACAGAACTTCCCACCGTTTGGCACACTCCGCATTCTCCCCCGCTCTGTTTATCATCCATCTCTCCCATTTGAATATAGGCTTCATGAGCACTGGGACTTGAGCCTCTGTTGCTCACCGTTATATCAGCGCATAGGACGGCACCTAGCACATATAGGTGCTCAGTAAATATTTTTTGAACAAACACTTCGAGGGACACTGGTAATCATAATTGCCTCTGTTGCCAGGGAGCTCGGAGCTCCAGTGACTGGTTCTCGCCTTACCATGAGATAAAGAATTCAAGGGCAAGATGAACAACAAGCAAGAGAGCGCAAGGTTTATTAAAGGGAAAGTACACACTCAAGAGGGGAGTGCAGGTTTTAGAGAGAGGAGGGAGAGGGGGAGGAGGAGGGAGGGAGGCCGAGTGGATGTAACCATCTGGGTTTTTGTCCTTCTTGGAGGTAGAGCCGGAAGCATGGCGCTGATGCAACCTTTTTGTCACCTCCCAGTGGGTGGAGGGCTCGGTTTGCCATTCTTTCATCCTTTTATGATGTTTCTGGAACTGTCCTGGCCCAGGTGCATGATGGGAGCCTCAGTATTTGCAGTGCAGATGAGATTTTAACGATGTAATTAGCCCAAGGTCATGCCTTAGCCAAAGATGGCATCTAAGCTGGAAAGGACCGGTTTGGGCTCATGCGCCTTTGCCGGGGCTAAAACAGGGACCAGTCTAAGGGAAAGGAGAAAATTTCTGGAGCCATATCCTGGAGGGGCGTCTCTGCTCTGTCCATCCTGCCTCACTCCCGGGAAGGGAAGGTGAATGAACAGCAGATACACCTTGTTTAAAGTTTTGAGCTGCCCCCATTCAACATAAAAGCTTGTTTCCAACCTTTTAAAATTGTGAAATAGGGATGCTTGCTTTTCCCCATGAGCCTTTGGGGTCTTCTGCATTTTGCACCCTGATCACACATTACCAATTCAAATTAATAAATGACATTATTGGGGGGTGGAAATTAGCCCAGCACCTGGCATGAAATACATCAGCAGTCGGAGGTTGCATTATTACGATGATGGGAAAATGTATGGGTGCTTTTGCTGTGTCCACGCCCTGCCGGCCCCCCACCCCTTCATTCTCCACCCTTGAGCACGGTGCTGGGCGCCTGCATCCTTGTCCTTGTCCTTGTCCTCCTTGGAGCCTCCTCCATGCTGGCTCAGCCCAAGACCAGCCCTAGAGCCGAACTGTTTGATCTGACCACTTCTGAGGCTTGCCTCAGGCCTGCAGCTCATCGGAGGCAGCTGGAGTTGGGGATCCTCCCCAGGAGGGCCTTTGAGGGTGAGATGAAAGAGCCTGGCCCTAAGACACCGACACACCGACACACCGGTGCGTGCGGCCAGGTGGAGTGCTGGGGCCCGGCCAGGAGGAGGCACAGGTGGGGAGGCAGGGAGGAAGAGAAAAGAACCCTTCTCAAGGTGGTGAGGGGATTTTACGGAGTGCCTGCCACGTACCCGGATGTGTGCTGGACAGGGCTGGGGACACCGCAGTGGCAGGTCCCGCCCCCACAGGGCAGTGCAGGAGGTAGGCCAGTGACCAGAGAGTGACAACCTAGAGGGAACAGGGTGGGGCTGGGGCCCCTGACGCAGTCCAGAAGGGCTTCCTGGAGAGGGGAGGCCAGACCCCTCACGGAGCGAGTCGGCGACTCCCGTGGACTCCGGCGTTTTCGGTGGCGTCGATGGCACATTCCCTTGCCCCCTTGACTCAGCTGCACTGGCCTTCTTTCTCATTCCTGAACTCTCCAAGTGCATTTCCAACCTCTGAGCCATTGTCCTCGCTGTTCCCTCTGCCTGGTCTCGCATCTCACCTGGCCGAGGAGGGGGTGGGGGCGGGTGCGCCCTTCTCCTTGTCAGATTGCAAGTCAGTTATTTTCACAGCATTGAACTCTTTTTTTTAAAATTTCCTTGTTTCTAGTCTTTGTTGATTTTCTGTCTTCCCAGCTAGGATGGGCCCTCCCATCAGCCTCTGCTCCCTTAATCCCTGACAAGCTGCCTGGCGGAGAGCTGATCCCTGGCAAATGTTTGTTCTATGGAGAAAGGAAGCCTAGATCTCTGGGATAAACCACAGTCCCGTGAAGAGGTGGGGGAAGGGTGTTCCAGGCAGAGGGAACAGCATGGGCAAAGGTATGGAGCAGAGAGAGAGCTCTGGAGGCAGGAAGGAGGAGCTGGATGGGGAAGAACAGAGAGGAGGGAGGAGGGAGAAATAGGAGGAAAAGAAGACAGGAAGAGTGGAAGAGGAGGGAGAAAGATGGAAGAAGAGGTCGGGAGACTGAGTGGGAAGGAGGGAGGAAAGAAGCGGAGGAGGAATGGGGGGAGAACAGGGCCGGATATGAGTCAGCTGTGTCCCTACGCCATTGGCTATGAAGGAGAGCTTTGATCACTGCAGTCAGAGGCAGCTGGATCTTACTGGAATCTTTTCCTTAGGGGTAGAGGTGGACTTTCTGGAAGCTCTGCCTGGCTGGCCTGCAGAGGCTGGGACAGAGGGACAGGCCTTGCCTCCCAGAGCCTTCTAAGGGCTTCGAGAAGAACATTCTGTGGCGGGACCTTCCGGAAAAGGCCGTGATAGCTTGGCAGCCCCGTCCGGTCCACTGCCGGGTCATTGCCTGACTTCCTCGTGGCCAAAGCTCACCCTCCCTTGTGTCCTTGCTCCCCACAGGAGCTCCAGGTGGTACTTTTCATAGAACACTTGAAAAAAATCCTAATAAGTAACAAAGGGCACGAGGCACAGATTTCTAAAGGTACAAGAGGGAGTACAGAGAAAGCTTTCCCTTCTCCCTTCCCTCCGCATCCCCTCCAGAAGGCACTAGGGCCACCAGTTTCCCCAGAGGCAGTCTATCCAATGTAAGCACAGACGATGAAATGCTATTCAAGTTATTAACATGATTCTGCACCTCATCTTTATAAGGGGATCTATAGTAGGTTCAAGATCACAGCACGAAAACCAGTCGTAATCTTTTTGGTGGTGGAGGGTCTTGCCTTCAATTTGTAAAAAAAAAAAAAAAAAAAAAAAAAAAAAAAGGCAACATCTGTGACTCTTAATAAGACTACATGTGCCTGTATTTGTTCATTCAATACACGTTTATTGAGGACCTACTATACTCCAGGTGCTGTTCTGGGCACTGACGATTCAGCAGAGAAGAAAACAGACAAAATTCCCTGCCTCATGGAGCTGCCATTCTAGTTGGGGAGAGAGAGACAGTAGCTCGATAAAATGACAAATACATTTTAACCTCTCACAGTAGGTCAGATGGCACGGACAGTGCTGTTGATAAAGCAAAGCTGGAGTGTGGCAGAGACAGCTTCCTATTTCATGACAGGCTGGTCAGAGGGGGCCCTGAGATAAGGCGACATTTGAGCAAAGGCCTGAAGGAGGTAAGGAACTGAGTCGTGTGGTTATCTGGACCTAAGTTTAGAAACAGCAGCGAGGACAGCAAGTGCAAAGGCCCTGAGGTCAGAGCGAATTTGAAGTGATCTGGATCCAGGAAGACGGTGGCATGTGGCTGGAGAGGATTGAGCGAGGGGAGAGGGAGGGATGAGACACTTTCTGCAGAGCCTTGTCTAAAAGTGAGCTCGGCCTTTCTTGTTTGGAGCTGTCTGGGTGGTGAGCCAGGGCTGGCTTGTAACAGTCTTTGAGGGCTGATTGCTAAACTTTTGGGAATCTTGCAAGCCAGTTGTTAAACGAGCCATTGCTAAAAATTAAATCCTATAAACTCACAATTAAACAAATTATGTTAAACACAAAGATAATAAGTCGTAGCGATTTATCACTTTCTCTAGAGGAAGTGTCTATATGGTAGAAATGTTATATGGTAGAAATACTACATGATGATGGGTTATTATTACATGTCTTTTCCAGACTCTGCCTTCAGTGGTGTCACGTTGGTAGCTTAAAATCAGCCGCGGTGAGAGTATTTACACCACAGACATTGTAAACGCTATGAATCGGCTCTGTTTTTGCCCCCTGAGAGGTGGTGGTTAAGTACCTACCAGCTCATAACCGTCATACATAGAGAGTCAGCTCATTCTTTTGTACAGCTGCATAACAGTCCATTGCATGGATGGGCCGTGAAATAATTTGCGGGTGTTAAAAAGACTGCAGGCTCAAAATGGCCTCGCTTGCGCTAAAAGCCCATTATACCAAACTTAGAGTTAACATCTGGCCTAATTGCTGTTTCACCCTCTCCCAGAAATATCCTCTTAATCAATCAGTCTGGAATTTTCTTGTTCGCACCAATGAGGTCATCTGCCATGTGGACCCTCTCCATTCGGCGATCCCCCGCCATGGAGAGAAGCAAAGTGTGTGTAAGAACCCTTGCCATTCTCTGCCCTCGAAAAGATGTCCTGATCGAAAAATCAGCTTTTTTGTTTTGTTTGTTAACAGCTCCCTTGGCCCATCCTTCTTCCTAAAAAAAGTCCCATTTTGTACAAGCCCTCTGAGTATCCTTCGAGCTGCTAGGTGGGAGGCTGGCCAATTTGTGAATGGTTTAACAAAACCAATTAGATCTTTAAATGTACTCGGGTGAATTTTGTTCTTGAACGCTGGTCTCCTCCTGATGGGCGCTTAGCTGGTTCCCAGTCTCTTGCTAATAAGAATGGTGCTTTGGTGATTTTCCCCGTGTGGATAAACCCCACAGACAAGAAGTGCTGTATCAAAGGCCTTGGGAGTTCTAACGCTGACATCTGTTGCCTCATGCCTTTCCATGGAGGCCCTGCCAATTTCCACACGCCCCCGGCAAACGGGTCAGAGTTCAGACTTCTTAAGATGCAGACTTGATGGTGTCACTCCACTGAGTATGGCTCCTGCTGCTCTCAGGATGAAGCCCTTGGATCCTCCCAAGGGCTCATAGTTGGGCCTTGTCCTTTTATCTTGCAACCAGAAAGTTGCACGTGAGCCCACCAGGACCCCTCGTAAATTCCACATTAGAGCCACCTTGATAATCTGCTGTCTGTCCCACCCACTCTTGTCTGCTCACGCCTTCCCTTCTCCTGGAGTCATTTCCCAGTGTTTGGTCACCAGGCTAACTCCCACTCCATCACTGTTGTACCTTCTCTGTTCAAGAGGCTGAAACCCCCTCTGCAAGGGTCTTCAGCAAAGTCAGGAAACGACTGGCTCTTCTGAGTGAAAATCCGGTTGGCTGCCTCCAGCCACAGCTAGCTCCGGCTCTTAAAAAACGCGCGGAGCCGGTCTTGGCCTGTCTGTTCTTGTCCCCGTCGGCACCCTTTGGCAGCCCCTGCTTTTAGAAATCTCCCTCGTTGTCACAGGAGACAAAGAGCTGGAGTTGGGGGAAGGTTCCAGGCAGAGAGAACAGCCCACTGAGCTCCAGATCCTGGCTGGACCGAGTGAACAACCCAGAGGATACGTGGCACCCTGCGGCCTCGCTCCAAGGGGGGTACACGTTCTTTTCCACTCGCTAAATTCTTCAATTGAGAGGCAGGTTTGAAACAGCTGCTTGGGCTCTGGTGGTAGAAAACTGGGGTTCACATCCTGGCTCTGTTTTCTGGGGCGATGATAAAAGGCTTGGGACCAAATAGTGCTGATAGTTACACATTGCTGTGAACGTGCTCAACACCACTGAATTGGACCCTTTGAAATGGTTAAAAGGGTCGATGTCATGTCATGCTTATTTCACCCCCAGTACAAAAAGGAGGCTGAAGATGCTAAAAATAAAATAAAATAAAATAATAATAATAATAAAATCACATAAAAACAAAAAGGAGAAAAAAAAAAAACAACCCTGGCTCTACCACTTACCAGCTGTCCAAACTTGGGCAGGTGAGGCCACCTCTCTGCACCTCTGTTTACTAGACTATAAAATGAGGATAATAATAGGACGCCCCTCACCAGTCATTGAGAGGCTCAGATAGGTTAACACATGTAGAGTTCAGGGAGCAACTCCCAGGATATAGTAAGTGTTTGACAAATGTTACTCTTACTAAAGCAAAACATTGGTGGGTTGCTGAGTAAAAAATGTCAGATGCAAAAAGTCATGGTCTTGATTTGGTTGGTCTGCCCACAGGGCAGATGACCTCCTAGGCTGGGTGGGGGCTTATAAACAACAGAAATTTATTGCTCATGCTTCCAGAAGCTGGAAGTGGGAGATCAGGGTGCCACTGTGGTCAGGCGAGAGGGCCCGTTTCTGCATCTCAGACACTCTTTGTGTCCTTAAACAGTCGAAGGAGTGAGGGATCTTGGGTGGTGGTGGTGGGGGGTCTCTTTCATAAGGGAACAAATCCCACTCATGAGGCTCCACCCACATGACCTCACCACCTCCCAAAGGCCCCACCTCATCAGCATCACCTTGAGGGGTAGATTTTGAGGTATGAATTTCAGAGGGACACAAACATTCAGACCATCATTTACAGAAATATCCAGAATCAGCAAATCCACAGGAAATTTAGTGATCACCTGTGTTGTGGTGCCATCAAATCTAAGACCTATGAAGCCAATTGAGATGAATTGTGAGCCTTTATTAGCCCAGGCCAGTGACTGACTCTCTACCACGCAGAGTTAGAAGAGATCAGTCCTGAGCTCCCAAAAAAAGGCAGTTTATAAAGCCTAGAACCACGCCCTGGTTAACATCAGACAAAATTAACAAGCAAGCGGATTACAGTATCAGAAGTTGGCCCTTAGCATATCTTTGAGCATATTACAGAAGCGGAGTAAATCCTTAATGCTGGCTTACTGGAAAATTTTCCACCCTTAACAGCCTACATCTGAGGGGAAGGGGAGGGTTGTGACTGCTTCATGGGCTGGGGATTTCCTCTGGAGGCTGATGGAAGTCATTTGGAATGCCGCAGAGGTGACGGTGGCATGACATGGTCAGTGTCCCAAATGCCCCTGAATCCTACGCTTTGAAATGGTTAACTTGTGTTATGTGAATTTCGTCTCGAAAATTTAACGGGTACTTTGAAAAAAAAAAAAAATCAGGTGGACTATATCTCAATGTCCTTCTCAGGCTGTGAAGGAAGGCTTGTGGCTTTGTGCTTCTGGATGCTTTGTGCCCTTCCTTCCTGCAGGCCTGACACTTCACCCAGGCTGGGGCCTTCGCTGGCATAGCTCACAGCTCCTCCCCTGCCTATTTCAGTGATTTGCTGTGAGACTTTGGGACTTGGTTTCCTTGTCTATACCAAGGCGGGGAGGGGGTGGGGGCGTTGGACCCATTGGTTTCATATATTGTGGGCCTGCTTTACTTGGGTTCAATGTAGCACCCCCTTCACCCTGCCCTCCCCACCTCAAAATGCTGATCCTGCCCACTTAGCTCTGGCAGGACATTGCCCAGGGTCTGTTGAGCACTCAGCCTGCCCCCTCAGCTCGAGCTGAAGTGCAAGTTCTACTAGCTCTCGAATCCAGGCCGCTGGCCTTCACCCCTCAGAGAGCAGGCAGGGCTCTTCAGAGCTTTCTCCTGGGATCCAGCCGGCTACACCCAGCGAGGGGAGTTACTGTGTACTCAAGGACTCCTGTAGCCTCAGGCATTCTGAGGTGGCAATGTCCCCAGACTGAATGTCCTGGTCCTTCGTCCAGCCGCCCTCGGGACGATGTCCACATAGTCATGTGAGTGGGCTGTGCGGTTATCTACCATCAGAACTAGCTCGTGATGGGGCCATGTCACTTCACACCCCCAAGGCAGGCAAATGTCCCCCCAAATTCCCCAGCTTGTCGTGTCGCCTGGCTCACTTCTAAGCAGGGCTCTTTAAAGAAAAACTAATAATCACAGCAATAAAAGCCCCCACCTCCTAATATCCTGATGTCCTATTGCATCACTCAGGCCTATGCTAAGGGCTTTTGCCTCTTAGTTTTCTTTAAGCTACCTCAGGGGTGGACACTCCTTCTTTATTTTTCCACAAGTGAGGACGTGAGGCTCAGAGGTGGTGTCAGTGGCCCAAGGTCAGCTAAGAAGTGGGAGGACCCATCTCTCTGCCCCACCATACCCCCTGCCCTTGACCATTATTCTCAACTGCCTCTCTGGAAGCATCAAAGGTCTTTCTATCCAAGTCACCTGAGCCCCAGGGTACCTGTAGGGTCCCAAGGCAGAGCCTGGAGTGGTGGCAGGGACTGCTGCCCTAGGAACCAGCTCCTGTGGCCTTGGCTGGTCTTGCAAGGAGGTGGGGAGGTCAGGATGTGACACGCCTGCTCTGGGCCTCCAGGCCCAGAAACCTGAGTTACTGTTGGACCAGGAGCCACGGGCCCTAACAACCTGCAGCTGGTGGAGGCAGGGCGGGGCGGAACAGCCGGCTCTTAAATAAATAACTAGAAAGGTTGGAAGGGACTCTTTGGGCCAGGCTCCAGTCCCTCAGGCTGCAGCTTATCAACCAGGCCAGAAGGCACGCAGCCCCCATGCCTCTGCCTGTTCCTTTTCCCTCCTCTCTTCCCTGGTCAGCTCTGACATACTTTAAAATTCAGCTCAGATGCCCCCCTCTTCCGGGAAGCCCTCCCTGACCCCACTTTAGAGGCTGGGCTTCTTTCCCGGGCTCCTCTAGCCCAGTCCAGCTTGCTGTCTCTCTCTCTGGAGTGTGAGCCCAGGAGGGCAGGAGCTAGGCCTGTCTCAGTCACAGTGTCGGGAACACAGAAAGTGCTCAGAAAAAGTTTGTGGAATGCACAAATGCTTGTCGAGGGAGGAGACAAGGTCTGGATCTAGAGTCTGATGGAGGAGGCGGAAGCCCTCCAGGTGTCAGACACCCGGCCCTCAGGGCACCATTCAGAACAACGCCCATTTCACAGATGGGGAACTGAGGCCGGGCAGGGCCTCCCTGCTCTGTGAGGCCCAGATTTCCCATGGCTCAGCCCAGCCTCCCCCTGCCCCTCTCGCTTCCCTTCTGGAGCTCCAGGCCATTCACTTTCCCCCGATGATGAAATCAGAATCTGGGTAGGAGGTCTGGCTGAGTGAGAAGAAAGCTGGCTGGAACCCTGGCCTGGGAGGTCCTGGGTGAGGCGCCCCTGGCCAACCCTGGACCAGACCTTCAAACCTGCCCCTCTTGGCCCAGGCCCAGCGCACGTTCCCAGAGAGTTCCTGAGTCCTGGAGCCTCCCCCCTGTATCTCGCCCCCGTGTCTGGCACCCCCGTGCCTCGAATGACTGAGCAGTGAGTGACAAGGCTAAGCCTGGTCTGCTCCCGTGTTCTACCTGGCCTGAGCATTTTTCCATCCCCCGGGGGCCCTGATTACCTGGGAGTGCTGCCAGAAGCTGTCCCTCGCCCAGCCTGGCACCTGCAGCTTCTGCAGCACCTGCAACCCAGCTGCTGGGGCCCACCTGGGGCCTCGTGGGCTGCGCCTCCGGTCCTGGGGGGAGCACCAGCCTGTAAGTCTGCGCCAGAGGGAACCCATGGAAGAGGTCTTTCTTACTTTTGCATTAGATATAATGTTGATCTCGAAAGGTCACCGCGGCTTAAAACACCACGAGGCTGTGGTTTGCCAGGCAGCAAACAAAGCGCTTTACGCACACGGACTTGGCTCACCCCTCCATGATCTCTGAGGCAGGTGTTCCTGTTAGCTCCACGTCGTGGCTGAGCAAACCGAGGCTGGAGAACCGTGTGACTAGGCGGAGATGGTTTGACTACTAGGCAGCGAGACACGGCCGCCGCCACGCAGAACTGCGAAGCCACCACCTTCCCACCTGAGAGTGACCACTCACAGCAGTTTCTACAAATTCTTGCAGAGGTGGTCAGTGCATTTTTTAAAAATTTCTTGTTAATTATGTTGACGTACAAGATTATATTAATTTCAGGTGTACGACACAGCAATTCAACATTTATATACCTTACGAAGTGGTCACCAAAAAAAGTCTAGTAGCCATCTGTCACCACATAGTTCTAACACTATTGACTCTATTCCCTGTGCTATACTTTATATCCCTGTGACTGATTCTATAACTGGAAGTTTGCATTTTTTAATCTCCCTTCCTCTTTTCTTCCCAACCCCTCACCCCCATCCCCTCTGGTGACCATTGGTCTGTTCTCCATAGATAATCAATGCATTCAAAAGAGGCTGTAATATATTCATTTGTTTCCCCATAGATGACATTGTGGCATGTCCTATATGCCTTTCTTGCACCTGTGTTTTCCTCCTTAATATTTCTTGACCATGTGACTTCCTGAAGACTGTCTCAGTCCCCTTGACATCTCTCGGCATTCTGTTCTGAAGATGTGGGAAGGAATATCTTACTGGACAGGTGTCTGGCTGAAGAGTTTGGATGTTGCCCGAAGGAAGCCAGGGGGCCGCTCAGAGGGCGGAGTGACTAGGTCAGATCTGTGCTTGGGAGCCTTTTAGCCTCTTCTCAATCCTGGGGCTTTGCACGGACTGTTCATTTTGCCTGGAATGCCTTCCCTGGGCTTGGACCAACCCCTTCCTACCCAAGCTGTGACGCCTCCTCCTCCAGGAAGCACTCCCTGACCCCCAGGTGAGGTCAAGGACCCTTCTGGGCTCCCCCATCCCAGCCCTGCTCACTTATATTGTTGTTGTCTGGGGATGAGTTTGTTTCCCCCTCTGGACTGTGATTCCCTAGAGCATAGGGCTGGGATCATCTTGGTCACTGCGGGTCCCTGGTAATCTCCCATCGCAGGGTCTAACAATGTGCTCAGAATAAATGATGGTCCCTTGAAGGAAATGTATCTGCTTGGGGAGAAGCCAAGTGTAGGGGCGGCATGGTGTCTGATAGGGGTTGAGGGCGCAGGCTGGAGTGAGAGACACCTGAGTTCAAGTCCCCTGCCCAGCTCCGGGATTCGGACCACACCAAATCTCATCACCTCATGTGCGTCCAAATCAGTAAACCCAGAGTGAGTGTTCATGGCTTAGTGGAGACAAGCCAGCGCTGACAACACTATGAATAGGGTGTCTGTCCCCTCCTGCTCCCTCAGGCCTCTATACCTGCTCTTCCCTCTCATCAGAATGTTCATCCTATATTGTCTTGGTACACTCCTTCCTGTCATTCGGATCTCATTGCAAATGTCACCTCCTCAGAGAGCCATCATGACCACTGTCTCTCTCTGCTGTACGATGCTTCAGCTTTCTCCAGCTCTTATCCCCACCTGAGGGCCCAAGTTTATTTGCTTGTCTCCCCTCACTAGAATCTGGCAAGGAGTTTTGTCTGTTCTCTCTCTTTTTTTTTTATTTTTGTTTTTATTTTTATCACTGCTGAATCCCCAGCACCTCAAACAGCGTTTGGCCATTAGTGAGGGCTCAAGGAATGTCTGCGGAATGAATAGAGAGCTCAGGAATGGTCCCTCATGTTTTGTATCTAGGGTCAGTGAGTGCATGATTGAATTTATACTCACATTGACTCTAGGACAAATGAGGAAACTGATACCCAGCTGGTAAGTAGTGAGGTCAGGATTCGAACCCACGTCTGTGTGGCTTTAGTGCCCACATTTTCAGTGTCTAGCATGGAACCAAGTTCACTGGAGTTTACCTTGAGTCTGTTGAATGGATATCATATCAGACTAGGAGGGTAGGATTGGGCATGGGGGCTTTCTGGAGCAGGTGGCATCGAGGCTGGGAGGCTTTGGGAGGGGAGATGTCTGACAGACACGGGAAGGAGTTCCATGAGGCCATGCGTGCCTGGGCAAATTGTTAGTTTGGCCTGGTTCCAATGCCACAGATCCTGCAAGATGTCAGTTCAACCTCTCAGAGCATCTACCCAAGCAAGTTTAAGTCTAGGTTGGCAGTGACCAGCAGAGAGAGCTCACCACCAGGGCCCAGCAGTGTCTGGAGCTGGTCTGGGCCCAAACCATGTCCTTTAATAATAATGACAAGAACAACAAGAATAGTAGTTAACTTTATTAAGAGCTAACCTGCACCCGGTGAACATATGATTTCATTTGATCCTCTGAGCAGCTGGGGAGGTATGCTCTATTATTATTTTTTCCCATTGTACAGATGTGGAGATTGAGGCTCATAGAGGTTGTGACTTGCCTGAGGCCCCACCGCTGCTGCAGGAAGAAGCTTGTGAGGTGACCACCTACAGTCTTTGAACAAGTGTGAACCCCTGAAATGTAACTAGGGAACAGGACAGATGTGGAAGGAATTAGGATTTCAGTAACAATAGGTTCACTGAAAACCACCCAAATGACCACCAAGAGGGAATTCAGGGAAGTGGCAGAATAGGTATGGTTAAGGCCTTGGTTAAGGCCCAACCTCGCCAGGTGTGGCCTCAAGGTGAGTAACTTCCTCTGGCCATAAGCCCCAGTTTTGGGCCTTTGGAGAAGGGGTATAAATAGTGAGACCAACTTCACCAAACAGTTTTGAAGATTCGAGGGATATTAGGCATATGCATTTATCAAAAGTCAATGAATGTCACTTAAGATTTGTGCATTTCGTAGTATGTAAATTTTACCTAAAAAGAAAAAAATAGCCCCCATGCAAATATGGAACTCTGATTAATAAGCGCACACTGAAGTATTTAAAGGAAAGTGCTCTGATATCTGCAATTTGTCTTATCATGCATCAAAAAAAAAAAAAAGGTGAACGGATGTGTGAAGAGAGAGATAAATGGATAGAATATGATATAGAAGTATGACGAAATAATTGTAGACTCTAGGTTTTGGCGTATGGTGTTCATCGTAAAATCCTTCAAACTTTTTAGATGTTCGAAAATTTTATAAGAAAATGTGGGGGAAATATTTGATGAAAACATTCGTAAAAGCATTAGCACAATCATTGAATTATAATTTTTAATGAATGAATGCAAATTGTGTACCTAATGGAAATGGATTACAATCCTAATCTATATAACTGCCATTAATTGATAAGTGTAGGGCACAGACCTGGGAATATTTATTTTAAAGATCATTCACATTACTAAACAAATAACTCCATCTCATTGAAATCTTATACTAAACGCGCGAGGAATCTGCATTTTCGAGGAGGCGATAAAAGACCGAATTTAGGGCAGTGGAGGGAGGAGTTAGAGGCAGAGCTGATTTGCAGATGAGCCACCAGCGGATCCCCTGCACTGTCTAGAGAACGTGGCGTGCTCCAGGTAACCTCTGTGGCCTAATGCGCCCCAACCCACTCTGTCCCGCCCCTCCCTCGCGGGAGGGCCCTGAACGCGCTGCAGCCAATCGGCACCCTCAGATGGGTTGGGTGCCCGCCTTCGCCAGCCTCACCGCTTCTTAATCCGAGCAGTTTCCGCCCAGCGGGTTTAGAGCCACGCGACGCGCGCGCGCGGGACCTTGTCCCGGAGCGAACAGTCTTTCCCTCTCAGTCCGCGACCGCCGCCCTCCGCATCCAGTGGCCTGGACCGCCCCTCCCGGACCCAAGAGCCTGGGTCCCCCCTTCCCGGGGCTCCGTCTCCGGGTCTCCAGACTCAGGCTCCCGAGCCCGCCGTTTCCAGGACCTGGGCACCCCAGGTCCCCGCCTCCCGGATCCAGGCACCCGGATCCACGCCACGAGCACATGCTTCTTGAAGATCTCAGCCTCGTGGTCGCCGGCCGCCTTCCGGAGCCCAGGACCCTCCCCGCCCCGGGTCCCAGCTTGAGAAACTCCTGCATTCCAGCCATCAGGGCCAAGACACCCAGGCGCCTCCGGCGCCCCGCCTCTGAGAGCCAGGAACGTGGGTGCTGCGAACCCACGCGGCGAGGAGCTCAAAGTTCTGCCGCCAGACTCTGTTACTCAACTCTCGGTGCTAAGGACCGTCGGCGTCCTGGGAAGGCGTCCTAAGCAGTCCCCCCAAGGAACCCCCGGCATTCGTCATGGTGGCTGATCCGCCTAAGGGAGACCCCAAGGGGCAGGCGGCGGCGGCGGCCACCGCGAACGGCGTCCTGGACAGGGTCTCTGTGGAGGACCCCGGCGCGGCGGGAGGCGGCTGCGGCGGCTCCTGGGACCAGGTGCGTCGCTGCCTGCGCGCCAACTTGCTCGTGCTGCTTACGGTGGTGGCCGTAGCGGCGGGCGTGGCGCTCGGGCTCGGGATGTCGCGCGCCGGCGGCGCGGAAGCGCTGGGCCCCGCGCGCCTGGCCGCCTTCGCCTTCCCGGGCGAGCTGCTGCTGCGCCTCCTGCGGATGATCATCTTGCCGCTGGTCGTGTGCAGCCTCATCGGCGGCGCCGCCAGCCTGGACTCCAGCGCCCTGGGCCGCCTGGGCGCATGGGCGCTGCTCTTTTTCCTGGTCACCACGCTGCTGGCGTCCGCGCTCGGCGTGGGCTTGGCTCTGGCCCTGCAGCCCGGCGCCGCCCTCGCCGCCATCAACGCCTCGGCCGGGGTCTCCTTCGCTCTGGAAGAGACTCCCAGCAAGGAAGTGTTGGATTCCTTCCTGGATCTCGTGAGGTTAGACCCTGCCCGCGGGGGGAGGGGGCGAGGGTGGGGAGGATGCTTCGGCCACGTGGGGAAGGGGACACGAGTTAGAGATGGCTGTAGTGGCCACGTGGACAGGAGGGGAACTTTGGGTCCTCCAGAGCGGGACATCCCCAAGGTCTTTCCATTCATTTCCTCTCTCTGCGCTCCGCCCCCCCCAAGGGGGCCACTTAGAAAGGGGGTAGATTCTTTTCCTGGTGGTCTCTGCTCCCCACCCCACCCCCAAGAAAGGCTCTCCCCCCTTTTAAGGAGAACAGACTACTGGGTCCACATGGCCTTTGCCTTTGGGTCCTGTGACGCAGTGTCTCTAGGTTGGTTGGGGACTTCCTGGAAACCTTAGGGGGAAATGATGAGTCAGGTTCCCCCAGCCTTTTAGGGCCCCCAGGAGCAGCCTGAGATGGGACGTTCAGAGCAGAGCTTGCTGTGGGTGGACTCCTCCTGGCCTGGGGAGATTAGCTGGCCTGGGTGGGTACAGCGGGCCTGCAGACAGGCACACCTACTCGAAAGTTGTTTATGTGGAGGGTTGCCCTGTGTGCCAAAACAGATGTAACTCACACTTGGCCAGCCACTCTGAACCAAGGCTTAGCAGAAACATCTCAGAGCCACACAACTTTATAACCAACGACACACAGCTGGACACAGGCACACCGACACTCAGCCATGGCTGTGAAGGCTCACACCGACACATGGGGCTCGCATCAACCGTCACACACACACACACACACACACACACACACGTACACGTGCACGCATTGGATATTAATACCCCGTCAGCACAAACATCCACACTCACATACATACACACACACCTACATGGCCACACACCAGCAGCGTCCGACATATCTGAACTAACCTTTGCCCCGACTGGATACCAACACTTTGCAAACTGAGTACAGACTCGCAATAGCTGGGGAGAGGGAGGATGTTAGGGTGCCCAGTGGTTAGCACTGTGCAGCTGGCTGGCGGGGTTCCAATCTCAGCTCTGCCACTTTCTTCCACTTACGCTTCTTTATCTTTCTGTGCCTCAGTTTCTTTTTCTGTAAAATGGGATGATAGGGCTGTCCTGAGGATTAAATGAGTTGATTTATGTAAAGCGCCGATGACATGTCTTTCTTGCTGTTTTCATCTGGCCCTGAGACACGAGGCCATTGCCTGACACCCCCACATGCTCGGTGGGGGTTCCATGCACGCTGAGTCACCCTCACAAAGGGTCACAAAAGTGACTGTGTAAACACAGATGCACATTCATGATGCACACAGCCATCCCTTGTGGTTCTCTCTCCCCACCTCTTCCCAAGGCCCCGCCCTTTGGACTCACAGGCCACCGCCAGCCCCCAGGGCCAGGCCTTTTTCAGCCCTCCCAGTCCCTTAGGAGGAAGTGGCTGATGCAAGTCTGCTGCCTGGGGCGGAGCTGCGACCATGGATCACTCTGCCCCCCCCCCCCCCCCACCGCCTGCCTTGGGGAGCCAGCATTTTTCACTTCCAACCACCATCCCTCAGGTCTAGAATCCCAGGCTACGGGTTGGTGGGGGGGGCCCTAGGAGACCAGCTCAGAGTCCCCAAGCCCTGGAAAGGCACACAGGCCCAGGTGGAATTCCGCCTGACTGAAAGTGCGCTACATTTGGGTTCGAATGGGGCCTCCGAGGAGATTCCCCCATCCCGAGGCGCCAGCCCAGACACCCCCTGAACTATTACAGTATCTAATAACCTCTCCCCATGTTTGTCTCTGCAGAAATATCTTCCCCTCCAACCTGGTGTCTGCAACCTTCCGCTCAGTGAGTTCTCGGGGTGTCTTGAGGGGTGGCGGGTATCCAGGGAGGGAGACAGCCAGCCACAGCCCCTTGGGCCCTGACCTGCGACAGTGCCTGGAAAAGCTAACCTGCCAGTATTGCAGGGTTCTTGGGTGACCACCGAAACCCATCTATGATGCTCATCAAGAAACAAGAATATGAGTTCTGAGTCCCCTTCTAGATTCTAATTCTAGCCGTGTGACCCTGGGCAGGGGCCTTTACTGCTCTGAGGTTCCCGCCTCTGGAATCCAGGGCACAGAGAGTCCTGCCTCAGTGGGGTTGCCGGCGGGATGAAATAAGGGATGCTCAGGGCAGGCTCTGAGCTCTGTAGATGCCAGGACAGGTAGAGAAGCCTCAACGACAAGTAACACAGACTCTCTCCAACCCTCTCCTGCAGTACTCTACCTCCTATACAATGATATTGACCAACGGAACCCTGGTGAAGGTGAGAGCAGGGGAAGGGACAGGGCGGGGACAGGAGACCCCACCCCTTGGTCCCTTGTTGTGGTTTTGCCACTCTTTTCCCTTCCCAGCCTTTGCCTACCCCCTGAGTCTTCTACTAACGTTTGCTGTGCAATCTGTTTTTGTGCAATCTTTTCCCCATCCCACCTGGCCTGGACTCCCTCCCTGATTGGCCCCCAAGCCCACCCCCTCCCACTCACCTTCAGCCTGGTAGCCAGAGAGGTCTTTTCAAAGCACAAGCCCCACTCTGCCTCTCCCGCCCAAAGCGCTGGCATGCTCCCTAGCGCCCCTGGGAGAGAGCTCGGGCTTCTCAGCACAGTCCGCGGGGTGCTGCGAGGTCGCACCCCCACCCAGCTGTCCCCCCAGCCTCGCCTTGTGAATGCCTGGCTCACTCCACTCCAGCCACAGTGGATTTCTTTCTTGCTCTTCGGAAGCCCAAGTCGCTCTCATTTCTAGATTGCTGCGCATTGTCCCCTCTCTTGAGAACCTTCTACCACGGCTCTTTACTTGGTTCATTCACCCTTCCTATTCCCGGGGTCTGAGCCACTTCCTCCCGAAAGCCCTACCTGATGACCCCACCCTGAACGGGCACCTCCTCACCTCAGTTCCCATACCCCCTGGGTTCTACCATTTCAGCCCTGCCCACTCTGGGTTGCCCCTGGCAATGGGTCTATTATTACCCCTGGACCTGGATAGTGAGCTGTGGGAGGAAGGGGCCCAAGGGACTGGGTCCTAGCAGTGCCCGGGACAGGCCCTCAGTGACCGTGCAGGTTGACTAAGTGTCCCCATCTTTTCCTTGCCGAAAGGTGCCCGTGGGGGATGAGGTGGAGGGCATGAACATCCTTGGCCTGGTGGTGTTCGCCATCATCTTCGGCGTGGCCTTGCGGAAGCTGGGGCCTGACGGAGAGCTACTCATCCGCTTCTTCAACTCCTTCAACGATGCCACCATGGTGCTGGTCTCCTGGATTATGTGGTAGGTCGCGGGAGAGGGGACTGTGGGTACGGGGCGGGCCAACCCTCTCTGTCCACTCTATGGAGCCAGACGGCCTGGATTCAAGTCCAGCATCAACCGTTCCCTGGCTGTGTGGCTTTGGACAAGTGACTTAACCTTGCTGTAGCTCAGATTGCTCATCTATAAAATGAGGACAGTGCTGTATTCCGTGAAAGCTGAGAATCATACGGGCACCTTCTTGATTTTCCTGGAAGGTGACAAAAAGACAGCCAAACTGTGGCCACGGCTGGCTAACGCATCTCAGTTTTAATTAGAGATTTAAAGGTGACCACGTGTTCACCTTTGGATCAGTGTTCTAAAATTGTGCAGGATTGTCACAAAGGTGAAACAGGTAACTGGAGTTCAGGTAAAGGAAGCCCTTAGGAAGTGCTTTAAATGCCTGGCACCTTCTAAACAGTGACTTAGTATCAGCTATGTACAACGAGTGCCATCCTGAGTTTTGTTAAATGGCGTTAGGAAATGAGAAAAAACCTTGTGGAGGCCGCCGGCTTCCACCCTTGTCCTCTCCCCCAGCCTCGTCTCCACATGGTGTCTCGCTGATTCTCAGGGCCCACCCTGGATCTAGGAGTCAGGAGCTGGGTCAGAGATGCTGCATTTTTCACAAATCTCTCCCCCGCAGAGTACACCTCGACTCATAAAAGTACTTTGCCCGAGAGGCAGGGTGGAGGGTGCCGCGGAGCAGGTTCTGCAGCTGGGTGGCCTGGGTTCCCATGCCCACGGGGCTGCTTTCCAGCTGTGCCCTACGACACGTTACTTCTCCCTTTGTGCCTCAGTTTCCTCATCTGGAAAATGGGTTGGTCATACGAGGCACAAATGAATTAATACGTGGGAAGTGTTTAGAACAGTGACTGACCTACAGCAGGCCCACAGTTAACAATATTAGATAATATTTATTCAGTAGTTGTATAACTTTTTGGCATGTCCCACTGGCCAGAATGTGGGCGTTTGGCCAAACCTAGGTGCACAGGTGGCTGGGAAGTGGTGCCTTTTTTTCTAAAGAGGAAAGGGCTTTGGGCAACAACATAGCGATCAAGCTGTCAAAGGAAGCCTTCTGGCTGGGAGGCATAAGCACCCCGGGATCTTCACTCTAGGAGAAGGTGCTAGTTTATAGATACATTATTAAAAAGCTTTCAACTCATTTCAACTGGCTTCTCGTTTCATCCTGCCAACATTCCTATGAGGTCAGGAGCATTATCTTCCTTGCTTTGCAGACCTGTTAGGTTTTATTAAGTCAACAGTAGCCGTAAGAGACTCAATTGGAGCTCCCTTGGGGTGAAGATTCAACCACGTTCAAGGGTTCAGTGCATTGTAAATGCTTCACGTCTGGGAGTGGTTGTTAAGACCTGAACCACAGCCTGAGAGATTGTCTTGCTTTCAGTTACAGTAGCTCTCTATAACAAACGAATCCAGAAAATGTAATTGACTCATACATGGTGGTTGTTTTTTCTTAGTCATGTGTTAAGTCCAAACACAGTTAGTGACTGTACTCCAGATGGTGATGAAAGCACCCAGGCTTCTTAAATCTCCTAGCTGCACTAACTGCAAGGGGAGAGAGCATGGAGCAGGGCAGGGGAGATGCCTAGACATGGCTACGGGCTCCCCTTGACTGCGAAGGAGGCTGTGGTCAGGCCGTGCAGAGCACAGTGCCTGCCCCTGGGGGAGTATGTGGTCAGAGGTTGCCATCTGTCTCCCGTGTAATTAGGTATGCCCCTGTGGGCATCTTGTTCCTGGTGGCTGGCAAGATTTTGGAGATGAAGGATGTGGGAATGCTCTTCGCCAGTCTCGGCAAATACATCCTGTGCTGCCTGTTGGGCCATGCCATCCACGGGCTCCTGGTCTTGCCCCTCATCTATTTCCTCTTCACCCGGAAGAACCCCTATCGCTTCCTGTGGGGCATCATGACGCCACTGGCCACCGCCTTCGGGACCTCTTCCAGGTGCGGCCTTGGGGTACATCGGGGTGGGAGTTTTAAGCTAAGGGGCTTGAGGGTGACATCAGATGTCTGAAGGCCCATGGACTTTTGTTTGGGGTCCCCGCACCTGGGTACAGGAGCCATACTCTCCTAAGCTTCTCACAAGGCCCCGGAAACCCCCCTTCCTAAAATTAGGGAACTGCCATCTGAGAGATTTCTTCCTCCTTGGCACCGAGCCTGGGCCCTGGGTGACTCTGGTGCTCCACTCTGGATGCGACCTCTGGGAGCTCTTTTCCCCCTTCTCTCCTGGGTATTTCACCCATCTCTGCTGTCCCTGTTCCCCCCAGGACTAGACCTTCTCCCAGAGAGTAGGAATTCATAGCTGAGGTCTATTGGTGGAAGTGGCAGGAACTCTCAGACATAGAATTTCGGTATGAGGTTTTGTGTGTGTTTTGAGGAGTAGCAGGGGGTCCAGGACTCCTACATTTTGGAATGCCTACGGTCTGCGAGATCCCTAGTGCCTTCTGGCTCTGAGACCAGGAAGGCCTAGAGAGCTGGGAGGGGGTGTCTAGGCTGGTGGGCAGAGCTTATAGGCCTGGGCTGCAGGGCTCCGTGGGCGGAGAAGTGGGCGTGGTTTGGGGGATTGGGCGGGGCCGGGCCTTGGTTGGCTGTGCGGGCCAACTCAGATCTGCGGTCCCTCAGCTCTGCCACTTTACCGCTGATGATGAAGTGCGTGGAGGAAAAGAATGGCATCTCCAAGCACATCAGCCGCTTCATCCTGCCCATCGGTGCCACCGTCAACATGGACGGTGCCGCGCTCTTCCAGTGTGTGGCCGCGGTGTTCATTGCACAGCTGAACCAGCGACCCCTGGACTTCGTGAATATCATCACCATCCTGTGAGTGCGGGGTGGGCTGCGACTAGGACCCCCGACCCACCTGACACTAAGAATGAACACGGGCTGGGCTCCACCTTCTCCCACTAAGAGGCCCCTTCCTGACCTCCCCTCCCCACCTAGGGTCACCGCCACCGCGTCCAGCGTCGGCGCCGCGGGCATCCCCGCTGGAGGCGTCCTCACCCTTGCCATCATCCTCGAGGCAGTCAACCTGCCGGTTTGGGACATCTCCTTGATCCTGGCTGTGGACTGGCTAGTGTGAGTGTGGGCTTAGGGCTTCAGGGGGTTCGGGGAGATGTACCCCTGGGAAAGAGGGTCATTGAGAGTCTCTGGGCAGAGGAGGACAGGAAGGAAGGAGTTCTAGGGGAAGGGGATAGGTTCTTAAGCATTCCAGTCAGAGGGGAAAAAGGGATCTTTGGACTTCTAAGAAGAACCCAGAAAGGTAGTGTGCCTGAGTCGTTAATAGAGTGGACCCTTAGGTCAGGCTGCTTGTGTTCAGATCCCAGCGCCACCGCCGCTTGCCATTATGATCTTGGGCAAGTACTTAATCTCCATGTGTCTCGGTTTCTCCATCTGTGAAATGGAGAGAATCGTTTCTCCCTGTGATTAGATGACTTTTAATACAACTACTCCCTGACAAGTAGTAAATACTACATTCATAATTATTAGCTACACGGTTAAGCTATTGAGGGCATAAAAGATCAGAAATCGTTTGGTTTCAAAAGTTAAATACAGAATTGCTATGTGTCTTAGCAATGTCATTCCTAAGTATATGCCCAAGAAAATTGAAAACATCTCCATGAAAACTGAAGTACAAATGTTCATAGTATATTATTCTATTATTATCCTATCAATCACTCTTCATAATAGTGAACAGGTGGGAACAACCCAAATATCCATCAACTGAAGAATGGATAAACAAAATGTCACCTATTCATACGGTGGAATATTATTCAATAAAATGGAATGAAACACTGATACATACATACATGCTACCACATGGATGACCCTGGAAAACATGTTGAGTGACAGAAGCCAGGCATAAAGGACCACATGGTCTATGATCCCATTTCTATGAAATGTCCAGAATAGGCAAATCTATAGACAGAAAGCAGATTAGTGATTGCCTCGAGCTGGGAGGATGTGACAAAATACGGGATAGTTGCTTAATGGGCATGGAGGTTTCTTCCTGGAGTGATGAAAATATTCTGGTATTAAATAATGGTGACGGTTGCATAACTCTGAATGTGCTAAAATCCACTGGGTTGTATACTTTTAAAGGGTGAATTATGGTATGTGAATTATAGCTCAGTTTTCTAAAATGCCGTACGCACACACGGCATAAAGAGGAAGGAAATAATAGATCCTTAGGATTCTAGGGAGAAGAAAGGCCCGAGGGAGAACTCAGTATCTCAGGGGGAAGAGGAGGGATGGGTGGGTCTTCTGCAGCCCAGTAAAAGGGGAGGGGTGACTTTTGAGGTTCCAGAAGCAATAGATTTTGTGTTTTGTTGGAAAAAGGATCATTGGGGTCCAGGAAGGATGGGGGAGATTTTTGGGGTTCTGGGGCAGAGGAAGTATGATGGGACACTTTGGGTTTCCAGAGAGGCAGATAGAGGGCTTCTGAGGTCCTAGATGAAGAGATCTTCGAGGTTCTAGGAGGAAGAGGTACCTGAGATCCTGGGAGGACGGGAGGCTGACATTCTAGGGCTACTGGAGTATGACAGAATTCTTTGTAGGAGGGTGTGATGGGACTTCACGACTCCAGGGTGAGAGGAGGGAGGGTTGGGCCTGGACGCTCCCTCTCCCACTCCCACTCACTTTCCCATCTCTCTTGCCCCCGCAGGGACCGGTCCTGTACCCTCCTCAATGTGGAAGGTGATGCCTTTGGGGCGGGACTCCTCCAACATTACGTGAATCGAACAGAGTGTCAGAGCTCGGAGCCTGAGTTGATCCAGGTGAAGAGCGAGACACCTGTGGCTGCTCTGCCTGTCCCCACTGAGGAGGGGAACCCCCTCCTCAAGCATTATCCGGGCCTGCTGGGAATGCAGACCTCTGCGAGAAGGAATCCGTCATGTAAACCCCTGCGGGGACCTTTTCTGCCCTGATGGGGGTACTTTGGACATTGGGATCATGAGGGATAGATAAATGGACACACTGGGACTCTGGGGAGCCTGGGGCCCCAGCTGTCCTCCTGGATGCTGGATCCCCGAGGCCTCGTTGCTGGTGGGTGTGTGTGTCAGTCTCCCAAATCTCCCCAGCTCCCAATTCTGCCCCCCACCCAAGACTAGGAAACTAGGTGGAGAAGTAGCATGTCCACACCTCATTTTGGGAGCCTGCCTGGCTTCCCTGTCTCAGGACACAGGATACCAGTCACCCCGTGGAATTCTGCCCTCTTTGAGAAGAAGGATGTTCAGACGTCTTGCTGTCTCCTTTGCTGCTTAATTCAGTGGCTGTAGCTGTGTGCGTGTGCGTGTGTGTATGTGTGCATGTGTGCACACACTCTGTGACTCTCCATAGTATGTCCTACCCTGTCCCTGCACCTCTGTTCATGACACAGTAACAAATACTGCCAGGAACTCTGGGTAAGGGGATATTTTTAGCAATAAAATTGTTGAGTATATGTAATCAGATGTTTTTAAGAATATGACCAAAAGCGCTGGGGAAAAAAAAAGGCTGGATTCATTAGACTTCATTGAAATAAAATGTTCATGAACGCCGTGGCGGCCACCATACAATGCCACTACACACATTTACCACATCACCATGTGCTGACAATGCAAAATGGTCCAGTCTCTTTGGACATGGCTGGGCAGGTTCTTATCAAGTTAAAATATACATTTATTATGCAGCTCAGGAGTCCTGCTCCTAGGTGTTTAGCCAAAAGACTTGAAAACTTCTATTCACCCTAAAAACCAGTGCCCAATGTTTATAGCTGCTCTCTTCATAATTGCCAGAATTTGGAAAGAAATCACTTATACACAGAAGGCTACTCAGCAAAAAGCAGGTATTATATTGTTGACCGTTGAACATGGGCTTGAACCACAGGTCCATTTATAGTGGGTATTTTTTTTTTTTCCGATAAACACCCGTGCTGTTTAAATCTGGTTTAGTCGGGATGCAGAATGCTTATCGTGCATTAATCTACAATCTTATATAGAAGACGAGCATCCATGGGTTTTGGTATCCACAGGAAGTCCTGGATAGAGGGACAACTTAAAAGTTTTGAGGGAGTCATGGATTTTCCATTTTGGGGGGATTAGCACCCCAAACTACCATGCGGTTCAAGGGTCAACTGTATCTAGCTCGGGTGTATCTCAGATAATATTTTGAGTGAAAGAAGCAGAAACAGAATGTATTGTATAGTTCCATTTATGGGAAGGCACGGAACAGCCTAAATTGGTCTATGGTGAGGAATCGGCCATGGAGACCTGTGTCTGCTTATTTTCTGAGAGAGGGCACAAGAGACTTTCCGTGATGCGGCAAATGTTCTATGTCTTGATAAGGGGGAGGCTTGCACAGCTGTAAACACTGGGAAAAGTTAATCTGTACATTTAAGATATGTGCATTTCACCCTACATATATCATCTTCCAGTTAAAAGCTTTGTATGACTCATGGCAAGAAATTCACTTTACACTGTAACTGCCGATAGAGGAATGCAGGTCCCTCAATATCTGAACTCTCACTCTGCATTTAGTCCAAATATGACTTGCTCTTTTTCTTTTAACCCCAAATGTGTTATTTGGAGCAAAAACCTGTGGTGCAACTCTTTTTTAAATCGTGTGACTCTGGGATATGGACACCAGTTAAGGCTCACTTGTCCTAACAGGATCCTGTCTTGTGCGCTGTTGAAGCATGTTACAATATTATCCACCTGGGTCCCTGCCTGGAGGCACGACAGATCCGGGCGCAGTAGATGGCATTTTGATTAGCATCTTTTTTTTTTTTTTTTTTTTTTTGGTTTAGTTACATCTCATGACCATTGTAGTATGGAAATACAATTTATCTGATATCGGGCAAAATTGCACATTGCATTCAAACGTAGCCACTAATGAGTTCATTAAGTGTCGAATAGTTAAGTAATTGGTGTTTTCAATGCTTTCTATTATGCAAGAACCCTTGGTGGTTTGTTACAGAAGTGTAAGAATGTTTTTAGTGATATTTGGGGAAGTCTGTTGGGGTTTTTGGATGGAGCTGGGAGTGCATTATTTTCCTTGCTTAAAATCATTGTTTATCCCCAAATACTGTTTAATGCTTTTTGGAGGATGGATTAGATTTAGATTATGAGAAATGCCTGTTTAAAGAGGTACATACCCTATACATGTAACATATTGCGTATACTATATATACAACATGTGCATATACAAAGAATAGGTAACTGGGCCAAGTTCCACCAAACAGTACTTAGGCATTTTTTCCTGTTCCATTTTTTAAATGTGGGGGCGCATGCCACTAATTTGCCTAAAATGCTGGCATAGGTCATACCAGGAGACTGGAACCATCTGGTCTCCACAGCATTGGATAGGGGCTTAGGTGGCTCCCAGACCTGGTCCCCATTGAAGACGTGTGCTCCATGACGGAACAGCTTTAGTCCTGTTCACTGCTGTATGCCTAGAGCACAGCACAGGACCTGGCACATAGTAGGTACTCAATAAATTTGCAGAAAGACTAAATCAGGGTCCGGCTACAGAGCTGAGTCCGTCATCCTGGTTCAGATCCCGCTTCTGCTACCTGCCAGCTATATGACCTTGGCCAAGCACTGCCGACTCTCACCTCTGATAACAATGGCTGTTTTACCTCACTCAAAGGCTCTGGTGAAAGAAAGTTAAATACCAGCAGAAGATAAAGCACCTGGATGGCTACTCCCTGGGTTGAACTCCACCCCCCCCACCTCCATCTCCTCCTCTATTGCCCTACCCTCTCTTACGGGACAACCCTCTTGCTCCTTTCAAGGAATGTGGCTTGGGAGGGAGGGCTCAGGCTGACCCTGGTTCAGGCTGACCCTGGTTCAGGCTTGGGCCTGGGTTCTAGGCTCAGTGGCAGTATGGAAGGACAGGCAGGCACAGGGTAATGATTCAGTCCTGTCTCTCCTAGTGATAGATCAATGTTTCTAGGTCTGTTGGACTCTCCCCACATCTGCCTTTTGGGGGTCGACCTTATTGAGGTATAATTTACATACAATAAATTACAGCCATTCAAGCGAACAATTGGATGAGTTCTGACAGATGTGCACACTCTATGAAAACCCACCCTCCCCAAATTTCCCCTCATATTTCCCTTCCTCCACCCCCAGGCCCAGGCAACCACTGACCTGCTTTGGGTCACTAAGGTTTTAGAAATTCACATCAGTGGAATCATAGTATGTAGCTTTTTGCATCAAGCTTCCTTTACTTAGCATGATGCTTTCGAGATGTAGTCATTTTTGCACAGAATCAGCAGTTCATTCCTTCGTTTTTAATCTTTTTTTTTTCCCCCTCAATCACTGAGAATTGCACTGTCTGGATATACACAGTTTGTTGAACTCACCAGCTAATGAACTTTAGGTGGTTTCCAGTTTGGGGCTATTGGGCATAATGGTGCAGTTGGACACAGGCCACCTGCTGTTCATGGCAAATGTTGTGTAATGCCCAAGGCGAGTCACAAAGAATTTATTACCTGGTAACTGTACTGGCTCCTCCAACAGCAGCTGGCATCCCCTTCCCTCCCACTGCCCAGTGTTAACCCGTTGGCCGCTGGCCAGGGGGAGGCCCAGGGGTCCCCAGGGAGAGCCAGGAGGGTAATAGTAGGGGACTCAAATCTGTAAATTTTTTGTTTTTGTGTCTAAACCACTGTGTGAATGTGCTGGCTGAAGTCAGCTCTGGGGACGTCTTCTTGGCTCTGCTGAAATGAAGTTCACAGATAAATATAACCTACCTGCACATGATTTTAAAAGTAATCTCTACATTGCCCTAACTGTAATAAAAGTAAATAAAAGAATAGTGATTTATAACATGCATTTCTATATTTGAATGTGTGGACCCATCTCTCCAGAACCCAAGGAGGTAGCCATTCATTCATTCATACCTGTGATGTATGCAGCTCCAACAGAGCTGGGAACACCGTGGTGTCTGTGTCTAATTACCAAGAGCCATGTGGAATGTGATTTTCTGAACTTGTTGACAAACCTTGGCCAAGTTTTGAACAAAACACGATACAAACTTCCCTCATTTGACATGGTTGTTGCACTTCCTGGAAAATTTAGAGTTTATTATAACCTTACTAAAAGGACTTTGTGTTTGCATGAAGAGTTAGGTTCTGGGCTCAAATAATTCTTAACCTGGTTTTCCAATCTCGTTGTTGAAATATTAAACAACTTCTGTTTTTTTCTGGTTAATAATACAAGAGTAATTGAGAAAGCAGTAAAATTCAATAACATGTAATACAAACTTGCTAGTTCAAGTTAATTGTTGCCATGGGTTTTGTCATACTGTTGTTTAGTTAAAAATAGACATTGGACATACAAAACTATCGGACAATACTATAAAGGCTAGAAAAGTTTTTAATGTATTGCTGTTAGTTTAGGAACAGCAAAGAGAGAAAATCTCAAAACACTATGGTTGATGCTAAGACAAATTCTTTATCTTTTGAGATCCCAAGTCACCTAATGATTCTCAATTTCATGGGAAGTTGCTAGAAGTATTTGATGTGGTTCCCTCATCAAATCACAGCTAAGCCAAGATTATATGTCTATACGTTATTTTATGTATATACATGTATACAGCTGTATCAATCAAGAAATCACACCGACAATTTCTAAATGAAACAAAATCATTAAATAATTTGAGTTGAGCTTCAACTATGTTCTCGGCAAAAACTTAAAGAAATGTGTATCTACAGATAGACCATTTTGATTATTTGAGACTTAAAAAGTATTTCAAAAATTTGGTGTATATATTGATTTATATATTAATTTATATTCCCATATCAGCTGCAAAATATTATGGACATCACTCATCCTTCATGAATGTCTGATGGGACATTTTAAAACCGTGTGTGACAAAGGACACTGCTTTATCATGTGCAGGTGCTCTGCTTATAAGACATTTCTGTCCCTGGCCATGCCGAGAGCTAGACCAGCACCCCACCACGGTGATAACCCAAATTATCCCCATGTTTCCAGAATGTTCCATGAGAACCCAACCGTCTCTGCAAGCCAGTCACAGGTTCAGGAAGTTTGAGCCTCAGGAGATTGGGCCAAATCTGCCTATTTGTCTTCTCTTGCGGGTCTGTGAAGCCTCCTCCTGTAAGGGTTTCACGTTTTAATTCCCAACCCAATCTATAGGTTTGGAGACGCAGCGACTTGCCTAAGGTCACAAAGAAAGTAGGTGGCCAAGCCAGGATGCAAATCCAGCCCTGATTCGTGACCCCTTTAGCACTCACGGCACCCCTGTGAGAAAAGCACTCTCCTTAACCGCATTTCCCAGGTGCCAAGCACAGGTGCAGAGACAGAGTCTCTGAGGCCTGGATTCAGGTGGGAGGGAGCAGCAGCCCTGGGATTTGAAGCCAGGTGGCCTCTACTTCAGAGACACCCCCAGGGAGCGGGAGACAAGTTGTTGGGATGAAACAAGGGAAAAATAAAACCTCTACATTTATCATTTTAAAATGGAATAATTTAAGCCTTATTAGTAATATACAGCATGAGAGTAGTACTTGTATATAATTTATAAATAAATACACATATCGGGGACACATGCCCAAACAGCATTTACTCTTAGGTGCACGGTCATAAAAGGTAGGCTGCCATCAAACGTCAACTGCCTTGCCTGCTAAGTGGTGCGAGGCCCTCTGGGGTACTGGAGCTGGAAAGGGGTGCCATAGGTCACTTCAGTGTGGGCTCCAGACTGACCGCCTGGCTTCAAGTTCTGGCTCTGCCACTTCCTAAGCTATCTGACCTTGGGCAAGTGACTTTACCGGACTGGCCTCAGTTTCCTCACCTGTAAAATGGAAATACAGCAACTCTCACCTGGGAGGGTCGAGGAGAGGGATAAACCAATTAATTCGTGGGACACACAGAGAACGATGCCTGGTACACAGTAAGTACTCAGTAAGTGTGAGCTGTGATTATTTACCCTGGCTGCAAGCAGGACAACAGGTGCAGAGAGCGACAATAATGAGGTAACACGGTTAATAAGCGGTGGGGCCCAGATCCAGAACCCCACGCATTAACCACGGCCGCACCTCAGAACTCTGAGTCTGTTTCCTCCTCTGCAAGATGAGGGTAAGAGCAGCACGCACCTCACGGTGCTCTCCCAGGAGGGAAGGTCACCTTGTCCTGCGAGGCACAGGGTTTTAGACAACAGACCAGACTCAAGAGCTGTAAAAGCTACAGACTGGGGTCCTGGGCTTGCTGTCTCCTTGGCTCCGCGGTAGGACAGAGGCGCCCTCTAGTGGTAGAGGCAAGCCCAGCAGCCACGTGTCCTGGGCTCCATGGGCTAGGCGTCGAGTGCCAGGGCGCTCTCACTGAATCCTGGAGGAAACTGAGGCACAGAGAAACTGGAACACTTGCCAGGGCCCCTAACTAGTTAAGTGGTAAAGCTAGGGTTCCAATCACGGCAGTCGGCCCCGAACCTACACCCTTTCTCCCTTCCTTCCAAAACTCTGTCCCAGCCCCGAGCCCAGGGTTCCTAGAAATCCTGGGCAGGGCAGGTTTCAGTGTCGCAACTGTGCGGCCTGCCCACCAAATGCCAGCGGCACCAAGCACAAAGGACGGTTCCTTTAACCGCAGGCACGGGAGTCAGGGCCTCAGCCGCTGCCTGCCAAACTCAGGAGTGCGGGTTGGGGTACTCAGGGTTCTCGATGACCCCGGGACCGAACTTGAGCTCCAGGAAGCGGCGGTAGTTGTTAGGCGCCTGCGCCACGAAGCCGCAAAGGGCAAGGGCACAAGAGGCTGCAGGAAGTGTTCAGGGAACTCGACATCCTGCCGGTGGTCCAGCCACGTGTCCTTGGTCATGACCCCGTTGCGGGGTAGAAAGGCCACAGGTCCACGTGCAGGTGGTTGGTCTCGCTGTACTGCACGCGGAAGAAGAAGTCGCCCTCTATGGCCTTCTCCCACACGAAGCCGCGCTCATCCACCACCGAGCCCCCCTCGGCCCCCCGCAGCTGCTCGCAGTTGCCCACGTCCTCCAGGTAGATGCCAAGGTCCACGTCGTAGTCCCACGGGATGATGTCCCCATGGCGAGCCGCCCCTAGCAGTGAGCCTCCCTCCAGCCAGTAGCGCACGCCGGCCGCCTCCAGCACCCCCACCACGTACCGGGCGGTCTCGCGCAGCGCGCGCAGGCAGCACGGGGGCGTCCAGCGCCCCTCGTACAGATAGGCAGGCGTGTCACCTACCACCGTCCCAAAGCAGCGCGGGGTCTCCTTGCTGCAGCCGAACCACTCAAGTCTCCCACCCTCCCACCTCACCAAGCGGATGCCCAGCGCCCGCAGCAGCGCGGCCCGCCGGGCGCGCCCTTCGCGATCTGCCTTCCAGCGCGCGTGCGCCGTGGCCAGCGGGGGCTGGCGCGCCGCGGGGAAGGTCAAGTCCAGCAGCTGCACCGTCCAGCCACGCAGGGCCGTCTGCAGGAAGAGGCCGGTGCCCATGGGCCGGACCAGCGGCGCAGAGAGGTTGAAGAGGTCGCGGGAGCGCAGGAGCACCACTGCATCCCCGTCCAGGGCGTCGCAGCGGGGAGCGGAGGGGGCCGGGCTGTAGCGCGCTGTCCACTCTCTCAGGCTGACGTTCAGGGCCAGGCACCGAGCAGGGTTGGCAGAAGCGACTGGGGCAGCCACCAGGCGTGCGCCTCCCGCCCGGAGCACCTCCACCATGCGCTCCAGCTGGCCGGGTGTCTCGGTCCTTGCCCCGTCAGGTACCAGGGCAACGTACTCAGTGGCCACATAGGTCTCAGGCCGTGAGGCCCCAGCAGTCCGGTCCAGAGCAGGCTGGAGCAGCGCCAGGCGAACATTGGGGATGCGGGGTAGGGCCAGGGGTGGGTAGGGGAGCGTGTCGGCTGCCACCACCACTGGCTGGGCTGGATCCTGTTGCAGGAAAGAGTCCACCATTTCCGGCACCGCGTTGTCAAAGGCCTCGAACTCCCGCACCAGGATGGTGACATGGGGACCGGAGGCAGGTCCGCGGCGGGGACTCCGGGTCCGGGAGTTCCTGGGCTGCTGCTGCAGCCACGAGACATAGAAGAAGACCAGGAGGTTGAGAGTGATGGCAGCTGCCAGGGCAGCCTGGCAGCGGGTGAGCCGCATGGGGCCAGTTCCCGGCCCTAGATGGGCCTCCGGCGCATCCTGGGGAGGGGGGAATGAAAGAGGCTGGAGCTGGTTTTCAGCGACCCCCCAACCCATCCTCGGCCTTGCCCTTCTTTCCCAGCCCTTTCCCTGTTTGGTTTCAGCTCTGACTTCCCCTCCTCCAAGAAGCCGTCTCTGACCTCTCCTGACTAGCTGGCACCTCACTCTGGGCTCCTTCACCCCCTTGGGTGGCCCACCATTCTAAGTCATTACTGTGTAGGGACCTGTCTGTCTCCTCCCACTGGACTGTGAAACCCATGAGGACAGTCCTGAGCCTGTCCTGGTCACTGCTGGGTTCCCAAGGCCACCCAGCACTGAGCTAAGTACACATTAGGTGTTCAGTTAAAATTTTATCAAATGAGTCACCTTCCCTTCGCTGTTCAATCCCACCCTTCTATTCACTGTCTACTTCTCTTTCATATTAGAGTTCAGTTATAAATGTCCTGGACCCCATTCCCAAGCCCGCCCGAGTTACACCTTCTTCTCTACCATGCTCTCCTTCAGGAAGCCACCTCTGATCTCTTCCTCCTGTTCCTTCTACACCCTGCCCTGGCTCCAGGGTGAGGCCGATGCCCTGCAGCCTTGGCCCCTAAGCCCCTCCTCCACCACCCCCTTCTCACTTCCTCAGACCCTGTGCCATTCGGTCATCTCGTTCCTGACGGTCAGCCAGATGATTTTGGTTTTACAAAAAAAAAAAAAAAAGCTAGAAATGTTTTCTTAAATCAGAATTGTCCTCATTTTTAATGTTGGCTACTAATTTTTTTTTAATGGAGTGGGTCGAACTCATAGAAACAAGATGTGGAATGGAGGTGGCTGAGGGCTGTGGTGGTGGGGATATGGGGAGATGTTTAATTGGCTTAGAGTTCCAATTTTACAACATGAAAAAGTTCTGGAGATTGTTTGCGCCATAATGTGGGTATACTTAATACTACTGAATGATACACTTAAAAACTGTTAGGGTGATAAGTTTTGTTACATGTATTTTATCACAATTAAAAAAAGTTTCTGTTTTAAATGGAGTGGACTGTATTCAAAGAGGCTGCTAGCCTTAGGCTCCCTCTCCCATGCATTGGCTACACTCCTAAGCAACCCCCAGATGGCGCTGTCTCCCTGTCCCCATCGCAACGTGAAGATTTGGCGGGTCTCCAGCACAGGAGTGTGACTAACTGAGTTCTGAGCAGATACTCAAAAAAAGGTTCCCATGAAGGGTTTTCATAGGTTTCTGCTCCTCCCAGGGAGGGGGACATCAGAGACCCAGCTAATCTTCCTAGCTCCTAAATACTTCTGACCCTCCTTCCCATTCCCACAGCTCCCCCCCCCACCTGGGTCCACCCAGACCCCTACTCAGCCTCCCCTGGCCTCCTGACCAAGTCTTCTCCTCCTGGCAGCCAGAGGGGTGGGTCTTCATAAGGCACAAATCTGACCTCTCTCTCCCTGCTCAGAGACTCCCCAGTGCCCTGGGGAGAAAGCTTCAGTTTCTTACAATAACCCACATAGGCCTTTTGGGACCTGGCCTTGGCCCGCCCACCATTTCAGCCCTGTCGCTAGCCACACCTCCTCAAACTCTATGCCTAAGCCTCCTTGGGCTTTTCTTCATATAGGTCTTATTTCTAAGCCTTAGCATATTCTGTTCATTCTGCCCAGAAGTCTCCTCTTGAATGCTCCTTCTCCCCTGGGGAACTCCTACCTGTGCTTTAGGCCTCAGCTAAGATGGTCCCTCCTCCAGGAAGTCCTCGCTGAACCCAGACTAGGTCAGAAGTCCCCTCCAGCCTCTCCCATCCCAACCTCGCCCATTTTGGTTTGGCGCCGTGTGGGGATGGGTCTGTCTGCCTCACTAGACCCGGGAAGGTAGAGCTGGGCTGTCTCCATGACCACTGTGTTCCTAGCACATGGCTGGGCACTGAAAATGCACTTGGCTGGGGTCAAGGTTTCTGTGGGTCTGTAAAGCCCACTCGGGTCCCTGAAACAAACTCTGAGCTGTTGCCATGTGTCTGGGGACCTGCCCTGGTCTCCCCGTCTCCACCCTCTCTCCCACCGGGAATGCCCTCCCGCCCTTCTCCACCTGTTCCAGTCCCGCTGCCCATCTCTGACTCTGGATGTCACTTAAGAATCTGAGGTGACCCCTTAGTCTTTAGGACCTTGGAATTGCCTTCTGGGCCTTAGACGGATCCTTTCTTCCCTTAGTCCTTCAATATCTGCTTGCTGAACTCCTATAACATGTCAGGCACTGTTCCAGGCACTGGGACACGGCAGTGGACACACACACACACACACACACACACACACACACACACACACGCAATACCCCTGACCTCACGGAACTCACATTTTTGTGGGCGGAAAGAAACTTTTGAACCACCGAATCCCTAAGACTTAAGATTCTTAGAGTCTTAGAGCTTAGGTGCACAGAAGCATAGGAGAGACCCTTAGATGCTTTTAGGAGCTTCCAAAGATTCCGAAGGGACCGTCCTCCTGCTCTGCTTTTGTTCCCTGTTTCCCACCTACCACCAAGAACTTGAATTAGTTACTGTCCTGCATCTACTCAAACCCTTCCATAGCTCAAAACTCACTCAAAGGGGAAGCCAGTCTGCACTGTAGCCCATAAGGCACCATGTGACCTCCTGCCCTCCCCGACTTTCTCACAGCTCCTGCCACACTGCCACCAAACAACATTCAAGTACACATAGGACACTGCGGCCACAGCACTGGCTTTTCCCTCTGCCTGGATACTCTCCCCAAAAGGTATCTGCACGTCTCCTTCCCCATGGCCTTTGGTCTTTGCTCAAATGTCACCCGTCCAGTTAGCCCTTCCTCTGGCCACCCTATTTAAAAATGCATCTTCCTATTATCCACGTACTTCCTCTACCCCATCTCTGTGTTATTTTTCTCTCTTACTGGTTATCATGTAGATTTTACTTATCTTGTTTCTTGTTTTGTCTACTTTGTTCCCTGCTGTATGCCCAGAGCACAGCTCAGTGCCTGGCACACAGCAGGTACTCAATAAATGAATGACTCCAATTGTTCGGATGACGAACCTGTGGCTCAGAGACAAAAAGGATGCAGGGACCAGGACCCAGTCTCCAAGTCCAGGCCATGGCTCCTGCCACATCTGTCTGGCTGACTCTGAGCTGGGAGATGCCAACCAGGACAGAGGACAGAAATTGGGTCCTAAGAGACCAGAGTGTATGATGGCTCAACAAGGAGGTGCCACTTATTGGGTGAGGGGACCACAGAGGAAGAAGAGAGGAATAATCTCGTCCCCTGACAAGGTCAGTTTGGACTTCCCTGATTGTAAGGGCTCAAAACCCCTTCGCTGAGGCAAAGTGGATGAAACATGATTTTGAAGCTCTGAATATTCTATGTGTTTCTCAATATTTTTCATAATAGGATACTAATATTAACAATTCTAGCTGCTCACGATGTGCCAGACCTTGTTCTAAGTACTTTATACATATTATTAACTTGGTTAATCTTCAAGTTATGATCACATTTACAGATGAAGAAACTGAGGCACAGAGATGTGAAGTCACTTGCTCAAAGCCACATATTTGGAAAGTGGCGGACCCAGGATTTGATCCAAGAAGTTGGCCCCAGAGTTGTGCTTTAACCCAATCAATTCTGTTGTCTTTCTCGGGTCCACACAGCCCAGCTCTGAGTCCATCTTCTGTGAGCCTTTTCCAGCCCTAGCCTGAGGAGGGCTTTCAAAGCGAAACATGGCACATCAATTAATTCAACTCGCTAAGTCAACAAAGCTATTTACTGAGTACCCCATGTGCCAGACACAGTGTTCTGGGACATGGGGTGAATAGGGCAGATGCTGAGACAGCCCCCCAGAGGTAGGGAGACAAACAATTTACAGATGGGCAAAGAAACCAGCATGGGGCATGACAGAGGGAAATGGGCTTGCTTTAGAAAAGGTGGTCAGGGAAGAAGACAGTTAAGCCAAGATGTTATTTTTCTCTCCATCTCCCACAAAATGTTAAATGGATCCAGACTCACTGCAGGCCTGGGTTCACCTGGCCTGAACTCCGATTTGTCATGAACCTCAGTTGCTGCATCTATAGAATGGGAACGTGATGGGGAGAGAAAATGAGATATGTGGACAAGCCTTTGGGAAAGAGGCAGTGGCAGTGTCCACATCAATGCTGGTGACACTGAGGGACTTCTTACCTCCTACGTTGCAGCCTGGGGGAGCTCCAGGGGGGTGGTTCCAGCCCAACTCAGCTGCAATGCTGAGGGAAAAAGAACCAGAAAACCCCAAATGAGTCCATTTCATACAATAGAGCACAATATCATCTTACTTTTAAGAGTGACTATGAGAGAGTCAGGGAATCATTTCTCTTGAAGCCCATAAGCTCAGACACTACCTGGAGCATCTCAGGAATGGGTGGGAAGAATGTCAGTTATAACAACCTATAACAATCCCTCTCTCATGAATGCATCCAGAAAGGTAGGGCTAGAAGCAACAAGCTGTTACCATGACAACCTCTTCTCTTTACATACTCCATCCTGAGAGAAAATCCTAAAACATCCCTATCTTGATGGGTCTGCTTCCTCAGGTTACTGGAAGGGGGACTGCCACTCATAGTAACTGGGGCTTGGCCTTGCCTGTTTTCACCTCCCTGGGTATGGTCAGGCCCTGTAACTATAGCAACTACTCCTCAACAGAGCATCTCCTGGTTGGTTTGGTCCATGGACCTCCCACCATGGGAAAGGAGGGGAGATGGTTACCACAGCAATGCCGACTGGGTGGCTGGGGGGAAGGGTTGGGAAAGAGGTGTTTTCCTCAGTAATCAGTACCCTTGAGGCTAGGGTCCTTTATACCTGAGTGTTAGGTGAGGTTGCCATAGAAACCAATGAGGATAGAGGCAGAAGGACCACCAGGGATTTAGGTTACCTTAGCAACCTCCTCTTGGTGCAGGGACAGGAGGGGTTTGGGGCTCCTTAACTACAAAGGTGGAGGGGAGGGAAGGCTGGGGGTGTTCCCGGCTGGGGAAGAGTTACCATGACAACCGACTTGGGCGAGGAATCAAAGAGGATGGGGCCATGGCCGAAACCACCCCTGGTGGTTGCCCTTTCTCTCAAAGAGTGATAATGATGCTCGAGGAGAGCGGTATTTGGGTCTGAAGAAGGTTAGACTCTTTGTGGCGAACGGGAGAAGAGGGACAGAAAGCGACCCCCTCCCCCAAAAGCCCCGCTCTCCCCAGGGACCACCCTCCGCGGGGAGCGCACCCCCACCTGCCGCTTGCAGCGTGCGCGCGCGCGCGTCCTCGGGGTCGACCCGGGTGGGCGAGGCGCGCGCCAGGCCTCGCCGCCCCCCCGCCCCGCGCCCCGGCCCCCGCCGAGCGCGCGCGCGGGAGTTGGCGCGGCCGCGCAGGCGCGCGAGGTACAGCGGGCGCGCGGGCCGGCCCGGGGCCTCCATGATGGAGGAGCGAGCGGCCGCCGCGGTCGCCGCCGCTGCCTCCTCCTGCCGCCCCCTCGGCTCGGGCGCGGGCCCCGGCCCGACGGGGGCGGCCCCGGTCTCCGCCCCCGCCCCCGGGCCCAGCCCGGCTGCCAAGGGAGGCGGCGGCGGGGGCAGCCCCGGGCCCACGGCGGGGCCCGAGCCCCTGAGTCTGCCCGGGATCCTGCACTTTATCCAGCACGAGTGGGCGCGCTTCGAGGCAGAGAAGGCCCGCTGGGAGGCCGAGCGCGCCGAGTTGCAGGTGAGTGCTGCCCCGGACTCCCGACCCCCCCCACCCGGCCCGGTCCGGCCCGGCCCGGTCCGGTCCGGCCTCGCCTCACCCGCCGCCGCCGCCGCCGCCATCTTGGAGCAATGGCCGCCGGGACGGCCGGGGGGCGGGAGGGGCCGCGACCGGCCCGGAGCGGGAGTCCGGGGCCGTCTGAGGGGGTTCCTGGGGGCACCGGGGCGCCTCGCGGCGCAAGGGCCCGAGCCCGGCCGGCCTGGAGAAGGGGCGGAGGGGCCCAGAACCGGTTGGAAGTGGAAGTGGGAGTGAGCGGACCGGACGGCGGGTTCCCGAGAGTGGCCTCGGGTCCTGGCAGGGTCCAGGGAACTCAGCCGAGGGTGCTGAGGGGAGTTGGAGGAGCTCGCGTGGGAGTGAGCGAAAGCTTGGCGGATCCGGGGGGACGCCCGCCCCCGTCCCGACCGGGTGCGGGTTGGAGGTGGGGCCTGATGGGCTCCTGATGGGAGAGGGGATGTCGGGGGGACGTCGGTGGGACTTGGGACCTGCCAAGGGCGAGAGCGGTCTGGCCGGGATCGGGCCTGAGTATGGAGAGGAAGTCGCGGAAGCCGGGACTCGGAGTGTTTCGGAGCGTTTGAACGGAGGGAACAGAAAGAAGGCTGTGCGAGGAATCCGGAGTAACAGGACGGTCTCGAGGGGTCCCAGGGTGATGCAGAGGAGAAAACCGTGGGGAGCCGAGCGCAGGGAACGGGTCCCAAGGACGTGTCCTAGGAGCCCGTGTGGAAGAGCATGAGAGCAGAAACTCGCTTGGGGGTGTGGAGGAGTGGGGGGACGGTCCTGACATCTCACATCTGGAAGGTTGTGGAGGGTGGCAGGTGGAAACCCCTGAGCTGGAGTTGGAGGGGGACGGGCATGGCCAGCGTGGAGAAGAGGAGACCTGGAATGGGGACTGTGAGGAGGAATCGGAGGCTACCAGGGTTTGGCAGGGGGGAGCATTTCGTAGAGCAGGGAGGCAGTGGAAGGAAGCAGCGCAGAAGGACCTTAAGAGACGTGTTTGTGGCAATTTCTGAGAAAGGACCCTATGGTTTGTGGAATAGCTTGGGAGAGGGATGCGCCCCGGGATGGTGTCTGGAAGAGTGAGGAGCTGGGCTGGGCTTTGTGACCTTGAGAGGTGTGGTTTGCAGAGTGTTCCCAGCAGCCTGGGCAACGATGGTGTGAGGATTTGGAGGAGTCTGTGCCCCGGCTCTGGGGTGCTATTAGCAGAAGTCAGTATCTGCTTCTAGCACCCCATCTTTCCTCTTCTGATTACTGTTCCCTGTCTAGTCAATGTGAGGACTCAAGTAAATAACCGACGGTGAATTTTGTCCACAAGATGAATGAAGAGCATCCCACAATTCCCCCAGCCTGCTAAGGGGTCTTAGCTGTGGGCAGCTGAGGCTTGGGGTGGGAGAGGAATCCTTATGTAAGTGCCCCTCTCTTTTGTGTCCCACCCTCTACTTCTGGAACTCTTTCCCAGCGCATAGCTCATTAGATCTTCTCAATACCCCCATTATGCAGGCAAGGCCAAGGTCATTGCCCTCACTCAGCAATAAATAGCAGCTGCTGTTTATTGAACACATGTATGTGTCAGGCGCTGTATTAAGCACTTTGTATATTATGTTATCACTTAATCCTTGCAACGTTCTGGGAGGGTAAATGATATAATCCCCCACACCCCTTTTTTTTAATAAGAGGAGGAGGAAACGGAGGCTTTGAGAAGGTCAGTGATTTATCTAGGATCACAGCCAATGGGTGGCAGGGCTGATCTCTGGGTTTTCAAGAAGCCAGTGCGCTCGCTGTTCCTCTCTGCTGCCCAGTGCAGGTGAGAAAACTGTTCTGAGGATGCTCAGTGGCCTCCCCCGGGTCATCTGGGCAGGCATAGCAGAACTGGGGTTGGATCTTGGCCTCTGAGGATTCACGCCAGTGTCCCTTACAGTACCCACCACACCGCCTTCTCATCTTTGGGACTAACAAGAGGAAAGGTGTGTGTTTATTCCCTTACTGAGTGGCCCCTCTTGGAGTTTGAGAGGAACTGGTGGGTAGCACCCAGTTAGGCTGTCCTTGTTTTGGCTCCAGCACCACCTCGTACTTTTGTTTTTTCTGTTGTTAAATTAGTAAAAGTTCAAAGATCTTAGAAGTGTGTGTGTGTACACATAAATGTGTAGGTGTCCCTCTCCCACTCTACTCCCCACCTTATTGCTATAAAAGTTCATCTCCTTGGATGTGGTTCCATAGTGTAGTGGTGAGCACGTTCGCTTTACATGCAGAAGGTCCTGGGTTCGTGCCACAGAGGAGCCATGGTCCATGGTTTACGGCCATGCTGCTCTGAACGAGCTAAGCAGGGTTGGGCCTGGTTGGTACTTGGATGGGAGACCACCAAGAAGACCAGGTGCTGTAAGCATTAAAAAAAAAGTTGAACCTCTTGTGTATAAGACGTAAGATCCTTTTATATCATTTTGTGACATTTCGCACACTCATGCATTGGTGTCCTTTCGTGTCAGCACGGAGCTCTTTCTCATTATTTTTGATAACTACATTCCACTGGGTGTTTGTACCATAATTCATATAGTCTGACCCCTGTTACAGACTTTTTTAGCTTATTTACAATTTTTCCCCATCAGAAATGGTTGCCATGAATGTCTTTATATTCCTGTGTTGATATGAGCAGAAGGGATGGGTGGAATAGTAGAATAGGTGTGTTTATAAAGTGGCGGTTGTTTCTGCCAAGCTGTTCCACATTTACACTCCCTTCAGCAGCACCCTTTTTTACACACCTTTGCTCGGGCACTTATCACATGTAGAGGTGTGACTTCTGTGAGATGCTTTGAGGTTCGGACTGCGTCAGATTTTTCTGATGAACTCTGAATGCCTTTTCTCCGAGTAACAGTACAGCTGCTCTGGGCACAGGAGCTGCGGCGCAGTCAGGGCTCAGTGTACGTGGCATGGCAGCCCCTCATGAGGTCCTACTGGGAGGCACCCAGAGTTTGGAGCAGGGAGGTGGTGAAGCTTCGGTCTGACAGTAAGCAGGATTTTGCCAGGCGAGGGGACTCCGAGAGGTAGGCAGTGTGGTTTCGGCCCTTCAGAAACTCCAGGCTAACAGAGGAGGCCAGTTTCACATGGGAGGCTAGAGTTGTGTGGCTCTGTCCATGGTCTGTGGCACTTCTGGGAAGGGGAGCTCACTGAGGACCGGAGGAACCTTATGGGGGGAGGGGTCTGAACTGGATATCCATGTAGGAGCAGTGACAGAGATGCAGCGAGTGTAGTGGCAGCAGAGACGGTGTGGAGCTGGCTCCTCCCCACGCAGCCTCACAGGGGGCTCTGAGGGATCCAGAGGACTTATCACCAAGGAGCCATGAGAGCTTGAGAAGGAGGGGTTAGGAGATGCAGGGCCAGATGGGACCAACCAGGGGACGCCTTCTTTGGGGCTGGGACAGAAGGTTGGCTGAGGGATACGTTGAGGCATCAGTTCCTGGGAGGACTGAGATGCCTAGGCTCTTCAGGAAGCCTTTTAGATGCTGCCTGGCTGGAGAGGGAGCAGCCGGAGAGGCGGCAGCCTTGTCTCAGAACAGTTCTGGGCTCATGCATGTTCTAGCAGGCTGGCCAGAGGAAGTGGCAGTGGGTGGATCTGGCAAGCAGAAAATTCCAGATCCCAGACTTACCTGCCCGCCTGCCATGGCCCTGGTAGATCAGGAGGCAGTAGTTGCTGGCATTTGCAGAGTAGGAGGGACTGGCCACAAGCACTCCCATTTTTGTGGGTTTCCACCACCTTGGGACCCTTCAGCCACATGTTTCTGGTTCTCTTTTTTTCTCTTCTTTGCCAGAGGAACTGGGAAGGGGACAAGAGAGCAGAGTGGGCCGAGTGATTCTCTACCTTCCCCCACAGACAAAAATCACGGGATGTTATCTGTCCCTCCTCCTTCTCCATTATTCCTCCAGGCATCACACAATCCCTGGCCTGCCACCAGCAGAAGCCTGGGAGGGCCGGGAGGAGGTACCTTGGAGCTTCTGTTTGGTAATCAGCATCTTCTCTATCTCCCCCCCACCCACACTCCCCTTCTAAAATGACTCATGGACAGAGTAGATTTGAGTGACAGAAGATACACAAAGGACAGAAAGTCAAACTTCCAAGATGTTGATCACAATGAGTCTGCCACTCTGGCTTTAGATATTTAGAGGTATGTATGTGTTGATTTAAAGTGTAGAGAGAAAAACGTGTTAAGCAGAGAGAAAGAAGTCCATTCTCTCAATAGACAGATGGGTTTCTTTCTTTTTTTCTTTCTTTTTTTATGATTCAAAAGGAAAGTCTATTAAAGAAAGAGAAAAGCAAAGACCAGAGAAAGCCCAGAAAAGGGAAATAGCCCTGGGGCAGGGAGTCCAGCACATGTCATCATTGAGTTCCTTTGAGCTACAATTTAATTAATTAATTAATTTTTGTGTTATTTATTTATTTTAATTTAGGTTGGGTTTTTTTGGTGACGTTAATGAAATCCAGTAAGTTACAGGTGTGTGAGGTTTCCATGGCACACCTGGTTTATTTGTTCATTGTTTGTCCCACACCTCCCTCTAGAATGTCAGCCTCATCTTGTTCAGCGCTGTGTTCTCTGTCTACAGCTGTGCCTGATCCATTGCTGGGGCTCAATAAACATTCGTGGGTGCGTGGATGATACTTAAGCTACACGTTAGTGGATGTATGTCCCTTTTTATTCTTTCAAAAGGAAGCCTACCATTGCAATTAAACCTGCAGGAAAAATTCCTATAAATAGGATTAGCTCTTGTAATTCCTAGAAGCAGAACCACTTGGACAAAAGAAATGTGCATTTCACAGGTTTTTGGATCTGTCCGGGTGGGCGCTTCAGGTTAGAGCTGTTTCCCTAGGCTCCCTCCTGGTTTCCCTGCCAACACTAGGCTGTATTTTGCATGTGCTCAGTTCTCTGGTAACCTGAGGGAGAGACCTGGTCCCTGGAGCAGAGGTAACAGACAGTAGGCCTGTGGGCACGAGGTTGTGCTGCACTCCAGGTACACAGGGCATAGATGAGGGCCCTTCAAGCCCCAGGGCAGAGCACAGCAGTGAGGGTGGGTGTCTGAGAGGCTGCTGAGCTCTGGCGGTCCCGGAACGAGGTGACAAAAATGGGCACGGCCTAGGGGAGGTGTCCAGGGCTAGACTGGGGCTTGTGGAGCCACTGAGGTTCTTCAGCCTGCGCGTGCTGTGCGGGGATTGGCTCTGGAAGATGCAGCTGCCGCGGGCACAGGAGGCCTGTTAGCCACGGACATCCTGCTGCATGGGCCTCTGGTCTCAGAGGGACCCTAGCTCCCTTAAAGGACTGGGCTATGATAACACTGGAAGAACAGACAGGAGGATAGAAATAATAAGAGACGGAGCTGGCATTTATTAGCTCATCTTATGTGCTGTGCCTTGAGCTGAGAACTTAACATGTGAGGGGCAAGGCACCCTGGTGAGCTCCATTTTCTAGAAGGGGAAATAGAGGCTCAGAAAAGGCTGATGACCTGCCTAAGAGTGTGCAGCAAGGAAGTGGTCGAGCTGGGCCTGCAGGTGTCTCAGCCTGGGACAGTGGAGCACTTGGGGAAAAGCCGGGGGAGCGGGGGGACGAGCCTGGCGCTCAGGGCTTTGGCACAGGACTTCTGGAATGTGGCAGGGGCCAGTATCCTGCCTCGCAGGCAGCCAGCCCAGTGCCTCCAGAAGACCTGTTGACAGACCAGAGCAGACTGGGGCAGCCCATGGCAGCAGACGGTGTGAGTGGCTGGCAGGGGCCCCAGGTCGCGTCTGCGGCTGGCCTTCCTCACGCTGGGCAGACTCCAGGGGGACGGCTGGTCCCCACAGTGGGGGTCGGGTGGTGCAGCTTTTGTGTTGGAGCGGGAGCTGAGCTGAGCCACCCACTCTTGTCCCTAAACTCCAGAAGTAGCTTCCTACGCCTCCCAGAGACAGATGCTCTGGTAGGAATAGTGAGATGCCACCTCCGCCAGCAGCCGAGGGACAGCACCTGCCTTTGGTTGAGGGAGGGGGAGCCCCGAGCTGTGAATGCCTGCCTCCCCACCTTCATCCTTGAGCCGACTTCGCCCCGAACGGTGGGGTCAGGTTAGGCCCCAGCTGGCCCCATTTTCATTTTAGGGGTTTAGGGTTCCTCTTCAGCTTTTTCACTGTGAATGACGTGGAAGGGGACTCTGGAAACAGACCCAGCATGCCCTGCGCATTCCACTGAAGCCTGGGTCAGAGTTTTCATGCCTGAAGAAGTAGCTGCTGCAGGGCATCGTGGGAGTGGCGGCTGGCACTGATTGTCCTTGCATGAGTGAGGGACACACATCAGTGAGCCTGAGCCCTGCTATCTTCCTGTTCCCTTCTGTCCCCTCCTCCTAGGCTCAGGTGGCCTTCCTCCAGGGAGAAAGGAAAGGGCAGGAGAATCTCAAGACAGACCTGGTGCGCCGGATCAAGATGTTGGAATATGCGCTGAAGCAAGAGAGGTGCGCCCGGGTGCCCCTGGCCCTGCCTTCTGAGAGCCGGCCCCCAGTGGCGCGGTCGGGAGACTGGGAATCGGGTGTTCTCCCCATCACCGGTACTGTATGGTTCTAGGAGAAGGGACAGAATGAGACTAGTAGGTGGATTTAGGATAGACACTGTGACAGTGTTCATGATGGTGGTGGCCCACTGTGACACCATTAATAGTGTCTCACTCCTTCCAGTGGCCAGGCGAGCAAAGACGGGGACTGCTCCAAGCACTCCTAGAGCTGGGAGAGCAGCCAGTTTCCGGGCTCCAAAGAGTGGGCTCTTCACAGTGCCATCTGCGGGGCTTCCTAGTGTGGGGTGGGGGGTGGAAGGGGTCTCAGCTTCAGAGGTAGGAGAGTGGATTGAGGGGGCATGGGATTTGGGATTCTTGAGGTGAGTGCTGGCCCTGCCTACTCTTCTGTGTCATTTGTTAATCATTTGCTCTTTTAGGGCCAAATATCATAAGTTGAAGTTTGGGACAGACCCGAACCAGGGGGAGAAGAAACCGGAACTGTCAGAACAAGGTACGCACCCTCAGACCCTCCCCACCTGTCCTTGCCAACAAAACCAAATGTGCCGGAAGAGTGGCAAGCTGGGCCACCTCTTTCCTTTGCTCCCTGGGAAGCAGAGTTGGCGGGGGCTGGGGAGGGATCGAATCTGAGTCTCAGTTCCCCTCCCCATAGGCTGCTCTGCCAGGTGCTGGGCCCCTTGTGCCGATGGGGGCGCGGACAGTGGTAAAGGCCATCCCTGCTTGCTGTCCCTCTGCGAAATTGGCACACTTGGCACGCAAGGCCCCGTGTAGTCTAAGCTTCTAAAAGAGGGATCAGTTCACCAGCAGGACCTTAGGGAAGGTGCTCTAGGTGGAGGGAAGAGAGTGGTTAGGGAACAGGTGTTATTGGTTATTCGGTGTGACTGGAACATGGTGCTGGCTCGTAGTGAGGGGGCGGGAGGCCTGTGTGCGACCTGTCAGAGCCCTCACTGCCAAGCTAGTAGTGATTGTTCCTCATGTCAGGCTCTTCCTACTAGAATGTGTGTTCCACGGGGCAGGGGATTTGTTTACTGATGTAGCCCAGGGATCCAGCCAGGCACATGGTATGTGTCTGATAAATATTCAGTGGGTAAAATAAACAGATTACCCATTGTTTAATCCACACAACAATTCCAAGAGGTAGGTGCCGCTGTCATTAACTTTGTCAGAAGAGGAAACTAAGGCTCGGATAGGTAAACTAACCAGCTCAGGGTCACACAGCTGGGACGTGGCAGAGCTGGACTTGAACCCAGTTGAGTCTGCCCATTCTTCCAGACTGGGCCAGCTTCCCCTGTAGGAGAATTAAATAACTAGAGCTGAGTCCAGAGATAGTCTGGAGATGGTTTGGGGAATGACCGGTCAGGAGATTAGCGACAAGGAGCGCAGAGGGGACAGTAGGTTTCAGACACTCTCAGGATGACTCCACAGGACCACGACAATGACCGATATGGGTTTGAGGGTGAGGAAGAGGGGGGAGGCGATGGGTATGTGGTAGAGCCCTGACCAAGATGGCCTGTTCCTCTTTTTCTCTGCCTTCCAGTCTCCAACGGCCCTGTGGAGTCGGTCACTCTGGAGCACAGCCCACTGGTGTGGAAGGAGGGACGGCAGCTTCTCCGACAGTGAGCGCAGAGGGACACAGGGGCGGGGGACGAGGGGAAGGGGACATGTCTGGCTTGGGAGATAAGCCTGAAGGCTCCACAGTTCTTCCTGTCCCCACTGGGGACACTGAACTATTGGGATTCCTGCTGGCCACAGCCAAGATGGCCTGTCACCCTGTAGGTGGAGCCCTGCCTCGGGAGAGGGTGGGAAGATGGCTGCAGAGGCAGATGCGGGGGACCACAGGGACCCCCACTCTCGGAAAGCAATCCCATATGCTCTGTTGCTTTTGTTTTCCACGAGTAATGTTGAATTATTTTTTAATACTTTTTGTAGACACTAAAAAAAAACTGGAAAATTATTTATTTGTCTATATCCTTGATTTCCTTAAGCAGATATCTAGAAGTGCAATTGACAGTGTGTGCAAACAATAGCAAAACAATTGTGATAGGCAACACTTGTCAGCTACCTATGGCACGTGCCTGGCACTGTTTCTGTTTGGCACACATCGATTCCCCACATAGATCCCTGTGCAGCACAACTGCTGGCATCCCCCTCATTTTCACGTATTAAAACACCAAGGTGTTCGCATAAGGTCACGTAGCTAATAGGCAGAGGGTCAGAGGTGCCATCTCAGGCAGCCTGCCCCAAGGTCCAGCTCCACCCTCGTGCTTCCCTGCCTCTTCCCTGGGCAGAGGGGGCCTCCGACACCCGCAGGCACGCAGACGAGACAGCCCAGCAGGCTTGTCTTGTCTAATGTGTGAGGGGCACGGGTCCCAAAGGTACAGGGTCACAGTAAATAGAAAAGACTTCTCAAGGACCAGCGAGGGACTTGTCTCATCTTTTGAAGCCATTTATCCTTGTAATTGATTTTTTCTTCTGTTAGCTGTTAGTGCATTCCTACATGGCTTTAGTTTTTAAATTGCAGAAGTGATCAACATTTGTTTGTAGAAATGAATGGAGTAAGTTGCCGTTGTTCCTCTCACGTTTCTTATTCCCATTCCCGGTTTTAACTGCTCAGAGGTTTAGTATGTATCTATCTTGGCCTTGTGGGGACGTGCTGTGTGTGTGTGTGGTCTATACTCACGCACTCATTAACACGTTTTTTAAAATTATTGAATTGTATGGAATATATGTAATTACAGTTTTTGTTTCATTCATGTTTCTCGTGGCCATCTTTCTTGGCACTGTGCCTCGTTTAGTTTCTGGCCAGTGTTCTGTCAGTGATTGGCGTCCTCAGTCCCGTCAGTGCATGGGCAGGCTGGCCCTGCGTTCTGTGCTCCTGTGCAACATCGTGGTCAGCATCATGTGACAGCACTGTGTCTGGATGTGACAGCTGCCACGGGCAGTAGTCTTGAAAGTGAAATGGCAGGTTAGGGATGTGCTCATTTAAAATTTCCGTGTACAGTCTTAAGCTGCTCTTCTGCAAAGGCTATCCTGATCCCAATCTGCTGTCCTTTACAAAAGCCTGCTGTGTTTGCCGACGCCCCGAGGGGCTGACTGCCCTGCTTCTGCCTCTGCAGGTACCTGGAGGAGGTGGGCTACACAGACACCATCCTGGATATGCGGTCCAAGCGTGTGCGGTCCCTCCTGGGCCGCTCGTTGGAAATGGGGCTGTGGAGCCCAGTGACGGGGGCCCCGGGCCGGGCCCTGGGACGCTCAGCGGCGGGGAGTCGCTGCTGGTGAAGCAGATCGAGGAGCAGATCAAGAGGTGAGTGAGCCCTTGGGCCTTGGCATGGCTGTCGCCCTGTGCCTCCCGACTCCAGGCGGAGGCGGTGTCAGGAAAGTCAGCAGTGCTCCCAGGGGCTCTGCTGGCCACTTCCTTCCGGAGCGTACTGTGGGCTCATTTGTTCCAGAGTCCCCTATGCCTTCATTGTGGGAGCCCCAGTTCTGTTCTGGGTTCCCCTGCACATATTCCCCACGGCCTCGCCTTCGTGCTGCCACGTACCAGAGCTCATCCCCAGCCCGGCCCCTCCACTGAGGCTCAGCCCCATCCTGCCAAAGGCAGCCCTGGGCCATATGCCAGCACTTGACGGGGCATGAAACACAGGCGCCACCCTCGTCCATAGTTGTTATTCATCAGAACGAGCAAGGGGATGTTAGGTGCCATGAAGAACATGGAAGATGGCAAGACAGTGGTGGGGGAGACAGTGCCGCTTTGGGTGAGAGGCGGGGCCTCTTCATGCGGCTGGTGTTGGGGCTGAGAAGCGTAGGAAATGTAGGATAAGCCACACAGGTAGCCGGAGCAAGAATGTTCCAGGCAGAGGGCACAGCAAGTGGAAAGGTTTCCGAGATGGAGGAGACCAACATGCTCGGGATCAGCAGAAAGAAAGGCCCGTGTGGCTGCTGTAGGGCAAGCACGTGGGTATGCAGTCTGGGTGCCCTCAGGGCCACGGGAAACCCGCGGTTTCCAGCAGGGAGGTGATGGAGTCTCATACTTGGTCTGCTTCGGGCAGGAGTGAGGAGGGCGGATTGGGGGCAGGGAACCTAGTTGGGAGAGATGGGGGACATTGGAGTGAGAAGTGGTCAACTTCTTGGCGGGTTTTAGGGGAAATTGACACAATTTGAAGAATTGGATGTCGGGGAGAGGGAGGAAATTAGAGCTGACTCCAGGATTTGGTCCGAACTCTGCGAGCAGCATTGGCATAGATGGGGAAGATTAGCGACACATCACGGAGGCTGCTTAGGATGGATGGACTTTGGGGTACCATCATGACCCCCAGTGCAGGCGATGAGTGGCCAACCTGGAGCTGGAGTGGGGGGCGCCTGACTTTTAAACTTAACCATGTTCACCAGCACATGGAGGTGTCAGAAAGTCACAGGACTTTGTAGTCACCGAGGGAGAGCAGATGGGAGACACAGAAATGAAGGTGCGAGGACTGAGTCAGAGGCAGCCAGCGTTGTGGCAGGAAGCCCCGTGCAGGGCCCTGCAGCTTGTCCTGCAGATGAGCCCTGAGATGTCCGGGGAGGCCAGGAAGTGAGGCTGGATCAGGCGGCCTGGAGGACGACCTCTACCAAGCAGTAACCGTGTACCTGGGAAGTTGACAAGTACTCTAGAGCTTCGGCCTAGTGGAGAAAAAGGATGTTTGCATTTACTTGAACTTCCAATTCCACCCCCTTTCTATCTGGAAATCTGGTTCGGCAAATACCTCCTCTGCTAACACATGTCACCCGGTGGGAAGCACTAATGAGTAGGCCGGGAGGTTGAACAGGAGCGCCATCTGTCAGTGGGAGGTGACAGAGCGTGCAGGCTCTCTGGGGCCGGACTGGCCTTGGGGCTGAGCATATAGATAGAGTGACCAGTTCCTCTTCCCTGCTGGGTGTGTCTCTGCCACTCACCCGACCTGCGCCTGTGGTGTGACTGGGCCATCAGAACGGGGCCTGCTGGTCAGTGGCACTTTCTTGTCCAGCAGGGAGACATGTACTTAGGATTGGGGGTGGTTCTCTGGACCTCGGAGTCAGAGCTCAGTGGAGTCGGGCCCATTCTGTGGTCCAAATGAGGGTTGGAGTTGGGGTGAGCATCTGTCAGGCAGAGGCTGGGATTGCAGCCTGGGCGTGACCAGTTAGGGCTCCTGGGGTCAGGGCGGGCTCAGCCCCCTTGAGAGTTGGGTCCAGGCTCTGGCCACCAAGCCTCGGTGTTCTCCCATCTGAGCTTTGTCACCTGGCAGGACTAATGCCCCCTCTGCCTCCTGTCGTGGGCAGGAATGCGGCAGGCAAAGATGGTAGAGAGCGCTTAGGCGGCTCGGTGCTGGAACAGATCCCCTTCCTGCCAAACTGTGAGGACGAAGACAGCGACGAGGACGATGAGCTGGACAGTGTGCAGCATAAGAAGCAGCGTGTGAAGGTGAGCGCGTGGCCCAGAGGACGTGCCCCTCCCATTCTCCAGGGGCACCCCCCTGCTTTGTGCCTAGCATCAGGGTACCCCTGGGACAGCCTCTGTGGTCTGCGTGTGGCCTGACCCCATCCCAGAGTCCTTGTACCTTGTCTCAGTAACCTCAGAGGTGCCAGGTCCCCCTGTTAAGGCCTGTCTCTGCCTGCCTGCACCCCTGTTCCCTCCATCCTCCCTCCGTAGCTCAGGTGTTCCCTAGAGGCTGTTCCTAACCTCTCCAGACCCAGGCAGCTCTTGCGGTGCCCTGCTACAGCACACTCTCCTTTGGGCTAGCCTTGTCACAGGCGTGCTCAGATGTTTTGGGTGACTATGGTTCTGTCTCCCCCAGTAGATTGTGAGCTCTGCGAGGCCGAGATTTGGGTTTTTCCATTGTTCTTTCCCCAGCATCCTGAATGAATATAGCTGGACCCAGGGTTCTGCCTAGGTGGGGGCAGGGCTCAGCCTGGAACTAGACTGGGGGATTCACGGGTGGTTCCAGAGGATGCAACTGTCCAGTCTGCTGTTGGTGTCAGGACCCAGGCCCAGATCCCCTCAGCATGACATTGAGATACAGCTCCCACCACATTTCACCCCCACTCCTTGACTGCCTGAGCCGTGTGCCCCCACCATCTTGACGGCACCGTCCTTAGGCATGGTATGGTCTTATCTGTCTTGTAAATGTCACTTTGGATCTTTGAGGACCAGCTCTGTTCCCAGTGAGAAGCTAGTGGCTGGTGGAGGGCTCATAAGCAGCCATGTGCAAAGGAATAAGCCACGGTGGAGACAGAGACACATGCCCGTGAGGGGGTGCCTGTGGGAGATGGCCTTTCCTTAATGTAGGCTCCCGTCAGAACCTCCTCCCTCCTTTAGGCCCACCTCAGACGCCCCTCTAGGAAGCCTTCCCCGATTCACCCTTGCACCCCTTACAGCACAGGCTCAGAACCCTCCTGGGGGCTCCCCCATCCTAACCCAGACCACTCTGGGTCCTCCCTGTCTGGTATCAGGTCTGTATCCTCCCCTCCCCATCCCTGTGAGGGACCAGGTCCCTCCTGGCCTCTGCTCTCTAGTGTCCCCCCCACGGCTCAGCGTAGGGTCCTGCCCCGACCAGGGGCTCCGCGAAGACAGGGCACAGAGCCAGGACTCAGTTGGGCTTGCGGGTGACTGGACGTGTCCGTGTCTGGCCACTCCAGGACTGTCCCTGGCCCCTTCTGCCACCCCTGGGGATTTTTACTCCTGTGCAGGTCTTATCTCCTCTGGGAAACCATCCGCTGTCCCTGCTCTTTTTGTCAGAAATTATCGCTGATTTGTCATACTCCATAAGGCTTTATTTCTGCCACTACCCCGTCTCGTGTGCCCTGTGAGGTGGCTCATCGTGTAGGGGTTTCACGCCTCCCCAGGCCCTCTGGCCCCACATAGCAGACCTTCAGTCACCAGACTATCACTTGGAAGACCTGCTTGCGACTCCCACAGTGGCCACTGGTCTGGCCATGTAACTTTGGGCACCCGATTCTCTTTTGTCTTAGCTTCAGCTTCCGGGCCTAATGGTCCCTGTCTCTGTGTTGTCAAGGATTCAGTTAAAATGAGTTCACTCACAGAAAGCTGTTCGCCGCACCACATGCTCAGCGGTGGCAGTATGAGTGGCATGTGGCAGCAGTGTGGCACCAATAGTCACAGGCGGTATGAGCAGAACATGATTGCCCAGGGCCCTCCTGTGGTTCCTCAGTCCTGTGGGGCCCTGACCCCTGCCAGTGCCTCTCTGGGCATGCTGTCTAGACCTTGACCCTGGGTCTCCTGGGAAGGAAGAGGAAGGTGCCCATGTGCCATCCCTTGGGTCCTCACATGTAGGCCAGGGGCTGGCCTCTCACGGATGCCTGAAAGGTGTTGCCTCCAAATCTGTACCCCCAGACCCAGCTTGGGGGGACTGAGCCTGTGGGAGTGGGTCAGCTGTGCCCTCAAATTTGCAGTCTGAGGCCAGCCCCCAAGGTGCCCAGGACACCGGCCAGGTGGGGACCACCTAGGTGGGAGAAGGTTCTCAGGAAGGTGACAGTCCAGCCTGGTGGTCCTCAGACCCAGTGCCAGGGAGGGCTGTATTCCTAAGCCGGCCCTCAAAGCAGAAGTCGGACGTCAGAGCTGTCGCTGCAAAACCCTGGGGTTCCTGGAAGCTCCAAGTGCGCGACCCCTGGCTGGCGCTTGGTGTAAAATGGGATGCCCACCCCCGAGCGGGTACAGGATCACGTGCGACAGGTCGTTCCCTCTCTGTGTGGGCAAATGCCGGTGCCAGGCTGCTCCCAAATTCACACGTCTGGGATGGGCCTGAGGAAAACGGATGGTTGCGTCCCCGCCCTGGTTAAGGCCCTCTGTGGGAGGCGGCACACCGCAGCCACCTGCCCAGCATTTTCTTTCTTAGAGCAGAGGAACTGTTGTTTTCTTTTATTCTAAAAGCAATATGTGGCAGTTACATAAGAAAATAAGAAGTCAGTTAATCTAGAAAGTTCTAAGGAAGCTTGGAGAACCCCAGGGAAGCTCACACCCCAGAGCTGTCTTAGCGTAAGGTGGCTTGCACCTGGTCACTTGGGGCAAGGGCCTTTACCCTGCTTAGCCTGTTTCCTCATCTGTAACGTGGGAATGATAATTACTGTGATAACTTTCTATTTGGGGTTGTAAAGTCATATGTGAGTCTTACTCAGTGCCCTGAGTAGTGCAGAGAAGCTGGCACAGTGCTCGATGACAGTTTGCTGTTACCGTTATACCCGGGGGTCTGTCCCTTTAACTGGGCGCTTCCATACATTCACACACGCAGACTCGAATGCACCGCTCCTCTCCCCGAAACAGGTTGTCCTGTTTTCTTCTTCTTAGAAGTTCTGCGCTGCCTGGCAGGGATTGCGGGGAGCAGGAGCAGCCTGAGCAAAAGCCAGGAGGGCTGTGAGGGGGTCAGAGCTGGAGATGAGGAGGTGGGGGTCTCCAAACCCAGGCGCGGGGCTGGCATCACCCAGCCCTGGTAAAGTGCAGCCTCCAAAGGCTCCCAGCAGGGGGAGCACAGCCACCGAAGTGTGGGGCTTAGGGAGATAGCTCGTGGCTGGTGTAGGATGTTTCCAGATGGAATCCTGACTTCTCTGTTTGCAGAGACCCGGTGCGCTTGGGCTCTTAGCCTGAGCCCCTGACCTGTCTGGTTTTTCTTGTGTCCCAGCTGCCATCCAAGGCCCTAGTGCCCGAAATGGAGGACGAGGACGAGGAGGATGACTCAGAGGACGCCATCAACGAGTTCGATTTCTGGGCTCAGGAGAGGACGGGGAGGTCTCTCCAGACCCCCGGCGGTGTGCTGGAGAGGGTACCCACCATGAGCTGGGTGAGTGGAGGGTTTTTTGTCCAGCCTTCCTCAGCGAGGGTGGTTGGGGCACACAGCCACCTGCAGCCGCTTCCTGCCCAGGGTCTCCACCGGATGGTGACACTTCCTGACAGGAGGGCGGCCAAGGAGAGCTGGAGGCCCACACCACAGTGGTCAGGCCTGCACCTCCTCCCTGCAAAACCCATAGGGACACAGGCGGGCCCGGCTCTTCCTGAAGTAGGGCTGCCACTCTCTGCGCACATGTGTCCAGATCTTGGTGGACCCCAGGGAGGAAACGAGGCGGGGGACCTGAGGGGCAGAAACAGATGGGGCAGTGCTGCATCTTTCTCTCATCCTACAAGGCGCTCAGGGTCACAGGATGACTGGGGACTAAGGCCCCAGCAAGGGCGGCTGGTGGAGGTTCCCAGCATAGTCGCTCTTTTCTGCTTATTCCCTACCCTCACCCCGACCTTGAGCCCCAAGGCACACTGAGGCCAGGGCTTCCTGGCCTCCCCATGGTTGTAGGATAGGCTTCCGGTGGTGTGGAAGGCATCACCTGAGCATGACCGGGTTCAGCTGGTGGGTGACTCCTGCCTGGTGCCTGTCCCTATAGAAAGCCGGCGGGTCAAACTCCAGGGAATTTTGGCCGACCTTCGGGACGTGGATGGGCTACCCCCCAAAGTGACTGGCCCACCTCCTGGCACACCCCAGCCCCGACCCCATGAAGGTAAGAGGCCCTTTCACCCTGGTCCGGTCCCGTGGAGCCTGCAGCACCTATGGCAGAGGGTGGCTGCAGAGCCGATAAGCCCAGGGCTTCCATGGCCTGAGGGTCAAGGCGCTGCCTGTAGTCTGCAGCCTCCCTGTCCCAAAAGTTCGTTTGTCTGTCTCTGTCCACCCCTCTTTTTGTCTGTCTCGTCCTGTTCATCTGTCTCTCCCTGCCTCTCTCTTTGCAGCTGTGATTCTTGGTCTTGTCCTCTCCCTGTCTCTCTCTCTCACACCTCACCTCTCTACCTCTCTCTGCCTCTCTCTCCTGGCCCCTCTCTGCCCCCCTCCCCTCCCCCCACCAGGTTCCTTTGGCTTCTCCTCAGACGTCTTCATCATGGACACTATCGGGGGCGGGGAGGTGAGCCTGGGGGACTTGGCCGATCTCACTGTCACCAATGACAACGACCTCAGCTGTGATGTAAGTCCCCAGGGTGCCCCACCCTCCACGGCCCCCGTCGGGTGTCCTGTGCATTGTCAGCACTTGCCGAGTGTTGACTGTGTGTGGCCTGTGCTCAGTCCCTTACACATGAGGACAAGAGGTGCCGATGCAGACAGGGTGGGGCACTTGACAGGGACACCAAGGTGCAGGGCCTAGAAGGTTCTGGAGCCCATGTCTTCATCATGGTGCCAGGCTCCTTCTCCAGGAGATGCTCCCTGCCACCCTGGTTCACGCACAGCCCAGGTCCAGGAGCCACCACTGCTGGGGTAAGGCGAGGGGGAACCAAATCGAAGGGCAGTGTCAGAGGAGGACGGGGGCTCCGGGCGGCAGCAGCTTGGGTGAGGTGGTCTGCGCAGGAGTGGGGATTGAGCTGACCTTTGACGAGAAAGTGGCCTCCAACCAGTGACCAAGTGATCAGGCCAGTCTGGTGCACATGGGGGAGGAGCCATCAGGCTAGAATAAAGGGCAACCTTAGGGCCAGTGTCCTGAACGTGAGGTCCATGAGGGGCATGTGTGCACCTCCCTGCGGCAGAACGCTGCCCCAGAGAGGCCAGGGGCTCTGCAGCAGGGGGCGGCTCAGTGCAACCCCCTCCTGGAGGTGGTGTGAGTGAGGGAGTCACCCCACAACTCCAGGTTCTCTGCCCCTAAAGAAAGTGCTAGAAGTGACAGTTGAGGCAGGGACCTTGGAGGACAGAGCTTAGATGACAGGGTTCATCAGATGCGAACCTTGACTTGGGGCTGATCACTGAGGCTTGCCTGACAGGCTGCTCTTTCCTAAGTAACCCACCCTGGGTCCCCACTTGGAGAGTGACACCACTGTCCCTCAGACACGTGCAGTGTCTCTGGGATTCTGCTCACTGTCTGTCCCCGGTGTATGTGTTTGTCCCCATTTCCCTCCCCCAGTGTTTGGTCTAAATGCACTTCTCCTTCAGAGAGACTTCCCCATGACCGCTTAACCTCACTTCCGTCTTCCCCAATCCGAGCTTCCCTTGGCTGGCTGCAGCAGGCCAGTCGTTTCAGCCTGTCATTTTGCTGCTCTGGGCCCTACTGGGCTCCCTTTGTCTCCTGGGATGAGATGTAGGTTCCTCCGTGTGGCTCACCTTGGCTTTGGCCAACCTGTATGGCCACACCCTCTGCCATTCTCCCCTGGCTTTCTGCATTCCAGTCTCCTCATGCTCGCATCCACCCCTGCTGCCTCCTGCCTTGGCACGTGGCACAGGCGGCTTCCTTCTCAGTCCCCTCCCCTCACCTGGTGAAGTCTCATTCATGTGTCACTTGCTCAGGAAAGCCTCGTCCTGACGCACTTTTAATTCACAGCGCTGCCTGTGTCCTGGGGGCCATCCGAGTGTCTCCCCTGAGCCCCCTGAATTGGGAGACCTCAGGACTTTGGGCTCACCTTAGTCTCCCCAGAACCAGCGCAGCCGCAGCACACTGTAGGAACTTGTTGAGTTGGGGGTGGGCACTGCAGGGTGAGGAGGAAGGGGGCGTGGCCAGGGCTGGGGGCCAGTCTAGAGCGCTCCCCAAGCTGGGGGCGGGGCGGTCCTAGATGTCAGTGTCTGCAGAACTGCTGGGTGGGAGGAGACGTTGAGGCAGCTCCCACCCCCCACGCCCCAGCTGTCTGACAGCAAAGATGCCTTTAAGAAGACGTGGAACCCCAAGTTCACCCTCCGCTCCCACTATGACGGCATCCGCTCCCTGGCTTTCCACCACAGCCAGTCCGCTCTGCTCACTGCGTCGGAGGACGGCACGCTCAAGCTCTGGAACCTGCAGAAGGCCGTCACTGCCAAGAAGTGAGGCGGCCACGCGGGTGGAGGGCTGGGTGCAGGGGCCTGGGTGACGAGGGGCTCTCGATGACACCTGTCTCCCCACAGGAATGCCGCACTGGATGTGGAACCCATCCACGCCTTCCGGGCTCACAGGTAGGGAGGTGTCCCCAAAGGCAGGAGACGGGGTAGTCGGCAGGGTCTGAGTCTGGGACCTTGTGCTCCTGGTGCTCTGCACTCGGTGCCCCCTTTTTCTGGTTGTCAGCGCAGCCTTCAGAGGAGGAAACGGGGGGGTTGGGGCAAAGGCAGGAGGCTGGCAGCCTGCCTGGGTGGCCTGATGGGAGCCCCAGATGCCGAGCTCTTTTCGGTTATCCTTGAAAAATGCCACTGGAGAAAGAACTGCACGGTCCCCGGGGCAGGGCGGGGACTGAGTGTTTCATCCCACCCCCCTCCGCATCCTCCAGGGGCCCCGTACTGGCAGTAGCCATGGGCAGCAACAGTGAATACTGCTACAGCGGCGGGGCGGATGCCCGCATCCACAGCTGGAAGATTCCAGACCTCAACATGGACCCCTATGACGGTTACGGTGAGACGGCCTCCTCGCCAGGCCTTCCTTTCCCCTGCCCGTCGTCCGCTGAGGCCTCCTCGTTCCCTCAGCACGTGTAGCACCCACCATGCCCAACACTGCAGGTACTTGGGGGGACACCAAGGGCGCTCAGCCTGGGTGAGCATGGAACGACATGACTCTGCCTGTGACTGAGGGTTAGACAAGATGAGCTGATGGTCGAGCTGGCTCAGAACCGGTGTTGGGGCAGGGGCCGGCATGCGCGAAGGTGGGCCCTGTGCAGATGGGCGACGTTAGTTGGGCAAGTGTGTAGGGAGTTTGCGCTTCATCCTTGGGGCGCCTTCAGAGGTTAGGCAGAGAAGGGACCAGATGGTTCCCTCTGTTCATCATCTGTTTCCCTACTCTCTGATGCCTGTCAATCACACGTGGCTTTGTGCAACATCCTGTCAGGGCAGAGTTCAGAGGTCTGTGTTCCCTTCAAGGGACATAATGCCATTTTCCTGAGAGCAGTCTTACCCCGTGAAAGGCCAGGCATGGGTCAGGCCCTGGCAGTGTGCACTCTGGGCCAAACAAGCCACCACACGCTGGGTGTCAGCAAGGCCCAACCAGATCCCCCTTTGCGGACTCAAGCAACCAGGGAGGCAGCGGTGGGAATGGCCTTTGGAGAGACTGGGTGAGGCTGATGCAGGCAGGCAGAAGAGACTGCAGGGACCAAGCGCGGGGCCCGCCACCGGGCCCACGGGGCCCAGGCTGCAGAGGGTCTCGGGCCAGAGCCGCCGCTCTTTCCTTAAGTAGGTCCTAAAAATCACGCATTGGACACCCACGTTGTGCCAGGCACTACTACAGGCCCTGGGGGTGGCAGGGAACAGAGGGCCGTCCCCACCCACTGGAGCTCCGAGCTGAGCTGCCCTCAGGGGCCTGAGATCTTGCAGAGGGGCCAGTGGTCAGAGTGGCAGTGGCTGCTAGGGCAGGCCGCGCTGGTGACAGCTCTGAGGCGTGGGTGTGAAATGGGCGAATGGGTGGCAGAGCTGCTCCCAGCTTTGCAGAATGGGGCTGGCGGCCCTGACGCAGTCCCTCTCCTCCCTTCCGTGAGTCCAGACCCGAGCGTGCTGAGCCACGTCCTGGAGGGTCACGGGGACGCTGTGTGGGGCCTGGCCTTCAGTCCCACCTCCCAGCGCCTGGCCTCCTGCTCCGCTGATGGCACTGTTCGCATCTGGGACCCCAGCAGCAGCAGCCCCACTTGCCTCTGTACCTTCCCCACAGCCAGCGGTGAGTGAAGGGACAGGGATATTGGGGACCCCGACACCTCGCATGGGAGCCAGATAGAGCTAGAGGTGCGAGAGGAGGGTGACTCCTACGCACCAGTCCCAGGCGGGACCAGTCTTTCAGGCAACCTTCCCTCCCCCTCAGATCACGGGACCCCCACCTCAGTGGCCTTCACCAGCACCGAGCCTGCCCACATCGTGGCTTCCTCCCGCTCTGGCGACACTATCCTATACGACCTGGAAGCTGGCAGTGCCCTCCTCACCCTGGAATCCCGGGGGAGCAGCGGTAAGCAGCGGCCCTGGGGCGGGGATCAGCGTTCCTCCATGTTCTCCTGTGGCCTTGGTGACCCAAGGCTCAGTGAGCCACAGAGGGCTTCTCACCGCCTCAGGGGCTGTGAGTGGGAAGGAAATCAGGTCCCGTCTGTTGCCCTTATGGACACCATGGTCTCAGCAGGGCTGAGAGGAGAGAGAGTATCAGGGATGCTCCCATCAGCCCCCTGGACGGTGTGACGGCCCTCGCAGTGCCCGTCACCTTTCCTTCCCACTCTAAAGCAAGCCCTGTGCCTACTGTACCGGCGAGACACTGCAGCCAGTGCAGGGTGTGGCCTGGGTGCCCAGCTCCCCCGACATCAAGGCCGATGTGGGGCCGTGGTGTGTGGTCCTGCTGCTTGCACCTCCATCCTGGTCCCTGATTTCTCCCTGACGATGTCACTCCCTCTGCTCGCTTTCTCATCTAGGCCCAACCCAGATCAACCAGGTGGTGAGTCATCCGAACCAGCCCCTCACTCTCACCGCCCATGACGACAGAGGCATCCGCTTCCTGGACAACCGGACAGGTGAGGCTCAGCCCTCCCTGCTTCCCGACTCACCTGCGCTTGTGGGAGGCGGGGGTGGGCCAGGCTTAGGTGCTGAACCCCGGTGCCCACGTTGGAGGCTCTGAGCATCTCTAGCCCTCACCTCCCTGGGCAAGTCGCAGAGTGGGACTGTACCCTGTTGCTCCTCCCCCTCCAGGGAAATGCGTGCACTCCATGGTCGCCCACCTCGACGCGGTCACCTGCCTGGCTGTGGACCCCAACGGTGTATTCCTGCTGTCAGGAAGTAAGTTGGGACCTTCCTGGCTTCTCAGGAGCAAGGGCAGGTGCCTTCCCCATCTGGGCACGGGCCCCAAGGGAGTCTGTGGGGAACCCTGAGTCAGGGGAGCTGGTGAGGGAGCTGTTTGAGCAGGGGCTGGGCTGGGAGCCTCAGTGGCAGGACGCAAGGTGGTCACAACGGTGCCAGCAAAGCACCACACCGAGGGCCCACTGTAGCTGCTTTCCTGTCTTATCTCGTTGACTCTGAACAACCCTGAGGTTAGCACTGCTATCCCCATTGTACAAATGTGGAAACTGAGGCTCAGAGAAGTTTTGTAACTTTGGCATAGCACGGTGGATGCAGACATTGACGTTCTGGTCTGTCTGACTCAGTCCCCACGAGCTTGTCCTGCATTTGGTGCCACCTTGCTCTCTGTGGTCAAGGGCACTGCGGCCCAGCAACCCTGGGGCTGTGCTTCAAAGAGATGGGGCAGATGGAGAAGGGGCTGAAGATCCCCAGAGGGTGACGGGTGTGTGCTGGTGGTGAGGGAGACCTGCCAGGAATGAGCCTGCTATAGGGGAGGGACTGCCACTCGGGTCGGCTCCCACATGGGCTGACCTTAAGTGACCGAGTGAGTGCGCAGAGGTGCGAGCTGTGGGGGTGGAGCGAGGCCTGGATTTGTCTCGTCCTCCTCGTCTTCCTCGCATCTGCCCTGCGATGGGATCAGCGGCCTCCGAGGAGATGGGTGAGGGGGCGGCCAGTGAGACCTAGCCCGGGCAGGGAGGAGTCAGTAGAGGGCACAGGTCTCCCCAGAAAGAGACAGAAAGAGAGCTGGCTCCACTTCAGCCAACCTGATCCTTCTAATGTAAGTCAGGCCATCTCCCTCCCCTGGCTCATGGCCCCCAAGGCCCAGCCCATTCTGCTCTCTGACCTCTTCTGACACACCCTGCTCAGGCCAGTGGGTGCTGCCACCCTGCCTCCTGTCAGCCCTTGGGCCTTTCCCGAGCTGCCTGGAAGGCTCTTCTCCGGTCCCCTTTTGGCCATTCTGTCCTTACACTGACCTGTGCCCATCGCACTCCTGACCACCTAGCAGTGTTGATCCTGTTTTCTCGTTTCCTGCCTCTCTCACACCACAACGCAGGGAGGTTTGACTGTTCACTGTGCCCTCCGGGCTTAGTACAGGTGTTCAGTAAATACTTGGTGGCTAGATGCATCAGTGGCAGGCAGGGACGTCAGGAGGGGACTGGGCAGAGGGGGCAGGGGGAGGACTGAGTCCCCACCCAACCGCGAGGCCTTTGGAGAGGCCAGCTAAGGGTTTCAGGGCTGGGTCCGAGCGGGGAGCCAGGGGAACCGCCGCCAGTGACAGCCCATCCGGCTCCCACACCTGTGCAGGCCACGACTGCTCCCTTCGTCTGTGGAGCCTAGACAACAAAAACGTGCGTGCAGGAGATCACGGCCCACCGCAAGAAGCATGAGGAGGCCATCCACGCTGTTGCCTGCCACCCCAGCAAGGCCCTCGTCGCCAGCGCGGGTGCTGACGCCCTGGCCAAGGTCTTCGTATGATGCCCACCTGGCCCCGCCCTGGCCAGGGAGCGGGGCCGGGCAGGTGGGACTGAGGTGAGGGGCTGGGCAGAAACCCCCTTCGTCCTCACCCACAACGGGGCCCTCGAGGGTACCAGGTCCTACAGTCGGGGCACCTATATGTCCCCTGGGCATTCAGGGGAGGGGCTGAGGCCCAGAGGGACCCAGAGCTGCCTTATCTCCCATGTCCAGGTCATGGGTCATTCTCCCTGCCCTTGTTTCCACAGGTGACTCCCAGCCTCAGTCTACAGGCCCAGAGGCCTGGCCTCTCCCACCCGCCCTGGAGCCTGGTGGTGCTAATGCCGCTTCCTCGGAGGCCCCCATGCCCTGCCCTCCCCCCGGCATCCAGCCTGGGGCGGCACCTCCTTCAGGAATTGCCCTCCAGATGGCCTCCAGGAGTCTCCTTTCTGCCCTGACACCCACTCCTGGTCTCTGAGTGGCCTTCTGGGGGCAGCATAGCCAGGGCTGGGTGTCCTTGGGAATCAGCTTTTCCAAGACGCCAGAAGGTGCCAGGTTCTCTCTGAACCCCCAACCCCACCCCTCCATCCTTCAGACCTGGGTGGGGGCCGTGCAGGGGTAGCGCCAGATGCCCCCATTCTGGTTTGCCAGGCTGTCCTCAGTGGGAATGCCAGGCCTGGCCGTCCCCTCCAGCTCCCCCAGCGCAGCTTTCCAGACACTGCCCATCACTCCAGGGCTGGTGACTGCTTGGGAGCAGGTGACACCCTCTGGGAGGCGCCCATCCCTACCTCCCCAGCATCCTCTGACAGCAGCCCTCCACCTCCCACAGGGCCACCCACGGCGATGGCCTCTTGCTCCTCCCTGGGGCGTGGGAGGTGGAGGAGGGCCCCCCAGGTCCCCCACAACTCCCTGTATATCTGTATAAATAAATGGGATTTTAATGGAGCCCCCTTCCCCCCCACGTCGTTATCACTGTGTGATAGTCTGTCTCCTCTCCTGGTCCTCCACTCTCTTCCTCTATTTATTTCACTCTTTTTTGGGTTCCATCCTGAGCCCTCAGGCCCCTTCCAGATTCCTGTTTATAAGCCCCACCCCCCTGTCCTGGACTTGTACGTGAAACTTGTTTCAATAAACCCTTTGGAGTAAGATGGGTGGCAGTGCTGACTGTCGAGGGATGAGGACTTTCGGGGAGGAGTAATGTCTCTCCCTAGGTGGGTGGAGCTTGGAGAGAGGGGATGTGAAGGGTTGGGGTTTTGCGGTAGGACAAGCCGGCCAGAGAGGGGCCCAGAGCTCTGGCGGGGTGTGGGTGGAGGGACGGAAGCAGGGGCACAGGACCGAATCTCCCTGTGCCCCTCCTTTCTGCCCCTAAGCACTCTGTCCCCAGGGGCTGCAGCAACAGCCTCGGACAGAGCCCCACAAACAGATGGTGTGATGTGACAGTCTGGCTCCAGACTCCTCCCTCCCCTGGGGTGTGTGATGAGTCCTGTGAGGCCAGAGACACCCCGCACCAAACACCCTGCCAGTCCCAGGGCCTGGGATCTGCCTGGAGGAGTGGGGCTCGGAGGAGTCCCTTCCCTTCTCTGAGGTGGCCGAATCACAGCTGTCAACTGTGCACTTAGCAGGAACCAGGCCCTGTGCTCAGCTCTTCCTGTGCCATGACACTGGATCCTCATGACAACCTCAAAACAGAGGGGGCGCTGTGTATGTTTTACAGAGGAGGAGGAGGAGGAGGTGGGCATTGAGGGAGGCTGCAGGAGGCGGTGGCAGTTTGCCTAAGGCCTCCAGCAGGTCATCAAAATTTGTATCCAGTCCCTTGTCACTCCTGCTCAAGCCTCCACCACCTACCAGCCAACTATCCTTGGGCGAGTCCCAGCACCACCTTGGTTGTCACGGGCTGTTCCAGTGCCCAGAACAGGACCTAGCCACTGGCAGGCCCCCGAACACTTGAGGACAAAGTCCTGCTAACTGCGTGCTCGCAACATGATAGCAGCTCAAGGAAAAAGGGTGCAGGTGGGCAGCTGGCCCTCTGGTGACACTACAGGCGTCTGGCTGTGGGCTTCATGTGGCCTCACTCCCCCCTCATCCCTCTGGGCTCTGAGCAGCTTCCCCAGGTGGTGGTTTGGGTTTTCACTCCAGCCTCAGACTTCCTTCCCCAGCCCCAGCCAGCCCCCGGATGTGGTGACAATCGCTACTGTACAGACCTCAGCTGCCCCCAACAACCTTGCACCAGGAAGTGGGGCTCATCTCATGGCCCTCGTCCCCAGCCAGCCCTGCTGGTCTGGAACCCAGGCAGGCAGATGGCTCATGTGTGTCAGGATGCCTTTGGCACTCAGACCAAGACGACCTCGAATAGGATGGGGTGGTGGTAACTGGCTTGATGATCTTTGACAAGTCATTTTGCCTCTGAGTGTTCAGCTTCCTGTATGTAAACTAAATGGTAGCCACTCTTACTAGCTGGGGAGGAGAAGTCTGAATTGCTTCTGAATGAGTTGGAAGAGGTGTTTTATGACAAGCTTGGCACACAGTAGGCTGTCAGTTGGTGCTTGCTGGATGACTAAACATATCCGCCCACCTGAGTGCTTGAGGTACCCACCTTTATCCCTGCAAGTGATAGCGACACCCACCATTTACTGAACTGTGTTCAAGGCACCATTATACAGTTTCATTAATCCCCACGAAGACCTTCTGGAATCAGACCATCTAACAGGTGGAGAAACAGGCTCAGAGAGGGGCAGTTACCTACCTAAAGCCACACAGAAAGACACATTTCCCCAGGAGAACAATTGGTGCTCCATCTATGCAGTGGTGTGGGTACGTTGCCCGCCCTGGTTGTACGGCCCTTCCAGGCACCCCAAGCCTGCTGACTGGGGTGGAGTGGGGAGCTGAGGGAAGGAAACCACACGCGTTCTCCACCCGCCGTGTGCCTAACTCCTGCACAGGTAATCCAGGCCCGGCCCCTTCAGTTCTTTCCATGCACCTTGCTCACGGTTCCTGGAGACAGAGCTGAGGCCGGGACCTCTGCCCATCTGGAGACCTCGACCTTCCCACGTGTGGAATGGGTTGGGGGTGCTCTGCAACACCCCCTTCCCGGGGCCGGAGCGCGGAAGGGCAGAGCCGACGCTCTGGGAAGAGGGAGGCCGAGTCCTGAGAGCGGTCCAGACCTGACACCCTGTTTCCCACCCTTTCACTGAGGTGCGCGCTGGATACAGGCCGTGTGCGAGGGCCCCCTTCCTCGAAGGGCCAGGCACCTCCCCCGGGCCGGCCCCCGGGACCTGCAGCGGCAATGAGGAGGGTTCGCTCCCCCCTCTCCAGTCAGGAAAAAGTTAACCTTGCACACCCACGTGTGTTCGGAGGCGGAATCGGCCCCGCCCCGCTGCCCCGCTGCCCCGCTGCCCCGCACCTCCCAACCTAAGCCCACGGACACGCGCGGGGTGGTGCCGCCCCCAACTCGGAGGTGCTGGGCCCGCCCTCCTCTTCCGCCCCCAGCCGCTCGTCAAACTCCGCCCCTCGCTGACGTCACCGAGACCGGCACCGATTGGCTGGCTGCGCCGTCGCTCCGGACACTTCCTCCTGGGCCGCCGCCGCGGAGTTAAACTTTGGGGAAAGAAAAAGAGCCCCGGAGCCCGGCGACCCTCCCTTGCCCCACCCCCCACCGCGGCCGGTAACGCCCCCTTTCCGCGGCCCCCGACCGAACTTTTCTCCAGCTTCCGAGATCCGTGAGCTTCCCTCCTTAGCACCCCGGCCCTCTGGATCCCTTTGCCCATCCCCGGGCCCGTCGCGATCTGCGACTCATAGACTCCTGCCTTCCACCCCCAGGGTCTGGTGAGTACCTCGGCTCCGCTTCTTAATTGGATCCTCTTCTTAGAGCCGCTGAATTCTGGGGTCTCTCTGCTCCTTTTCCAATTTCTTCTCTCTCCAAGGGGCCTTTGGATCCTGCGCGCTGCTGCTTCCTGCGACCCCGACCTATTAGATTTTCTTCTTTGCTTTCTTGGAATCTCTCAATCGCTGGGCCCCCAAACCATTTTTTTTTTCCTGATCGTCTATGATTCCCTTGATTCCCGGGCGCCTGAACCACTAGATTCTTTTCTCTAATTTCCTAGGGTCCCGCCATCCTCCAATCCCCTCAACCTGCCGGATTTCTCTTCTCGGATCCCTGGGATCCCGCGCTCCCACCACCCGTTTACGAGACCCCTTGGATCCAGTGATCCGGGTTCCCGGTCTCCTCCGGCCGGATCCTGGGTGGGCGCCGGGCGGCGGGTCCCGGGCCTCCCCCCATGGCCGCCGCCCCTTCCCATCCCGCCGGCCTCCCGGGCTCTCCCGGGCCGGGGTCTCCTCCGCCCCCTGGCAGCTTGGAGCTGCAGTCGCCGCTACCGCTGCTGCCCCAGGCCCCGGCCCCCGGGGTCTCCTTCCACATCCAGATCGGGCTGACCCGCGAGTTCGTGCTGTTGCCCGCCGCCTCTGAGCTGGCCCATGTGAAGCAGCTGGCTTGCTCCATCGTGGACCAGAAGGTGAGTGAGTGTGCAGGGTTCCCCCATCCAGCGTGGGGAGGGGTTTGGAGGAGGGGGGCGCAGGCATCGGGGAGGGGGATGAAGGGAGTCTAAGCCTTGGGAGACTGAGGGCTGGGGGTAGGACATTGGCCCCCATTACCTCCTCACCCCACTACCCGATTGCAGGAGGCCTGAGCAGAGGTGGAGTACCCCAGAGGCCTCCTGAAATTGCGAGTCCCTGCATGTTGTTTTCTGCAGCCAGCAGGGAGGAAGGGAGGGGCAGGCCAGGTGTAGAACAGGGGAGGAGGAAGGGGCAGGTGGGGGCAGCAGATGGGGTGGCCCCTCCCTGGCGGGGCCCATCCCTGACCTCCCGTTTGGTGGAAACAGTAGAAATTGAAGCCAGGCTGGCCATGGGGATCGGGTGACATGTGTGGGTGCGGGCGTCTGTGCTAGATGCCAGGGGCAAGTGAGGTCTGGGAGCCCAATCTCTGTCCTCCCTCAAGCCTGAGGCTTGTGGGGGCGCAGGCACCTCTTCCCAACCTTCAGAGGCTCTGGGGACTCTGTTCTCTCTCCTAATCAATGTCCCCAGTCCCCAGGTCTGACGCTGGCTTGTTAAAATCAGGCTTCCCTACCCACCCCCTCCCTTAGCTTTGGACAGCAAGATCACCAGAATGGGGGCTGGGATCACAGCAAGAAGGAATCAGATGGGGCTCAGTGCCTGAATCTGGGAGCGGTTAAAAGTTAGAATGGTGTGGGCTTCTCTGTTGTTGGCATTCTAGACTGTTGAAAATGTGAGACTATTTGAATTCTAAATTGCTGGAATATGCAACTGCGAGGTAATTGAACTCTGATATGAAGTGTTCAGACATTGGACTCCTAGGTGGGTTTGTCGGACTCCTAGAAGATCAAAATTAATTAGACGACTGCTAATCTGGGTTGTTGAATATCCTAAAATGTATGATGAGAATGTGTTGGAATCGAAAATGTCTAATCCTGTAACGTGAGGAAGTTGCGATCCCCACATCTCCAAATTCCAGAATCTTCTCAGACTCCTGGAAATGAATCCTTTGGGCTTCAGAGAAATGCTGGGAGCTGGGCCAACTCCCCCATTTCACTGACAGGAGAACTAGGACTTGGAGCAAGACCCCTCCCACGCAGCCAGGGCCCAGGCTGGCTGGGTCACCTGTGGACCCTAAGAACACATAGGGCTCTCTTTGTTCCCCCCAATACCCCAAACTAGCAGGCCCAGCTCCCACATTCAACTCAGCCTGCTCCTTGGAAGCGCGCATGGGGGTTGGGCAGAGTGTTACCTGGGTGAAATTCTTTGTCGGTGCTCAGAATCTTTAGCCTGCCCCCCAGGCCTCAGCGTTTTATTTTCTACTCTCTATACAGGTGTGGTAGGGCCTTTGCTTCCAGCCGCCCCACCTGCGCTGTTTCACTTTCTGTTCTACGGGTTTCGTTTCCTGCCCCCACCCTCCCAAACTGGGGACCCGGACACCTGGGTCCTTTGCGCATTGGGTGGGGGCCACCCTCCTATCTCCAGCTCCCTTGAGCCCCAGCCTCCCTGCAGCTCCCCCCCCCCCACTCCCAAGAGTCCTCAGTGCCCTCCTTCCTGCTCGCGCTGCCCCGATGCTGGGACTGGAGCCAGGTACCAGGGACAACAATAGATCCAGGAAGGAAGCTGGGGAGGGTGGGCGGTGTCATAAGGAGAAGGGTGCTCACTCAGACCCCACCCCCCCCCATCTCCAGGAAATTCTAGGTGCGGGGGTCCCGGAACCTCTCTCCCTCCCACCCCAGATTGATGATCTAGCCACCAAACTCCCAGCACACCTGGGGCCCTGGCTCTCTGCCAGGCTCCAGCCGGGCTTGGGAGGGAGCAGACAGGAAGCGAGGGGCCGCAGGGTCTCTGGGTTTCCGGGGGAAACAGCCGGCCCTGCCCTGGGGAGGGTTCCAGACCGCTGCTCAAGGCAGCTCTGAGCTTTTCCGTCGCACCTCCCTCTCCCGCCCGTCAGTTCCCCGAGTGTGGCTTCTATGGCCTTTACGACAAGATCCTGCTCTTCAAACATGACCCCACGTCCGCTAACCTCCTGCAGCTGGTGCGCTCCGCGGGAGACATCCAGGAGGGCGACCTGGTGGAGGTGGTGCTGTCCGGTGAGCGCCCAGGCCTGCCTAAGGGTGGAGCCTCGAGCGGGGACAGGGCATCTGGAGGAGTTGGGAGGGGAGGTGGGCCCAGAAACTTGCTCCTTAAACTTTAGTGGTTCTAAGACCTGGCTGCAAATTAGAATCACCCCGGGAGTTTTATAAACAACTGCTCCAGAATGGGTCAGTTTAGTGCGGTGCACGCACAGGGGAGTTTGCGTGGCACTGAACATAAACCATCCACAGCAGCAGGGATGAATTCACGAACCTAACACTGACACAAGCCAGACATCAGACTCCATTTCCGTGTAGTTCCAGGTTTGAAGCACAAAGACAGTAATATTACTCTGTGGTATTAGAAGCCGGGAGAGTGGGTGCCTGGGGAAAACGGAGTTGGGTGGAGGGCACAAGGGAGCTTTTTGGGGTCTGCTTTAAACTTCCATTTTATCCATCAGGGTGCTGGTGACACGGTGTGTAGGGTTTGGCAGTTCGTTGAGCTTTGTGCTTCTGATGTGTCCTTTTCTAGATGTATGTTAGATGTATATAGTTTTAAATGTTTTGATGCCATGCCTCCTTCTCAATGAAATGCTAAGTGAAATCTGACTACAAGGTGAGATGACACCTGGGCACCTGTATTTTCAGCCAGAAGCTAGTTTACCTGCTGGTCAGCGCCACTTTACGCACAGGCCCTCAGCACCTTAGAAGAGTCTGTGGCCCTTGGTTTCTTCGGGAGGGGGGTGGGGTTGGGGAGGGTCGTGATGGTCTCCATTGTGGCTGTCTTTCCTCTACCCACTACTGCCCCTTGCAGACTGCAGTGATCAGTTAAATTTGCTAAATGGATGGGTGACAAGTTAGAAGTTTGGATTTAAATTCCCAGTGACCTTATTCAGGTTTTAAATACCCTCGGTATAGGGTGTCAGCTCTTAGATTTTTGTCTTCATCTTGGGTCCCTCCCCTAAAACTGAGTCTTGTTCATGTCGCTGCCTCCCTGACACTTCCACTTGGTATCTCTGAGCATCTCAGGCATTATCTGTCCAAGACAGAAACTTTGATTTGCCCCAAACCTTGGGGTATCCTCAATTCCTCTCTTTCTCCCACCCCTTCGCTTCATCATCAGACCCGTGGGTCCCACCATTACCATACATCCTACACTTTTTTCTGACTACCTCCACTGGTCCAAGCTGCCGTCACCTCCTGCCTAGACTTTCGGTAGCACCTAAGTCAGATCACAACACTCCACTGCTCAGAATCTTCCATGGCTCCCCATTAGCCTTGGAGTAAAATACAAACTCCTCAACATGACCTCAAGACGGTCCATGATCCGGCCCTTGCTAGTTCCCCGAATTCATCTCGACATCACCCTCACTTTCTTTGTTCCAGCCAGGCTTGCCTGCCCTCCATCCCTTGAACAAACAAAGCTCCCCTTCTGCCTCAGGGCCTTTGCACTTGCTGTTCTCGATGCTTGGAATGCTTCCTCCTCCCCCATCTTCTCTGCTAGCTCCTTCTTGTTATTTGGACCTCAGCTTAAATGCCATTTCTTCCATCGTCTGAAATTTCCTTGTTTATTTATGTGTTTTAGGTTTCGTGTGTCTCCCCAAAAGAATGTCAGCTCCCTGAGATGTCAGCTCTCTGTCTTGTTTATCTTCAGCTAGTGAACAGTGCTTGGCTCACAGAAGAGAGTCCCCTTCCCATTGCATAATACCGAAAAAAACCCCACAAAACTTAATATTAGACCAAAACTTGGGTTGGGTGGAGCCAGATTTAGTCTAAAAATAAAACTTTCAAAATAATAGCTGACATTTATTGAGTACTTTCTATATGCCAGGCACTGTTTTAAGAGCTTTCCACATATTCATTTAATTCTTAAAGAACCTGTAAGGAGATATATTATGATACTGGCCTTTTCTCTCCTAGATATCTGGAAGGCTCATGTCGTCAGCCTTTGCTTTAACGCCACTTTCTCAAGGTCTTTCTCTTATCGCTTATTTAAAATGGTACCTCTTGCAGCTTCCCTGTATCCCTTCCTTTCTGATTTTTCTCCTAAGCTCGTATTGACTTCTAACCCATTGTATGTTTTATGACTTAAAATTCCGGAGGGGCAGTAAGTTTGGTGCTAAAACCATTGACTCCTAGCGCCACACTGGCCTGGGTTCGAATGCTAGTTCTGCGACTTGCCAACGCTGTGTGACTTTGGGCGCATTGCTTGACCTCTCTGTGCTTCAGGCTCCTCATACAGAAAATGTGGATTATAAAAGGATGGTTCTCACGGGGCTCTTGACAGAGCTAAATTCATTAGTGTTTTTTAAATACTTAGAGCAGCTCCTGGCACAGAGTAACTGCTGGACCGGGTGATGTTGAATGAGAATATTATTTTATTTATTTTGTTCGTGTACCTCCCTCATTAGAAGCTAGGCAGGGATTTTTGTCTGTTTTGTTCTATGCGGTGTCCCTACTACTTAGGACAATACTCAGTAAATATTTGTTGGATTTCCATTTTAAAGATGAGAAAACCGGGGTACACAGTTGTTTTTTCCTCTCGATGGCTCAGGCTCTACCCCAGACCTGGTAGGTCAGAAACTCTGAGGGTGGCACCCAGGCATCTGTATTTTTTATATTTAAAGATATTTAATCGTGGTGAAATATACATAAATCTTACCATCTTAACCATTTTTAAGGCTACTGTTCAGTAGTGTTAATTACATTCACATTGTGTGCAACCAGTCTCCAGAATCATTTTCCTCTTGCAAAACTGAATCCCATTCATCAGCTCCTCATTTCCCCTCCCCCAGTCCCTGGCATAGACACCTAGGTGTTATGCCCAGTGGTGGAGCCGGGATTTGAATCCAGGTAGATGAAACATGTGCGTAAATGAATGAAGGACGGAAGAATTAAACCTTGCAGCTGGGAGGATTGTCAGAAACCTGGGAACGCGGGGACTGGAATAGCCTCCGCTGGCCCCGGCTCAGTCATCCCTCCTCCCCGCTGCCTGCAGCTTCGGCCACCTTCGAAGACTTCCAGATCCGCCCGCACGCCCTCACGGTGCACTCCTACCGAGCGCCTGCCTTCTGCGACCACTGCGGGGAGATGCTCTTCGGTCTAGTGCGCCAGGGCCTCAAGTGTGACGGTGAGAGGGGGCGGGCTGGAGGCGGGGCCTGGGGTGGGGCTTAGGACCAAGAGGTGGAGCCTAGGAGGTGGGGTCAAGAGGCGGGGCTTGGTGGAGGGTGGGCATAGGGCGGGCCTCAGCCTTGGGTGTGGAGTCTAGGAGGTGAGGTGCTGAGGGAGAGAAGGGCACAGAGAAGAGGGCGGGGCCAGAATCAGTCAACAGTCAACCGGAGAGACAGTAGAAGGTACCTATTAAGGGATTTTTGGAAGGAATTGGCTTGCACGATTTGCGGGGCTGGCCAGTCACCTCTGATGTCCGTAGGCAGTGGTCAGCAAGGGCGGACTGGAATGCTCAGGCAGGAGCCGAAGCTGCTATTCACAGGCAGAGTTTCTTCATCTGAGAAGTCTCAGCTCGCCTTTTAAAGCTTTCTGCTGATTGAAACAGGCCCACCCGGATGGACTAGCAGGTTAGGACCTCAACACACAAATTGGCGGAAGGGCACAAATAGTCTACAACAAATATCGGAACACAACTCCTTAAATCATACATTAAAAAATAATAAAGGAACACACCATGTTCCTTTAGCCAAGATATCTCAAGGTTAAGCCCAGGCATCAGGATCACCAGCAACATTCGAGAGAACATTGAGATCTCAGCCACCTGCAGATGAAGGCCACACGCCCACCTTGGATGTGCTCCACACACAGCAGGTGAGGGCCGTCCATTCTGTGATGACGAGCTGCACCTCCATTGTCTGTTCAGTATGCCTGCTCTGAGAGGTATATCCCATTGTTCCATTGTCTAAAGATCTCCAGGTTCGTGGCTGTCATGCTCACATGGAAATCTAGAGTCTTCAATACCCTATTTTCCAGGTGACCTACAGCACTGACTAGGATTGTTATCATGCAGCCCTAAATACTGTGGCATTATTTAAGGACTCGGGACGATAGCCATATCAGGCCTGCAGAAAGCCATTTCGGTACAGTCAAAGCTGCTACCAACATTGCCATCATCCACACATCATATCCAACTCTGAATGTCTTAGCGTATGTAACTTTCATTGTGGCACAACCCTGGTGTCGTCAAACTCGGATGGGCATTCTTAGCATGGATTTCCTTGGTCGAGCATCACAGATGATGCTCCAAGTTCACATAGTTCCCAAAGATGCCCCAGTGACCATTCTGAATGCCACCGGCGCCTTCCTACGTGAATTTGATTCTACCTGGATACTCACACCTGAATCATGGGTGAGATTCTGAAATTCCATGAAGCATGTGAGTGATGAAAGGCCACACTGGGAGGTGGTTCCTCTATGCAAAGGCCATTTGCCATCCAAAGGTCTTCTCTGCAGAGTGACACTGTGCATCCGAGGCAGTGCCTGTGATGGAGAGTTTTGAGCTGGAAGGTCCGTAACAAGCGGATTAACAGGACAGGCTTCATGAAGCGCCCCAAAAGAAGCTTCCAGAGGCTGGAAGCACATGCTTCACTCCAGAGCAGATCCTGGAATCACTGGAGATGGACTGGAGCATGGTTCCAGGAAGCCCAGTGGGAATCACAAGCTGCGCCTGATTCTTTCATGGATGAGGATTGAAAAAAGGAAAAGGAAAAAGGAGAAGAAACAACAACAAAGTCATGCTTCCATCTGATACGTTAAACCATGCTGAATACAACCGAAAGCACTCTAGCCCTTTCTTCCCCCAGAAGATGATGTGTCCCTGGGTGGTGTTCCTTCTTCTCCTTTGATGTCCTGTCACTTAAATACCACGATATAAAGTTAGTTATTATTAATATTTTACGTTAGGTGATAAGGGGGTAGAAGAGGGGAGAAAAGGAAAGTCTTTGGTACACATACACATATTCATAACATATGGAAGAAAAACACCTTATTTCTGCACTGGTCACTCTGTGGTGGCTTTCTTCTTCCACTCCCCAAGCCGTATTCTCTTTGTCCTCAGCAGATGCCTCGCCTCTTCAGGGTGCTTTGCCTGGCCACGTGGTCCAAACCTTCATTCCTGAAGGTTCTGGGCAATTAGCAGTTCTGTCCGAATTAGGTTTTCGTAGATTTCTGTTGGCTTTAATCACGCTACTAAGGCGTCGGGAGGATTCCGCTGTACTCCCGACCTGAGGAAAAGAAGGAAGGGACGGAGCTTTCGAGGCCAGGGCAGGTGGAAACTGTGTCTTTGATGCTCTTCCCCCGCCTCCGCCCCCTACAGGCTGCGGACTGAACTACCACAAGCGCTGCGCCTTCAGCATCCCCAACAACTGCAGTGGGGCTCGCAAACGGCGCCTGTCCTCCACGTCTCTGGCCAGTGGCCATTCAGTGCGCCTCGGCACCTCGGACTCTCTGCCCTGCACGGCTGATGAGCTGGTGAGGGGCTTGGGGAGTGGGCTAGGTTGGCAGCTGTGGCGTGACGAGGCCTAGACATGGGGCAACGAACCGATGTGTTTCATTCTCCTCTCGCTGATCCACAGAGCCGCAGCACCACCGAGCTCCTGCCTCGCCGCCCCCCGTCATCCTCCTCCTCCTCGTCTGCCTCATCCTACACCGGTCGCCCCATCGAGCTGGACAAGATGCTGCTCTCCAAGGTCAAAGTGCCACACACCTTCCTCATCCACAGCTACACGAGGCCCACCGTCTGCCAGGCTTGCAAGAAACTTCTCAAGGGCCTCTTCCGCCAAGGCCTGCAGTGCAAAGGTCAGCGGGATCCCCAAGGGTGGGGTAGGGACCGACAGGGTCAGAACTCTCTGCACCCCCCTCCCTACACACACCCAGAGGAATAAAATTTTTAAAAAGAAACTTAGAAGCCCAGAACCTTATAAGTATGAATTCATAAGACAGCACAGAATTCTAAAACTGTGTAACTTGAGAATTCTAGAATCAGAGAACCATAGATGTATAGGATTTAAAAATACTGGATCATAGGATTTAGCTAAAAGAACCACAGTTTACAATCATAAATCTTAGAACTACTGATTGTAGATTCTCAAAATATTAGACCTTTAGAACCATAGGATCTGAGAATAACAGAAACCTAGAAGCATCAAATTCAAGGCTTAGAAGTCTAGAATCATATAACCATGGAATCATGGCATTGTAGAGTTCTAGAAATCTAGAACCTCAGAATGTCAAATGATCGAAATCTGGAATACCAGAAGTCTAGATCCATAAAAACTTGGAGCCTTCCAATTTTAGAATTTATTGGAACAATTAAATTCTAGGATCTTAGATCTCTATTGCTAAAGAACTGTAGAAACATTAAATTCTAGAATCTTAGCGCTGCAGAATCCTAGAACCTTAGAAATCACTAGCTTCTGGAGACTTAGGAGTGCAGACCCTAGAACTCTAGAGTCACCGAACTCTAAAGCCTGGGACATCAAGGAGTCTTAACAGTCTAGAATTGTAGAACTGTAGAATCATACATGTGTGTAAAGTTCTAGAAACTTGGAATCGAACTCTGGAGTCTTAGAAATCTAGAATCACAGAACCTTAGAAAATTAGCTTTATATCAAGTTCTAGAATCACTGATGTGTAGAATCCTATAACCTTGGAGTCATCACACTCTAGAGCAATGATTCTCAGCCAGGGACAGTTTTGCCCCCTCCCAGGGGATGCTGGGAAACATTTTGTTTGTCACATAGGCATTGTGCAACCGGCATCTGGTGAGCAGAGGCCAGGGGTGCTGCTAAGCATCCTTATGCACAGAACAGCTGCCCACACGGGGAAGTAGCCAGCCCCAAACGCTCCTGGTGCCAAAGACTGAGAAGCCCTGCCCTTGGGTGTTCAAAGTCCAGAAGCACGGGATGTCAGACCCTGTTACATTCTGGAATCATAGGAGGCTAGGGTGATGGGTATTGACAGTGTTTGAGCTTTAGTGTCCTGCCCCAGATAGCAAAAGCAGACTCTTTTGAGCCTGGGGGTTAAGGATCAAGATTGAATCCTTACAGGTGACCTCTCTTCCCCCTCCCACCTGTCTCTTTATTCCTTGTCCTACTTCCAGACTGCAAGTTTAACTGTCACAAACGCTGCGCCACCCGAGTCCCTAACGATTGTTTGGGGGAGGCGCTTATCAATGGAGGTAAGAGGCTGTGGGCTGAGCGCGAAGGGGCGGTGCGGGGATGGGGGGGGCGGTGGGACTGGGTGGAGGCCCCTCTGATACCCTGTCTCCCCAGATGTGCCGATGGAGGAGGCCACCGATTTTAGCGAGGCCGACAAGAGCACCCTCATGGATGAGTCAGATGATTCCGGTGTCATCCCCGGCTCCCACTCGGAAAACGCCCTGCATGCTGGCGAGGAGGAGGAAGCTGAGGGAGGCAAGGCCCCAAGGTACCCAGGGCGCCCTCCGTGCGTGCCCCTGCTTGTCTCGCCCGAGGGTCGGCATTGCCCTCTGCTTGTAAATGTCCCAGGTTCCAGAGGCGAAGCATTTAAGCACCCACACTTTGTTTTTCAATTTATCCTTTCTTCCTGATTTACATTTTCAAGTTTTCATAAAAGCATATTCTAATTTATATCGTATTTCAGAACTGGTAATACAGTCATTCAAAAGGTACATGGTCAAACCCTCCCACTTTCCTGCCTCCCAGCTGTCTAGATCCTCTCCCGGGAGGATGCTCCTGGAGCGGTTTCCGGGTAGGTCCTTCCAGAAACAGTCTGTATTGCAGACTGACAGTACGAAGTGTGAATGAGAACATGGACTCTGGAACCGGACAGCCATGTGGCCTTAGGCAAGAGATTAACCTCTTTGAGCTTCAGTTTCCTCATCAGTAAAATGGGGAAAAAACGGTGCCTACCTTATCGAGTTGTTGTGAAGATGAAATGAATGAATACGAATTAAGAACCTGAAACGGTGCCTGATATGCAGCGTTGTATAGTGTAGTGTTAGTGCTTATCACAGAGCACTAAAATCTTAAAAAGGAAGGAAAAATATCCATTTCTTTCAACGATTTTGGCCTCGGATTGACTCGTGTGGCCTTAAACAAGCCCCTTTCGGTGCCTCAGTCTCCCCGTCCGTAAAGTGGGGGAGGGGAGATATCCCCAAGGACCTGGCAGGTAGTGACTTTCTTCCAGTGTGGAAGTTCTGAAAAATAATAACTTGTACTTAATTCCACATTTTAAATTATAAATGAAATTCACATTTAGTCAGCTCCACTAGAACGTGAGCTCAAGTGCTTGAGGATGAAGATGCTTGTCATTCCCCAGGTGCCAAGGACAGGGCTCAGGTGTAGGGTGACTGTTTAGCGAGGAGGCAGGAAGGCAGCAGTGCTCAAGCCCAGGGTGCTGGAGGCTGAGGCCCTTGTCACTTCAGCATGTGCCTCAGTTCCCCTGGGACAGTAATGGCACCCGCTTCATACAGCAGTGTGCAAATTCCATCAGATCCTGCGGGTGAAGTGCTTGCCAGGTTCTAACTGCTGAGAAAATGGAAAAGAAGTCCCTCCTGGTATTTTAACCATGAACCCAAAGAGGGGAGGGTGAAGGATGATCCATTTGCGGGGTATGGGAAGAAAATATTTGACTTTCCAGTGCCCTTTATTTTTAATCTCATCCTTGAAATGTTTTCACTTTTTTTGGCCTATGTTTTAGAACAATGTTAATCAGTCTCATGAATACCTTGTATTAATACAGTAATACATGTCTACATAAAGAGAGACAAAGGGAAGTGGCCACGGCCCCTAGGCCTGATCTAGTGCAAGAGGTAGTTAGTTGGTCCTGGAGTTGGGCAAGTCACTTCATTTCCGGCCTCCTCACAGTAGTGACAGCATGTGCACAGAAGAGGGAAAGGAGGCGCCAAATGGTGGAGTCACTTGCCCCATGTCACACAGCTGGCTGCATCTCTGGGCTCAAGACTAATTAGCACTTACTGAAGGCCCACTGTGTGCAGAGCACTGTGCTAAGCTCCTTAGCAAGGTTTTCACTCTTCACAGCAACCCCTTTGCAGGAGCTTGGTAATCTGTCAGGCAGCCTGATTTGGGAGCCCAGCCTCTCAAGAGTCCCCTTCTAATTATGGGATATCTGCAAAACAGGAGGGAAAAGTGTGTTCCCCCCCCCAAAAAAAAAAAAATCGAAGTCTGGAGCCACCCAGAAGCTCTGTGCAGTGGTTATTTTCTGCTTGCAGTAACCTCTTGCCCCTTCCACTCCCCTCAGCTCCCTCGGTTACATCCCCCTGATGAGGGTGGTGCAGTCAGTGCGACACACGACAAGGAAATCCAGCACCACACTGCACGAAGGTTGGGTGGTTCATTACAGCAACAAGGATACGCTGGTGAGTGGGCGGGGTGGGGCCAGAGTTAGGGGCGGGGCGGGATGGGCGGGCGGGGCCGTGCTGAAGACCTGCTAGAATTAGAGGTGGGATGAGGGGGCGGAACAGGAATTAAGAAGAGGCGGGGCCAAGGGGGAGGTCAGGTGGGCGGGGCCCATGGGGCGGAGCTATAGCTAGGGTCGTGGCTAACACTAGAGGCGGGGCTTGGCTGAAGGCGAGGAACCTAAGCTGCAGACGGGGCGGGCACAGCCTCACCTTCAAACACCTCTCCCAACAGAGGAAGCGGCACTATTGGCGCCTGGACTGCAAGTGCATCACGCTCTTCCAGAACAACACAACCAGCAGATACTACAAGGTAGGCCTTCTGGCTCCCAGCTCCCTCAGACTTTCCCTCTTTGCTACAACGCTCTCTATTTCTCTCCTACTCTCTCCATCCAGCCAAATGCCCAAAATCATACCCTGTCCCCACTCGGCTTGCTTGCTCCCAGCCAATCAGCAAGTGCCACCCCGCCTGTGTGTTTGATTCTGGCTTCACCACTGTCCAGCCGAGGGACCCAGAGTGACTTAACTCTTTGCATCTCACGTCTCTTACCTGTAAAAGCCTCAAAGAATAGCCCTTCCCTCAGGACTGTGGCCAGAATTTGGAGATAATTTATAGGAAGCAGTTAGCTCAGGGCCTGGCATGTATTAAGCTACCAATAATTATAACCTTGTTCTCATTATTACTTTATAATTAATTTATTGAATTATTTATTTGTATCCATCACTGCCCCCATGCCAGCACTGTATTGCAGCCAATGTCCCATCTGGATGATTGTGACAGTCGCCTCACTGGACCCTTGCTTCTGCTCTTGCCCTCACAGATTTTCCCGCATAGCAGCCAGAGGAGTCAGTTAAAGCCATCAGCACCCTCTGACGGCTTCCACTGCCCTTAGAATAAAACCCAGATGCCTGGCTGTTACCTGCTGTGCATCACCTGCCGTACACTTCCCGTGGCCGGGCCCTCCTCATCCTTCTCGCCTTCCTCAAACCGCACTATCTCAAAACACCATCCCCACTATCTAAAATGCCATCCCCACCATTACGTCTCCGGCTCCTGGTTTTAGTGGCTGCAGAAGTCTGTCACTCTTCTGTCACTCTCTCGTTCTCTTCTTCCTCTCTCCTTCCTTTCTCTTTCAGTCCTTTCCGAGCACGTCCTTTTCCTTTCCCAGAGACCCTGCGCCTTCCCTCCCACCGGGCCCCCTCAACCTCCTTCATCATCTCCCGTCTCAGTCCCATGCTCTCCCATCCACCTTCAACACACAGCCAGGGAGACCTGCCTTTTCTTGCTCTAAACCCTTCCATGGGTCCCCAGGGCCCTGGAAATAGAGCCAAGGCTCCTCCCTAGGGCCTAGGAGGCCTTGTGCATGTGGCCTGGCCCTCACCTCGTTTCCTTTATTTATTCAACAAACATGGCATACCTAGCATGTGCCAGGCACCATCCACGTGATGGGCATATAACATGTCCCCTGAACACCAGTCTTTCCCACCTTAGGGCCTTTGCACGTGCTTTGTCCACCCTTCCTCCCCCAGCTGGCCTCTCCTTACCTTTCCAGTCTCTGCTTCAGTGTAGCTTCCTCCAGGAGGCATATCCTGACCAAATCATGCAAACCAGGCCCTTCCCCACTGACCCTGAATTCTGTGTGTTTCTGAGTGGGGGTAGGGTGGAGCAGACCCTGCCCTGCACCCTCACCTGCGCTGGCTCTGCGCCCTGCCAGGAAATCCCACTGTCAGAGATCCTCACTGTGGAGCCCGCTCAGAACTTCAGCCTTGTGCCACCAGGCACCAACCCACACTGCTTCGAGATCATCACTGCCAACACCACCTACTTCGTGGGCGAGACGCCTGGCGGGGCCCCAGGAGGGCCCAGTGGGCAGGGGGCTGAGACCGCCCGGGGCTGGGAGACGGCCATCCGCCAAGCCCTGATGCCCGTCATCCTCCAGGACGCACCCAGCGCCCCGGGCCACACGCCCCACAGTAAGTCCCCTGCCTTGGGTCTGGGAGGCCTTGGGTGGGGTCCTAGGAAAGGAAGGAGCCCGGGGAAGGCCAGGAGCAGCACAGTGGTGAATGTAGCCCTTGGACTCAGTAGGCTGGGGTCCAAATCTCCATTAAGCACTAGACCTGATATGCGGCCTTGGGCATGTCACTTCCCTTTCTGGGTTCTGGCCAGGTGATGGCGACGCCTCTTGAATTCACGCATTAACTGAGTACCTCTTCTTTGCCTGGCCTCTGCTGGACAGTGCTAGGGACACAGCTGTGACCAGGACAACCCAAGACCTGCCTTCATGGGGCTCACAGTCCAGTGGGAGAGATGGAACTGTCTTTAGACAGCACTACCCCAGAATGAGCAGGGCTGGGACATGGGAACTAGAGGGATGGGGAAGCCCAGAGATGGTGCCTGATGGGTATCCAGGAGGGCTTCCTGGAGGAGGCAACATTGGCTGTGACCTGGAGGCTGAGGAAGGGTGAGATGGGGTAAGCAAATGGGAAATGATGTCAGACAGAGGCAAAGGGTGGTCAGAGAGTTCCAGGTTCCTGGACTTGTGGAGCTTATAATTCAGTGTAAGTGACAGGCATTAATCAGATCATCCTGTATGGTGACAATGGTTACATAGAACATGTGCTAGAGTATTCTGACATGGCCCCAAGGAGTGACACTCAAGCTGAGACTAAAGGACAAGGAGGATTTAACTAAGTCCACAGTGAGGGACACCGGGTACTCCTAGCAGAGGGAACAGCAAGCACCGAGGTCTGGAGGCAGGAGAGAACGTGTTGTAACTGAGGCCAGGGTGTCGGTGACGCACAGCAGAGGGCAGGGCTTGAAGCCAGAGGGACAGACGAGGGACCAGACCTGGCCTGATGGCCATGACAGGGCCTTGGGCTCCTTCCCCAGGGCCCTGGGGCACCATGGCGTGTTCTGAGTGCGGAGGGACAGGGTCAGACCTGCGCTGCAGGACGATCCCTCTGGCTTTTCTCTAGGAAAGAGCAAGATGGCGGCCAGGAAACGAGGGGCAAGGTCTCAGGGGAGGGAAGATGTTCCATGGTAGAAGGATCGTGACTTTAGAAATGTCTGGTTCTGGTTGGGCCGTAGGGGAGCAAGCTCGGGGAAGATGCTGAATCACTTTGGGCTCTCCTCCTCTATGAAATGGGGTCAGCATGCCTTCCTTGGTGCCGAGACCACGGGGTGAGGTGCTCAGTGGGATCGTTCATGACATCGCTTCTCGAGCCCCCTCAGCACATCTCACTGGCTCTTCTCTCCCGCCCTGCGAGGGAGGTCCTGGTATGATTCCCATCCTCCAGAGAGGAAACTGAGGCTCACAGAGGACAAGTCGGTAGCCCGAAGTCACGCCTTGGGCCGCCTGGATTCAAACCTGGGTGGTCTGGCTCCATAGCTGCCTCTGGAGCTATGGACGAACATAATCTCGAGCCTCAGGTCCCCTCACCTGTGCCTCTCCCCTCTCCCCAGGACAAGCTTCTCTGAGCATCTCTGTGTCTAACAGTCAGATCCAAGAGAATGTGGTGAGACCCCCGCCCACACCCCATGGCCCCAAGGCTGTCTTCCCCGTCCCACACAGTCTCCTAGTCCTTCCACCCACCCCCCCCAGTCTCCTAGAACCTCCATCTCCATTCACACCCCTGACCGTCCCTGTCCCCTGCTGCAGGACATTGCCACTGTCTACCAGATCTTCCCAGACGAGGTGCTAGGTCAGGGCAATTTGGAGTGGTCTATGGAGGTAAGCGTGCTTCAGAGTCACCCAGAGCGGGTCCCCAGGGGTTTTTGAGTTCCGGACCATCCCATCCGATTGGCCACCTGTCACCTCTGGCTTTGGCTGCTTAGAAAGCTAGACCCTGGGTCAGATGGTCACAGGCTGTCCTTTTCTCCTTGGGAAAAGCAGTAGACTGTTCTCCCAGCATCACTAGGAAGAGCAGGTCTGCGCTCTGATTGGCTGCAGAGCCAGGGCCTGGATTCCGATTGGTTATGAATCTAGTTTCCCAGGTAATCGAGTCCCCTCCTTAGGGCTGTCTTTACCTTCCTTCATTCCACCTTCATACTGCCTGCCACCCCTCAGGTCTCTCCCGGGGGCCACTCAGAGCCATCTCTATGGCCTTCCATCCACTTTTGCCTAATGCTGACCATGTGCCTGTGTTGGGGGTGGTTCCTCTTGCCAGTACTGGAAAGTTCTGCTCCCCTCATCCCCCGCTTCCCTACCCACTGTCCAGGAAAACACCGGAAGACGGGCCGGGATGTGGCAGTAAAGGTCATCGACAAACTGCGTTTCCCCACCAAGCAGGAGAGCCAGCTCCGGAACGAAGTGGCCATTCTGCAGGTGATCACTGGGGTCTGTGCCCCTACCTAGGAAGGACCTCTCCTTCTCACTTCCGCCTTTCAAGGGTCAACTGACCCAGTCCGGGAGTAGTCAGGGAAGGCTTCCTGGAGGAGGGAATATGCATGATTAGACTGAAGGTGTGGAGAAGGTGTTCTGAGCAGAGGGACCAGCCTGTGCAAAGGTCTGGAGGTGATAGGGAACTTAATGTCTTCTGGGAACTTGAAGGAGTTCAAGATTACTAGATAGTTTATGTAGTGGCTGGGGAGGAGGTGGGGTCACACCCTGTGGACTTTCTTCTGAGGGTACTGGGGATCCATGGAAGGATTTTGGGCAAGGAAGGGATGTGCTTTAGAGAGATCCCTGGGCTGCCATCAGAGGGTAGGTGGAAAGAGCCTAGAGCCCAAGGAGGCAGTGGGTGAGGACCCGGCTGGGTAGGGACCTGGGCGGGAGAGCTGGGATCAGGCCAGTCCAGGCCTAGGGAAAAGGGAGGAGGTGCAAATTTAAAAGATGTACAGAGATTCTTCTCATTTCTTCGCACTCTCCCTCCATCCCTCCCGCAACCCTGGGCCTTCATCAGAATTTCATGATGTAAAGATCCTTCTGGACCCCAGTGGTGCAAGGAGGTAGTTCTGTCTGGGCTTGAGGAACACCTCGTTCCCTCCCCCAGTACCACCCCCAGAGAACAAGCTGCTCACTCGGGGACAGCTTCTCGTTTGTTGTCTACCTGTTCCCACGGCTTGCCCTCGGGGGTCCTAAGTTCAGGGGTGACCTTGGCCTTGACCAGCGCCACCCCACACCCCACCCCAGAGCCTGCGGCACCCAGGGATCGTGAACCTGGAGTGCATGTTCGAGACGCCGGAGAAGGTGTTCGTGGTGATGGAGAAGCTGCACGGGGACATGCTGGAGCTGATTCTCTCCAGTGAGAAGGGCCGGCTGCCGGAGCGCCTCACCAAGTTCCTCATCACCCAGGTGCGCCACCCGCCCCACCCACCGCCACCCTCCCTGGCGCCCTGAGGCACACATCCCCTCTGAGAGGCCCCGTGTCCCCAGAGGTCAGGCAGACACTGGGTGGGAGTCACGACAGTGGATAATAGAAAACATAATAATAGAGTTGTAGTAACAGTAGAAGAAATAATATAGTGATAATGATTTTAAAATAATATTAGGGCAGAAATAGAGTAATAGCAATAGAAAAGTAATAGGATAATTAGAAAAATTGTATTAATAGTTATTAATACAGTTGGGGGCTGTGTTTCAGTCAATGATACAGTCTGTGTAGAGTGGTGGCTCCGTAGGTCACAGTGGAGCCAAAAAGTTCCTGTCGCCTAGCGACACTGCAGCCATCGTAGCATGTCAGAGCGTAACACACCGCTCACACGTCCTTGGTGACGCTGGTGTAGACACACCTACTGCGCCACCAGCCGTACAAAGTGTAGCACACACAGTTATGTACAGTACCTGATACTTGATAGCAAACACCGATGTCGCTGTACTTGTCATCGTCATTTTAGAGTGTTCTCTTTCTACTTATTAACAAAGCGTGCGCTGTAACCAGCGTGTGTTACCCCCACGGCGACCTCGTCCCTCTCGTGTTCATCACGTGTCTCTCAATCGCATCGTTTTCTCTCGTGCTTGATGTTGTTTCGTGCGGTGTTGTGCCTGGGCTCGCAGCCCGGGAGCAGCGGGCTGCACCCCGCAGCTTGGCGTGTGGTGGAGCAGCGACCTGCACCCCACAGCCTCGGCGTGTGGTGGGCTGTGCCATCCGGGTGCGTGCAAGCAAGCTCTGTGATGTTCGCACAACGAATGAAGTCGCCTAACAACACGATTCTCAAAACACAGCCCCGTCGCTAAGCGGCACGTAACTGTGCCTGTTGCAGCACGTAGTGAGCTGTTGGCAGAACCGCCCCTTTTTCTGAATTGCATTCCGTGATGGATGTCACCAAATTCCCCAGCTGCTGAGCATGGAGGCTGTTTTCACTTCCTTGCTACTACAAACAACCTCCTGTGAACATCCGTGTTCAAACGTCACTGGGCTCTGGTGGGAGAATTTCAAAAGAACCCTTTCAGAGAGTAGATGCCCTAGCCCAGCAAAATATGCTTTAAATTTTCTTAAGGATGTCACCCAGTTATTCTTAAAATCCCTTTCAGTCTTTGCTTTCACCAACAGAGTTTGAGCGTGTCTTTTTCTCATTTCTCACTAACACTGGATAAAATAAACACAGTCTTACAGGTGGAGAAGTAGTACTCTGTGTGGCTTCGTTCGGCTGTTTAAAAATATGGGTGTGCTCAGCATGTTTTTATATGCTCTTCAGCCTGTGTTTTATGTACCCTTTTTTCGGTTGGGTTATTCTTATTGATCGGTAAGAGCTCTTTGTATATGAGGAGCTTTGGATCCCCGCACTGTGTCATTCACTTCTTTAACCCCACTATTTGCTTTCCTGCTCATTTCATTCATGGCTTTTACTTGCCAGAGAGAGTTTAACTTTTACAATGTTAAATGTTACCTTTCGTGGCAACATTCTGAGTTTCACGGCCTTCATAGGAAAGCCTTCCCATCTGACTGGTTTCTCGCCTGGTTCCGGGACGTGTTTTCCTGTTGGTCGCAGAGACCCATTCTCCCAAGCTGTGTGCCTTTGTCGGGCTGGCTGGCGGGGTGGGGAGAGGGAGATGCCAGTCTGCAGCAACCGAGTGGTGTCTCTTCCTGTCTGGTCAACCATCTCTTCCTCTCTGTCTGCCTGTGCTTTTCTCTCTCTTTCTCTCTGCAGACTTCTGCTTTCTGCCTCTTGCCTGTCCCACCCCAAGTCCTGGGCTAAGCCCTTCACTTGTTTAGGGCTCACGATCACCCTTTGAGGTAGGTATTACTATAACCCCTTCTCTTACATGTGGGGAGACTGAGGTTCCTGGCTATGGACCGAGGCCACACAGCGAGGTAGCGGTCTGGTTGAGATTCGAACTGGATCTGTCTAGCTTCCCGTCTACCCTGTTCGCTTACCACACTCACTGGGAGGATAGAAATCAACAAACAGGAAATCAAGAGAAGAAGATGTACAAACACATCCTGGTTGCTCAGCCTCCTCACATGTAGAATGAGCACATTAAACCTAGCAGTGGCTTTCAAGTAGCATTTCTGTCCTCGAAAGTCATCCAGGAAAACAATGAAGACAGACATTTCAGTTCTGAGACGGAGATGACAACTTCACGCTCACATCACTCTCCTTCCAGTGTGTTTGGCATTTTGTTTGCGTTACACAGAATCAAGGAAAATTGTGATCCCGCAGTTAAATGCTTACAAATGGTATCCGTTTTTGTTTTTTGTTTTATTTTAAAATCAGCTCACCTTGTCATCCTAGAATATTCTTGACTTAACAGATAACAGCAAGAGAGGCTATGTTTGAAACACAGAGAAATATGTTCACCAACAGGCCGTCACAAAAATAATACCCAGTGACAACAACAATAATGGCAGCTAACATGTAGTGCTTGCTCTGTGCCAGACACTGTCCTCACACTTTCTATGCGTCGGCTCATTTAAATCTCACAGCAACTCACGAGGCTGGGTGCTGTCATCACCCCCATTTCACAGGTGGGAAAACCGAGGCCTGGAGCAGTAAAGTGACTTGCCCCAGGCCACAGCCAGTATAGAGTCAGGCTTTCCCCCTTGGTAGGCTGACTCTGGAACCCCTCCCACCTCTTAATGCATGTCGTGGTGCTGTTTGCATTGTTTCGTATTACAATTTTTTCCTGGATGAAAAAAATATTTTTCAAGTGGAATCACACAGTTGTACCCCCTTGGGGACCACCACCTTATTAATAGCCTCTTTTTATCAAGAGCCCACACGCCAGAGGGTCTCGGTATCTTCCCAGACCCACTGTTCCAGTTCAGGATTTCTAGAATTATGTGTCTAGAATTATGCCTGTCTCAAGCATAAATGGTTCTGGGGTTCTGGGATTCTTCTTTGGCCCTCCAATGCCTCCCTCGGCTCCAGCGGGCATCTTTAGGGGTGCAGAGAGGAGCATGCATGGGGTTTGGAGGGCTGGCTGCTGAGGGCAAATCCGAGGTGGGTACCTTTCTACCTTTCTGACCAGCCCCATCTCATCCCCTCAGATCCTGGTAGCTTTGAGACACCTTCACTTCAAGAACATCGTCCACTGTGACTTGAAACCAGAAAATGTGTTGCTGGCATCAGCCGACCCATTTCCACAGGTCAGTTATATCCCCTCAGATTTGGGGAAGTCCAGTCAACACTGGTGGCAGGTGAGGATGCTTCTGACTATCCTGCAGTGCCCAGGACAGCCCCAGAACCAAGGCTTCTCTTGCCCTAAATGCTAATATTGATGAGCATGAGAAAGCCTGATTTTGAGCAATAGTATCCACTAGAAATATAATATGAACCATATCCATAGCTTTACATTGTCTAGTAGCCACATTGAAAAAAGTAAAGAGACTGGTGAAGTAAATTTTAATAATATACTTTATCCCAGTATACCCAAATATTATCATTTCAACATGTAATCAACATAAAAATTATTAATGAAATAGTCTTTTGATCCTCAGGCTTCAAAATCTGGTGTGTATTTTACACTTAACAGCACATCTCAATTCAGTTGTTAAACTGTCATCAGAAATTCTTGATTTGTATTTAGATTTCACAAAATTAACAGTTGGAAAAGTGCATGGCGTATGCCAAATTGTTACAAACATGTTGAAAAGTTTTTCAATAACTGAATCTAGGATATGTTTTAAACACACATTAATTAAAATTAAACAAAAGTTTAAAATCAGTTTTTTAGTCGCATTTGCCACATCTCAAGGGCTCAGGAGCCACATGTGGCCAGCAGTCACCATAGCGGACAGTGCAGATCATAGGAGAGCAAATGTTGATCAAATTGTCACAAAAAAGTAATTATATCTGCGATGAGTTCTGTGAGCCCAGGTAACTGGAAGATGCACAGCCCAGTTGGAGGATCAGAGAAGACCTCTCCAAAGCAAGTGGGAGTTATTTTTTTTAGGGCAACGGATTCCAGGCAGTGGGAACAGCCTGTGCAAAGGCCCTGTGGTGGAAAGATCTATGCTTTTGCTTAACAGCTTTATTGAGATATAATGCACATTTCGTACAATTCAGCCATTCTAAGTGTCTAATTCAGTGGCTTTTAGTGTATCCACAGCATCTTGCAACCTTCATCACAATCAATTGTAGAACATTTTCATCACTCCATGAGAAACCTCATGTACCTTAGCCAGCATCCTCCAATCCCACCAGCCCCCCACCCCCACCCCCAACTACTGATCTACTTTCTGAGGATTTACCTATTCTGGACATTTCATGTAAATGGAGTACACAATAACATATGTTGTCCTTTGTGACCGGCTTCTTTCACTTAGTTAATGTTTTCAAAGTTCACTTATGTAGCAGCATGTATTTCATTTCTTTTTATGGCTGAATAATAGTCCATTATAAGCTCTGTAGAAAAGGGTAGATCTTAGAAAAGAAAAAGCTCTGTAAGGAAAAGGGTCTTAGGGAAAAGTGGTATTGGCTATCAAGTTGCAATTCGGGTTGGGGGTTGGAGTGTGCCTGCTTTTGAAGGTGACAGGCTTGGGGCTGCAAGGGTTTTGGACTTTATCTGGAGAGCGGTAGTGAGCGGGGGGAAGGATTTTGAGCAGGGAAGGGACGATACGTGACTAGAGGTGGCAGCACAGAGGTGGTGCTGCCCATGGATTGGTTGGCATCAGAGCAGGACCTTGGACTCAGGTATCGCTGATTCTAAAGTCTGTCCCATAACCCTAGACCGCCTCTACCACTGAGGTAAAGGTAGGCACACACCTGTTACCATCGGGATACTGTGGTCAGCAGTTTTCCTGCCCGGTGCCATTGAATCCCTAGGGGAGCCTGAGAAGAAGCTGCTATTGACATCCCCAATACGGATGATAAAACTGGGGCTGGGAGAATGTCAGTCCCTCTGCCGAGATCATGGACTCACTCTGTCAGACACTGCTCCTAACACTTTACGTGTGTATGCTTTTTCAGTCCATCCGGCCACCCTACCCTCTAAGGGAGGGGGGCGGGGACAGTTAGCATCTCCACTGTACAAAAGAGGAGACAGCCACTCGGGGGTTAACACCTGTTCCACCTGACAGGTGTAGTGGCAGGTAACTTTTATTGAGTGCTCATTGTTCCAGGCATTTGTTGTCCTTTGAGCTTCGGATATTGATTGACTCATGTAATAATCCTCATGACAACCCTTGAGGTAGGCGCTAGTATGATCCTTTGCTCATACAGATGAGGAAACTGAGGCACAGAGAGTAGAAGACACTTGCCCAGGGTCACTCGACTAGTGAACAGAGGAGTCTGGATTCGAATCAGTATTCCACGTTCTCTGGAATACTGTGATGGGGGAGGGTGTCGTCTCAACTCTTTCAGACCCTCCGTCGGTCACCTCCGCAGGTGAAGCTCTGTGACTTCGGCTTCGCACGCATCATCGGTGAGAAGTCATTCCGGCGCTCAGTGGTTGGCACGCCCGCCTACCTGGCGCCCGAGGTGCTGCTCAACCAAGGCTACAACCGCTCGCTGGACATGTGGTCGGTGGGCGTGATCATGTACGTCAGCCTCAGTGGCACGTTCCCTTCAATGAGGATGAGGACATCAACGACCAGATCCAGAACGCAGCTTTCATGTACCCAGCCTGTCCCTGGAGCCGCATCTCCGCGGAGGTGAGTGAAGGCTAGGAACGGACCTCCGCGTGGGCGGGGCAGGGCGAGTGGGAGGGGCCACGAGTAGGGCGGGCCCTGAAACAGCCCAGCGTCGTGGGGGCGGGGCCATGGAACGCTCCTTTAAACAGTGAGGCACCCTGGACCTGGAACTTTGGGGCAAGGACTCAAGGGCGTGTATGGAACCAAGGCCCCAGACTCAGGCCTAAAATCAGGTTATGTGGGTTGGAAATGAAGTCCCCAGAAGCGTTAAGGCAGACATTTGGGTGGCTCCGTGGGGGCTAAGTGAGGCCTGATCTATCTAGGGACTGGACCTGAGGGTGCCGAAGGGCTAGGGTGGCCAGGAGAAGAAGCAGATTCTCCTAAGGCGTTGGGTGGGGCCTGGAGTCTTTGGGGTTATGACCCGCAAAGAGTTAGCCCTGCAAAAGCGGGGCGGCAGGGGATAGGGTTGAAGAAAGGGGCTTGGCTAATTTGCTGGGTGCTGGGATGGATGGGGGATTGGGGCCTGGGGGTGGGTCCTGGTTTAGGGGCGTGGCTAGAGGAGGGGCAGGGCCACGGAGGGTTTCTAAAGTCGTCTGGGAAGAGGACCGGCCCTGTGACCAAAGTCTCACCTGGAATCAGCAAGCAGCTAGGGTGGGGAGAAGCATGGCCCCACAAAAGAGAGGGAGGCCAGGAACCAGGAGGGCCTTGGATATCTGCATATAGGGAGGGGCTTTGGCGTTGTGCCAGGGTAAGTCACTGGGCCTGTGACTTGGGCCTGCTGCTGCCTAGGGGACCGGCCTGGAGAGTTAAGTCCTGGGGCCCACAACTTTGAGGGGGAGCCAGGTGTGAGGGTGAGCCAAGGGCGGGGCTAAGATAAGCCGTGAATAAGTTAGAACAAGGGGCAGACCCTGGAGCCAGGAGTTGAGGAAGACAGAGGGAGTATGGGAGAAGGTTAAAGACAGTCATTTCTCCATGACAGCTTATTCAACAAGGACACGTCGAGTGCCTACTATGCGCCTGGTATGGATTGTCTGAGGTTCTGGGAATACTGAGATGAGTTGGAGTAAAGGGATTGTGTGGGGAGAAGGTTGTTGAGTGGTCTGTGAACAGTGGGAGGGAAAGAGCCCGAGAGGGGTGTGACTTCATGAAGCAGGTTGGGGGGAGGGTGGTGACACAAGAGGTATCGGTGCAGGAAGAGAGTTGGCGGTGGCCTAAGAGAGGTAAGCACTAAGAAATAGGCATGTGGGTTGACTTGGGTCCTGGATAATACAGGGGTCCTCAGGGTTGTCATTCTGGACCTACTCAGAAGTCGCTCAGTAAAATTCATCAAGCGTGCGTGAGTGAATCTGAGTATGGGTGGATGTGCGTGAGGGGGCCTGTGGGTTGCCCACAGCACAGGGCATGTGTGGACAAGGCCTACACTCAGAGGGGTCCACACAGTGAGGCCCTTGTCCTTTAAGGCTACTGATCAAAGACTCTCAGACAAGTGCTGGTTTGTCTTGAATGCCTGACACTCGCTAATCCTCCTTTTCATAAAGAACAAGCCTTGTCTCTGGGCCTTCTGCAGGAAACCAGTCGGTGACTAATTACCATCCACTAACATTGTTTATTTTCATTTTCTTATTGTGGACATTATGAGTGATCTTTGGATTCCCATTGACCAGGATGATGTAAAATTTCCATTTTATATAAATTCATTTTCACCTTAGAAAGTGAACTGAAAAAAAAAGTGAATTAATTTAAAGCAATTTTATCAATTTTCACTTAAGTTAAATACATGGTTCAAATTTTTAAATATACAAAAGAGCCTATAGTGAAAATTCTCTCTCCTTCATCTGCCATTCTTCCCAAAGGCAGTGGCTATTACAAGTCTTTTATATATATACAAGCAAATATGTGGACATATATCCTCTTATTTACCCTTTACACAGCATACTATACATGCTGTTTTTCAACTTGCGTTGTCCACTTCACATTATATCCTGGAGAAATAAGTTGGTTTAAGCAAAAATATTAAGTGAGAATAGTACAGGTGTACCTATACAAACCTGTGTACGACAAAACTTAGGAAGGTGACATAGGAATGGGGAAACTGAGGTAGAGACTTGAGACGTAGGAGTAAGTGTGCATACCACGTGTGTGTGGGAAAACCAATGTGTAATTTAATGAGGAAATGGCCGGGTGAGTGACTGCGGCAGGTGGGGCCACCTGGGTGGGTGCAGAAGGAAGGCCTCGATGGCAGGTGGGCGGGCAGGCTTGTTGGAAGAGGGGTGGCAGGACTTGAGCTGTCTCTCTCCTTTCCACTTAGCCATTGACCTCATCAACAACCTGCTGCAGGTGAAGATGCGCAAGCGCTACAGTGTGGACAAGTCTCTCAGCCACCCGTGGTTACAGGTGATGCAGGGGACGGAGCTGGAACTAGACCTTTAAATTGGTCGCGCAAATAGTGAAGGGCGTAGGTACATTTTCCGCGGTTATGGGACGTGGCTGAGCCTCCCATTGGCTGGGCTGGAGGATAGAGCTACGTCTCTATTGGCTGGGCAGGTTTTGGGTGTAGCTTCACCTTCTTTGGTACCTGGCCTTTCACTGGTAACTCAGATAATGTGGAGTCGCTATTGTTTGCCCTCCGTGCACCGCCCCCTCTCCCACTAATCCGTTTGTTCCCGGGCCCAGGAGTACCAGACGTGGCTGGACCTCCGAGAGCTCGAGGGGAAGATGGGCGAGCGGTACATCACGCACGAGAGCGACGACGCGCGCTGGGAGCAGTTTGTGGCGGAGCACCCGCTGCCTGGGCCGGGGCTTCCCACCCTCGGGGAGCTGGGTGGGGCGCTCCCACCGCAGGACCACGAGATGCAGGGGCTGGCCGAGCGCATCAGCGTTCTCTGAGGCTCTGTGCCCTCGCCCTGGCTGCCCCGTGACGCCGTCCTCCGCCCTCGGCGAGCGGCCCCGCACACCATCCCAGTGATGGCCGAACTGCTCAAGGGGAAGCGGCTTCCTGACCAAACTGGATGAGACACATCCCGGGGGAGGAGCGTGGTGGAGATGGGCGTGGAGGGTGGGAGTTATTTCCAAAGTTTATTACTCAACAATTAAAACGGACTCATCTCTGACCACGTGGCCATGGTCTCTGGCCACACCACTTTTGTGTCGTTGGTCTGGTGGTCACCTGGAAGGAGGGGGGCCTGAAAAGGAGGCGGGATGGAGGGGGGAGGGCGGGAAAGGTGGGGGAAGAGGCGACTGAAGGAGGAGGGAACTGGGGTGGGAAATACAGAGGGGGAAAACACCAGAAGGTGAGACTGGGGGCGGGGGATGATACCGAGGTGGCATAAGGAGGAGAGAGAAGAGTAAGGGGTCAGAAGTTGGAAATGGAGGAGAGAAGAAAGGAATATGACTGGGGAGGGAGGCTGAAGGGAGCATGACTGGAGGGTGAGAGGATTTAGAGAAAAGCCAGTCATCTCATGGCTCGTTTGAAGCATCTTTTGTTTGGTGATGTTACTAATCACAACTATTAATAATGGCAATGCAATTAGCATCCATAGTAGAAACCTGATATTTAGTATTTTAAATTGATGTGATAACTTATCTACACACCGAGTGTGTTTGTTCACGAGTTCATCCGTCTGTCACTCTGCACTGGGTGTTGCTGGGGACACCCTCAGGAGTTTCACCATCCAGGGTGGAGACAAACCTCTCCTTGAACAGTGATGACCCAGAGTGGGCAGGGCTGGGATGGGGAGCCCAGGACGCTGGGGCAGCCTAGCGGGAGCCTGGGTGTCAAGGGGGGCACATCTTCAGCGCTGCCTTCTTAAGCTTCATCCAGGCTCTGAGACTGTAGACAGAGGGAATCTCCCTCCACTTTGACCCCTACCCTCCAGTCCCCCAGCTTCCCATTGTCAGCCAGACTCTGGCCTCACGGCTGGAAGCTGGCGATCGGAGCATGCACCTGGGAAAGTTCTCTACACCTTGGTCACGCTCGGACTTACACAATATAATTAAAGACTCCTGTGAAAACGGCAGCGCTTAGCAGCCAGTTTAGGCTACCTGGAGCTTCCTGGTCAGGTCTTCCCAGTGCATAGCAACTAGTCCCTCTGCCGGTCAGTTGTGGAACTGCAGGTGTTTGATTTGCAAAGCTGTATGAGCCTCAGTCAATGAGGATATCCAAATGAGCCAGAACGCTTCTGAGGAGTAATCCAAGCTAATACTGATGGGTAGTGTGTTTCAGACTTCATCCTGAAGGCCTCTGCCTCCAAAACTCTTCGATATAAGATCTAGGGGTGCAGACAACAGAGGGACAAATCTACCTCCAAGGTAGACCCAGGCTTGGGAAATGTATGGAAAGTGTCCTCAGCCCCGATCCCTGACAATCATACTCATTCTGTCTTGGCCACTAGTTTTCATATCCTGAGACCAGAAATCAGAGACGTGATCAAAAAAACAATGTTAACTGGAAAAATGCCTTGATTACAGAATTCCATGGGCTAGCCCAATCACGAGAATCTGGTAGATAAAATCAAGTCCACACAATGCAATTTAAAATTGTAAACATTAGAGACAAAAAGTCCATCCTCTCAGGCCATCGATACCAAAAATCTAATCTTGATAGAGACACTGTAGGTACTGAAGAGAAAAGGGACTCTGGACGAGAATGTCCAGCATTATATGGTTGAGCCTAAGATTCAGTCCCCCAGTGACCCCTCCCAGCAGACCTTCTGTGTCTGTAAATACCCTCCACCCACACAGGGAAAAACCGGCTTTACGGCATGGGCGTCCCTTTAAGGAGCTGCCCCTCTGTTTGTGCCCCCGCCCAGTAACAGCAAAGGTTGTCAAGACCTGCCGCACTGTCCCCTCGTCTAAGCCATCTGCCTCGTCAGACCCCTTACAGTAAAGTTTCTTACTCCAACTACGTCAATAAATCTTTTCAGAGGGTATATTCCATCTGGAATGTTAGCATTTTGCATTTACGAGAGAGCCTCTCACAGCTCCTGACTGCTCCTATTCATCTTGGTCCACTAGCCTTTCTTGCCCCCCAAATAACCCATTGGCCTCTCCCTCGGGCCCACGAAGTTGAGCCATGCTGACTCCCATTCCTGACTTGCTTTGGGCCTCCAACTCAACAGACATAGGGTGTATCTTGGGGGCTGAACCTCTGAAAGTAAAAATAGATCCTTTCCTCCCCCTCCTGCAACTGCCTTAAACTCTGACACCAGAAGCTCTCCAGGGCCTCCAACCCATCTTTCAGACCTTCTAATATCTGTCTCCAGCCCCTGCGACACTCCAATGTTGTTCGTCAAGGACTCCAGTGTTATCATTGGCATATGGCTAATCCAAGACCTCTAGGCCATACATAAAGTAGTCAAACCAAGGTTCCCACAAGTTCCCAATCTAACACCACCCCAGCCTCTATACCTTCCAAATCCCACCCACTCTACTGTATTAACATCTCCTCTGCTTTCTTTCACATATCTCCACATCCTGAATCACAATCTCTTTTTGCTGTCACCTGGAAAGTCAACAAAACACACAGACGGTTGTGCCTCAAGGGAAGTCCCTGCTTACTTTTCTCAGACTCCGACTGCTATTTTGAAGTATTCAGTTTTCTCTTGCAATTCCTCCCTAATCCAATGTGTGAATGGTCTTCTTGTCTGCTCAGCTCAACAGCTCACTCATTGACAGTATCTACCTCCAAGCCCTATAGGAACACAAGGTATCTAGGGACAAATTACACTATGTCACACACACAGTGTTTAGCATTGCACCTGAGGGTAAATGCTTATCTACAGAACACATTGACCTAATCATTACTTTCATCTTTACCTGCAACTCCAATGGTTTCTAGGACTATTATGGGTTGAATTGTGTCCCTCCCCCAACCCCGCCACCCACCCACCCAAAGATATGTTGAAGTCATCCCCAGTACCTCAGAATGTGACCTGATTTGGAAATAAGATCATTGCAGATGGACTGAGCATTATCCCACATACCTCCCTCAGAGATCCCTCCCCATCTATGAATTAAGGCTTCTGTGTTTCTTCCTCAACTTCCCTAATGGCTCTTGTACAGGACTCAGCCTCTGTAACCACTGACCCTTTTATGCAGGAAATGACACCCTAACAACCTTAATGACAGGAGCTACTCTCACTGAACTCACCCGTGTTTTCCAGATATCAAAATATTACCCATCCCAAGTCAATCAATACCACTGATGATATCTCTTGGTACCAACGGCATCGCTCCTCTTGTGACTCATCTCATGGTCCCAGTCCTGTCCCTGCATCTTCTCCTTGGTTTTTCACCTTTAATTAACGTTTGCTTTCTGACCACTCAAATAAAGAAGACGTTCATCTCCATGAGTCTTGGATTGTCCCCTGGTGCATACTCTACGTGCGGAGAGTTCACTGACCAGTATCTACATACCAGCCGGACCGACTTCGTCATCATGCCAATCCTGTAAACGCTTATCAGAGTTTCGACTCCCCTTATTCTCTCAATGCCCAAATTTCACTTTTTCTCCCCTCAAACTCCCAATCCCTCACAAATGTAGGAGACCAGCCAAATCCTGTGGAGGATGAAAAATCACCATGCAGACACAAGATCCAGGATGACTGTGATCTCCTTTTTCATCAGGACCCCAAAAAACCTTGGAACAAGAAGGCAGATGCTTAGGGTAAACTTTAAGGATTCAAATATGGCCTCCAACCATGTTTGGGCAACTTTTGTACCCAGGTCAGGAACTGCCAGGGGAGGGTCTTGTGGGCTGTGGTCCAAAGTAACTGCTACACGTTCATTCCCAGAAACTCTTCAGGCATTGTCATCATCAGTAAGGACATCGAGAGGCCAACAGGAAACCTTCAGAGAACTTCTACCGCTGTTCTGAATCCATCAACCAAGGGTCTCTCTTCTTCCTCCTTGGAACCCTATGGCCTCAAACCTTGGTTTTGCTCCTTTATTCAATCATTTTTATTTATCCTTCTAGGAATACCCATCTTCAAATGCCTGGTGACCGGAACCAGAAATCAGCTCCAGATCCAACATTTTACACAGAAATGGTTCATCTGGTCTTGCGCAAACAGCAGGGATGAAAAACCAATCCTGACATCACTCCAGACACTAACTACTAAGAAGATCTTATTCAAGAGCAAACTTTCCAGGTCCCTATCTCATCGATCCCCATCATCTCCCCATTGTTGGAAAATTGAGGCCATTTAAGAACAGTCTAGGTCTGTCTTAAACAAGAGGGGCATTGAAAGAAGTTTGTCTCTACTAAAGTTCAGACTTGTTTTTCTCTTTTGGACTCACTAGAATATTTTTAACTTGTTTATCAGAACTTTCTGTAGCTCTAAGCACTTGACAAATATCTCAATTAATCTTCAATATGAGGTAGACAGTATTCTGACCCCCATTACACGATGAGAAAATTGAGGCACAGAAAGGTTAAGCAAGTTTCTCAGGGTCACACAGCTGGAATGTAGCAGAGTTGGGGCTCACTCCTGGCAGTTTTTGCTCTCAATCACTTCTATTGCCTCTCAGCTCATGGAAGGTCGCTGGTGCAGGTGAGATTGTGAAAGAGGGAGGTTCTCATATGACCTTCTGGGTCCCAGCTTTTAGGCAGTCGAAGTCTGTCTGAGAAATGGGTATAAATATTGGAGCTAGATATTGAAGGTTGTAGGGTCGCACACTCAGCGTAGTGACACCGACCGGCTGCCGGAGGGGGCGCCAGTCCCTCTCGCGGAGCCCCGGGAGGGAGGAGGGAACCTTGGAAACGAATGCCAGGCCCAGACTCTAAGGACCATAGAACGTTGAGAACACAGCGTCTTAGAAGGCTGAGGACAAAGCCTCTTAGAACGTAGAACAAAGGCCCCTGGAATATAGAATGGTGAGCACAGAGCCTCATAGCATGAGGGACAAAAGACACTTAGAGTCTGTTCTGGTCAAATCAGAGAATCTTCCACCCAGGGTCTTATAATTCCAGAATTTAGGAAATAACCGCTCTTAGACTCTTCGAAGCAAGACTGGCTACAAAATTTGCGAGGCCCAGTGTAAAGTGTTCTAAAACTAAGAATTTCAAGACAATAACAGCAGAACATTAAAACCAAGGCCCTGGACATTCTAAGACGCTCTCCTGCCAGTAAAGCAGACCTCGCTTAGAAGCATAATTTTATCGGAGGTTGTTGACGTTAACTGTTCTGGTCCTCGAGTTTTACAACTGAAAGTCTGGGAAGGCTTCGTGGAAGAGGAGGCAAAATCAGAGCTCTACTCTAACCCTTTCCTCCCCCGGCGCGTCTCAGAAGCTGAGGGTTTTGAGGGAATTGGGGGAAAGGAGCAACTGCCAATTTCTCGCTCGGACCTATTCTCTATTTATAGATCACCCCTTCCCCTCCTGGCCCCCAAACCAATGGTAGCCAGAGCTCGCCCGCAAGAGGGCGGAACCAGCCGAGGAACCGGGGAGGCACGGACCAATGACATTGGAGCAAGGGCGGACTTGTTTCATTGTGATGCGTGGGGGGGCGTGGCCAGGGTCCTCTGGCCCGCAGGCCGTGGGAGGCGTGGCGAGGCCGCTTGAGAGCAGAGCGAGTAGGCAGCTGCGAGCATGCGTCGCGCTGTAGGGCGGATGCGCGGCCGAGCATCTTCGTAAGGCAGGGTACCCGCCAATAGGCGATGGTTGCTGTGCGGCCGGGGGCGTGGTCATGCAGATAAGGCGCGGGTGGGCGGCCCAATGGGCGGGCGCCTATGCAGATGAGACGGTGACAGCCGGGCCAGCGGGCGGGCGGGCGGGCGGGCAGGCGGGCTGTTGGGAGGTGGGACCGGGAGAGGGGTGGCCGCGGGGCCCGGCCGGGCTGGGGCGGGGGGCCGCAGCCATGATCCGGGCCTTCTCGTTCCCGGTGAGCCCCGAGCGGGGCCGGCTGCGGGGCTGGCTGGAGGGCAGCCTGGCCGGGCTCTGCGAGTTGCACTGGCTCCGGGAGAGGCAGGAGTACCGCGTGCAGCAGGCGTTGCGGCTGGCCCAGCCCGGAATGGGGGGCGCCGAGGCCGAGGACGAGGAGGACGCCGACGAGGATGAAGATGCGGCGGCGGCGCGCCGGGCCGCAGCGGCCCTAGAGGAGCAGCTGGTGAGGGGCCGCCTGTCCGTCCGTCTATCTGTGTCTATCTGTCTGTCTGTCTCGGTTGGATGCTCAGACGCCCGTCCCGGTGGGGGAGGGGAAGGGGAAAGGACAGGGGGTGGGGCTGCAGACCCTGGAGTCCGGGCGGCGGGCGGGATGTGGTCTCCCCGCCTCCAAACTGGGAAAGGGGGGACTGCATCGCTTCCGCTGGAGCCTATTGAGATGCACAGGCCCTATTCCCTACACCCCTTCCCCAAAGAAAATTCTTCTGGGCGCCAAGTATGTGTCAAACTGGAGGCCTGCATTGTCTTCTTGTAGCTTGGGAGATAAGGGGGATAGTCCCCATTTTACAGAGAAAGAAACTGAGGCTCGGAGATAGCAAGCGACTCACCCAAGGTCACACAGCTGAGATCCAAACATGCCCCCGTCTGGGCCCTGGCTACCAGAGCTCCATCTTCCCTAAGTCCGGGTGTGCTTGGAGATCTCCGGAGGGGGCGAGATGGGGGAGGGGATCTTAGCGCCTCCTGAGGGAAGGATAACTGCTGAGAGGAAGCTCACGGTCTGAGGTCCCCATAGTGATCTCGATCCTCTGGACACTTTCCCTCCTTTCCTACCTGGTCCCAGCCCTGGTTTACCCAAGAGGTGGCAGGTTGAGGCAGCATGGGGGTCTGAGTTCTGCTTTCCCTCGGTGCTCTAATGGGGCAAGATGAGGCAGAGGTCTCTGGACGACTTAAGGAGCACCATCCCGCTCTCCTTCTCCTGTCCTTTCTTGAATCTCCCGACTTCTTCCTGGGTTGCTCGCACTCTCCCTTCCCACCACATCTCTGTGACTGTCTGTGTGTCTCTTTCTTAATCCTCTGTCTCTCTGTGTCTCTCTGTCTGTCTCCCTGGTCTTTCCTTCCTGCGCATCTGCACCTCTCCCTGTCCCGTGTCCCCCTCCCTGTGTCTCTCTCTCCCCTTCCCTCAAGCCTGCCAGGGCCCAGACCCTGCGTTCCCTTGCAGCTCCCATCCTCAAGCCTGTGGGTGGTCAGAGCTTCCCGTTAGGCGAAACCTGAGCCAAGGAGGCTGGGGGCAGGAAGGGGTCCCCCTGCTGCTGACCTCGACTGTCCCCTCCCCAGATGGGGGCTGGGGAGGGGACTGAAGTCAGACTCCCAGGCTGCGTGCCCAGCCCCTCCCCCGGCTGGGAGTGGGACCCTGCACATTCTTCTTGGAAACAGAAACAGCTGTGGGAGGCCCCACCCCCTCCCAAAGTTAGAGACGCACTGTGGGGGCCTTCACCAGCTCCCCCACCCCACTTGGAGCTGGCTGGGCTTGGGAAGGCACCTCCCACCTCTGCAAGGAGAAGGCATGGGGATGGCAAGCTGTGTCCTTCCTCACTGTCCCTCCACCTCTCTCTCTCTCTCTCTGCCTCAATCACTTTCTCTCTTCCTCCCTCAGCTTCCCCATCTCTTCCCCTCAGCCCCCCCACTCCCCCATGAGCTGGTAGTAGACAGGCCTATTCCCCCACAGTCTCCAGGCAAAGCTCCGTCCCAGCGTCAGGGAGGAGGCGGTGGCAGGCAGCAAGAGGAAGACAGCGGCACTGAGGGAGGAGCAGAGAAGCGCTAAATATAAACCCCTCTGGTGTTTGGGGTTCCTGGGTCCTTCTGAAGGGGAGGTGGAGGCCTTACTGATACCTGAGCCTCTGTGTTACGATTCTTACGCCTCCACCCCTCACGCCTCCCACCCAGGAATACACTCCCTTTGAAGCAAGAAAGGCTGAAGCCAGACTTCATTCGTTTCTAATAAGAATGATAGGGATGCGGGTACAGACTAGGATATTGCAGAGAAAAGATGCCAGGATCGTGGAAAAGGGTGGGGGTCCTGACCTCTCCCACCACGGAAAAAGTCTCCTAGCAAGAAGGACTTAAGTCAGACTTGCAGAAGGACTTCCTAACAGGGATAAAGGGAATTGGACACAGAATAGAGGCATGTGAGGAGAGGAACAAAGGTCTTGGAAAGTTTGGGCAAAGGGGTCTCCAGGGGCCCTAACCACACTCGTGTTAAACCTGCCTGAGCTGGACGCCTTCCGGGCCCCTGGCAGAAGGACTTGCAAAAAAGGATGAAGGGCATTATGGGCAGACAGGGAGCCAGATTCAGACCAAAGACCTTTTCGTCTTTTAAAGATTCATCCTTTTGCAGCTGGAAAGAATGAGGTCAGACTTACAAATAGCCTGGCGGGGGGCAGGGGAGTGATGGGGCGGGGGTGGTCTGGGCACAAGGGCAGAGGAGGCCTCTCCTTTCTGTCCCCCTAACTCCTTCCCTGCAGTGGAAGACCTGAAATTAGATCTATAGAACTCACGGGCATTTATTTTTAATTACACAAGTAAAACATGATTTTATATTTTCCTTGTAAAAATTCAAAGCTTTCATGTAATAATAAAAGCTAGTATTTATTAAGTGCTTAAAAGGAACGGCTATTTTAGCTCATTGAATCCTCACGACAACCCCATAAGAGAGGGAGTCGAGTGATGCCCACGTTACAGATTAGAAAACCAAGGCGCAGAAAGGTTAAGTAACCTGCTCAGCGCCAGAGCTGAATTTGAAGCCTGGCAATTTGGCTCCAAGCCGTGCCTCCTTAACCACTTCATTTTACCATCCAGTCCCCTTATCCCTCACTTGACCCCCTAAATGCACCCTCTCCCCTGGGATCGCCACTGTTTTCACCTTGGCGTGAGTCCCTCCGGACTGCTTCCCGTGCATCTACTGGCAGAACCAGTTTACGTACCAAGAAATGTAAAGTTGTGCTTTGCTTTTTACAAATTCCAGTTGCTTGGGTGAGATCCCAAAGACTGTGCTAGCACCACCCCATGGGAACCTATAGGAAATGCAAGTTCCTGGGCTCCAGCTCTGGAGGCACCGCAGTTCAGGTTTTAACAGGCCCTGCAGGGTATTCTGACTCACCCTCCTCCCACACATTCTGTACTTTTCCCACTCAGTGCTCTATCTTGGTGATGGTTCTATATAGAAATCACCTCCTTCCATTTTGACAGCTGTATAGTATTCTGCTGTATACATTTATTCCTTCGTGGAACATTTCCTGGGCACCTACTTGGTGCCTGGCACTGTTCTAGGCACCGGGGGGTGGGGGATGGGAAGGGTGCAGCAGTGAGCAAAACAGTTGGGAATCTGTCCTCCAGGAGCCGACATTCTAGTGAGAGACTCTAATAGACAAATGACGACCTGATATATAGCTTTGAGCTGGGGAAGGTCATTACTGCAATGTAGGAAAACAGGCAGGACCCCAGGGGGGTGCAGAACGACAGGGGAGTTATTTGGAAAGAGGGTGGGAGGAGGGATCCGATAAGCAAAGTTTCTGAATGAAGCAAGGGAGCGAGCCAGGAGGAGATGCAAGAGGCACATCCGCTGAGGCAGGAGCGCCCAGCATGTTCGGGGTATAGCAAGGAGGCCAATGTGGTCAGCGCAGTGAGCAAGGGGCAATTAGTGGGGGACGTGACATAGGGCATCTGGGTGGTTCATGGGTTTTTTTTTTTAGCTGCTACTCCTGATGCTGCACAACTTGGCTGCTTTCCTGGGTTTTGCTCAAAGATAATGCCACCCCAAGCACCTCTGCACACCAGAGCCCAGAGCGGACCGATTTGTTGACTTTCTTACCATAAACAAGCCCAGATGGGGGCTTCTGTTCTGGGGGGAAGGGGGAGGACAAGGGCCCAGGAGAGCAGTCACAGGAATGGGAAGCAGGGGGAGGGGGCGGTTCTGAGAGGCAGCAGGCCAGTCTTTCTGCCCTAAATAGGCAGGGCTAGGCGCCTGCCCTCCCGGCCCCTCCTCCTCTTCCCCTCCCTCCTCCCGCCGCCCAGACAAGCCGCTTTTGTCTGAGGGTCAGCCGTCGGCCCAGGCTACCCGCCACCTCTGGCCTCGCTGAAACCCATGGGAGACTCTTCCTGGCTCTGGCCCTGTTTTCCAAAATGGGGTTAAGTCCTGGTGCCTTGGACACCCCATCTGTGTTGTTTCAGCCCCCACCCTCACCCCCAGTTACTGTTACACTCCCCTCAAAGGGTTTTTACCTTCATTTCTTCACCATTTCTTCAGAGATGGTCTTTTTCTGTGGCAAGAAGGATCCCGGGTAAATGCAACAGAAACTTCATATGAGAATGAGGAGCAGTGAGCGGACACGGGGGGCTTCTGGGTGGGAAGGGAGCAGGAGGAAGATGTGATCCCTGGGGGAAAAGCAATCTGCTGGAGCCTATTGCTGTAGCACCATCGAGGCTGGACTCACAGAACTTTCTAGTCAGCATGTGGGGGGGGGTCCTCTCTGATGGGAGGAGCGGAGACTTATGAGTCATGTGGTCAGCCTATTTTATCCATACGAGGGGAAGGGGCCATCTGTACCCAGAAGGACTCAGGAAGACTTGCAAACCAGCTTTCTACTGGCGGGAAAGGGGCAGTGTGGGGAGACGACAGCATCTGAGAAGGAGAGACTGGGAGAAGGCACACAGTGGCTAAAGGATCTCTGGTCCTGGACACTAACTTTTAGCACAGAACTGCCCTTCAGGAGATCAGCAGCTAGACTAATAGGGGTCAAGGGGCCATGAGCACAGATGGAAGGAACAGTTGACAAGGAGGGGGAAGGGGTGGGGCCTCACCACACCTAAAAGGGAATGAGGTGTCTGAAGTGTGCAGGACTGGAGTTCGCCAGAACTTTCTAACGGGAATGAAGGGGCAGAGACCTTGAGGGAGATCCTGGGATTCAGGAGCTGCTTGTCTCCTTTGAAGTCAGAGTCACTGTCAAAGTGAAACTCTGTCTGTGAGCTCTTGGAATAGGGGACCAGTCCACAGAGGACCGGAGCCCACTGACTGTCCTGTCCTCATCATGCCTTCAGGAGGCCTTGCCAGGGCTCATCTGGGACCTGGGCCAGCAGCTGGGAGACCTGAGCCTGGAGTCCGGAGGCCTGGAACAGGAGAGCGGCCGCAGCTCGGGTGAGCACGGGTGAAGGGGGCAGGGTCGGCCTGACACCCAAATGTTTTCCACTGCCTCCCATCTCTCAGGCTGCCCTGTCTCTGCCTCTCGGTCTCCTTGTCTCCCCATCCCTGGTTTCCCCAGCCAGGCTGGTGCCATGATTGTCTCTCCCTGTCCCTGGAATCCAGGCTTCTATGAAGACCCCAGCTCCACAGGAGGTCCCGACTCACCACCCTCGACCTTCTGTGGGGACAGTGGCTTCTCCGGATCTGGCTCCTATGGACGCCTGGGTCCCTCTGAACCCCGGGGCATCTATGCCAGCGAAAGGCCCAAGTCCCTAGGTAAGGTGGGTGGAGCTGGGGCTCCGAGGGCCAAGAAATGGACAGTGAGAGGATGGTTTTGAGTACAAGCTTCTGAGTCAGACCAATCTGGATTCGAATTCCGGCTGTGACATTCCCTTTTCGTGTAATTTTGAGCACATCACTTCTTTCTGGACCTCTGTTTCTCCATCTGTTAAAATGGGATTACTAACAGCACCTACCTCACAGGGAAATTCTTAGTATACAGCGAGCCTCTACCTTAAGGCATTTGACTGGGCATATGGGAGCCGCTCAGTAAACAGGAAATGCTGCTGTTCATTTATACATGTCTGAGCTCCTACTATGTGCTGGTTTAGCACTGTCCTAGGGAAGAGGGATACGGCAGTGAAAAAAATCCCTGTCCTCATGAAGCTGACATTCTAGTGGGTGAGACAGGTAATACACAAGATAAATAAGTAGGATATATAGGGTATTAGATATTGGCACGTACAATGGAAAGAAAATTAGGGAAGGGGGCTAGGGTGTGTGCCTTTGAGTCAGGGCAGGAATTGCAATTTTTCAAAATATGGAGAGGGAGAACATCGCTGAGACTGTGACACTGGGAGTGATACCTTGAAATGAGGGAGTGGGCCAAGCAGATATCCTGAGGGAAGGGTGTGTCGGGAACAGCAAGTGCAAAGGCCCTGGGGCCGAAGCATGGCTGGCCTGGTCCAGGAGGTCGTATGGCTGGAGACCTACAAATACAGAGGAGTGCAGTTAGAGATGGAGGTTGGAGAGCCAGCGGCAGGTCAGTCCACGCGGGGTCCTTAGGCCACCATAGAGAGTTTGTCATGAGTCTGGTGTGAGGGAAGGGTAAGAGCAGGGTTCGATAGGAGTGGGAGCATTGGGGTACCGGGGCAGTAGGCAACGGGCGCCTCCGAGGTACATCGAGAAAGGGCTGGGAGCCTCTTTCCTCTTCCTTTGTGAAAACGTGCGTTTCCTTTCCCTAGGAGACGCCAGTCCCAGCGCTCCGGAGGCGGCGGGTGCTCGGGCAGCTGTGCCGCGGTCCTTCTCCGCGCCCTATCCGACGCGGCGGGGTCCGTGGGCCCGGAAGCCTGCTCCTCGGCCGAGCGGCGGGCCCGCACGGGGCCCTTCCTGACGCCCAGTCCGCTACACGCCGTGGCGCTGCGCAGCCCGCGGCCGAGCGCGCGGCCCGCGGCGGAATCGGCGGACGCGCCGGGCGCCGGGCGGCCCCTGGACGGCTACATCTCGGCGCTCCTGCGCAGGCGCCGCCGCCGGGGGCGGGCCAGCCCCGGACCAGTCCCGGGGGCGCGGACGGGGGCCCGCGGCGCCAGAACAGCGTGCGCCAGCGGCCGCCGGACGCGTCCCCGCCCCCGGAGGCGCGCGGCCCGCGCCCGAGCCCCCCGTGGAGCGCGCGGGGGGCCGCCCCGCCAGCCCCGCCGCCTTGGGCCGCGCCTGGGCCTCACCTTGGGAATCGGAAGCGCCGCCCGAGCCCGCCGCGCCGCCTGCTGTCCCCTCGCCCCCCGACAGCCCGGGCGAGGGCCGCCTGGTGAAGGCACAGTACATCCCAGGCGCGCAGGCGGCCACCCGCGGCCTCCCTGGCCGCGCGGCCCGTCGCAAAGCGCCACCACTGACCCGCGGCCGCAGCGTGGAGCAGTCCCCACCGCGGGAGCGCCCCCGGGCCGCGGGCCGCCGCGGACGCATGGCGGAGGCCTCGGGCCGCCGGGGCTCGCCCAGGGCTCGCAAGGCCGCGCGCTCCCAGTCCGAGACCAGCCTTTTGGGCCGCGCCGCCGCGGTTCCTCCGGGACCCCCCAAGTACCCCACAGCTGAACGCGAAGAGCCTCGGCCTCCGCGGCCCCGCCGCGGCCCAGCACCCACGCTGGCCGCGCAGGCCGCGGGGTCCTGCCGCCGCTGGCGCTCCACCGCCGAGATCGACGCGGCCGAGGGGCGGCGCGGCCGTCCCCGCGCCCCGCGCCCCGCGGCCCTGGGCCTGGCCCGTCCCCGTCTGCTCCGCAGCGCCGGCTGCTCTATGGCTGCGCGGGCAGCGACTCGGAGTGCTCGGCAGGGCGCCTGGGGCCCCTCGGACGCCGGGGGCCAACGGGTGGCGTTGGAGGCGGCTATGCGGAGAGTGAATCTAGTGCCAGCGAGGGGGAGTCGCCCGCCTTCAGCTCCGCATCCAGCGACTCAGAGGGCAGTGGTGGCCTCGTGTGGCCGCAGCAGCTGGTGGCAGCCACCGCGGCCTCCGCGCCAGGGGTTGGCGCAGGTGGAGGGGCGCCCGCAGGCCCCGCCAAAGTCTTTGTGAAGATCAAGGCTTCCCACGCGCTCAAGAAAAAGATACTGCGTTTCCGTTCGGGTTCTCTCAAGGTCATGACTACAGTGTGAGTTTGGGGGTTTGCTTGGGCTCCCCCTTCATAGCGTCTGCACCACCACACTCCCAATCACTGACCCTTCCACGCCTCCCTTCCAAAGACCACCGTTTTCTCTGCTTCCAAAGACCCCTTCTCACGTGACCCTTCCACTGCAGTCCTGTCCCCCTTTACCACAAGGGGAATGGGGGAGGAGCCCCATCTAACCCAACCCCTGGGCAAGCAAGTGCCCTCTCTCTGGGCCTCACTTCCTTTATCCGTACTATGGTATGCAGAAGGGGTGATTCAGTTTGAATTTCCCCATTTTAGTTTAGACACTTCGTCTTTTCGACGCCCTTCACTTCTCTCACTGAGCCCTCTTGTTCCTCCTTGTCACGCCCAGATGAGGCCCCCAAACACAAAGTGCCATCCATGTCCCTGGGCATCTAAGATATATCCCCTTGGCACCCTGGCTGAAAACTCTGTGTCTGACCCAGACGGTGCCTGCAGAGTGCCCGGGGAAGGGGAAGAGCACTGACCTTGGGGTTATGAGAGTCAAGTAGGAGTTGGTATCACCCGGAAATACTCTTTCACCTCTATCCCTGGACAATTATGGAGGATTGCGAGGTAGGAGAGGAGAAGGAAGATGGCTTCTATCTCATGGGCCCCCTGTGAGTGAGAAGGGGGTGGCTCAGGATGACCCTCAGCTGTTCCAATCCAGTATTTTTCTCTTTTTTTAAAAAAATTACTGTATTTATTATGACAATGGTGACTCCCCGTTGCACAGGGGGGCCAGATTCTGTGTGTTTCTCTAATCTCTTTGTAAATAAATGCACAATGTTACATATGCGGTGGACTCATGTGTTAAAGTGGGAGGAGTATGTTTCCTTTGGATTAACGTTTATTGAGCAACTACTGTTTGCTTTGGATAGGGCAGTGTCCAGAAGCAGACGGCAGATGCCGGTGTGGGTCTCAGTATCATTTTCCTACCATTGGCTATTTTACTTAAATGAATCTGATCTTTAATGGAGTTTTGTTTGATCAGAAATATGGTTTCATTAAGACGGAAACAATGTAGATAAAGGGACAGTTACAAACCCCCTGTCTCAGAAGTCATCATAATCAGGATGATGCACATCATGTGCATACATGTATGTTTGCATACATATATGGATCTAAGTAATTATATAACTATATATAACTAAATATGCATATACTTATTGTTATACTGTGTATATAAAACTATATACAGAAATTGAACTACACGTATGTATCGTTTATCAATTTTTTTTTTTTTTGGTTAAGTCATCTGCGTCTGGAGATTTCTTTGTGGGAAGGATTTTAATCAAGAATTGAATTTCTTTGATGGTTATAGTACCACTTAGCTTTTTCTATTCCTATGTCGGTTTTGTTAAGTGCTATTCTAGGAATCTGTCCATTTCATCTAAACTTAGACGCCATATTTTTCTATCACTGCAGTAGCTGCATGGGATCTCACTGTGGCGAGTCCCATAATCTAACCCTATTGAAAGCTCTCCAATTCCTTTGCTCTTTTGAATCTTACTGCAGTAATGTCCTTGTATGCACCTCTTTGCATGTATGTATGAAGGTCCATGGATCCACTCCTAGAAGTGGAATTGCTTGGTCACTATAGTCTGCCCATTTAAAAACTTTGGATTGGTTCGGCCACACTTCCTTCCACAAAGACTGCCCTCAACTGCCATTTGCAACAGCAAATTTTGAGATGCCTCTTTTTCTACCCCTTCCCCAAACACAGGTTTGAGAACGGTGTTGTTTTAATGAGCAAGTCTTCCTGTTTCTTTTCTTTCTTTTTTATTTTATTGACCCACTTGTGTTTCTTATGCTGCTCACATCCTTTGCCTGTTTTTCTATTGGGTATGCCCAATAATTATACTAATTTCAAGGATGGGTAAATAGAGGCTCAGACAGGGGCCTTCAGTTGCCCTGGTCACACAGCAAGAGGGAACCAGGATTAGGACCCAACCCCCATGGACTTCATAGTCTGAAGAATGGGTATTTGTTGCTGCTTTGTGCCTACTTGGGTGGGTTCACCTTTCTGTCCCTTTGAGGTCAGAGAGAGTGGGGACCAGGCCTGCTGTGCTCATCTGTATCTCTAGTGCCCAGTAGGACACTGGGAACACAGCAAAGGAACAAAACAGACAAAAAGTCTCTGCCCCGTGGAGCTTCCACAGGGCAGAGTGTGTGGATAAACATGTATTTCTTTTAGAATACCAATAAATCAAAGTTAATTTTTAGTTTGCTAGTGAAAGGCATTGCTTATCAGGCCCTTGGGAATATTCACCCAATCTCCATTCCATAAAAGAAGCAACAGAAGCCAGAAAAGGGACAGGATTTGTCTCAGGCCACACAGGCCACTCAGTGATCAAAATGGTCAAAGTAATATGGATAACCTTCCTTCCTAAGAGTCTAGGGCTTGCTCATAAAAAATAACATCTGACACTCATCGAACACTTATGCCAGACTCTGTTCTCAGCGCTTTGTATGTACACTCTTTGACTCTTCACAACCTCATGGGAGGCAGATACTATTCTTACGCGCCCATTTACAGCTGGAGAAGCTGCACAGAGAGGTTAGTTAAGTAGCTTACCTGAAGGTATCAAATAGCCAGAATTTAAGCTCAGGCTGCCTAAGAGTCCAAGCTCTTAATCACTGCCCTACATAGTATTTTCCATAGGGATTATTTCTAGAAGGGTATACAAGGAACTAGTCACAGAGATGGAAACCGAGGGAGGCTGATAATAAATACATTATATAATCTTTTCAGTGTGATAAAACAATGAGGAAGAACAGAGGAGAGGAATGAGGGATTAGGATAGGCTGGGGGAGCAGAGGAGTTTTGTAACTGGAGTGATCAGGGATGGTCTAATTGAGAAGGAAACACGATTGATTGAGCGGAGGTCTGAAGGAGGAATGAGGCTTGTGGGTATCTTGGACAAGAATATCCCAAGGGGTCAACCAGTGCAAAGGCCCCAAGGCTGAAACGGGCCTGGTATGTTGGCAAAAGAGCAGCAGTCCGGCGTGTCTGAGGCAGTGAGCAACGGGGAGAGAAGGAGAGGCGAGGGCAGAGAAAGGTAGAGACCGCCATATCACGTGGGCCCTGTGGGCCAGGGTGAGGATTTTGGTTTTTACTCTGAGGGAACTGGGCGCCATGGGAAGAATTCTGAGCAGAGGAGGGACTTAGTTTTTTTTGTTTTTTCTTTTCTTTCTTTTTCTTTTTTTTTGGGGGGGGGGAGGGAGGAAGGATGAGGGGCTTAACAGTTCTATTAAAATATAATTCACATACTATGAAATTCATTCTTATGAAATTTAAAGCTCAATGTCTTTTTTTTTTCAAAAAATGTTTCTAGTCACTGTGCTGTACATTACATCCCCATGACATTTATAACTGGAAATTTGTACCTTTTGACCAACTTTACCATTTCACTCATCCCCACCTGACCTCTGGCAACCACCAATCTGTTCTCTCTGTCTATGAGGTCAGTTTTTTTTTTTCATTCCACATACAAGTGAGATCATATAGTCTTTCTCTTTTGATTATTTCACTTTGATTAATGTCCTGAAACTCCATCCATGTGTTGCAAATGGCAAGGTTTCCTTCTTTTTATGACTGAGTAATATTTATGTGTGTGTGTAAAGAGAGAGGTTTTCTTTATCCACTTGTAAATAATGTTGCAATGAACATGGGGGTGCATCTATCTTTTTAAGTTAGTGTTTTAATTTTCTTCAGTTAAATACCCAGAAGTGGAATTGCTGTATGATATGGTAGTTCTAGTTTTAATTTATTGAAAAATTTTCATACTGTTTTCCATAGTGGCCGTACCAATTTACATTCCCATCAAGAGTGCACAAGGGTTCCCTTTTCTCCACACCCTCGCCAACACTTATTATTTCTTGTCTTTGATAATAGCCATTCTAACAGGTGTGAAGTGACAGCTCCTTGTGGTTTTGACTTGCGTTTCTCTGATGATTAGTGATGTTGAGCATCTCTTCATGTACCTGTTGGCCATTTGTATGTCTTCTTTGGAAAAATGTCCATTCAGATCCTCTGCCCATTTTTAAATCAGATTTGGTTTTTTTGCTATTGAGTCGTATGAGTTCTTTATGTATTTTGAATATTAACTTGTTACCAAATATATGATTTGCATATACTTTCTCCCATTTAGTAGGTTGCCTTTTCTTTTTGTTTCCTTTGCTGTGCAGAAGGTTTTTAGTTTGATGTAGTTCCACTTGTTTATTTTTGCTTTGTTGCCTTGGCTTTTGGTGTCAAATCCAAAAAATCATCACCAAGACTTACGCCAAGAAGCTTATTGCCTGTTTCCTTCTATGAGTTTTATGGTTTCAGGTCTTACATTCAGGCTTTTAATCCAATTTGAGTTAATTTTTGTGTATGTGTGAGATAGTGGTCCAGTTTCATTCTTCTGCATGTCGCTGTCCAATTTTCCCAACACAATTTATTGAAGAGACCATCCTTTCCCCATTGTATATTCTCGACTCTTTTTACTTAAATGAATTAAACCCACATACGTGTGGGTTTATTTCTGAGTTCTCTATTCTGTTCCATGATCTATGTGTCTGCTTTTATGCCGATACAATAGTGTTTTGATTATGATAACTTTGTGCTATAGTTTGAAATCAGGGAGACTGATACCATCAGCTTTGTTCTTTTTCAAGATTACTTTGGCTGTTTGGGGTTTTTGTGGTTCCATACAAATTTTAGTATTTTTCTTTCTATTTCTGTGAAAAATGCCATTGGAATTTTAATAGGGCTTGCTTTGAAAATGTAGATTGCTTTGGGTAGTATGGACATTTAAAAAATGCTAACTTTTTCAATCGTGAACATGGAATATTTTTCCATTTATTTGTGTTTCTCCAATTTCTTTCATCAATGGCTTTTAGTGTAGTCACCCTAGATAGAAACTCTGCACCCTTAGCTGTCATCCTCCAATTTCCCCAGCCCCTGGCAACCACTAATCCATTTTTGACTTTATAGATTTGCTCCTTCTGGACCGTCCATATAACTGGAATCATGCAATCTCTGAACTTTTGCGTCTGTCTTCTTAGCATGTTTTCAGAGTTTACCCATGTTACAGTTTGTATCAGTACTTCATTTCTTCTGATTGACACATGATATTCCACTGTCTGGATGTATCACATTTAATTTCTCATTCATCAGTCGATAGACATTTGGGTTGTTTCCACTTTGGGACTATTATGAAAAATACTGCTATGAACATTCTTATACAAGTTTTTGTATGAATGTCTGTTTTCATTTCTCATAGGGACAGACCTAGGAGTGGAATTTCTGGGGCCAGTGGTGACACTGAAAGGTGGTGACCTGCTGGGGAACTGCCAGACTGTTTTCCAAAGTAGCTGCACCATTTTGCATTCCACCAGCAGTGTCTGAGGGTCCCAGTTTCTCCACGTCCTCACTGACACTTGGTATTATCTGGGGACTTCAGTTCAAACAGGGTCCCTCTGGCTGCTCTGTGGGGATCAGGTTGAGAGAGACAGAGGCAGAAGCTGGGGACCCGGTGAGGCGTGACTGTACTACTCCAAGTGGGAGGGTATGGTGGCTGGACCCAGAGTGCGGGCAGCAGAGGAGGTAGGTAATAAATGAGGGATTGTGTAAAGACTTTGACGATGGAACTAATGGGATTTGTTGCTAGATATTTGTGGAGTGTGAGGGAGGGAGAGACGTCAAGAATGATCCCAGGTTTTATTATCAACTGAGATGGTTAAGGCTGCAGTAGGAGTGGGCTTGGCGGGTGGATCTGGAGCTCAGTTTTGGACGGCTGAGTTTGAGAGTCCCACCAGAATACACAGTAGGCGATTCGGTATTGGCCTTAGAATTACTGTTGGCGTCCATTGAACGTTTCTTGAATTGTTAAAGCCATAATTGAACACGAATCCAGGGTCTTGGTTTTCCCCTCCAAGAAATGGGGGCAATAACACCACACTACTAGTGAGTAGGCTGTCACGAGGCAGGGCGACTCCTGCGCGGCACAGGGCAGGACTGCACACCTGGAAACCCAGGTCATGCCGTAGGGTGGAAATAGGGCTGAGGTCGCGGCTCGGTTCAGGCAGGGTCCGTCTGTCTGTCTCCCCCGCCCCCAGCCTCTGGCCGCCGTCCCGGAGGGGGACGGGAGATTGGGTCGTCAACCTGTCTATCCCAGCTCTGAGCTGGGTTTCCTCCTTGGGGGCTGCCGGGGCCAGAACTGCTGATGGAAACCAGCTGCGGGAGGCGCCCAGGCTGGGCGCACGCCCAGGCCCCTCCCCGGCGCCGGCGGACCCCGCTAAGTGGGGGGGACGAGGGCGTCCTAGCTCCCCTCCCCCCTTCCGCAGCGGGGCCCGGGGCCCTGGAACGTCCGGCGCGCCTGATGCTTTCCAGATGTGAGCCTGGTTCCCTTCCCCCTCCTGGCCCCGTTGCTCCAGCAGAGTAGGGGAGGAGGGGAGCCAGGGTCCCACACCCCCCATCGCTACACCACGGACCTGGGCCGGTGTCCCCTCCCTGCAGATCTCGCGTTCCGGACCAGGCCGTAAAAACTGAATTAAGATGTGCTCACTGTAGTAAAGGCGCTCCTTCCCCACCTCCACCTCCTTGCTGGGCTCGCACCTCCTCCGCCCGCGCAGCCAGCAAGGGTGGTCGGGACACGCCCCACCCAGGCCATGCCCCATCTCGGCTCCTGGCACGCCCCCTTAGAACCCTGAGGCCACGCCCTCGGGAGCAACTCTGAGAGTCCCGCCTCCGCCACCACCCTCTGGAAGGCGCGCGGCCGTCTCTGCCCGCCTCTGGGTCTGGGTATCAGTGTTTCTCGGTCCCCGTCTCCAGCTCTACATTTCTGCCTGTCCTAGACCCTCATGTCTCCGTGTCTCGGTCTCCCTCTCTGCAATCCTCTGCCCGTCCTTGTCTCTTTGAATCCCGAGGTTTCTATCTCTCCGAATTTCTGTCTCTGTATCCCTGTCTCTCTCTTCGTTTCTCTGTCTCTCCCTGCATCTCTCTCCCCTTCTCTCGGGGTCCCAGCCCGTCTTAAGTTCTCTCCCTCTTGCCTTCTTGTGGGTCCCTCTGTCCCATGTCTGCACCCCAGCCAGCCCGCAGGGGTGACTTGCTCTCCTGATTTCCACCTCTTCCTAGGGCTTTGGCGCCGGCAGGGCCGGCGGCTCGGCGGGCCGCGGGCGACCCCGTGTGGCCGTCAGGGGACTGTCTGAAGAGGACACAGGATTGCGTTCACACCCTCAGAGATGTGCTAAGAACAGAGAGACACTGTGGGTGTCTGTGGGTGACACGGGAGATGGTGTGTGCCACCAGGAGACTGTGTGGGTGTGTACTACTGTGAGATTGTGTGTCACATCAGAGGTTGTGGCGTGTGACCCTGTGAATTGTGTGGCAAGCAGAGTGTGATTGTGTGAAGTCATGTGTTACCCTTAGAGCTTGTAACTGTGTATGTAACATGAGAAAGATGACATGTAGGTAAATGTGTGTGACGCCATGTGCCTGAGACACTGTTTGGAAGACCATGACATCGAGAGACCATATGTGAGAGTAAGAGATTTGTGTGACAGTGTGCAACCTGGTGAGGACATGAGTGCTGTGTGTGTCACACGGGCAGATGATGTGCGAGACTGAATGTGTGTGATTCACCCAGAGATGGTGTGAGAAGGTAGTGTGAGAGGCTCAGGGGGACTGGGTGTGACAGAGAGACCGTGTGAGTATAAGTCAATATGTGTCAGCCCCACTGATGAACTGTGAGAACTGCGTGTGACACAGGTCATGTGGAAGACGGACCGAATGGCACAGAATTGTAACAGTGCGTGAGAGAGTGTGTAACTGTGCAGGGCACTCAGATGAGAGCACGAGAGAGAACTTGTGTGTGTAAAAGTGTGACGCTGGGAGACTGCTGTGTGAGGGCAACAGCTGTGTGTGATACAGACTGTGTGAGGCTCAGCCAGAGATTCTGTACACAAAGTTTGTGGAGGGTACAGACTCTGTGTGACTGTGTGTCTGGGAATGTGTAAGATTGTGTGTGACATTTAGAGTTTGTGCAAGAATGTGTGTGACTGTGGGAGTCACTGGATATATGACTTACTGTGTAATACCCTGAGATAGTATATTTGACTGTGGTTGTGCAAGATGTCATTGGTGATGTGTCACAGTGAGAGATTGCAAGAGATTGTGTGGCATTTTGAGAGATCACGTGACTGTGGCACTGTGGGAGATTTTGTATTGAGCACAGGTTGTTTGTGAGACCGTGGCAACACTCGTGTGACACAGCAAGATATAATGCATCTCTGTGTGAGGGGCTGCGAGTGTGAGTCTGTTTGCTGAGAGGGTCATCTGTGGTGGGGTGACACTGAGGTGGCCAGTGCGACAGGGTGGGAGAGCATGTATGATGCAGTGAGAGGCTGTGTGGGACCACAGAGGAAAGATTTGTGTGACTACGGAATAAATGCGGCTGGGTGCAGGGCACACCTTGAGACTGTGTCTTTTTCCCATGAGTGTGTGTGTGTGAGAGAGACAGAGAGAGAGAGAGAGAGAGAGAGAGTCATAGAGAGACAGACAGAGATGGAGAGAGATTGAGAGAGGAGACTGGGAAAAAGAGGGAAGGGAAAAAGACAGAACAGGAGCCATAGAGACACAGGGAGAGAGAGACCCAGAAACAGAGACCAAGAGGGGACGGGCGGACAGAGATAGGACCCAGGAGACAGACCCAAGGCAGCAAGCAAGGGTGGGGGAGGCATTGGCAGGTGGCGGCAGGAGCAGGAGGAGGCGGGTCCTCAGGGGCTGCACCCCGGGGGAGGGGGCGGGGCAGGGCTGGGCAGGGGACCCAGAAGCTGTCTTCCAGCCTCTGCCACCATCCTGCCCTCCCAGCCGTGGGTGACAACAGGTAGGAGGCTCCAGTCCTGGCCCCAACAGCTAATTCCTCTGCCCGATCCCAGCAGATCTGTCCACCTGGGAATGAACGAATGAGTGAGTGAATGAATGACGTTATACTTTCTGCACCTCCATTAGCCTGTCTCTCCCCCAGCCCCTCCGTCTCCCTCTCTCTGTCCTCCGTCCCTTCCCTGCCCTTATCCCTCCCGCCCTCTGTGCCTCTCTCCCTGTCCCTTCCTGTACCTCTTCATGGGTCCCCATCTCTCTTCTCCCATCCACATCACTCCATCCCTGCTGGACTCCTGCGTCTCCTCCTCTCTATGCCCCCTCCCCGTCCCTCTGTCTTCTCTGCACCTCTCTCCCCCGTCGCACTCCGCCCCTTTCTTTACCCCTCTTTTTGTCCACCCCCTACGCCCTCCATCGCTTCACCCCTCCGCCTTGTCTCTCTTTCACCCTTTACGTATATTTACTCACCTCGGTGCCTCAGTCTCTCCCTCTGCCGCTCCATTTGTCTCTCTCTTCGTCCTCCAGTTTTGTTCGGGTCCGGCCCACCCCACCCCAGCCTCTCCGGCTGCTAATGAGCAGAGGAGCCTTTGAGGTGGCCAGGGGTGGGGTGGGGAGCTCCCCGAGGGGGGCGGCGGGGGCAGCTGCTGCCAAGGCCCTAATGAGGCCCCCTCTGTGCCCCTCCCGCCGCGATCTTAATTCCTTGTTCTCCCTGGAGCCTCCGCTAATTGGCCTGGGGAAGGCCCCCCTCCTGGCTCATGCTCTGTCCCTGGCGGCTGAGGACACCTGGATCCTGCTCCAGCACCTGTGGCCCTGTCCTTCTGTCCCTCGCTGCACTTGCCTCTCAGCCTTGCATCTGTGCTTCCTTCCTTCCGTCCTCGCCCCTCGCTGTCCCTCCCTCCACCTGCTACTAGGTACCCCATCTGTGCACCTCTCCATCCTTCCTCTCGCTCCTCTTCTCCCTTTTCATCTGTGCCTCCCTCCCCCTGCCTCTGGGCACCCCCAACCGTGCGCCTTTCCACTCGTACCGGTCGCTGGGTCCCACGCCACCGCTACGCTCACCTGGGGACCGAGACTTGCCCCAGCACACCTCAGCCTCCTCTCCCTCCCGGCTCTGAACCCGTTCCCTGCCGCAGCCATGTCCAACAACATGGCCAAGATCGCCGAGGCCCGCAAGACGGTGGAACAGCTGAAGCTGGAAGTGAACATCGACCGAATGAAGGTGCCGGGTCGGGGTGGGAGATAAGGCGGGGATTCCGGATCGGGTCTGAACCGGGCGTGGTCGGCAGTGCGGCCGGGAGCCTGGGCAAAACAGCCCCTTCCGGGGAGAGGCCCGGGGAGGCGCGGGACAACCTGGGGGGCTCGGGCAAAGGGAGGGGCCTGGACGAGGGGGCGGGGTCTCGGGGGCGGGGTCTGGGGACCTGGCCGAGCTGGGGGTGGGGCCCGGGTGAGGCCCGGGGCGGGGCGTGGACCTTCGCCCGGCGCCCACAGGTGTCGCAGGCGGCCGCGGAGCTGCTGGCCTTCTGTGAGACGCACGCCAAAGACGACCCGCTGGTGACGCCGGTGCCGGCCGCAGAGAACCCCTTCCGCGACAAGCGCCTCTTCTGCGTCCTGCTCTGAGCCTTCCTACAGTCTACCCTCCCTGCCAAACTATGAATCCAATAAACGCGGTGACTGTGACGGCACCTGCATTTTCGGGGAAACTGAGGCACGCGCGGAGCTGGGGTCCACCGCGTCCCTTCTCACCCGCCTGAGTGTGTGTGGAGGGTGGAGGTGGGGTGAGGATATGCGGGGTGTGTGGACGCGGAGGGTGTATGGGGGGAAAAAGCCCTGCGCTGAGGGCTCTGGGATCCTGAATTTATTTACATGTCCAACAGCCCCGGAGGCAGCTAGCCACTTGTATGGTACACGTTTTACAGACGAGGAAAGGGAACCAGAGGTCCCTTACTCAAAGCCACACAGCTAGGAGATCGTGGGTTGAAGACTAGCGCCCCTGAACCCCTCCGCTGGCCTCTCTCCCCTCCTCCTTCCTGGGCTGGAGGTTCCTGGGAGCCCCTGTGCCCCGCCCACCTCATCCCTAAATGACTCCGCTCTTTTTTTCCCCCACGTCGTCTGGCTGCGCCCTGCCACAAGCCCACCCCTTTCCTTAAGCACTGAACTCCGTTCATTCTTCATCCGTGCATTCATTCTTCCAAGCTGTGTACCTCCCCTGCGTTGGTTGAAGCTGGGGACATGGCTGTGACCGAGATGGCCCTGGCCCTGCCCTCCTGGGGCTCGGAATCCAGCGGGAGAGACAGACATGTCCCCAGACCCAGCTTGGGGATCAAGGAGGGCTTCCTGGAGGAGGAGACATCTGGGCTGGGACATGGTGGTAATAAAACTTGGGATCCAGAGAAGAGAGAAGTGTGGCTAGAGGGAGAGGAGACAGACTGACGTGTCCATTCCTTTCTACGACGATTTTCTTTGTTCTGGGGACACAGGGGTGACTGTGGCAGCTCTGGTTCCTGTCCTGTGCTTCCCACTTTACACACTGGTGGCCCGCAGGACATATATAGCCTATAGTTATGTAATTTTGTGCTCTCTACTTTTGGCCTACATAATGTTTAAAAATGTTCTTCACTTGGTTGCCGAATTGAAAAACAGAGTACTTCACATAAAAGTCAATATTTCCATCTTCTCTGTAACGGATGGGTCTGGTGACCTCAGACCTACACAACCCCATGGGGTGACCGTTGGCTATGAGATGGGGTGGGGAATTTCCAGCTTGTTAAAGTCCCCACCCTGCCCTACTGTCTCCCAGTTGAGGAGGCCAAGGTTCAGTCGCTGCCTGTCATGGCGCCTGTGTCAGGGGCTTCTGACAGTGTAATGAAGAGAAAGGTGAAATGTCTTTGAAAAGTCTTTTGAAAACGAGGAAAAGCGAACCGGGTAAGCTGTTCCTTATTTTACCTGGTTGGCCTGAGGGCCACTGAATTCAGGGACTCCCTCCTTTCCCCTCACCCCCACCTCTTTTCTGGAGAGTAACACCCCTGCTCCCCAGTTTGTGGCTGACTGGAGGAGGAGGGCTAGCCCTTGGATCTGGGAGGAGAAGGCTCAGTGGGCCATGCGCAAGTCTGGCAAGTGCTCCATTATTCGCATCGGATTAGGGTCCCCTGGGCCCCAACTCTGAGCTTCCTGTTGAACTGAGACGGGAGCTTCTGTAATTACATCTCCCTCTCGCCTCCCACTTCTCAGCTTGTGGCTCTGGCCGGTTGCATCATGTCTGTGGGAGCCCCAGGGGAGATAGGGGACAGAGAGAGCCAAGGATGAGCTGGGGTTGGGGTGGGGGTGCAGAAAGAGATGCTGCGAGGGAAATTGCCAGAAGGATTCTGGAATTTCTCAGATTCAACATCCTCACATCTTAGAACCTGAGATGCGTTGAAATCTAGAATTCCAGGACTCAGAGGGCTGGAATTCTGGAGTCTTTCAAACCTGTGGGGCCAAGATTCTGGGGTCCCGCCCCTTGTCCAGCACTTCAGCTGTGTAAGGAATTTTTGTGCCCAGACTGTTGGGACTTAACCCTCTCAGCCCCGGGATCTTTGAGCTTACTCTTTAGAATTCCTGGTCTTGGAGAACAGAAGCTCAGAGGGAGCAAGTGGGGCTGGCTGACCTGGCACAGGGAAGGGAAGACGTGTCTGCCTGGAGCAGGAGGGGAAGCAGGGAGGGGAGCTGGACCCTGACGCTGGTCACCGAGGCTGGGAAGGAGGGAGGCGAAGCCAGAAGGGACAGGGCCGGTCCCTGGTGATGAGCTTTCATGCGTGCAAACCCAGATAATTTTGTTAGTTGGGTATGATGACACTGTCACCACAGCAACTTCTATTTGCCAGCTGCTCTTTCCTGCCACCCAGCTCCGGCTGTGAGGTCAGCTCTGGGGTCATTGCCTGGTCAAAGGTCAGAGAGGTAGCCGCCTGGGGAAGTGCTTGCTCTAGGCAGTCCCCTCCCACTTCCCTCCAAACCCTGAGGGCTTTTGCATCCCCTCCCCTTCCAGCAGGGCTGAGGGGATCAGGGAGGGTGGCCCAGAGCAGACAATGCACATTTGTGGCCATCACTTATTGGGAGTCCTGTTTCACGTACCCCATCTCACTTAACTCCCTGATAGCTCCCAAAGGGACTCTGTTCCTCCCCATCTTACCATCTTACGGACATGGTAAACAGGCACGGAGAGGGGAGGGCTGGAGGAATAAAGTGGGGCGCCTGAAGGACAGAAAGGAGGGTCTCCCAGGGGAGGGAGAGAGTAGAGCCCCCTGGAGCAGGGGCAAGAGCAGACAGGTTGGCAAGGACCTGTTTGGGGTGGAGAAAACCGTGGTGGGCTGAGAGAGTGGCCTCTAGCAGTAGTAGATGCTTCTATTTTTCTATCTGGGATCTGGGGCGGCGGGGACAGGTCAGGATAGATCCACGACAACGAAACAGGGCACCAGTGGGTGGTCAGGCTTCCAGTCATGAGCAGCTAGGGGTCTGCAAGCATGCGTGCATGTGTGCGTGTGCACGTGCATGTGTGTGCGTGTGTGCGTGTGTGTGTGTGTGTGTGTGTGTGTGTGTGTGTGTGTGTGTGTGTGGTACAAGGTGGGGCCAGCCTCTCCCTAGGGCAGGGCCAGGAAGAGGACAGAAACCAGGGAGCCGAGCAGGCCGGGCCCAGGGCGAGCTGGGCCCAGAAGCACATCCAGATGGGAGCCCCGGGTGTGGGCCTGGCCAGGGCTGTGGTTGGCTGTGGAATGACTCAGCCCAGGGCCTCTGCCAGGCTCCGGCTCCAATGCTCCGCTGCCATCACTTGTCGCACGCCATTTGGGGACGTGCCCCCATCAGATGGTGCCCTCTGCATTCCTGGTCCTTGGCATACAGAGTGTGGGTTAGGGCTTGTTGAGTGAATAATCATACCGCCTTCCTAGAGGCAGGGAGGGCCAATTCCATCTCTAATTGTCATATGACACCCTGACAAGGGCAGCCATTTGATGAAGATACACAGGGAAGTCATTTTCCAGTGTGTCACACAGTGACTGGTGAACTGTGGTGGCGACTTCCAAACCCGCCCCTCTTCCCTGCACCAGGCGGTTCCTCCACACACAAACACACACCTTAAACACGGCCATAAAGAAGCACATGAGCCCACGACAAACAGACTCATGGACAAGCAAAAGATGCATGAATAGGCCTCAGAGGAAATGATGCCTGCCCATTGACTTATCCACAGTCCCTAGCACACCCCCTGGAGGGCCCACTTTGGTCTCCTCCCTGGTGCTGTGTGTCCATTTGGGGTTGTCATCAGGGTGTCCTCTCTCATCTGTTGGCTGCCCCAGGTCCCTCTGGGGAGGCCTGAGTCTTGCTCCTTGCAGTCAGTGGAGGGGGGAGGGCTGCTGACTCAGCCACTCTGAGAAATTCCTTCCCACAGCTCCCCAATTCCCCTGCCTCTGCTCCCCCATGGACCCTTCCCTGCCTAGAGGAGTGACCGCTTGCACCAAGGCACCAAGGAACCCTTTCTGACACGGCCTGGCCAGGGCAACAGCTGGGCAGGCAGCTGCAGGTCCCCAGGAGGTGGGCGGAGATGCGTCCATCCCTGGTGTGGATCTGGGAACCCTTAGTCTTCTCATTAGGAGTGAGTTGCAGTCACGGCCACCCCCACCTGCTCCCCAAGCACAGTACCGATGCCACCCACAGTTGCGAGGGCTCCTGGCTCCCTGCAGCATGGGCGGAGAGACTGAGGCCGGGGGTGGGGGCAGGGGGCTTGTCCAAGGTCCTGTGTGCATGGGAGCACAGTGGAATTTCTAAACGCTCAGACGTCGCTGGTGTGGACAGGAAGCCAGTGGGAGGGAGGCTCCGGGAACCAGCGCTCCCCCCGCTCCGCCCTGAGTCCCCAGATGCAGAGACAGGATGCAAGCCTGCCAGGCGTCACCCTTCATTAATATCATATAACTTCCTGAGTTACCTCTGGTCGGCCTGGTGACCACAGGGCATGAGAGGGGTCCACAGATGGGGAGGCTCGAGAGCCACACCCATGGACACCCCCAGAGCAGGACTGTGTGGTCACTCTTGGAGCCCCTGGTGTGGCTGGAGTCGGGGTATCCATCCTGCCAGAAGCTGAGGATGACGGCTGGGGCTGGAGATAGGGAGACTGGAGTGAGGGTGTGGCTGGGGGCTGTGGTCACGGGGACACTGGACAGAGAGGGGGACGTCTGCAGCTCCCCAGGGTTTAGCCCTTGGGGTCAGGAGCCTTGCTCCTGGCTTTGGGTATGGTTCATCTGCACAGGCTCTCTCCTTGTTTCAGAGGACTCTGGGGTGGGCCACTGGCCATGGTCAGCCACCAGGCCCATTAAGCCTGTTCCCCCTTGTACAGATGAGGAAACTGAGGTACCCTGTCTTCCCATCCTCACCTGGGACTATCCCACAGCAGTGGTTGAACTAGGACAGAAACTCAAGTCAAATGGAGTGAGACTCCAAATTTGTAATCTCTACACTTACATTGCCTCGCTAAAAAAAATAGGGGTGTCTGAGAGGGTCTCTGTGGCCAGGAAGGCTGCACAGGAACCCGGGCTCAGTGGGAATGGGCCTGGGGACAGCTGTGCTGGCAGCTGGGACATGCAGGCCTACCACACTGGCCCAGGGCAGCAGCAGCTGGGGTGCATTTGGGGAGGGATGGGAGAGAGCAATGACTGGCAATGTTGGAGGCCTGGACGGCTGTCTGTGGCTAAAAGATTATTCCTGGAGGTCAAGGTCGCCAGAGCTTGGCCTGGGGCCTGGGAGTGCTGGTGTGAGAAGCAAGAGGGCGGGAGGGTCATCTCCACTTCCCAGGGCTCTGCCTGTGAGCCTGTGATGGGGAGCCTCAGGCCAGGCTCCAGGGACTGGCCCAGCCGTTGCCTTCCCCAGCCTTCTGGAAGGAGTGAATCCCGTTCCAGGGGACAGAAACTTCCCAATGCCTGGAAAACACCGCATCTGGGAGGGGTTTTGTGGTTATTTCTCAATCCCTGAGCAGTGTCCTAACCCAGGGGCCCGGAGCCCAGAATAGATCCCAGAGGCCACCCCCAGACAGCCGTTAGGTCTGGCCAGCTGTCCCCTCAGGTCCCATCCCGGACCCACTGGTGAGCTCCAAACTCTAACTGAGAAGAGTCAGTGATCCCCACCCCGGGGTGGCTGGGAGATACTGGGGAAAGGAGCAGGGCCAGGCCCTCTGCGTGAGGATGTGGCAGGTGGCTCGGTGATGGAGCCCACGAGAGGACACAGGGAGGGGAGCCAGAGGCAGAAGATGGATGCGCTGGGCAGGGGGACGGAGGGAGAGCGCCAGGCAGGGCGCACGCGGAGCGGAGGGGGCCTCCGGAGGAGAAGGCAGGGGGAGGGAAGGCGGGGCAGAGAGAGGAAATGAAAAAGCCGGGGCGAGTGAGCGGGCAAGATGAGTAGCAAGGGAGGAGGGAGGGAAGTAGGGAGACGCTGACACACGGAGACCTCACGGAGAGACCAGACCGGAGTGCAGCGACAGGAAGAACTGAGAGACAAGGCAGAGGTGCGGTGAGGAGGGACTGCACCAGCAGAGATGCAGAGAAGGGGGTAGAGAGCTGTGCAGGCAGGCGTGGGGGCAGAGAGGGAGACGCAGAGGCAGAGGGGTGGGCAAGGGAGGGGACAGAGACAGAGACAGCAAGAGACAGAGAGAGAAGGAAAGAACAAGGAGAGGGAAGGGGAAAACAGAGAGGAGAGAAAGGGGTGGAGGTGGGGGGCGGGGAGAGAGAGAGAGGAGAAGACAGAAGGAGAGAAGCATAGACAGACGCTGGACACACAGGGACAAGTTAGGTTGCCTGGCCTGGGAGACCCCGGCTGCAGCGAAGGCATGCGGCCCGTGACGGACGTCTGAGCGGCTGCAGGGGCAGCCCGGGCCCCTGTCCGCCCACGTACTGCCCGGGGCCCCTCCAGTCCAGGCAGGCAGCGGGGGACGGGATGGCTGACTCCTGCAGGAACCTCACCTACGTGCGGGACTCGGTGGGCCCGGCCACGAGCACCCTGATGTTTGTGGCCGGGGTCGTGGGCAACGGGCTGGCGCTGGGCATCCTGGGCGTCCGGCGGCCGTCACGCCCATCCGCCTTCGCGGTGCTGGTCACTGGGTTGGCCGTCACGGACCTGCTGGGCACTTGTGCCCTGAGCCCGGCCGTGTTCGTGGCCTACGCCCGCAACAGCTCACTGCTGGGCCTGGCCCGGGGCCGCCCGGTGCTGTGCGACGCCTTCGCGTTCGCCATGACCTTCTTTGGCCTGGCCTCCACGCTCATCCTCTTCGCCATGGCCGTGGAGCGCTGCCTGGCGCTCAGCCACCCGTATCTCTACGCCCAGCTGGACGCGCCGCGCTGCGCGCGCCTGGCGCTGCCCGTGGTCTACGCCTTCTGCACCCTCTTCTCCTTGCCCCTGCTGGGCCTGGGCCAGCACCAGCAGTATTGCCCCGGGAGCTGGTGCTTCATCCGCCTGCGCTCCGCAGAGCCGGGGGGCTGCGCCTTCTCCCTGGCTTACGCCAGCCTCGTGGCCCTGCTGGTGGGCGCCATCATCCTCTGCAACGGCTCGGTCACCCTCAGCCTCTGCCGCATGTACCGCCAGCAGAGGCGACACCAGGGCTCGCTAGTCCCTGGCCCCCGGAGGGGCGAGGGTGAGGTTGACCACCTGATTCTGCTGGCTCTCATGACAGTCATCATGGCTGTGTGCTCCCTGCCTCTCACGGTGAGTCCTGTCTGCCCCTGGGGCGGGGGTAGGGGAGGGCAGCGCTCACCCCTGTCTGCCACAGGTCCGTGTTGGTTTCGCGGATGGGGAATCTGAGACTTATAGAGATCAGAGGCTTTGGCCACTGTCAGACAACCCCCAACTTTTGGGAGGTGTCTCTCCCAGTTGCTTCTGTCCTATTTGACTCCTCTTGACCCCTTGGGTAGCCCCTAACATCTCCAGCCCCCACCCCCACTCAAATGCACGCTCAACCTTCCCTACCCCTTAATGAGAATGAGATCTGCCATTCATCCAGCACTGGCTGTTTTCGCCTGTGCTCAGTGGCTTGCAAACCCTTTTCCAGATATCTTCCAAACGACCCATGTACCTATTCCGTAAGCATTTACCAGGAAACAGGACAAAGTGCCTGTCTCGTCACCATTTTTACAGACGAGGGGCAGTGTCTCTTGCCCACGATCGCGATTGCGCAGAGTCAGGTCTGCACACGGGGCCTTCCTTTGATTGAATTTTCAGTCCCCCATTGGCACCACCCCCCATTTCTGCCAAGTTCTCCACCCCAGCCCCACCCTCTGCCTTGGGACTCTCCCCCCCCCCCACCCCCGCCATCCCCGTTCCCTGTAGGAGCCCGGGACTGAAACAGGGCAGACCCTGGCACTCTGACACTCAGACATCCCACCTGCATGCTGGGCCTCGGTTTCTCTTTCTGTTAAATGCAAGGCTGAGCTGGATTTGAGGGCTGTCAAAACCTTAGGGGGTTACGATGACTCAGGGACTGGAAGCTATGGAAAGTCGCACCCAGGCACAGCCCTGAGACCCACCCATCTCTGCCTCTAGGCCTCTGCTGGCTGTTTCCTGGGGCTTTCTATCTCCCTGATCTCCGGGTGCATTTATTTCTTAGTTTTTGTCTTATTTCCTTCCTTTTCTGCCAGACAACCCCACCCTTATGTGTGCAGTGAGCAAGTGGGCGGAGGGGAGAAAGGGAGGGGTTGGGGTGCTTTTTGACACCCTCGCTGTGCCCTCAGATCCGCGGCTTCACCCAGGCCATCACCCCTGACAGCAGCGAGATGGGGGATCTCCTAGCCTTCCGTTTCAACGCCTTCAACCCCATCCTGGACCCCTGGGTCTTCATCCTTTTCCGCAAAGCCGTCTTCCAGCGCCTCAAGCTCTGGTTCTGCTGTTGCCTCTGCCCCGGGCCTGCCCGTGGCCACTCGCAAACACCCCTGAGCCAGCCTGCCTCAGGAAGGAAGGACCCAAGGGCCCCCGCTCCTCTTGGTGGGAAGGAGGGGAACTGGGTGCCTTTGTCAGCATGGGGGGAGGCACAGGGGGGTCTGCGGCACAGCGAGCTGGCAGTAGCACCGTGGGAACGACGTCCAAAGTGGGGTCCGCGGCGGCCTGCTCCCTCTGCTGACATCTCAGGCTGCCCTGTCTTCCGGAAGCAGGAGCTGGACCGTTACGGCCATGGCCGACGGCTGCGGGTGGACAAGCAGAGAGATAAACGCTGGAGCTGTGGCCTGCCAGAACCTTGACCCCCTGACCACGGGGATGATCAGCTGCTATTTCTCCTCCTCGGGGGTTGGCACAACAGGCTCTGGGACGAGAGGGAGGGCAAGAGGGAACATTTATCCTGGAGCACGAGAGGAACAGTTTTCTCAAAATAACCAGTGGCCTGGCCGGCCTGCTCCGGCCCTCACGATGGCCATCCATCTCACTGTCTAAATATTTAGAAGGCGGAAAAGTTTCTCCCAGCTCCCGTGCACTCAGGTCTGCTGGGGCTGGCGTTCCCGCACTGATCCTCAGCCATTCAGGGTGTCCCAGCTGCCCCTGCAAATCCCCAGGGGATGGTCCTGCCTCTCCCAGGCTGCTCCAAGAGGCAGGGACTTCCTGCCTCCCCTTGCTTTCAACTCCCCATCAAACATGGGGAGCCCCGGCCTCCCCGGAGAGGCAGGAAGAGGGGGGAGATGCTACATTGCGGTGACATCGCCGGGAAGGTTGTGCCTAGGAAGGTTGGCGTGGCTCGGTAGTTGTAGGAGGCAGACTGCGGGCGGGGGGGGGGCACTGATGTGTGTGAGGGGGCACAAACCCTGCGAACCCCAGGGGTAGCCCAAGAAGCTGACCTAAGTCCTGTGCCTGTCCCTGAATAAATAGCTGCTCCTGACAGAGCCGGACCTCACCTTATGTATCCTTGGAGCCTTCACAAAATTTCATTCATTATTCATTCATTCATTCAACAAATAGTGTGCACCGATTCTACCCGGTGCTGAGGACACAGACCAGTCTCTGCCCCACCCTGGACTCTGCTGGGTGATTTCCAGCCCTCCACCCCTTCCCCACTTGCCCTCCTTTGCCCTCAGAGAGGCCCAGAATCAAGGGTGTTCTGGAGTGTTTGCTTCGGGTTGTGGGAGAGCATCCCCACCCCACACCTGCCAGCCCCGTTTCTTTTTTTCACTTGCTCCTGAGTTAAATGAATAACTGCACACCTGGGTAAGAATAGTGGGGCAAGGCAAGAGCCTGCTACAGCCCCCAACGTCAGCGAGCCCTCCTCCATGGGAGGCGGGTCCTCTCCCCCCAGCCTGCACCTGTTGCCCAGAGGGGAAAGTCACCAGCCCCAGGCCACACAGGGGGAAAGCACAGCCTGTACGTGGAAATGGTCCCTCTCTGGAGCCCAGCTCACTCGTTGGGCTGGTGACTGCCTCTCTGCACCTTGGCTCCTTCTGCAGAGAAGGGCCACCATAACCTAGTGCTTGGCTTGCAGGGTTGTGCCAAGGATATAATGATTTCCCTGGGAAGCCGGTTAGCACCGGGCCTGGGAGTAGAGGCTACAGCAAACGTTACTGTTATTGCCACTGCGTTGGTTGTTGGTATTGTTGTCTTGTCTGTCTGGGCAAACGCGGCTTGAGGACAAAGCAGTGCTTTGCTCCATCTTCTTGGACTCCCCCCCCCCGTCACCCCCCACCCAGTTACTATGTTTCAAATCACATTAAAGAACAAGGGGTGTGTGGGAGAGCTGAAAAAAATAGGTCACGATGACTGCTCAGTGGGTTCAGGGTTTCCCGTTGGGGTGCTAGATAGTGATGGTTGCATAACATTGAGAATGTACCAAACGTCTCTGAATTGGACATTTTAAAATGATTAAAATGATAAATTTTGTTATGATATTTTACCACAATAAAAGAAAAAAAAACCATGTGATACTGGAAAAAAAATTGAGGGTATGTAGAAACTTTTATAGAAACTTTTTATAGCTTGAATTTAATAATAAAGTTGACTTGGACAAAAACCAGAAAACAGGAAGAAATCTCCAGTGGGGTCCGGCATTTGTCACTGAACGTGGCCTGGGCCCAGTGGGAACCTGCTCGAAGGGACCCCTGGCAGGCGGTGGAGGAGTGGGGTGGAGGTGTGGGGGCCGAGGGAGTGGACATGGCCCCCAGGGGACACTCGCCACCTCTCTTTGTGCCGCCTCCTGGAGTGGGTCAGTTGTGTCCGCCCGGCCCCTTCGGACGCAAGTTGCCAGTGCTGGGCTGGGCAGCGGACCCCACAGCACCCAGGCCCGTTTTTCAGTGTCGCAGCTGATTTTCTGCCGGCTCTGAACCGGCAGAACTAACGTCTCGGGAACCCGGCCCGTCCTCTGCATCCTGCTGTTCCTCTCAGACCCCATCACCTCTGGCCTGGCATCTCCATGGTCTGCCAGGTCGGGGGTCTCGAATGACTCCCACCCTGCCCACCCCCAGCCCCTCAGGGATGATTTGGGAACTAGTCTCCTAGCTGGGGTCCCAGGCCCCGACTGCCTGTGCACCCGCTCCACCCGTGTGTCCCCTGAGCTAGCTGCCAAGGTCCTAGCGGAAGGTCCTGTCTAAGCAGCCACTCCCTTGCCTGCAGAGCTCCGAGGACTCCCACGGCTTGGAGGCCAAGGGCCAACTCCCACGGGCTCCGCTCAGACGCAGCACACAGCCAAGGTTTCCCCCAAAGAGCCCGTGACCTTTCGGGCCTCCACCTCTGCTTTCTGAGCTCATGCTTCCTGGAACAGTGTTACCCCCTCTCCATCCATCAAAAACGCCAGGCCCCACGAGGTCCTGCTCAAACTCCTCCTCCTCCTTCTCTCTCCAGTTGTCCCCTTCCCCCTCCCCCTCCTCCTCCTCTTCGACTTAATGACTCCTTTCTCAGGCATGCCTGGCACTTTTTGGGCTCCATGGTGGCACTCACTGCCGCCTGCCTCGTACAGGCGTTTGTTTATTCACTCAGCGGGCTCTTATTGAGGGCTGATCGTACGGCGGGTCTCATTCCTGTGATGCTGGGACATAGCAGTGACAGAGACAGCCCTGGCTCTGCCCATCTGGGGCTCCCAGTCAAGTGGCCAGGGCTGGATGCTGGGGAGGTGGAACCCAGGGAGACATCAGGGAGGGCTTCTTGGAGGAGGGGACGGCTGAGCCAGGACCTGAGGCCTGGAAGAAAGTGAGCCAAGTAAAGAGGAAGATTTCTGTAGTGGTCACAGTTCTGACTCTGGCCTCTAACGCCTTCCTCCTTTAGCCTCTCTTTCATTTATTGAGTCAACAAATTCCCTTGAGCCTGCTCGAGGCCCGAGGCTGCTATGTGCCCACTGGAGATATAGCAGTGACTGACACTGCCTTAGCCTTCTGTCACTCAAGATCCAGTGACAACTTAATAAAAACAGAAATGTATTCCAATAAGCAGCAAATATACAAACGTACAAGCTATGAGACATATGGAGACAGCACAGTGCAAGGATCTGTGAGAACGCATAGGAGGCGCCTGCCCCACTCTGGGCTGAGGGTCAAGAGGTGACACACTAGGAATGTCTGTCTCCCTTAATGAGGCTTTTTCATCTTTAACTTCATTTATTTATTCTTCTTCTTATTATTTATGCCTACAGCACCTGGTCTTCCTAGGTGGTCTCCCATCGAAGTACTAACCAGGCCCAACCCTGCTTAGCTTCTGAGATCAGACATGGGGCGTGTTCAGGGTGGCATGGCCATAGACCATGGACTGTGGCTCCCTGGGGCGTGAACCCAGGACCTTCTGCGTGTAAAGCAGATGTGCTAACCGCTAAGCTATGGAACCACATCCTAACTTCATTTCTTTATGCACTGCTGTCTTCCTCACTCCAGCCCAGGCCCACAGATGGGACTTAGGGGCACACACATACACGGCTGGTCCCTGGGACTTGCCGCTCACCCGGACTTCTGGAGTCATTGCCCCACCTGCTGGCCACACTAGGAATGACATGCGCTTTGGGCTGGAGTCAGCTCTCCTCAGGGCCTGCTCCCCGTCCATTAGAAGCTGAGTGCTGGCTGTCTGTCTTTGATTAATAAAGAGCGGGAGAGAAAAATCATGATTATTTAATAATGCAGCTTGTCTTTCAAAAGTCTTTCAAAACACAGGACCCAAGGGGAAAAATGATGAGAGGCGAGAGACATAAGGGCCCTCAGAGGCGGGGGTGGGTAACAGCATGGGCACTGGGATCAGAATGATCTGGGATTCTGAGACCCAGCTCAGCCATTCCGGGAAGTGGGTGCTAGAGGCGTCCCTGCCCGGGCCTCCTTTTCTGTACCGTTCGATCTCCATAAAAACTTCTCTGTGCCTATGCCCCCCACAAATGGGTGAGTTTTATTAGTACTCAGTCTGGCCTGAGAATTAAATGAGATGATGTCTCAAAAGCGTAAACCTCGGGGGTGGATATTTTTAGGATTCTCTTTTTATAGATTTATTCTCCATTTTGCAGACTAGTAAACTGAGGCCCAGAGAAGTGAAGTCACTGCTCTGAGCTTATCAGGTAGGAGGTGGCGAAGTGGCCCGAGGCTTAGCGAGTACACAGTCAGTGCAGTGAGTGGTCACACGGGGCCTGGGTCACCGAAGCCTGTGTCCCCCCTCAACTACAAGGCCAGACTTTCCCCAGGTCTCCTGGCTCCCACCTCAGACCCCACGCTGTCACTCGAGCCTCAGCCCAGCCTTCTAACTGGCTGTCTGTGGCCTGCCTGAAATCATCTTAAAAAAAAAAACAAAAACAAAGGCTATTAACTAAAACTGGGCAGCGGAGCTCAGACTTCCTGGGGGCAGATCTGCTCAAATCCCAGCCCTGCCCCTTCTGCTTTAACCTCGAGCAGTCTCTTCCCTTCTCTAGGCCTCGGTTCCCTGGGCTGCGAAATGGAGACCGATGGCATTTGGCCCCATGGCTGCTTGGAGGGTTCAATGAGGTCATGGACGGACCTTCCAGGAGCACCTGTGAGGTAGGATGCTCTCGCGAACGGCAAACGCTCCCTGGGCACTCGCCGCACCCCGGGCCTCATGCCTGTGGGCAGCTCAGTCCTCGACCAGCCCCAGGAGGTAAGTGCTCCGACAGACAGGGGCAATGAGGTCTGGGGACCAGCCACATGCCTGAGGCCATGGAGGTGGTCAAGTGCCAAGGCCAGTGGTCTGCCCAGACCACTCTTGTCCGTTACATTTCCCCACCATGCCAAACCACAACCAGGTGGCAGGAAAATGGGCACAGAAGCTGGGGCCCTGGACAAATGGCTTGCTGCTCCCGCCCCCCTCCTGCAAGGCTGGGCTCTGGTGACTGGCCCGCACAGGGAAGACCCAGCTCAGGCCTAAGCTCTCCCATGAGGCCAGCTGGAAGTTGGGCCCTGCCAGGCTTCTCCATGCTTCCACGGGCCAGCGAAGACGAGCAGGAGCCCTTTCATTCCACTGAACTGTCTGCCTGATTCCAGCCGCTCCCGTGGTGATGTGCGAGCCGCTGGGAAGCTAGATGGTGACTATCCGCTGTTCATCCCCCGTGCCCCTGAATGGGATTCCCACTGGGCGGGGAGCAGGGGCCATGTGTAGTTTGGGAAAGCCCCCCAGGGATTCTCCTCGTCCTCCCCCTGCAGCAGTGCTGGGCCCGGCCTGTCTCCTTCATGGCCTGTTACTGGGGGCAGCTGAGCTTTCCGTAGTTCGCAGCTGTTTCACATCCCCGAGTCCTGTGCCCTCTCCCAGGGTGACTGAAGCTCCACGAGCTCGGGACCACGCGGCACACTTAGGCATTGACTCATTCAGTGAAGCCACCCCTTCCCCAGAGCACCCTGCTGACTCCCTGACCCTGCCCCCTCGACCCTGAGTTCTCAATTCTCATGTCGCAGGCTGACAGCCGTCCCTGCCGCCCCCAGCGGTGGAACTAGCCTCTCGCTGGCCTGTGGTGAGCACTCAAAGCTGACAGGCTGCCCTCAACTCAGAGGTCCCCCCCTGGCGGTGGTGACAAGGCCACCCATGTCTCCAGAACGAGCATGGAGGAAAAGCGCTTCCAGGCCAGGACGGTGGGGCCTGTGGGAGGAGCAGGCCCAGAAACCAAGACAAGAGGACCAGAGCCGATCAGGTAGTCACTGTATTTTATTGGAAAACATTGATATATATTTTTCTTCACAGCTTGAACTGAACACAATATTGCCCGGTTAAAAAAAAAAAAAAACCAACCAAAACCAAAACCAAAACACTCCAAAAATGTCCACAGCCTCACGCCTACCTGCCCTTACCCTCAGCTCTTGGCTGGGTCTTCCACTATGCCCCCCCTCCCCCCCTCCCCTGGAGGCTGGGTGCCAGAGGGTGGATGAGAAGAGATTCTCAAAGCTGGGCAGGTCCCAGGAAAAGCCACTTGATCGACCTGGGGGTGGGGGGCAGATGAAATGAACAGAAAAAGGGAAAAAAAAAATCCAGACGATCTAATTGCCCACATTGACTTACTTGTCCCAGAAAATCAGAAGCAAGGTGGCGGATCATGCTCTCCGCTGGGGGAGTGTGGGGCAGGCAGGTGGGCCAGGGGAGAGGCGGGGGAGAGGAGGGCACAGAGACGGCACAGGTGTGAGGGAGCCAGCCAAATCACCACGAGAAGCGGGAGGGGCTGGCGGACCAGGAAGCAGATCTGCCCTCGGCCGCCGCTCCGGGCAGCTGGCCGACAAGGTTGTTATTGCAGGTATGTTCTCTCAAGGGTGTGGCGGGGGGCCATCTTCCCTCTCCCCACCCTTCAGCTAGCCCGGCTTGGTTTTTAACAAAATTTAAGTTTTCAGGGGCATGAAGAAAAAACAACAGGATAACTAGCACATTACAAAGCGACCATCCCCACACGTTGGTTCCCACGAGGGGACCTGGGCAGGTGGGCGGGCGGGCGCGTGACTAGGGAGAGGCATGGGACTTAGCACCAGGTATTTACAGAACAGCTTGAGATCGCGTTAGGGGCCGATTTGCAGTGGCCAATTGAGCAGCCCCGCCCAGCCCGACCTTAGGAAGCCAATCGAACGGTTTCAGAAGAGCCGCAGGTGGGTGTGGGTGCTGCCCCCTCGGTCAGTGCCCTGCTACAAGCTGGCCCCACCAGTGTAAAGAATGCCAGCTTCCAGACTCCTCGCCCTCGACCCTCACGGGGCCACGTCCAGCCAACACGCTGCCTTACTCCCCACCCGGTCCTTCTGGGGTGCCCGCTCGGCAACCCTGTCCCAGAAGCCTGCGGGGATTTGCACAGAACCCAGGGCTGGTTGCATGCAATGGCCAAGGCGAGCTCTTCTGCGTGGGCGAAGCCCTCGTCCCCTCCCTAGCAGGTCCTGAGACAGGGCTGGCAGCCGCCCCAGTACCCACAATAAGGTGACAAACGAAGGACACAAATCAAAACGGAGGAGAGCCACCGGGCTGGAGGAGGAGGAGGAGGGCAGAGGCTCCCCTGGGGGTCGAGGGGGTCATCCTGTGAACGCAACAGGCCTAGGAACAGGTGAATGGGGGGTGGGGTGGGGTGAAGGGAGAGGTGACCACGGAGGAGACCCGGGGGAGGAGAAAGCAGTCATGCAGCGTGGGACAGATCTTTTGTTGCTTTATCAGATTCTCAGTCAATCGATTGGCGTTGGCTAGAACCGGGGTACGCAGGGGAGTGTTGAGGAGAGTGCGCGCGCGAGAGATCAGGAGAGCGGGCATCGCCAGCTGCCCAGCCTTCACTTTGCGGTCATCATCTGTACAAACTCTGGAAGGGGGAGGGAGGGAGGAGGTGAGCGGGGCTGTGCCACGCGTGCCCTCCCCGACACGGGGGCCCAAGCCCTGCTCCGGGAACAGCCCGGCCCCGGCTCACCTTCGTAGTTGACCTGGCCGTCCCCGTCGATGTCAGCCTCTCTGATCATCTCGTCCACCTCCTCGTCGGTCAGCTTCTCCCCCAGGTTCGTCATGACGTGGCGCAGCTCTGCCGCGCTGATGTAGCCGTTTCCATCCTGGTGGTGGGAGACAGGTCGAAGCTTTGAGCAGTCACCCCGCCTTCCTCAGGGGGCAGTGGAGGAGGGGGAGCAGGGCAGGCTTCCTGACTTAGCAGCTCCTATAGCGCTATGTGTCCCTCTGCCTGAGTCCCCAGAGCGCTCACCTTGTCAAAGACAGCTCACCTTGTCAAAGACACGGAAGGCTTCTCGGATCTCCTCTTCGCTGTCCGTATCCTTCATCTTTCTGGCCATCATGGTCAGGAACTCCGGGAAGTCAATGGTCCCGTTCCCGTAGAGGGCGGGAAGGGAGCTGGGAACGCCCTTGGCTGGGGCCAGGGGACTCGGCCTCCATCACCCCACGGAGGGCTGCCCACCCGCCCCGCGGGGCTCACCGTCCGCGTCCACCTCGTTGATCATGTCCTGCAGCTCTGCCTCGGTGGGGTTCTGCCCCAGGGACCGCATCACCGTCCCCAGCTCCTTGGTGGTGATGGTGCCATCTCCGTCCTTGTCGAAGAGGGAGAAGGCCTCCTTGAACTCTGGGGGAAGAAAGGGAACGGGTCAGAGGTTGAGGGCCGCGGGCTCCCTCCCCAGAGGTGGGCTGGGGGTCAGTCCCACCTACAGAAGCCAGAACCAGCCTTCAGGTCCTAGCCACACGCTTGGCCCAGTGCTCAGGGGGGCCCCTTCCTTCCTTCAGTCAACAGGGACCAAGCACCCTCCCCAGGCCAGGTAAAGCTACCTGTTCCACCAACCCAGCTCAGTGAGGACAGGGAAAACTGAGACAATTCTACGTTTCCTTTTGGTTCCTGGCTTTGGCCTCTCCCTCAAAGGATGAAATGGACCAATGTCATGGCGTGGATGAGAGCCAAGGTCAGCTGTCTGGGAAGGGAAGGCTCTAGAACGCCTTGGGTTGGCGCTGCATCCCTCCTGCCTGGTACTGCCACTGTCTCCCCGGCCGATGCCACCAGCTTCCAGAGGAGCAGCGGGGAGTAAGGGGCCGTGCAGACTGTGGGGGTGGTCAGCGGTGCACAGCTGACGGCCGGTGCGTGGGGTGGGGTGGGGTGGGGAGAGGGGACGGCTGCCAAGACAGGAGAATGAGGAGCTAGTGGCGCTGAGTGGGAAGGCCACAGCTGGGGACGCATCAGGGGTGGGAAGAGCAGCACGTGGCTCCTGCCCTCCCACTGGGCCCGTTTTGGCACCTGGGGCTCCCTACCCTCAAAGCCTCGGAGAACAGATGCCTGCAGCCTATTCCCAGAGGGTGTGGGTTGGGGTGAGGTGGTGGACAGTTTGCTAACGGGGACAAAGTGAAGAGTGAAGTGCCTGTGTCACACGAGGGCAGAGAGCTGGGGGTGTTGGTGGCAGGTGGGTGCCACACACACAGCTGAGCTGTGCCCGAGCCCCTGGGCCCTGGGGAGAGGGTGAGAGTGTCCTTGGGGTGCCAGCACCTCCCCACGCTGAGGTCTTACTGTCTTCAGGGGCAGGGAGTGGGTCACATGATCACTACACAAGGCCGCTCTCTGGCTGGGTCTCCATAGCCACCCAGGCCACAGTTCAGAAGCTGAAAATGTCACTGTGTGTGTTGGAGGTGGGGGCAGGGGAGGAGAGGAGAGAAGGTAAGTCCAGCTGTGACCTATCTGGCCTTTGGTTGGGTGGAGGGTGGGACACACCACAAAAATGAGTGAGATGGGACCCAAGGATTCTTCTGGCTTATTGGGAGATCTGTGATGGTTCTTTGGTTCACTTATTTAGCCAACAAAAATTTGTGGACCACCTACTAGGTTCTAGGCACTGAGGGGACTGGCAAGGACCAACAAAAACGAAGCCCCTGCTACACGAACTTGCATCTAGCAATGGGAGGTACAGCAGATAAAGACAAAATAATGTCAGTGAAAAGGCCATGAAGGAAATCAACAGAGAGACACGACAGAGAATAAAGGAAGGCTGTCTACTTGAGAGGGAGTCAGGGAAGACCTCTCCTAGAGACAAGCGGGCTGCTGAGACTGAAGGGTGAGAAGTGGCTGTCCATGCAGAGAATTGTGGGAAGGCGCTTCTGGTGAGCGTGAGCCCGTGCAAACATGAGTACAAAGCCCAGGGATGTGCAGAGGTGGGAGTGACAGACCATCATCTCCTGGGCAGCTCCTAAAACGGGACAAGGAGGCAGGGAGCTCATTCGCTGAGCCTAACTGGCAGGAGCTGGGACAGTCGGGTTTGCCCTGCAGCCACTGGCGCAAAGGGCCGGATGAGCCGCAGCCGAGAGAGGCCACTGCCGCTGCTGTCCGGCGGAGGCCTGTCCCGGGCCCGCGGGGTTGGTGCTGCCAGGGCGCCGATGTGCTCTCATTCCCCAGGTATCAATGTTCTAAGCACGGGGCAGAGCATGAGGACACGTGGGGACACACTAGCTTATCTGTCACACGTCACCCCTGGCTGGGATGCAGAGGCCTGCGTGAGGCAGGCAGGACGAGGGGGCGCGGAAAAGGCAAGCTCACCTGCGATCTGCTCCTCAGTCAGCTGGTCAGCCTGGAAAAGCAGGAAGGAGCAAGTCAGTCACTGGGCCAGCAGCCCCGCCCCGGCCCCGCGGTGAGGCCAGCTCCACGTGGCATTCCGTGCACCTGGGCCGGGAGGGCCACGCCAGAGTCAGGGTGTGAAGCAGAGCCAGGGCCTGGATGAAGTCTGCTGATTCAGGAAGCTGGGGACTCGGCGGGGGCGGGGGGTGGGCAGGACACCCAGGCTGGCCTGACGCAGGGCCCAACAAAGCCGCCAGACACAGGGTTTCTGATCTTGACCCAGTGGGTGGAAGTGCTGCTCCAGCCCCAAACCAGCCGCACTGCCACAGCGCAGGCCAGCGCGCTAGTGTCTCAGTGTCACCATGCTACTGGGAGCGCCACGGTGAGTGAAGGGAGCAGTTGCCCGAGGGGCCTGATCAAACAGCTCTGGAAGGCTCTAAACCCAAGCAGGCCAGTCCTTGGCTGGGGCACAGGGACCGTGTCTGGGACTCTCTGCTAGTTTCTGTGTCACCTATTTGGAGGTGCTAAGTCCAAGCACGGTGCACCCAACTGGCAAAAACCCTAACTGGCGGCTCTGAGTGCCCGAAAGAACCCTGGCCAAGTGGGGCAGCCGCTCCACTCCCTGCGCACAGGGAGGCACAGGGCACCATTCTGTCCTGCTGCTTCCAGGCAGGAGGGGCAAATGTCGGGCAGGGGACTGCAGAGGCAGCAGCGGTGGCAGAGGCTGCAGAGGCTGCAGGATTGAACTCAGCTTCCCCAGCTGCGCTGCAGTGTTTAACCCCTTCCAGCCCTGGCAGCTCTGGGGAGCGGCCGGGCGGTGGCAGGCAGCCCTTGCTGCATGCAGGGTTTGGAGACAGGATGGAGGAGAGGCCTGGGCTGGCTGCTCCTGCACCTGGGGATGCAGCCAGGTACAGGGCTCCCCGGGGGGAAGAACACAGTGGGAGGAAGTGGGGGCGAATCCCAACATTTAGCTCTCAGCAGCAAAATTAATTTTCCCTGGTTTCTTTCTGTAAATGCTGCCAAGAAGGCACCCCGCTCCCCAGACCACTGTGGGTCCACGCTGACTGCGCCCCCTCCTGCATTTTCTTTCACAGTTAGGGAGAAGAAGCTCCAAGTCTACCGAAGGGTTTTAGTTTTGGGTCTGAGCGTCCCCCCAAACCGATGCAAATTGTTCTGTGTTATCTGCATTATTCTACACAGAGGTTCCAGAGCTTCCATGGAGGCTAATGACAGCCCCCACCCCGACCTTGTCCCAAATATTAGTAACTGGTCACATCGGAACTACTCTAAAACAGCCCTCCCCCTTTAAATCCAAGGGAAGAGGAAACTGAGGCTGAGCCCCCAACAGACAGAACGGGAGGGGAAGTCAAAGTGATGGTGACAGGAGAGATGGCTAAGGGAGGGGGAAGGAAAGCTGAGAAGGAAAAATGCCACACATGCACATTCTAGAAAAGTCCAAAGTCTAAAGAGAAGGTTCAGAGGCCAAATGGAGACACTTCTGCGTTGCCTGGGCTCTCAACGGCACCCCTAGACCCACAAGCCCTTGTTCCGCCAGCTTCCCTGGACTCCTGAGAGCAAAGCAGCCTGGGCCTATCCCCTGGGTCCTGCCACGGGAGGAGGTTGCTCAGGGAAGGTGAGGAGAGAGGATGGGCTTCTGGTCACCAAGGCCAGGCAATGCCAGGGGAGTGGGAAGAGGATGATCAGCACGGAGAGGGGCCGCTTGGGGCGGGGGCCACCACGCCGCCCGCCTCCATCCTCTGCCCTGGCCAGGATGGAAAAGATAACCAGCCCGACCAGGTACCTGCCTGCCAGCACCTACCGCACCACCCTGCTGGAAGCCCAGTTCTCCAGCACCTTTGGGCAGCAGCTGTCTGGGGCCTGGGACACCGGGAGGGCGGGGCAAGGGTGGCTCCAAGGCAGGTGTCTGCCACTCCCCACCTCCGCCACACTTGGTTATAAGGTTGCTGCAAACAGGCGTGGCTCTGCCTGTGGGCCTGTGAGGCCCTCTCCCCCCCTCCCCCATCCCTGCTAGGAGATGAGAAGGTCTCCTATCTCAAAGGGTGGCTGCCACCCAGAAAACCCACCATCACCTGAGGAGCGATCATCACTGGGGACCCAAGCTCAGGGTTTCTTCCTTTTCTAGAGCTGAAGCTTTTAAGCTTTTACCCAAAACTGCCTCCACAACAACCCAGCTGGTCTCCTGCTTCCTGATTTCTCATCTTAAGCTCCAGCAAGAGGCTGGACAAGAAAAAAAAAATCGTGGGGTGGGGGAGGGAAGAGGGTATTATTTCTCCGCCTTGCCCCAGCCCCCAGCCAGCGCCAGAGAGCAGTGTTAGATGAGATCAGAAACCTAGGCCAGGGCCCCTCACCCGGGCCAAGGAGCCACAGGGCTCAGGCCAAAGTCTGCCCAAGGCCAGTTAACAGTGACTCGTTCCACCCAAACCTTGCTGATTTACAAATGGAAAGAGAAACTAGCTCGGGCCACAGCTCAGGGTTGATTTGGGAGGTGGGGGTCCTCCTGGCACCTGCCAGTGCTTCCGAACCCCTTCTGCAAGGTTCCGCCGGGGGAAAGTGGGTAGCGGTGAAAGGAGCCATCAAGTCTGTGTCAGCAAGTATGAGATCTGATACACAGCAGCGGCTGACTGTCCTCCCCAGCCCTGCCAGGGAGGAGGGCTGCACACGGTTCTGAGGCTGAGCCTGGGGGGGCTGGGGGTGTTGTGGGTGGCAGCGAGTAGGAAAGCACCACAGTGCTGGTTTGCTCGCAGAGCCCAGCTGTGTGAGTTAACAGAAGTGCTAAGTGAGGGCCCAGCATGGAGCCGGTGGCCCTTAGGCTGATGAAGGGGGTCCCGCTGGAGGTCCTCTCTGGTCAAGCTCTGCAGCCCCCACCTTGGGCCACAGGAAGAGGCGTCCAACTGTCACTGACGCCACACTGTACTGCACTGTCATTTGGCACAAGTGAGGAGATGCAGAACAGTGCGTGGAGCCGGGGGTCACGAGAAAACCAGCGCTCCTGTTTGGAAAAAGCGGCTCTCCCAGTCTGAAAGGGCAGCGAGGGGGTGAGAGTCAAGGCTTAAAAAGCTGGCTCATTTGATGCACCCTAAACTTTGATCCCCCACCCCCATTTCCTGCAGCTTCAGTGCGCAATGGGGCCTGAACAACTCCGCCCACCTGCTCCCACCGCGCAGGGTGTCTTCTGCCCAGCCCTGTCCTTCCCCAAGGAAAGGGGGACAGCCCTCCTCACTCTGGCTCTGCAGCCCACTCCCCATCCACACCGAACAGTCTTTGTCCAGCCTTTTCTCTGGAGACTTCCAGGAAATACCCACATCCAAAACTAGGCCCACCTTGGCTGCCTCATTTTCTCCTCCAACCCCCACTCCAGGCTTCCCTCCACCTCACCTCCCACCACCCAGGCCAAGTCCTCTCCCACCCTCATCTTGAGAAGCCACCTTCTCACAGATCCACACAACAAACTCCTCCCTGCCCCCAAGCCTTCCCACCCCCGGCCCCCATCAACAGCCTTAACCCACTATTAACCTCAGAACCTTTTCTGGTTGCCCCCAAATCAATCATGAGGCTGCCTGTTGCCCCAGCACCAGCAAGCACCAGCCTGGCCATCATCCCCTTTTAACTACCTCCCTGACCCCAATCCTTTCCAGTCCCAAGGGATTCAAGAGCATTTTCTAACCTCCGCTGCCACTCACCCCAGGCCCTTCCTCCCCTAAGCCATGTGCCTCCTTCTCCTCCTCCCTCTGCAATGCTGGTCCTCAGAGAACCCCCAATCTGCCCTCAAGGGTCTGATCGGCAGAAGTCACCCCCATTCCTACCCAGGCCCAGCTACCCAAGGCCACCCCTCAGAAGCCCCCTCCCCTGCATCCCCTCAGGACCCGAAGCCTTCATCAGGCCCAAATAAGCCCCTTTCCCAGGCAGTGTGTCTTATCTCGCCCCCTGGGGTCCAAACACTCCGCCTCGGAACCCAAATGCCCTGTCTGGGGTTCAAAAACCCCTTGGGGGGTGTTCAAACGCCCTCCCTGAGGGTCTCGATGCTCCATCCTGGGTTCGAATGCCTCCAGAGAGAGCTCGGATGCCCATTTTGGGGTCTAAACAACCCATCTGGTGCTAAAAGTATCTTCTGGGAGTCCCTGACCCCCTTTCTGGGGCCCAAATGTCCCGCTCTGGATTCGAATGCCTCCAACTGGGGAGCGGAGAGGGGCCCGAAGGCGCCCGGACACCTCTCATTCTGGGGCCATCCGCCCTCTTGGGGGTCCGCCTCGCCGAGTCCCCCGCAGAGCCGCCACCTCCGCGGACCCCCACCGCACTCACCATGGCGAGGCCGCGGTGTCCGGAGCGCGGGGATCGAGGTTCGTCCGGCGGCGGCAGCAGCTGCAGCAGTCCGAGCTCCGCCGCGCGTCCGCGCCTCCACACTCACTGCCCCCAGCGCGCGCCGCCGCCGCCCCCCCCAACCGTCCCTCAACGGCCGCCGCGCGCGCCCCGCCTCGCCCGGCCCCGCCCCGCCGGCCCACGCGCCGCCGCACTGCGGCTACGCGGATCCCTCCGCGCCCCTCCCCGCGCGCCGGGCCCGCGCATCTCCCTTCCCGCCCCGCCAAGGGCCGCGCTTTGCCTCCGGCCACGCGCGCGCCCGCCGCGGACTACTTTCCGACGCCCCGCCCCCTTCGCACCACTTTCTTCACGGCGGAAGGGCACGCTCGGCGGCGCGTGACGCGTCCCTGTGAGAGCCGCGTCGTGATTGGATCCAAGCCCTGGCGGAAATGAGAGCACGGCGTCGATTGGCCCGGCTTTCCCTGCAATGCGTCAAACTGGGGCGAGCCACGCGTGGTGCTGGCGGGGAAGCCCGAAGTGTGTAGCCACGTGGAGCCGTGAGGCGGAACGAGGTGAGGGCGGGGTCTGTGTGGCTGCTAGAGAAGCAAATGCATCGTCTTCGTGGCCGGGGAGTGATGAAGGGCTGGCGGATGGTGCAGAAGGACTTTCTTTGATCTCCCCTCTAACAGAGAGAAGGTGGTGCAATCCAAAATGCTGGGGTCTGGAAGCCCCGCCCCCATTGGGCTCTAGGTGGTGGCGGGGGCTTCAAGGTTTTGTCTGCCTCCTAACGGTTCCGACCCCGGGGCAGGTGTCTGAGCCCTGAGACACACTGCACGGGTGCGCAGGACTCCTATACCCACTTCACTCCTGATAAGCCCAGGGTCTATAAAATTGGGGCGGTTCCAGGACAGCCTCTGGAAACAGCGTTAATTTAGTCGTTCATGCAATAAGCATTAATCGGGCACCCGCTGTATGCAGGGACTCGTGCTCAGGTGATGTGAGGAGACCATACTTCCCAACCATCACCTGGTCATCTCCTAGAACAACCTGACTCTTGCATACCTTTTCAAGGTTCCACCCATAGGAGGAAAAAGAATTAATGATTAGCCGAGACAATGTGTTCACTGGCGCTCGAACCCCCCCCCACCCCCGCTTGTTTAGAATAGGAGCCGCCATTCGCTTATGCTCCCCCTCCCCACCGCACCGCGATTGGTTGCGGGTTGGGCAAGTGAGTCAAGCTGGGCCAGTCCTGTCCCACCCGGAACGGAATGTAGGCTGAGCAAACGTAGGCTGAGCCCTTCCCTGAATTTTCGGATCTGGAGTTTGGGGGCAGGACACCTTTTCCTTTTGAGTGGGGGAGCCTGTGAAAGAATAGGTCCGGAGGTGTCTGTGGCCAATTTCCCACTCTCGGGAGGGAAGTATAAGACACACCGGGAGAAGAAAAGAAACATGCGGTGAGAGTCCTATGGCATTGACTTCCCCGGATCCAATACTCTTTGAGGCCAGCGGAACCCCATCATGCCATAATTTTTATGACGTGAGCCATTAAAATTTTGCTTTCAACTCAAGCTAGTTTGAGTTCAATTTATGCCACTTGCAACCAAAGAATTCCTGATGCATATGCCCTGGGCTAAACTTTGTCTTGGTCATCCGTACTGTCCCTGAATTGGAAAGCCGCGGATCCAGAAAAATAAGCAGATGCGCAAAAAGAAGGCAGGCTCCTGTTCTGTCTCCTCCTACTCCCTCTCTCTCTCTCTGTCTCTTTTTTTATTCTCAATTTCACCAGGCAGATCTTCTGAATTACTTAAGGCTGCGAAATAACAACTACTAATGCCCTTGAGCTCTTACTGTGTTCCAAGCACTTGGTGGGTGTTAGCTTTTTAAATTCTCGCAACCTCCTCACAGGCTTATTCCTTCCATCTTCTACCTGATGACAATGTTTTATTGCACTGGAATTAGATGAAACCAGAGAGGTAGAAGGGCTTAACCAAGAACAAAGAAGTGAAGTAGCTTAGTCCCCTTCAAGTAGGAGATAAAATCAGTATTTGAACCCAGGCCGTATGACGGAAAACTCCACACTCTCAAACACCACAACACTCCCAGTGGCAGAGATTGTTTTCCATTATTCATTCTCCCTGTCTTCCAGAGTAACAGACTTTAACTGGGTACATTGCCACCATGAATAAAAACTACATTTCCCAACCTTCCTTGCAGGTAGGGGTGGCCATCTGATTGAATTCTGGCCAAAACGAATGTGAGCAGAGATGATATATGCAACTTCTGGGCATGGCTTTAAAGGGCGGAGATATGCCCTCCTTCTCATCTTGCCCACTGGAGCAGCCATTGTGGGCATTGGATGAAAGACAGGCAGTGAGCACCTCTCCGCGGACCTTGATGATTTCCTTTTGTTTAAGAGAGAAGTAAACTTCTACATTGCTTAAGCCGCTGTTGTTTCGGGTCACTTTGTCATAGCAGCCGAACATGTACTTGCCCTGCATCTCCGCTCCTTTTTGGTTACTGCCTTTGCTTTGGCAGAAGATGACTTTCACAGGCACTTCAGTGAAGGGACGTGTGGTTCAGATGATTAGCACGTCTTACCTCCATGCCTCTGGTTCAGAGTCAGCTGTGTAACCCTGTTTTTTTTTTTTTTTTTTTTGCACCTATGGCTAAATTTACATTCAATAAAATGCCACAGATCTTAAGTATTCAGTTCGATGAGTTCCACAATTGCATACAACTGTGTAACCACCACCCAAGTCAGGCTCTAGAACACTTCCATCACCCCGAAGTTAGCTCCCTGTCCCCTTCAAGTGACTGCTGTTTTGGCTTCTGTCATTAGAGGTTCATTTTGTCTGTTCTAGAGTTTTATAGAAATGGAATTATATAGCATGTTATTTTTGTTTTTGTTTTTAGCTTCTTTTGCTCAATGTAACATTTTTGAGCAAAAGTTGCATGGGACATATTTATACTAAAATATCTAAAAACAAAAATCTATTTTTGTTGTTTATCTAAGATTCAAATTCAACTGAAGCCCTGTATTTCTGATTGCTAAATCTGGTGACACTAAGTTTAAAGCACCGCTTTTTCCAGGGTTGGAAAAGGATCTTAGTGACCTTATAGGGGACTTCCTGGACTTCTTGTCCTATGCTACAGCCAGGCAAAAGTCTTGGAAGTGGCTTCAAACCTTCTGAGCTTTCAGAATGATCAGTAAACTAACATTCAACCCCATTATGATCAGGAAGTTCAAATTAAAATGACCACAACACATCATTTGATATCTAATAGCTGGACAAATGCTGAGGCCAGGGATATTATCTGTTGCTAGAACGATACCACAGTGTGGTGACCCTGTTATTTCCCTGACCCCACCTCCCTGCACCCTTCCCCTTGCTGTCTGTGTTCCGGCCACACTGGCCTCTTTGCTGTTCCTCGAACACTTGCAGTTGGCTCCTGCCTCGGCGCCTTTGTCTTATTTTCTCTTCTCCATGTGCCCTCTCTGTCACAGCCCTGTGGGTTTTCACCTCCTCGACTTCAAGTCTTTGTTCAAAGAACACGTCCTCTGGGAAGGCCTACCATGACACTTCATTTACAGTTCTAACCCAGCACTCCCAATCCCCTTTATCCGGCGTTTATTGTTTTTCGTAGGAGTACCCACCATCTCAAATATGCTATTTATTCTATTTATAGTTTGATTCGAGGTCTGATCTTTCTTTTTGGTTCACTATTGTATTTCTGGTGCCTAAAATGGAGCCAGGAACATAGTAGGTGCTCAATAAATATTTTTAAAATGAATAAATAAATATGAGGAGATGAATATTCTTCTCCAATGCCAGTGGGAGTATTTATTGATACAATCATTCTAGTGAGTGTCACAGCTGCAAAAAAATCTTAGTGAACACAAAATTTCTCACTTACACCAAGTCTACCATAGGACAGCTGTCCTCTGTGCGGTGACTCAGTGATCCCCACTGTTTCCTCTCCTGAAGGTCTCTGTGTTGCCACCGCAAGGGAAAATAGAGATCCAAGATTCTCGTGCCTCAGTCTGCAAATGACACATGTGACTTCCGCTTACTTTTTATTATCCAGAACGAGTCATGTGGTCCCACCTCAATGCCTGGGGATGGAGAAGTGTATTTTCTCTTGTGCCCCAGAAGAAGAAACAGGAAACAGAATTTAGTTGCCATACCACAGTCACGGTCACAGAGAGCCGCTTGACAATCTACATAGGCAGGTTGAACGTGTCTGTTTGCTTGGTCTCAATCTAGCGAGTCTGTTCTTAAATGTGTCCTCGATCGGTGGCTTTCACACTCTTTTGAATGAGGTTGACAATAAGAACTACAGAGATGAAGTGCCATTCTTATCACATGTTGTCAAGGGTACATACTATCAGCATGACTTGTCACTAGTGATGTTAACCTTGGTCATCACCAGGCCGACATAGTATTTATCAGATTTCTACAGTGTAAAGTCACACTTCCCCCCCCCCTACCCCCTTCCCGTACTGTCCTCTTTGGCAGGAAGTCACTGCACAGTCCAAACTTAAGAAGTGGAGAGTTTTGCTTCACCTCCTTGAGAGGGTAATATCTATATGAATTATTTGGAAAGCTTTGGGACAGGGAAGCTGCCTGTTCGCTCCCATTCGTTTATTTATTCAGTCGCTTTCTTTTTATCAGTATGGACTTGTGGATATTTATTTTATACTATGGGTTGTAATCCAATACTATGTTGTTTTGTTGCTCAAATTGTTCCAAGTTTGGCCATTGGATGCTGTTTCAGTTGGCTCCTGTGTCCCTCTGACATGCCCTCATAACACGCACACATGCACATGTGTGTGTGTTAGCACTTCCTTGTTTTTCTGGCACTATAAGATGTTCCAGGCTCATCTTGTGTATTTCCTGCTGCATTCCTAGAATCAGCCATTTCTCCAAGGCACCCTGGCTCCTTTTATTGGAGAATGATGTTAGAAACCATGAGTGTACTCATTGCTATTGATGATTGGTTTTTAAACTCTACTTCTTTGCGTTATATTTTAATAATTATTCCATGTATCTTTAAATGGTCACAGTTGGTGACCTGTCTGTAATTTTTACCTCATATTGTTTCTTTTTTTTTTTAAAGTATGTCTGTCTCACACCTGTTAGAATAGTTATAATCAACAGGACAAGTAATAACAAATGTTGGAGAGGATGCAGAGAAAAAGGAACTCTCATACACTGCTGGTGGGACTGCAAATTGGTGCAGCCACTATGGAAAACGATATGGAGCTTCCTTAAAAAACTAAGAATTGAGCCACCATATGATCCAGCAATCCCTCTACTGGGTATTTACCCCAAAGACTTGAAAACCCATATCCGAAAAGATATTTGCACACCGATGTTCATAGCAGCACTATTCACAGTGGCCAGGACATGGAAGCAACCGAAGCAACCTATGATAGATGATTGGCTAAAGAGGCTGTGGTACACATGTACAGTGGAATATTACTCAGCCATAAGAAGACATGAAATACTGCCATTTGTGACAACATGGTTAGACCTTGAGATAATCATGCTAAGTGAAATAAGCCAGACAGAAAAAGTTTAAAATTACAAAGTATCACTTATATGTGGGATATAAACCTAAAAGCAAGAAATGAACAGGACAAACAGAGACTCATGGACATGGACTATAGACTAGTGGTTGCCAGAGGGTAGGGGTAGGGGAGGAGGGAGTAGGTAGACAGTTAAAGGGGTCAAATATATAGGGGTAGGAGTAGGGAGAAGTGGGTAAAGGGGGTCAAATATATGGTAGCTGAAGGAAACTGGACTTTGGGTGGTAAACGCACAATAGAATATACAAATGTCAAATGATAATGTACACCTAAAATTATATAATTGTATTAACCAATGTTACCCCAATAAATTCAATAAAAATAAAAATAAAAATTTAAAAAAGTATCTCACATAATAGAAGGTCTGAAGGCAGGGCCAGCCCAGGATATGTTCAGTGGCCCAATTATGTCATCAAGGACCCAGACTCTCTTTTTCATTCTGCTCTGACATCATCAACATTTTCTATTTTCAGGTTCATTGCTTTATGGTTGCAAGGTGGCTGCCATAGCTCCAGACATCACTTCCTAAGACAGTAATCCTAGTCAGGATCAAAAGAATAGGGTTCTTCTGTTTCTCTTTATCATTGCCTAGAATGCAGCCCTATAGCCAGACCTACTTGCAAGGGGGTCTGGGAAACATCTAGCTCTTTGCCCAAGAAGAGTAAACAAGATTTGATGAACTCTGGACAGTCTGTGCTGCAGGAGATGACCCAGATGTTGCAAACATCGCTTCTGCTCACATCTTACTGGCCCACGTATTGTTCATGGCCACTCCTAGCTGTAAGGGAAGCTGATATTGCCAACCTAACGTTTTATAGATTTTTTTTTTTAAGATAATTGTCTTAACTTTAAGGATTAACTTGGAAAGAATTGGCATGCCTCACTTTAAATTTCCTCATTTAACTTCTACTAATTTGGGGTAGATTTGTTCCTAGATACTTTCCAGTTTTTGTTGACAATGCGAATGGGATCCAGTTTTTCACATTTTCTAGAAGCCCTGTGTGTATTAAAGTTATGACTTTTTACAAGTGAGCTTGAATCCAGCCTCCTAGTGAAGTTGGCCCTATCAAAGTCCTTGATAGCTAAAATAATGTTTCTTTTCCCCTTTAAAAAAAAAAACCTAGCCGGGATCACATATTCCATTTAGTTGTCATATTGCTTTAGTGTGGAACAGTTCCTCAGTCCTTCGTGTTGTATGACATTGACAGTCTTTGAAAACTTTATTTTGTAAAATGTCCATCAATTTGGGTTCGTCTGATGTTTGCTCTTGACTAGATTCAGGTTATACTTTTTTTTTTTTTATGGTGACATTGGTTAATGAAATTTGGTAAGTTTCAGCTGTATATTTTAACAGTATTTTTTATTTCAAAGGAGGAATATCACAGAGGTAATTCTGTGTCCTCAGGACATCTTAGCAGGAGGCTGATGATGTGATTTGCCCCGTTACTGGCGATAGTAGGTTTCTTGCTGGAAAGTTGTTCTCTTCCTTTTGTAATTGATAAGTAGCCTGTGGGAAGATACTTCAACGGTGCGTAAGTTTGGTTCTCACCAAACCTTCACCTGCTCGCTTTAGATGACTTCATCTTTTCACAGAATGCTTCTCCAGAACCATCCAGTCTAAACAATGGGGGGTCCTCGAAGTCACAGACTCTTCAAAAGCAAGGCTGTCACCAGTGCCTTTTTGTCATTATGTGAGTCGTAACCCTCATCATTTCTTTTTCACCCTAGAAATGTAGGACCACCTAATCTCAATCCTGTCACCGACCTTCTCCCAGCACAGAAGTGGCAGGGACCGTATGCAGCAAAACACTTCCGAGGGTCCTCATTCATGTCTGTAACCATTAGACTGCAGTGAACAAGGCCATTTGTACAGATTTCTGCCGCCTTCTTTCTCCTTCCTAGAAAGGGTGTCACAGATATCAGCTCCCTATGGGCGATGGCTTTGTACTCACCGAGTTCATCGTAGGTGGTGTTTGGGGTTACGCCGATGTAGTTTATTCCATTCACATGGTGCCCATCTCCGCCTGTGGGCAGTGCTGATGGAGACAGGGACCAGGTGCTTGGATGACTGGGTTGTAGCAGCTCATGTCCCCACAGGGGCAAGTAGCTGCTCTGGCAGCAATGGAAGTAGATGCTAGTCACAGCAGGCCTGAGATGCCCACCAGCAAGACCAATACTGGGCCACATACCTGGTGCCTCAGGCCTCACATGACACCCTCCACCCCCAATAGTCTTTTGAGCCTCGTTTTACAAATGAGGAAACTGAGGTCGCAATGCATCAGGGAAATGCAGATCATGGCAGGCTGGAGTCTTGGCTTTGGTGCTATTCCACCTCCAGAATCACCCACCGGGTTGTCTGGAGGTCTTCTGTAAGCCCTTCAATAAAAGCCAGGTCTAGCTCATGGATCCTTAAATATCCCTCCAAAGAGATACTCTTTCCCCCAAGGACACTGTTTTCTTCAAAACAATTCTCAGGTTCTTGGATTCTTAGGGCTCCAAGATCAAGGTTATATGGGGTCTTCAGATGCCCATCTTCCCCTGTTAAAACCAGAGAGTGGGTGAGGAGAGGCCAACTGAGTACCAAGTGGGACGTTCCACTCTATCCCACGTTGACTTTCAGAGTTCTGCAGATTTTATTTTCCAAAGATAGCCACAACAGTATCTTCCTTCCCGAGACACTCCCTTCAGATCAAAAGACTCACACAGACTGGAAGTCAAGGGATGGACAAAGATATTTCGTGAAAATGGAAATGAAGGGGGAAAAAAAAGCTGGGATGGAAATCCTTATATCAGACGAAACAACAAGAGACAAGGAAGCACCCAGCGATCCCACTTCCGGGTATTCATCCAAAGAAACCCAAAACACTGCTTTCAAAGGGACGTGCGAATCCATATGTTCATTACGGCCGTACTCACAATAGCCAAGACATGGAGGCCACCTGGGTGCCCATCAATGGAGAAATAGAGAAAGAGGAGGTGGTGCACACATACAGTGGAATCTTGCTCAGCCTAAAAAAGAATGAAATCTTGCCACCCGCAGCGACATGGCCGAACCTCGAGGGAATCGCGCTGAGCAGGGTAAGTCAAACAGAGAAAGACAAATGCCATGTGACGTTGCCTACGTTGTGGAGTCTAAAGAACAAAACAAACAAACGAAACAGAAGCAGACTCATAGAAACAGAGAACATTTTGATGGCTGCGAGAGGGGAGGGGAGGATGGAGGATGGGTGAAAAAGGGTGAAGGGATTAAGAAGTGCAAATTGGCAGTGGTAAAATAGTTATGGGGATGGAAAGTACAGCCTAAGGAATACAGTCAATAATATCGTAATAACCGTGTATGGTGTCAGACGGGTGCTAGATTTATCGGGGCAATGGCTTTGTTGGTTATATAAATGTCTAGTCACTATGTACACCTGAAACTAATATGATATTGTATGCCTGCTGTAATTGAAAAAAACTAAAAAACTATTGAAAAAAAAGAAAAAGAAAAAGAAATAGAGCTTGTGTCTCCTTCCTGGAACCTGAGTGGGCCTTGGCCATGGCCTCGGCTAAGAAAGCAGAAATGATACCATACGACCCGAAGCTAGCTCGTAAAAACGTCACGCACTTCTGTGTCATCCTCTTGGGACACTTGCTCTTGGAAGCCAGTCCCCAGGCTGTGGGGAGGTTTAAGCCGCCAGAGGAAAGGCCCACGTGGGGAGAAAACGAGGCCTCAAGCCCTCTGTCCCCACTGAGCTCCCAGACAGACGGCTGGCCCGCGCAGATGCTGATGGCACCCAGCTGACACGCTGTGGAGCAGGGCACGGTCGCCGCCTTCTCCAAATTGCAGACTTGTGAGCAAGATAAATAATTGTTGTTTTAAGCTCCCAGGCTTTGGGGGTGATTTGTTATGCCACAATAGATAGCTGGAAGAGAAAAGGAGCAGCTAATTAGGAAACAGCAGGACTGTCACCTGGGCTCAGAAGGCACTTGCTGCAGAGTCAGGCCCACGCTGATACCCATACCCTGTCCTTCATCCTCAACGGCGTTGGAGAGAAGAGTAGAAGCTTTGGAGCCTGGCGGATGTGAGTTCATAACCCTGGTTCCGATATGTCCCAATTGTGTGACCTTGGGCCATTGAAGGGGCCTCCGTGAACCTCAGTCTCTTCCCTGCTAAAGGTAATTTTTCTTCCTAAAGTCGTCAGGAGGATTTAGTGAGATTATACATCTAAGGTGCTTAGCCAAGAACACGGCAGGTAACGAGGACTCCATAACGACAAGCACGGCAGGTAACGAGGACTCCATAACGACAAGTCATGACTGTTTTATAACTGGATGTGGAAAGCCTCTCACTCACAAACCCGGTACTGGATAGTGGGTCTCGAAGGTAGATTAGGAGCCTTCTGGGTCCCATGACGCTTCAGCGTTGAAGTTCTCTGCCTATAGTCAGAGAGACCTGGCTCTAAACAACTCATGGCTCCTCCTGTGTCCGGCTGTGTGGCTTCGGGAAAGAGACTGAACCTCTCTGTTTTCGGAGTCCTCATCTGCAGAAAGAGGGAGAAGCCATCATTCCTTCTGTAAGGAGCTGCAGTGAGGACGGACTGTGTAGAGGGAACAGCACGATGCTAGGCACACAGGAGGTGCCCATAGGGTGTGCTGGTCCCTCTGCAGGGTCTCTGAGGGTTCTGTCCTCGCTGCGCCCTTTACCGCAAGCCTGGCCAGGTGGGTGGGGGTGGCGAACGCTTCAGAAGGAGGGGCCAGAAAAGACCGGGCCATCTCCCAGCAGCGACCGTCCTGTTGTTCTCGTATTGCCCACCAGGGGGCGCTCCGGTGAGGTTAAGATTGCGGCTCTTCACCTCGGTGACCACAGCTACCCGCGTTTGTGCGCATCGGACTGCGCACCCGGCTGAGTAAATGACGCTGGGCTGAGTGCTTTGGCTCCTTTAGATGACACAGGCCTCCCAATGTCCTTGTTAACATAAGAAATCTGGCTGAGTCATAGGCTTCGATTTCCAGTATGTTTGTGCGAGAAAAGTGCCGATGATCCTCTTCCGATTGAGAGAGAGAAAACCCACATGCATGTATTCCCTTCAGTAAGAGAGAGATATGATGTTATTACTATGGCAACAAATGATCACGGAAGGCGACCAATCAGCATTGCAGGCTTCTCTGGGAGATTATTTTTCTCAAGCTATGGCAACAATTTCTTGGGGACTCTCATGAGCCTCTTTCGTTCAAATTATCCTGTCAAGGACAGTGGTAAATGAACACATGAGATTGGTGACAGGAAGTCAAGCCTCCAGTTCGCCCAGGAAAACAAGATGGGGGTCCTTGAAAATGGTCTCAGTTTGTTACCTTCTGGGGTAGACGCTTTAGAAAGGCTCGAATATGCAAAACAGTATCTCTCTGTCTGGAGCTGCAGGAAAGAGAGCAGATCCTAACCTCTTCTTTTGATTTAAAAAAATGATCTTTAGTTTTTGAAAAAAGGTATCGCTTTTTGATACCCCTTTTGTTAATAGCTGGGAACTTGCATTTTAAAAGCGCTGGCTCTGAATTTCCTGGGTTGACATCACAGGCAAAAGGGGTGGACCGCTCAGGGAGCTCAATTTTACTGACAGAGCTTCGAGCATTTTCTTTCAGCAGTTTACAGACACCCAAACAGTTACTCCTCATGGTCTCCTTGGTTATTCAGAGGAGCTGTGCTCAGCGTAACCACAAGTAGAGATGCTGGGTTCTGGAGCCAGACCCCTTGGGTGTGACTCCCAAGCTGTGTGATGTTGGACGGGTTACTTAACCTCTCTGTGCCTCAGTTTGCTCATCTGTAAAATGGGCATAAAATAGTACCACTTTGTGATGGTTTTAGAACACATTCACAGATTCTTCATGGTGCTCTCGTAAAAGCATGGGTTCCAATCTTCCCATCCTCTTGAATATGGGCCAGCCCTATTGACCCACTTCTCATGAATACAATGCTGCAGACGTGACGCCAAGTGACTCGAAGGCTAGGCCAGAAAAAATGACATGGCCACTGCCTAGGTCTCGCTCTCTTGGGACTTGCACCCGGGGGCCCTGAGCGGCCATGCTGATTGGACCTCGTGGCGACAGAAGAGACGCCAAGGAGCCTCTTTCACCAGCATGCGAATTAAGAAAGCTTCAAGACGGTTCCAGACCAGGCCATCAGCTAACTGCCACCTCCTGAGAGAGACCCTGAGCTAGGATTACCCTGCTGAGCTGCCCCACAGACCCTCTGAGAGACCGTAAATGCTCGTTTTCTCCCATTAAGTCTTGGGCTGATTTGTTACACAGCAGGAGATAACTCACACACTATTTCAGGATCATAGCCCATGAGATCATGTATGTTAACTGTCTGGCACACAGCAAATAGACTGAAAAAAAATAGAAATTTATTGTTATTATTACTATTAGTATTGTCATCATCACTTTCTGCTTACTCGAGTGTTATGGATTGGATGTTTGTGTCCCCTTCCCCATTCTTTTGTTGAAACCTTATCTCCCAATGGGATGGCATTTGGGTGGGGCTTTGGGGGAGGTGATTAGGTTTAGATGAGGTCACCAGGGTGGGACCCCTATGATGGGATTAGTGTTCTTACAAGAAGAGGCAGAAAGATGAGAGCTCTCACTCTCTTGCACGCAGACTGAGGACAGGTCACGTGGGGACACAGCGAGAAGGTGGCCATCGGCAAGCCGGGAGAGAGCCCTGACTGAGAACTAAGTCTGCCAGCGCCTCGATCTCGGACTTCCCAGCCTCCTGAACTGTGAGAAGTGAATCTGTCATCAAAAGGTGTTGCACTCAGTAGAGACGTGGCTCCTTATGTCTGTCTTCTTTCACTCAGCATCATGTTTTCGAGGTTCGTCTACATCATAACGTGTCAGATTTGCACCTTTTTCTGGTTGAATGATATTCCATTGTGTGGATTCTCTGACTTTATTTATTTGTGTGTTGATGGACATTTGGGCCGCTTCTACCTTTTGGCTGTTTGAATAAACTGTGAACGCTGCAGTTTTTCTGTTTTAAGGTGATGAAAATGTTCTCAAAATGATTGTGATGATAGTTTCACAACTTAGTGAATATACTCAAAAGCATTGAATAGTACACTTTTAAAGCGTGGATTTTATGGGATGTGATTTATCAATCAGCAAAACTGTTACAAAGAAACCCCAAACTGCTTTAACTTAATTTTACATTTACTTACATAAACTTACGGTAGGAGGCAAACACACACAAAACACATGGTTTCTTCTCATAAGTCCAGGAGTTTTTCAGCCATTTTTACTCGAGGTGAGTTAATTGTCACTGAATTAACAATGATATCATCAGGGGTTAAATATTACAAGCTTGAGGAATAAGTTCTCTTCCCTGTCCAAAAAAAAATAAAATAAAATAAAAACTACCTGTAGCAAACACGTAAGCCAAGCTTTGTGGTTACCTCGTTCCAGGTTAAGGATGAAGTTCCAGCATAGATGAACACAGGCAATCACAGTGCAAGGTGCCTCTCATTGGCAAGCCACTGGCTAAGAAACCAGTCAGGAAATGCTATTTTGTCACAAAAATGAAATCGTTTGTATAGATCCAACTTTCAGGCATTCATGCTGTCAGGGAACTTCTTTGAGCAGCTCCTGTGTGCTGTTTTAGGACAGACTATCCCGGCTCCCCGCTCTGTTGACATTTAGATCCTGTATTTTCCTATGGCTGCTGTGCAAATGACCACACATTTATTGTCTGGAAGAAACACCAGTTTATTCTCTTATAGTTCTAAAGGTCAGAAGTCCAGAATGGGTCTTAGTCAGCAAAAATCGAGGTGTCAGCAGGGCTGTGTCCTTTCGGGGGTCTCAGTGGAAAGTCAGTGATCCGGCGCCTTGCCTCTCTCAGTTTCTAGAAGCCACTTGCTGTCCTTGGCTCGTGGCCTCTTCCTCCATAGGGCCAGGTCCTTCTCCTGCTGCCATCTCTCCCTGTCCCTGGTCCCTCTTCCACTTCCAAGGACTCTGCGATTATACTGGGCCCACCCAGATGATCCAGGATGACCTGCCTATTTTAAGGTCCCTTGGCTTAGCAGCCTTAATTTCATATGCAAACTTAATTCCCTTTGTCATGTAATCTAACACATTCAGTAGGTTCTGGGGGTTAGAACACTGACATTTTTTGGGGGGGGCGGTTATTCTGTCTACAGTAAGGGCAGAATCATTCCTCATTGTGTGTGTTGGGGTGGGGGCTCTCCTGTGCACTGTAGGACATATGTGACACCATTCCTGGCCTCTACCCCACCCTGACCCCAGCTGTGACACCAAAAAGGTCTCATTGCCAAATGTCTCTCAGGGGACATAATTACCCTGGTTGAGAGCCACTCATCTAGACCCTAGGAATCTGGAAGCGAGTAAAACAAACTTCTCGCTCTCGTGCATTTTTCATTTTTACAATTGAGCAGGCACGTTTATTACATCTCACTGGGAAACGCTGTGTCCCCAACCCCACCCCCACCGCACCCCCGTTTATACCTTTGGGACTCACACCCTACGATTTCTACAGAATTTCAACCAAGGTCGAATGGGGCTCTGGCAACAAGGCTGGGCAGAAGAGCCACATGGGGCAGCCATCAGCAGAGAGGTGACACCGGGACATTCCCTGAGAAGTGGGGGCTCCACACTGCCTACATGAGTGACAGGTGTTAGCCCCTGTCAGCCCCTGTCTGCCACACTCCTGTTCTCGCTCTAATTGCTTCTCAGGCACCTCCCTCTGGGCCTTCTCTTCTGTGGTCTGGACACGGTCCGTGGCTGTCCCCTCGCCCCGGTGCTAATGCCATCTTCGCCCTTTCTCCCCGATCTCATTCATTCTCGTGCGTCTGTCGCTAATTACTTCCCCTCCCTGCCCACGTCTTTGTCCTCAGCCCAGTTCTATTCATCTCTGGTTGCTGCTATACCAAATCACCACAAACGCAGTGGCTCAAAAGAGCACATCGGTATTATCACACAGTTCTGAAGCGCAGAAGTCCGACACGGATCTCATGGGGCAAAAATAAGGTGTCAGCAGGGCCTGCTGGACGCTCCAGGGGGAAAACGCCCTCTCTAACATCTTCTAGCTTCCAGAAGTCACCTGCCTTCCTTGGCTCGCGGTCTCTTCCCCACCTGCAAAGCCAACCTGTGCAGCATCTCCGAATCTGTCTCTCTCTCTCACCCCTACTTCCACTGTCACATCGCCCTCATCCCCTACATCCCACTTTTCCTTATCGTATCAGTGTTCTAGAGCTGTGGTGACAAAGTCCCACAGACTGGGCGGCTTGAAACAACAGACGTTTATGGTCTCATGATTCTGGAGGCCGGAAGTCCAGAGTCGAGGTGTTGGCAGGGCCTCGCTCCCTCTAAACCCTGCGAGGGACCCCTCCTTGGCCTCTTCCAGCTTCGGCGGTGGCCTTGGTGTTCCTTGTCTTGTGGCTGTGTAATGCACTGTCTCCCTGTACCTTTGCCTCATCTTGTAAGGAGCAAGTTACTTTGCCTTAAAAACCACCCTATTCCAGTAAAAACTCATTTAAATGTAACTGATTACATCTGCAACAACCCTGTTTTCAAATAAGGCTGCATTCAGAGGTCCTGGGGGATAAGAGTCAACATATAATTCTGGGAAACGCCATTCAACCCACAAGACTCATAGAGACCATTGTGTTTACAGTGGGCCCACCCAGATAGCCCAGAACCATGTCTCCATCCCAACAGCCTCAACTTAATCACTGTTGCCGTTCCTTTTAGCCATGTAGCATGACATATCTAGCTTCTGGGGATTAGGACGTGGATGTCTTGGAGACCCATTATTCTGCCTGCCATTCCAGCCCTCTCTCTGAGCTCCAGGCTGGGGTGGCCAAAGGCCTCTTGGATACCCTTTCCTGGATGTTCTATGAGTTATTTTTAGTATAAGTAAGTCCCTCCTTATTCCCTTTTTCTTATTGGTTTGGACCTGTTTTTCCCTTGGGAGTTCTCTTGTCTTATAAATCCTGCTGTCCTGTAATCTTGTCATGGCTCTGGAGACAAATATTTTAGCAGGAGAACACAGCCAGGTTGATCGTACCTCCAAAATCAATCCCAATTTGATAAATTTACCTTCCTTTGTCCCCAGCTCTATCCAAGTCACCATGATCTCTGTCCCAGTTGAGGAAATGACCTTCTCACCTGGAGCCCTCTTCCTGCCCTTTCCCTCCCGGGATCCACTCCCCACCCCTCCCGGGATCCACTCCCCACCCTCAGCCAAAGTGATTTTTCTAAAGCAAAATCCAGATGGGTCACCCTGTTGAAGCCCCTCCAATGGCTCCCCATTTTGCAGGCGATGAAGAGAAATCTCAGTACTTTAATTTCACCTTGGCTTCATCTCAGGACTCTGTGGAATCTGCTCACTGAGACTCCCCCTCCTCTGGCCTCTCTCGGACCCTCCAGTTCCCCAAGACCTTCCCCTCCGAGGGCCTCTGCACTTTCTCTTTACCCAGCCTAGACGTCTCTTCTCATCACCTCTCACCCCTGCCATGGCCACTTCCCTTGCCAGGTCTTCTTAATTGGTGTCACCAACTCAAGAGACCTCTGGGACCCTGCTCCCTGGAGGAGCAGACCTCTGCTACCCCCAGTCAGTGCTTCCCACCGCGTCACCTCATTTGACTCTCTCTGCAGCACCTCATTGCTCTATGAAACGATTGTGTTTCTAGTGACTTATTTCATGTCCACTTATCCCAGTGGAACAGAAGCCCCAGTTGAGCCTAGACTCTGTGGAATCAGAAACGAGTTCTCCAGGGCCTATATGAGTGTGTGCCCCTCTCCCCATAGGCTCCCTGTCACATCAGCGATAGTGGCATTGCCCTCAGGGTCCAGGACTAGTCATGTGGGCTCAGCACCCCCAGGGCCCTTGATAAGAGAAGCAGGGCCAGGGTGGGATGGGAGTCCAGACAGCTATTGCCATTCTCCCCAGGGGGCTCTTGGATCAGAATAGAAAGAAGAGATCATAGTGAATAAATAACTGAATCCTGCTGTATCTTGTGCACATTCTTAGTACACTCAATCCAGAGCATTCCAGGGTTCATTCCCCAGGTTTTCAAGACAGGGGCATCGGTGTTGTAAATAAACAAGGAAGAGTGTTGTGTAACTGTGCACTACTCCTGGAGTGCTCTGCTCAGTTGTGGGAGGATGCCTGGTTTGGTGCTCAGGACACACCTTTCTTTCCATTGTGTACTTGACTACCTGAAGTACACATCCGCTTTAGCACCCTGAGCTATTAGTTGTCCCACCCCTATTGCTCTGAGGCTAAGAACGCAGCTTCCGCATTGCCACCTCCTCCTCCACTGGCTAACAGGCGTTCCACCCTTCGGATGGGTCATGATGGCAACCGGCTATGAGCTTTTCCCTTTGATTGCTCCTGGTCATCACCATGACCTCAGCGCCCAGCAAGGGACCTGTGATTCCTACGTGCTCTGTCAATGTTTCTCGAAGGCACCAAACACGTGAATGAGTGCAGGAAAGGCATCAGGGCGTGTGAACTCAAACATCCCAGAAGCAGGCAAGGATTGCTCTCCGGAGAGGATTCCGAACTGCAAAGCTCAAAAAAGTCTCTCATTTCTCCTATGGAATTTGTCTCTTCCAAGTAACACCGTTGTCAGATGGCCAGGTTTCCTGGGAAGCCCTCTTACTACCTCAGGCGTTATCCTCAACTCCATCCTTAATATCGGTCCTGACTCTCTTTGAGGTTAACAAAACAGCCTTTTGGACCGACTTTTAATTTCTTTATTAGGTATTGCTAAAGCAATCCCTGTTCATTGTAAACATTCATGTAAGACAGACTCGAAGAAGAGAATCTCTTCATTGTCCAGAAACCTCGGTCTTTGCGCTTAAGGCCTTCGACTGATTGGATGAGGCCCACCCAACCACCTTGCGGAGCGTTACCTGCTTTACTGCACGTCAACTGATTTCAGTGTTATCCCCTCTACAAGATCTCTTCACAGCGACGTCTGGACTGATGTTTGACCAAGCAATGGGATACGTAAAACGAGCCACCACCACACCAGAGAGGCAGGGATCTGGAGAAAGCAGTAGCAATGGAACCTGATGCTCTATCACCCAGCGAGGCATGTTGTGACCCAGGTGAGTTTATGACAGGAACGGCCCCAGGACCGGAAATCTGTCCACGCGATTTGCCTGCTTTAATCAAGAGGAAAAATCACGTTGTTATTTCCGTTGATGCAAAACACACATCGTCGGGGACGGATCCGTGTGTACGTGGGGATTTCACACACCATGGAGGGGGAGTCACAATCTAGAGCAGTTACAGGATTGTTCGGCCTCTGAATGAGAAGAACTTTTTAATCCCCATCTCAAAACCATGGCCCAGGAGGCAAAATGCTGATGCACCCAAATCCATTTGAGCTCCGGGTTTCTGCAGCGAACGACCCCGCAGAGAAAGCCAGCAGACGTGACCGACTGGGAGAAGTTACAACTGTCTGAGGATTGCTGTGGACGATAGTGGTTCTCAATGTGTGATCTGAGCAGCCCGGGGGTGGGGTTGGCAGGACTTTCTGGTGGTCTGCGACATCACGATGGTTTCCTAACGATACTCAGACGTTATCTGTGCTTTCCTCTCTCGTTCTACACAGCAGGCTGAATGCAGACGCCGATGTGAGGACCTGTCTTCTGTTTAGCCAGACATTCTGCAAAAATGGAAAGCAGGGCTGTTCCTCTCTCACAGTTTTTTTTCCCCCCAGAAGATAGGGCTATGTTTTTCTCCAAGTCCCTTGTTTCTGCTGATGTGTAATGGATTTATCGTTGTTATGATTAGGAGACTTAATGGCCATCTGTTTCAAATTTCTCAGGTTTAATTTCTATTATGGCAAATACAAGATGAATAAATACATAAATAAAATATTTGTATAAATGTAACTGTAAATAAATTCTACATAAACATAATGCATATAAACAAAAGCTCTTTGGGTCCTCAATGATTTCCACAAGAGTATACAGGAGTCCCGAAGGTACGTGTGTCTGAATTTCCTTTCTTTCACAAAGACAGCAGGCACTGGGTTTGGGCATCACCTAAATCTAGAAAGATTTCATCTAGAGAGCCTTGATTAATTACGTCTTCAAATACCTTACTGCTGAACCAGATGACTCTCTGAGGTTCCCAGTGGACATAAAATTTGTGGGATGCTATTCAGCTCACATGTACAAGGTTAGGAACGCTCTGGATGAGAATAAAGAATGCTGTCCTCATTCTTTCCTGTGGACTGGGGCTCTGTTTATGCATAACTTCTTGTCACGTAATGAGGACTTCCACCTCCTGATTGTGACTATGCAGTGATTATGCAGTGACTCTTCTGTATAAAAGGAGGCTGGCTTGAACCTACTTCAGCCAGAATCTGAAGAAATCCAGGCCCCGCACAATCTTCGTTTACAGCTCCATGGCCAAAGTCCTGCTCCTCCTTGGTAAGTAGTCCACGGCTCCAAACTTCCTCATCTCCGCCCAGCCTACTCCTAACCCCTGACTTAAACTCATCTCTACCAACAATCTCATCTCCAACTCCCACCTCACTTCATCCCCTTTAATCCAATCCCTTGACACCTACTCTCCCAACCCCACCCTCAACTCCAAACGAACCCCATTGCCAACTCAATTGCATCTCCAACCCATTTCTATCTTAACATCCTATCCATCTCTTTCTTTCCCTCCATTCCTAGCCCATCCCATCACTAACCTTGTTCTCAGACCCTATCCCGTCTTTAACTTGCCCTTCTTTTCCCTCATCCTCACCCCAGCCACAGACTTCACGTTCTCATCTTTTCTCTCCTCTAGCCAGCTTCTGCCTCCTGTGTTCCGAGGGAATTCATGTCTACTCCCAGAGCCAGGAGAGACCAGGTGGGTACTGGTGGTTGCGTCCCTGATGACTTCATTGACCCCGTCACGGCATTCAAGGGCCCTAGAACGTCTCAGGTTGGCCACCCCTTTGAATCCGTAACAGGACAGCAACCGCTTCGGAGGCCGGTCTGGTCTTAGATCCCAGGGCCACTCTCTGAGATCTCGCTGGAGCCTCCAAATGTTGTAGCGCCAGCCCCCAATAGACACATGGACCACCAGAAATCAGTGAGTTATAGGGAACACACTCTTTATTCAGCCAGCCGGGTCTGCCAGGGGTACACAGACCCCAAATTAAGCAGCCCTGAAATGTAGAGGTACAGGCTTTTTAAGCCCTAAACCCCATTCTTCATTCTGTCTGAAACACAAAGGTCATTTTTTTTTCTATTTACTACCTGTCGACCCACAGGTTGAGTGTGCAACCAGGGGTACAGAAGCAGAAGCTTATTGTTAGAATGTTATGTTCCTATGAGTGACAGCCTATGTTCCCATGGGCGATAGCCAAGCAGTAATTTTCCAGCCAGCACCCTTTATAAACGTCCATTGGATTTTTTAATGTATAAAAATCCTTCTTCTCAACCACTTTCCTTTTAGCTTCTAGTATCTCTCACTGTACTTCTCCATCACAACTACCCCATCTTCTTGATAACTCTCCTTTCTCACCTTCTTGAGCTCCCATTCCCCCACTTACCTCACCTGATACAGGTGATCTCCAGGTTTTGTCCTTGACCTTTTGGTATTATATTTTCTACCCTTTTCCCTAGGTGAACTCACCTGCCTGCATGGCTTTCTAAGCATAATCTTCAAATTGTTAAAGAGCATAGTTCTCATACAAATAGATTATGAGTGCATTTAAAATTTTATTGATTATTCATGAAGAACCCAGAAGGATTATAAGCTGATCCAAAAGGGATATGAGAGACTGAGATTTATATAGACAATGAGAAATGATGGTGAGTTAAGATTGCTAAGTAAGATACAGAAGTATTTCATGTCTTACAGGACAATTCAACTATATCCCCTGAAGTTATCTTCTCTATTAAATAGACAGGCAATTTAAATAAAATCTGATTAGTGGTCTACAGCTTAACCCAACTTTACCAAGTTATAAAACCCCTGGTCCATATCAATTGGGAAGAGTAGATTTTAAAAAGTATATTTCCAAAGAGATTCTCGAAAAAGCTCATTATAAAATTTCTTAGCATGACATTGAAAATTATATTTTAATCTTATTTTTCAAGTTTGAAGTAATTTCCCTTGACAGAGCTTCTGAGATCATAAGTTATCTCTAAAGGTAATTACTGATAAAAAATGGGCTTATCTAAATCTGTTTTGTACTCACATCATTAATTGAAATATTGGAGGACCCACAGTTGTTATAGGAAAGAGAAGGCAATTTGGGGCTTAATTTATAGCATATATTCCTAATCCCAATGATCAACAATGTTTCTAAATTATTTATATTTGTGTACAAATTCAGGGGTGACTATGTCATGTGGTCTGTGAATTGTCCTTTTATATAATGTATGATTTGATTTACTTTACTCGATAATTTACTTAGAGAAAACAGGGATGTTAATTAGCATGCATATGACTCCTTGTTATATGTCTAATAAATCTAGAATCATATGGTGTTCAATGCTGCTAAGACCAGAGAATTGGCTTTTGTCTAAAGATTATGTAAAGAATTAGGGTTGTATATCTGGACTGGACTCTGTTAGCCTGGAATTCTTGCTTTTACTGCCTACAGTTGTGGGTGAGTTCTGCTGAAATTCCTGGCCCCACTTATTACTCGTAAGTTGAGATCCTATAAGTCACCATGTAGACACTGGTATACCTGATTAAATAGAGTTTATTATCAGATATGACATTCCCAGTATGGCCTTGGTTGTACAATTGATTTGTCCAATTATGTCCTTGCAAAAAGTAGGGCTGATTCTTATTAAACCTATGCAAACAGCTACATTGCATGAAAAATGAATTTATTTGTAATAATATCTGCCCACAATACTAAGCAGTTGTGCAGACAAAGCCAATTGATATCTCTCATATCTCTTATAAGGAAATTTAATTCTTTATAAATGAGGACCTTTGTAGTTAAAAAAATAATTTAAGAACATGACAAAAGTCAGCATAGTAATGGGTTCACAAGTCTGTTTTCTAATTATTTTTTTAAATCTCATGTATAAATGCACACTTAGAAATTGTCTAGGTGTTCAAAATATTTATTAAGTAATTAAATATTAGCTTGAGGTCCTAAAGTGTTACAAGAATCTTTGTAGTATATGTTTAATCTGGTAATACGAAACATCATGATCTTATTTTCCAGAGTATATATTTCTAGGTTGACAGTTACTTTTTTCCAGCAATTTAAAGATGTGAGATGTGGTTCCATAGTGTAGCCGTTAGCACGTCTGCTTTACATGCAGAAGGTCCTGGGTTCAGGCTCCAGTGGAACCACAGACCATGGTCTATGGCTATGCCACCCTGAACAAGCCTGATGTCTAATCTCAGAAGCTAAGCAGGGTTGGGCCTGGTTAGTATTTGGATGGGAGACCACCTAGGAAAACAAGGTGCTGTAGGCATAAATTAAAATAAATAATAAAAATAAAAATAAAGATGTGATTCATTTTCTTCTGGTTGAAAAATCAGCTGTCAGTTTTAATATTGCTCCTTTGAAGGTAATGTGTCTGTTTTACCCAGCTGCCTTTAAGAATTTTTTCTTTGTCTTTGGCTTTTGGGAGTCTGACTATAGTCTGCTGATGTGTGGTTTTCTTTGTATTTAACCTATTTGAGGTTTGAAGACCTTCTTGGATTTGTGGATTTGTATCTTTCATCAGTTCTAGAAACTGGCAGCTGTTATATCTTCCAACATTGCTTCTGCCTCATTTTCTCTCTCCACTCCTTTGGAGACTCCACCTATGTATGTTATACTTTTATGTGTTGCGCCATGTATTTATAGTGCTTGTTTCTTTATTTTCAATTTTTTTTCTTTTGGTCCTCAGTATGGATATTTTCTATTGACATACTTTTCAGTTAACTAATCCTTTCTTCTGTTGTGTCTTGTCTGCTGATAAATCCATCTAGTAAGTTCTAAATTTCAGTTATTGAAAATTTTAGTTCTAGAATTTCCATTTTAACCTTTTTACACATTTCAGTTATTTAATAAATTTACCTATTTATCTTTTTATCTATTATCTCTATCTTTTTTTTATTTTCTTGAACCTATCAATTATAGTTATTTTAAAGTCTGTGATAACTCTAATATTTGGATATTCGTGGGGCTGTTTCTAGAATCTGTTTCTTCTTTTGGTGTTCTATCGCATTGTCCTTTCCTTGGCATTTCTTAATAATGCTTAATTGGGTGCTGGTCTTTGGGTATAAAGTTTTTAGATATTTTAGATAATTTATCTTCCTTCAGAAGAGACTCAATCTTCTCCATTATACTACACTAATTGAGTTGTGGATGCTCACCTCAGTACAATCAGGAACTGTGCTAAGTCAAGGCTAGGTTGAAGTCTTGATGATACTTAGTCTACCTTTGGTTCACCCATAACCTTTCCAGGTTTTCATCTGTTATCTACTCCAGGGCTCTTCTCTGGTGAATCATAAACTCTCTTTTTCATCTGTGAAACCATGGTAAGTTCCAGTTTGCTTTTCAGAGACTTTTGGCTTAGGTTTTCAATCTCCTGTACTATATAGTGTCTGCTGGTGGAGCAAATGTGTAATGCCCATTGTAATGAGACAGTATCTTCAGACTGAAAAACTATGGAGGCAATATAACAGAATATAACAGAACTTATTATAAGGTAATTCATTTACAGGGAAGTACGGTCAGAGTGGATAAACAACCCAGCAGTTTTGAACAAGTTAATCTCTGCTAACAGAGCTCTATTACCATACTTTCCTCCCCCCATAGTATAACTCAGGTACTAAAGATTGGTAAGACAAAGGGACAAAGAATGCAGTAGCACCAGCGACCATATCTCCTGGTGGTCTTGCAATAGCTGATTGTGAGGCAGGATCATTAGCCTTGTGAAGTTCCACTTCCCCTCCAGGATGAGGCTCTGGAATTTTTCCTTAGTTCCTTACTCAGCCCTCTCTCTGTTTCAATTTGGAGCTGAGACTCGAGCAGAAGAAACAGGCCAAGGCCAGGAGACAAGATAGATGCTTTGAAACATAGACTCTGAATGTTCCCGCTTCCCCATTTGTTACTTCCCTGAAAAGACAGAGTTTGGTGGAATCCAGGTGGTAAGAGGCTCCGCTCTGGGTATGTCCCCCAGACTGGGTCTGGCCTCTTCCTCTTGTAAAGAAGGGTATATGGGAGCATAAGGAAGGGCATTGTAGGAGAACAAGAGAAGGGAGTGGAGGGCGACTGAGGAGTCAGTGACTCCGAGCCTCTCATTTTTTCCTCTCTGGGCATTGGTGATATTGAGAGGAGAGGGTCATCAAGGAGGTCAGTGCTGTCTGATGGGGGAGTAACGGAGAATAGGGTGTAACACATTTTACAAAAGCCTTGCTTCACTGGGTCCTATTATAAGACCATAACAGCCTGGGTATAGGGGACTTCCATCCATTTGTTATTCTGTCTACAAAAGAGGTCTAATTGTAATGTTCTTTATAGCTTAAGGTCCCATTTTCCGGTCAAACCTCCTGATCTCTGAGTTTGTATTGAGTCAGGCCATAGTACAGAATAAGATCAGCTTCTTCTGCTTTAAACCATGTAGATTAAAGGCTTTCTAATTCTTTAGACTGCAGCTGAGAGGTGAGTCTTCAGGTATAGATGCAGCATTTCCCGTGGAGCACCAGACGGAGGCATGGAGGCACCAAGTAACGAATGATGTTGCTAGTCCTGGCTGGCTCACACGAATGATACCAAAGAGCTCAATGGGGCTGGAGTCCAAAGAGGGGACCCTGACTCGGAGCTCTGGTGACCAGTTCTTGTCGTATGCCACGAGAAAAAAGTTCAAGGACATGACAAACAGCAAGCAGGTAGTATAAGTTTTCTTAAAGCAAAAGTACACACTTAAAAATGCAGGCAAACTTGGACAGAGAGTTTGCCCTAAGCTGTCTGAATTCCAGGCTCTTGTTTTCTTGGGGATAGGAGTGTCCCAAGGATATCTATACTGTCTCCCCACCTTGGCTTGTTTCTAAGCCTAGAGTCTTGCACTTGAAATCAAAACGAGGAGAGGGCTGAGTAAGGGACAAGGGAAAAATTCCAGAGCCACATCCTGTCCCCTTGGCTAACTATTCTGCCTCAATTGCTTATAATCTAAATTATCACCAGTTTGATATTTATCTCAATTGTCATGTCATTCTTGCAATTACTAACAAAAATATTTATGGCTACGTTTAAAGGACCACAGATAACTAGAAGGCTTTGAAATGCTTGCTAAGGACAGTGGAGTTGGTCAAAGTTCATAAGTGTGAAACTTAAAAACGAAATGACATCTGGGACACTCAGATGGAGTTGGTTTTGTTCACATCTACGTCTATACACATAGATCCAGTATTCACAAATAGCCTAAGGGGGAAAAACACCTGTGTCTTGAAGCTTCCCAAGTCTCTGCCAAAGTGTCTGGTTTATAGCTCTGTCCCCTAGCAGTGATTTTTTTGTTGGTGCAAAACCCAGATTCTCAGCTTCCTGGTCACATCCAGAATTTGCAAATGCCCCAGGGTAAAAGCAGCTGCAGAAGTCAGCTTACTTTTCTGAGATATTGAGCAATTACAGTCTTCTATAGAATGGGTTTATGATTTTTTGACAATAAAATTCTTTCAAACACTGGATGGGTTTTGGGTTCATTTTTTTCTAGTCAGTTCTATGTATGAATCTCATACCTAATTATCTCTTCTGTTTATAATTTTAAGCGTTCAGATTTTTATTTTTATTTCTTTCTTGTTATGAAACATTTGTAACCATTTAAAAGTAGGGAGACTGTATAATGAACCCCCAGGTACCCATCAGCCAGGTTCAATAATTTTCAATATATGTCAATCTCGCTTTGTATTTCCCTTACTTCCTCTTAGATTAGGTTATTTTAAAGCAAATCCCAGGCATAATAATTAACCTTTAAACACTTCAGTATGTATATCCAAGAGATAAGGCCTATTAAAGTAATTATAATGCCATTATCACACCTAAAAATTATTAATAATATTACCAAATATCTAGTCAGTTTTCAAAGTTGTCCAATTGTCTCACAATTCTAAAACATTTTCAATAAGGATCAAAACAAAGTTCACATATTTCATTTGATAAATATGTTTCAAGTCTCTTTTAGTCTAAAGTTTTCCTTTCCTTTTCCCCCTTGTAATTTATTTTTAACAACTTTGTTGAGCTAAAATTCATATACCATATAATCCATCCATTTAAAATATACAATTCATGAATTGTAAATCCATTTATAAATGTCTAACTTTTTAAAATTTGAAAGAAAAAACAAAATGAAATGATGATAAAGTATACAATTCAATGGTTCTTAGTATATTCACAGAATGGTACAATCACTTTCGTGGTCCATTTTAGAATATTTTGACCACCCCAAAAGAAACTCCACACCTATTATCAGTTGCTTCTTATTGCCCCTTTCCTGCCATCCCTGGGAACCACTAATATGCCTTCTGTCTCTATAAGTTAGCCTATTCTGGGTATTTTATATAAATAAAATCATATAATATGTGGCCTTCCATGACTTTTTTCACTTAGCATAATGTTTTCAAGATTCATCCAGGTTATTACATGGATTGTCCTTTCCTTTTTTGCCATGTAGTTTTGGGAAAAAAACTCCCAATTCATTTGTCCTGTAGTATCACATTCTGAATGTTGCTGACTGCATCCCTGTGGGGTCTCTTAATGTATTCCCCTGTTCCCTGTTTATCCTGTAAACTAGTGATCAGAATTAGAGGCTTGTTCAAATTTTAGATTCCATTTCTTGGCAAGACAACTTAACAGATGATGCAGTGAGTCTCTGAGGTGTCTATAGATCATTGCTAACTCCTGTGATCACCTCATTTTTATAGTAGTTATGAGGCCACTGGAAAACAACAATATTGTGTGGAATGATATATAAAATTCTGACCTTTGCTACTGATTGGTTTCCTTTTCCAGGTCATGAAATCTTAATAGTGGATGCTAAAACAGGCTTTGAGCCATCACTTGCTATTTGAGGGTGATCTCGTCACTTGCAGGAGTACAAGTCTCTGAATTCATAATAAATGCCTCCTCTTCCTTTTGATGAATTTTATTTCTGTCCACCTGTTTGCAAAGTGTCCAAGTGTCCAATCTTGCCTGCGGTCATTTCTGACCTTTGACTTGTTAAAAAGAGCTGGAAGCAGCCAGCATACACCCATTCCCTGCCTTTAAAAAACCATTCTCCCATAGACATATAGAACAATGGAATAAAAATAAAAGTCCAGAAACAAACCTTACATTTATGGTCTATTAATTTTTGACAAGGATTTCAAGACAATTCAATGCAGGGAAAGAATAGTGTTTTCAACACATGGTGCAGGAATAATTGGATATTCACATGCAAAAGATGAAGCATCCTATACTTTACATCATATATGAAAATTAACTCAGAACATTCAAAGACCTAATTGTAAGAGCTGATACGATAAAACTCTTAGAAGAAAACAGGAGTAAATCATCACGACCTTAGACTGGGTGATGGTTTCTTAAGTATGGCACCAGCAGCACAAGCAACCAAAGAAAGATAGATAGATTGGACAGCATCAAAATTAAAAACCTTTTGCTTCGAAGGACACCATGAAGAAAGTGAAAAGAATATACATAATGAGAGAGAATATTCGCAAATTATATATCTGGTATGAGTCTAGTATCTAGACTATTTGAAGAACTCACAACTCAACAACAAAAAGAGAAGTATTCCCACTTTAAAATGGAAAAGACACTTGACTAGACAAAGAAGACATACAAATGGCCAAGAAGCAGAAGAAAAGATGTTCAATATCATTAGTTCTTAGGGAAATGCAAATCAAAAGCACAATGAGCGAGGTAGGTGAAATGGGTGAAGGTGATTAAAAGGTATAGACTTCCAGTTATAAGGTGAATAAGCCCTTGGATGTAGTGTACAGCATGGTGACTATGGTTAACAATACCATGCTGTATATTTGAAAATTGCTAAGAGAGTAGATCTTGCAAGTTCTCATCACACACACACACACACACACACACACACACACACACACACACACACACACACACAAGTAACTATGTATGGCGATGAATGTTAACTAAACTTATGTGGTAATCATTTCACAATATATACAGATATCAAATTATTATGTTGTACACCTAAACATAATACATTATTTGTCAATTATACTGCAATAAAAAATGTAAAAGCCCATGAGAAGCACTTGAGAACTTGCTTCCTGGCAATGTCATCAGTTCGGCTCAAATAAAATCTTATAAAAATTCAAAAATAGAACAAACCCCACGAGATACCATGTAACATGCCATGGGATGCCTATAATCGAAATGACGGACAAGTCTTGGTCAAGTGTGAAGAAATTGAAAATTTCCTACCTCGATTGTGGGGAGGTAAAACAGTACAGTCACTTTGGAAACCATTTTTGCAGTTCTTGAAAAAGTTAAACACAGATCTACCATATGACACAACAATTTCACTCCTAGATACGTGCCCAAGAGAACTAAAAACATGTTCACAGAAAAATTCACACATGAAATTTCACAGCCGCGTTTTTTGTAAGAGTCAAAAAGTGGAAAACAGAAGTCAAAATGGCGTAGATGATATAGGCTTTTTTCATCTGCTATTAAGACCACATCAAAGTTGAGATGGAACCACGGAGCAAACGGCGAGCAGAGTCACCTGGGGTCTAGGTGTGCAAGCCATATAACTAGGAAGAAATTAAACTGCAATGGGAGGAGGTAGGGTGAGGCTGCGAGGCTGCCCGGTCCTCAGTGGATGAGTGGGCGACGATGCTGTGCAGTGGGCAGCTGCAGATGCGCTCTTAAAGGGGCCGAGTCCGCGAGCGGACTTTTGCAGGGACATACCTGCTTGCTCTGAGCACCAGCACAGGGTCGGCTGCTGGAGGTGGAGGTGGGAGGCATCAGGGACTTCCAGGGAGACACGGAGTTGTTGGAGCAGGGCCGGAGGCAAGGCTTTCTCCTGGCAGAAGCACTGGCAGTATCCATGGTTCCTCTGTGGAGCCATCCCTGCTCCACAGCGCCACCATAGCTGAAACATCATCAAACTGGACAACAGAGGTCACTCTGCTCAGAGGATTCCCTGAAACGCGCCTTCCCACTCACAGCCTCACCCAAGCCACATCCGGGCAACACTGATCCTGCTGTGTCCTCCGCAAGTCAGGTGCTCCTTGCTGAGAAGAACCAAGACTCACACTGGTGGCAGCTAGTTGTGTTTTCTGGAATGGTTTCTTGAGGTAACTCTAGGCACAGCATCTGTAATAAATACGTAAGGGGGTCTACGGCCATGCCACCCTGAACAAGACGATCCTGTCTGATCTCGGGGAAAGCTAAGCAGGATCGGGCCTGGTTAGTACTTGGATGAGAAACCACCTAGGAAGACCAGGTGCTGTAGGTGTAAAAAATAAAATAAAAAAATAAAATAATAAAATAAAATAAAATAAAATAAAATAAAATAAAATAAAATAAGGGATTGCAAGCCGACAAGGTCCTTGCAATCTGTGAGGATAACCAAGGGTTGCCTCGCCTAAAATTTTATTTTTAAATTTAAATATGTAAAGGAGAAGAGGGGTTTTAGATTTAGTGGGGGTGATCGCTTGAGCTCTAATCACTAGGCTATGCAACTGAAATTAATATATTACTGTATGCCAATTATAATTTTGAAAACTCTTTGAATCATACAATGTAAATATGAGCAACTAATTGTCTATTATATTTCAATAAAGTTGGGGAAAAAAACCAAAAAAAAACCACGAGTTTTTGGAGCACTACCAATTTGTAAAAAAAAAAAAAAGAAAGAAAGTGGAAACAACCCGACTATCCATCAACTGATAAATGAATTAACAAAATGTGGTATATCCACACAATCAAATATTATTCAGCCACAAAAAGGAATGAAGCACTGACACACACTACAACAGATAAACCATGAAAACACCATGCTGAGTGAAAGAAGCCAGACGCAGAAGGCCACTTATTATACGATTCTATTTACATGACATATCCAGAATAGCCAAATCCACAGAAACAGAAAGTAGGTTAGTTATTGCCAGAGGATAACAAGGAGTAACTGCTAATGGGTACAATATATTTTGGAGGATGTGATATTCTAGAATATTCTAGAATTAGATAGTGGTGATGGTTACACAATCTTGTAGGTCAATTACTGCTACTGACTTATACACTTAATATGGTTAAGCTGGCAAATGTGCGTATATACATTGCCATGATAAAAAACTATTTCTAAAAAGACCTCTAAATCACTACTTTACAAGCATGCAGCCTGTCTTCTGTGTCATCAGAGATGACTGTTCTATCAAATAGTTTTATACAGCCTCAAAGGAATATCTGCCTTGCAGTCTGCGATATCTGGGTTTTTATTGCTTGCTGCCCGGTGGTTAAGCCAATGTCAGAACTTAGGTTTTTGTTACAGCCCTGCCTCACTTCCAGGTGCCAATTTTGATATCAGGGTAGAGGCTAAGTTATTAATACTAAAAGACCTCAAAATACAGTGACTAATGTTTCTGGATTTGATGGAGTAGTTTCTAGAATACCAACAGTGCTGTCAAGAAGAATTTGAAAAGCCAATTAAAAGTGCTAAAAGCAACAATGTTTATCTAAGGCATTGATGAGCTAGTGAGGCAACCTGGAGTTGAAAGAACAAAATCCCAGATAAGGGAAAATAGTGCAGAGAGGCGAGATGAGCCAACAGTCTGCATGGTCCTTCTGCCTTCAGGGTATTTGATGTTTCTGGGCATGAGGCAGGAGACTGAGGATCTGGGCAAAAGAGTGGGCAGAGGAACCCTTCTAAGAGACAGAAAAACAGCAGAACTTTGGACGTTTCATGGGGTTGGAGAGACGAAATGAGAGACTCAAAGGACGAGGCTTCTGGTGAGAGAAGAAATAGTGATTTTCCCCTCTCGGGCAATGCAGAATTCTGAAGCCGTATGGGGCAGAGTCTGAGAAGTCACTGAAAAAACCTCTGAAAACCAGAACGGACTTTTCAGCAGACTCATGATGATGAAAACAAGGAGAGAAATTCAAGAGCTACCAGGACCATGGAGGCCCAGTTAATATCTCAGACTCCAAATTCAAAACCCATGAGCAAATCTGAACTAGATATACATGGAGCCCTTCCAAAATGCAATCCAGACTAGATTTAACCCTTTTTCACTGGAGTAAAGTGATATTTCTCACCCTGTCTGCATGAGAAGAAAGGGAAAAACCTTCTCTGGAGGATATTCCTTCAGAGCCTGTACAATTTTTCATAAACGATGCCTGGTACTCAATAACCAAGCGCACTAGAGTCAAGGCCAAAAGACTGAAAATCAAGAGAAAAATACAGATAGTATAAAGAGAGCACAGGTAATACAGAAATTAGAGTTAGCAGACAAGGATCTTAAATCACTGTAACTAATATGTTTAAGACAAATGAGTAAAAAAGCAGAAGTGAGGTGAAGGAACTGGATAACTTTACCAGAGAGAAGGCCATTAAAAGTACCATAACTAAAATTAAGAATTCAGTAGATGTGTTTAACAACAGATTAGACACAATAGAAGATAGGATCAGTGAACAAGGAATTAAGACCACTAAAAATACCCAGACTAAAGCACAGGGTAAATAAAGAATGGAAAATACGAAAGAGTTTAATGCAGTGAGAAAGTCTAAGAAAATATTATGGCTTAACTAAGGCAACCTTTTTCTCCTCCTCTCTCTCTTTCCAAAAGTAGGTGGCTGGTCTGGGGTGGGTAGACCCCTTTTCTCTATGAGGTCATTCAGGTGAATGAATTGGCCTTAATACCTTCAACAAATGGCTTCTATTTTAGATATGCTCCTTTTGTAATTGTTCCTCAGCCAGGAGAAAGGAAGAAAAAAAAATCAAGGGCCAGCATCTTCATTTAAAAGAAGTTGTACACATCACTTAAGTTGATGAGGGCCTGACTTAGGCACACAACCACACTGAAGAGCTCTGGGAGGGAGATGGCAGATGTTTCTAACTGGGCCACCATGAGCATCTTATTACTAAGGGATGTAGATGGAGAATAATTTTAATGAACAGAAATCGGTTTCTACCACCAGTTTGGGTTGCTATGTAAAAGCCAGACATACAAGGCTTGTAGACTGTGGCAATAAGTGTGAGTTTAAGCCGGGGAAGGAGGAAGTGGGAGTTCCAGCAGAAAGGAATCATAATTGTCCAGATTAGGGACTTGCCCCTTGGGTCTCACACTGGTTGCGGTTTCCCATTTCCAGATTCGGTGATGGCAGTCAGATTCCAGAGATGGCGAATCTGTGGCATGATGGCCCTCGACTCCACCAACTCTGACGTAAGCTGTTGTGGGACACAGCAGGTCTTTCACAGACCCACCCAGCGGTGCTGCCCTGTGAAGAAGGGCTTCTTTGTCATCCAGAAGGACCCAGAGAAGACTGAGATTGAGGACTGCCATAGCTACACTGAGTAAGACACCAGGTACACCTCTTTATACTCTTAAAGACTTCCTTCCTTAACATCTCCCATCTGGGTCCTGTGCCTCCTGCCAGAGCCATCCTTGGACTCTTGTCAATAAGTGGTTAAAGGGGCTTTGGGTCACAAGGTCTTGAAGAATTCTTTTGACAGGGCACTGGGGAGGTATTGATTAGGACTACTGACACCTGGAATCTTTTATTTCTGTTTTCAGGTAACCATGAAGAGCTCAAAACTCTGAGAAGTAAGGCTGCTGCTTTGGTCTACCAAAAGCCCAGCTCCACTTCTCCTAGAGCTACTGGCTTGCAGACTACATTTTCCATCTCTGGGCTTGGCATCAATTCCTCAGATAAAACTTGACTTTCTTTGCTGCAATCTCTTGTTCGTGTCTTGGTAGGCTTGGGTGCGCGCAGGCAAATGGACACTTTGAGTCTCAGTGACACTGGCTATGGATACATGGCTGGATTTCTCCTGATGGCAGGCAAGCAGAAGGCTGATGCAACCTCCACTTCACTCGCTTTCTAGGGAATCTCTTTTCTCTGAACTTGCTCGTTTCCTGGAGTTCGTAGTGACCTAGCGTCCATTATGCAGATCGTGACAGTGGCACTGAAAGTGTGCGTGAGAAGAACCCAGAGGGTTTCTTACAGCTTGGACTCTACCTGTAGAGCTTATAACTTGGTAGGTCTGGGGTGGGACCTGGGAATGCGCATTTCCTACACACTCCCGGGTGATGCTGCCGGTCCCAGAACTACACTTTGAGAAATAACTGGAAAGAACCTGGGTCCCTGAATGATTGCCAGGCTCAGAGCTGCCCTGCTGCCCTAGGCCATCCACCCTGGAACTACCATGGGAGAGAGAAGTCAACTTTTTTTCCCTTTATGCCACCAAATGGTCTTACAAAAACATAGACAGTGACCCCCTTATTCTGCTTCAAATGGTTTCATTTGGATTTTTGTTGTTTGCAACTGAAAGACTGGAATGATTCCATTTTTCTGAGTGATCCCAAGATGAATTGTACGAAAAGTTCCCCAAAGGCCAGTGGTCAAGAACAATGCCTTACCACCTGGCCAAACCAGCTAAGCCAGCTAATCGGTGGCCCTTAAGGCACCCCCACCCTTATTTCCTCCTGCACATATTCTGATTACTGCACCCGGCCCTACCTTCTGGACTCGGCCCTTTCCGCACACGGCCCCCTCTATACGCAGCCCCAACTGCGCATGATCCCCTTTTGCACACAGACCTGACAACCTACCACCCAATCCCTTTCAAGGTTCAACCTAACCCCCCAATCAGGTAACGCTAAGGCATCTCCCCAAGGCTTGCGGTTTTACCCTTTAAATTAGGTCCCAACCCCTCGGTCGGGGCTCCTCTCTACCACTGCTGCGTCAGTGAACGAGTGGGGTCCAAACTCGAGTTTGTCAGTAAACTCCCTCTTGGGCTTGCATCGGTGTCAGTTTCCTTCTTGGCTCGTGGAGTTCCAAACCAGGGCATTACAGCAACAAAGAATTCCCTGATTAATACAGGTAACACCTACTGCCTGCTTTTGGGAAGTGTTTTTGCTACTGGATAAAAGAGGAGGGGAATGAGAAGAAAAAGCTGTCAGCACCTCTCTCTGGGCTTTTTGCCCACTGTGTGAGAAGGTGACAGTGATTTTGTTACCATGAGGCAACAAGCTGAAAGGCAAAAGCCAACAAGTGGAGGAACAGAAAGATTCCAGGTCTCAATAACATGCTTGATCTGCTAATTCAAACCAGAAGCCTCTTGACTCCGAAATTTTAAGAAGCTAAGAAATATTTCGATGGTTAATGCTTGTTGTCAATTTGGTTTTCTGTAGCCAAACTGGCGGTGAAAATACCCACGGCTGATCCATGCTCCTTCCCAGATTGCACTAGAGCACACGACCTCATACCTACCTCATACCTACAGAGACCGAGCAGCTGAGGTGAGGAGAGAAGTCGTTTTGGACGGGGATTCTGACGAGTGAAGGATTTTTGCCCTGTGGAAAGGGGACCCTGGACTCAGCTCAGCAGAAATGGAGGCTTGGCATTGGGCATCTTTTGATTTCCAAATGTTGTTAGTGAATTCAAAATTTAAGAGCACTGTATGGCAAAGAAAACTTGTCTGTGGGCCATCTCCGTCCAGCCAATGTAGCTGGGCAGCTCATGATGGGTTGTCATGCCCCAGGCATATACCTTCTTTAGTGAAAGGTTATCTTTGCATTAAGCAAGCCCTGCCATTGTTCTTGTGCATCTAGGTTAACACACCTCTGAAATGCCAGAGTAATCCTGTTTTCCAGACCCCTCGGAAGCATAAACGCTCTTGAGAGAGCACATAATCTTAACTATCCTGTAACCCAATCCCTGCCTTACTTTCTCCCACCTTTATGTAATCTTCCTTACCTTTCCTCCTTAATTCCAAACGAATGAAAGAAACCGCGAAACTCATTCAGCATCACTGTTACATCATTTCACAGATGAGGTTATGAAGTGCAGAGCGGGTTCCGGACTGGGCAGCCCTGCTGTTCTGTCGCCGTCCAGCAGAGGGCGCGCCACACACAATCATCATCCTAAGAGACCTTCCCAGCCTCTGGCTCCTAACATCCTCATAACCAGGGCCTAGGTTTGCCATGTGCCCGGGCTGTGCTAAACGCGTTGCATGAATGATTACACCTGAACTTCAGAAGAAGGCCTAGAGGTTGAGTTTTACAGCTGAGGACGTTGAGGTTCAGCGAGGTATGGCCCAAGGTCGCACACACAGCCAGTGGCGGTGTGGGACTCAGTTGAGGACAGTCTGATCCGAAAACTTGACGACTGCACAGCCAAGTGGTGGAGACAAGATCTAAAAAGCCACACGAGAAGGGGTTTTGTCTTTGCTGTGAGGCGGTGGTGTGTTGGATTATTCTATCGTTCTAGCCACTGCCTCTCTAAGGAGGATACACGTTTCTAACCTTTGCCGTTAGCTGGCAGAGTCCCGCTCGTGGGAAGTATGTACCCGCACCCCAAAGGCATAGGCGGCTTGTGATTTGCATCTGTCCATATCGTATGAGGGGACGTGCTGAGCACCCCATGCAAGCAGAAGCTGTGACAGCCGCTGGGAGGTTCAGCCATTATCCTGTTACCACTGGAAGAACATACCTGAAAGAGGTTGCCCCTTGGTCGCTAGAACAAAGAAGACCCAGACCCACTGTACTAACGTGTAATAACTCACGTGAGAAATAAACTTTCGTTGGCGCGTGCCACCGAGATGTCAGGGGTGTTTGTTACAGTGACAACCACAGTCACGGCTCTCAAGGTAGAAAGAGTTGGGAACTGAAGCTGCTTCACACCCCACCGTGTCTCCAGCAGGTCGCAAGAAAAGTCCTGCTAACCCAGTATCCAAGCAGTGAGGGATGCCCTCAGTATCATAAACCAGAGTGGATTCAGAACTGCTCCTTGAACAGCCATGCTCTCACCTGCTTTCCTCGTAATGTGCTTTCTGGAAGGAGTTGGAGGAGGCGAAGATACATCCAGCGGGCTGGGAGTTGCTGAGCTTAATGGCTAGGTGAGGTTTTGGAACCCAGTAAATTCGGATTTAATCCCAGCTCTGATGTGCACCCAACGTGTGATGTTGGGGACGCCTCTAAATTTCTCTGTGCCTCACTAACGCGGGAATTGTGGTAGCTCCAAGGTAGGGGTGCTGTGCAGATTCCATGGGATCAGGCGGAAAAAGTGCTCACACCACGTGTTCCGGAGTCCCATCAGTTAGAATGGTTTCCCTGGTAACGGCCAGCGCCGACTTGCCAGCCCCGTGAGTGAGGCATCTTAGAATCCTTGGTTCTCAGTAGAATCACCCCCAGCTGATCCCACGTGAAGAGAAGAGCCTTCCTGTTGGGCCTTGCCCCAATTACATTTTCGTGCAAATAAATGTTGATTTAAGGCACTGAGTTTTAGTGCAGTTTGCTATGTAGCGATAGGTAACCAGAACATGTATGACATACTGTTTACTGCCCACCCACAAAGCTAGTGCCCACATTTCTTTCTTCCTAACAGAACCCGGGTTTTGTTTAGTTATCAGGGAGAGCTTCTTTAATGAGCCCCACCCTTGGTAAAGGGGTAGCCATGTGACTTAGTACCGGCCAAGGAGATATAAAAGGAGGTCTGCTTGGGGGGGTTTGGTAACAGACATTCCCATCCTTAAGGAGGAGAAATTTCCTGCTGTCTGCTGCTCTCTGCTTTTTGTCATTGAACAAGGAATGTAAACATGTCTTAGCGCTAGCGCAGCCATCTTGTGACTATGAGGAAAGGCCAGGAAAATTGCGGACTCCGAAAGTGATACTGTCACACTGCTAAATCAACCCCAGCGACTTCCACTGCCTGACTTCTTGCTATGTTTAAGCCACTATTAGCTGAACATTCTGTGACTTGTCCCTGAAAATCTTCCTAATGGTGCACTAGGCTTCCTTTGTGCCCTGTAGTGAATCTCTGCTATAGTTTCACTGCCCGTCTCACTGTTCCTAGATCTAGACAGGCCAGAAACTGTGTAGATTCTTAAGCAGCCAGAAGGTGCTGTTCAGAAAAGAAAGATTTTTGCCCAGGAGCCAATTATATGCCTTTACCTCTTAGCCCCAAGTCAGATCCTTATACATATGACTGTGCTAGAGTGGACAGTGGAGAAAATTCACTAGAACATTGCTCTGCAGCAGCTACCAAGAGAACAATTCCTCCTCCTATGCATAAGCTGCTTTCATTTTTATGGGTTTGGTAGCATACGAGCCGGGAGATGATGAAGCCCTCCGTGGTGGTTTTGCACTATGTCCACGAAACTTTGATGCTCTTCCCTTCACGAGGTGGAGCTTAATTCTCCTCTTTTTGAGTGAAGTCCGGATTAAGAGACTCACGTCTAACAAACAGACTATGACAGAAGTGAAAGGGTCTGACTTCTGAGAGTAGGTCGTAAAGCAGTGTGGCCTCCGGGCTCTCCATCTGTAATCACGTACTCTGGGGGAAGCCAGCTGCCACCTTGTGAGGACACTATAGCAGCCCTGTGGAGAGACCCACATGGTGAGGAACTGAGGCCTCCAACCAATAGCCACGAGAATGAGTCCTCATGGAAGCCCATCCTCCGGCCTCAGTCAAGCTTTCAGATGACAGCAGCCCCAGCCGAACATCCTGACTACAACCCAAGAGAGACCCTGAGCCAGAACCAACCAGCTAAGCTGCTCCCCTATTCCTGACCCTCACGCACTGTGAAATAATAACTGTTTGTTGTTCAAAGCTTCTAGGACCCTTGGTAATTGCTAACCTAGAAATAGATGATGAATACAAGTTCTTTAGGGTGCCCATCCTAATTCCTAGAGGATATGTTCCTTTAATTTTGTATCTTAGGAGCAAAGTGTTAAGTTGATCATCCTCCTGGGGATATATGATCTGTCGTTCTCAGTCTATTATCTTGTTTTATTATTGTTTCCTTCATCTCTCATCACCCGCCCCCCTCCCTGCCCCAAAGAATCCATACCTGAACTCCATGAGACCACCAGCAACTGGATGCCCAGTTGGAGTCAGTGATGGCTGAAGGAGGCACAAAACCAAGGCAAGACTATGACATTAACCAGACAAATCAGAGCTCTGTCTGCCTACACTTCCCTCCTCCCCATCCAGCACAACCAGGAGCAAGATCCCCAAAGAGGGGGGTGAGGAAGAAATGAGGACATGCCCGCTACACGTCCCAGGGCCAGAGTGAGGGAGGAGAAGAAGGGAGAATGGACTTTAAACAGGACGGATACACTAGTTTCCCACCCCCCCTCACCAAATGTGGTCGGGCTGGGCCTCACATGTCTCTGAGAGATGGGCAAGGAAGATTCTAGGTGGCCCATATGGGCACAGAGCGCCTGGAATAAAACTAAAATGTTTCATGTCTCCTCACCCCCTGCAACCCACTTGATTTTAGGCCTCTCCATTAATTAGCTACGTACCAGAACGTCAGTGTGTATGCCTCTGAGATGGGGAAACCCATTTCCTGTTGGGTTTTCTGCCCAGTTAATTGTTGGGAAGGAAACTGGCCCCTTCTGCTAGTTCTGGTTCTTCTGGAGGAGACAGCCAGAGGTGGAATGTTAAAAAATTTTAAACCGGTAGGCTCAGGACCCAGTCTCAAAGAATGCTGGCTGAAACCAGAGCCATAACAGGACCCGGGACCCAGGTGGACTATCAGACTGGACTCTGGGGCTTCTTACACTGCAAACTGCAGCAACACCCCTGCTCTTGGCCTTTCCAGGGCTGGGCTGGGTGGGATGATCCTAGGGGTGGGGACTGAGGGCTGGGGACGGGGCACAGGCACTGAAACAGAAAGAACACTGGGTGTAAATCAGCGACAGGGCAGTCCCAGGATGTTCTGGCTGAAAGTCACAAGGAGCGGGGCATCTCGGACGCTCCGGACCCCACTGCCCGGAGAACAGAGAGACCAGGCCGGAATACTTAGTTCGCTTTTGGGGGATCCCGGGTAACACGAGTGCACGAGGAGAGGGGCCTAAACTGCCCCAGGAGAAGCCAGAGGAGTCACACGCGGGGCCTGCCCAGCTCCGGCACCTCTGGGCCACTGCGCCCAGGGCCAGGCCCTGAAGTCCATGTGACCCCAGGGAGGCGGGGCCTTTCTCCCCAGCCCCACTCCGCCCCCATCCATGGTAAGCTCGTCTCGTCACAGTGGTGGGGTCCCTGCAGCCCGAGGGGGCCAACTCCAGAGCCCCGAGTCTGCTTCTACGCCTGGGCGTCCCGAGGTGGGGCTTGGCTCAGACAGTGGGGTTGGGCTACGAGGACACGCCCAGGCCCCTCTGCCTTCCTCGGGACATGCAGGGAGACCTTCCCGGCACGATGGGCCGGTCACCTCCGGCGGCGGGAACCGGGACACAGGTACACACACAGCCCCCAAGACTGTTGGGGTGTCTAGTGGAGGTCGCTACTGAGGGAAAACATTGAGACGAGCAGAGAGGGCCGATGCACACGTCACCACACGGACACTGAGAGGACATGGGCGCAACTGCATTTGAGACAGTAGGTGACGACCCCAAAGGCGCCGGGCCAGGTTACTGGGGGCGAGCGGAAATCCAGGGTGGACTGCAGCTCCCTCCCAGGGCGTTTCCTCCCCTTTAAACACAGGACCTGGGGCAGATTTTACACTGGCCAGGACCAGCCCAGTAGCGCGTTAAGTATCGGTTGTTGGTGTTAATCATTCTCATTATCATGATTCCTATCTGTAGAACAGGCTGTGGCTCTGCATTAGGGATTTGCTGTGTCAGGGCGCCCTCTGGTGGGCACAAGGAGACACAACTCAGGGAAGAAAGACGGAACAAGAGGATTACATTTTAGAAGCCCTCCTTTCCTCTCTCCCCGTCTCCCTTCCTTTCTCCCTGCAGCCTTTTCTTTCTTCCTTCTATACACATTTCCTCAGGACCTGCTCCCACCTAGCTGGAGACCCAGAGATGACTGAGAATAGTTCATCCCTGCCTTCCCAGGGTTCGCCACCCAGTTTAGGGGGAGGTAGGTGCGTGGGGGACACAGCAATCCCTTCTGGATAAAGCTTAGCACCAGAGCCGGACCCTGGACAGATACCCCGGAGGAGGACGCGGCCTTAGTGTGCAGGACCCCGGAGGCCGTGGAGAGGAGTCTGCGCTTTCTCCCCAGGGCCTTGGGGAGCCACAGAAAGGTTTAGAGTAGGGGATAGGCGAGGCCGAGTTTGAGATGTCTTGAGGAAAATGAGTGGGAAGAGATAGAGTGAGAATGAATCCAGGGAGAAGGCTGGGCGGGGGCGGGCTGGGGTGGGGGTGGAGCAGGCATGGGAGGGAGCAGGAGGCAGGCGTCAGGACCCCACCTCCTTGGAGGGAGGACCCCCCCTTCCGCCCTCGGATGTCGTCCCATGTTCAGTAGTCTGATGGCGGGGTCCCCGATACACAGCCCCAGACCTGATGTCCCCATGTAGAGCTCCCTTTGCCAGTGGTGCCCCTTCCACCCGAGGTGGGGGGGGGGGGTCGGAGCTCCCGCACAAATAGGCAGTGAACTGAACTCCCACGATTCGATTATAACCCCTGGAGGCCCCCCCCACCATAATCTTTTTCTTATTTGGGGAACATTGTGCTGTAATCTCTAACGCGGCGGTTCTCAAACCATTTATTAGGCGTCAGGACTTCTTAGATTATCAAAAATGGTCAAGGACTGCAAGGAGCTTCTGTTTATGTGCGTTCAATCTGTCAATGTTTATTGCATTAAGCATTCCAGCTGAGAAATTAAAAGTATTTATTTATGGACTCTTTTTAAAATAGCAATAACAAACATGTTACACATTCATGCAAATAACACATATATTTAAATAGCTATATTTTCCAAAAGAAAAACAAATTGAGAAGAATAGCATCGTTTTACATATCTTTGCAAATCTCTTTCGTGTCTGACTCCATGAAAGACGGCTGGATCGGCGTGCCTGCGTCTACATTCAGTCCGTTGCAGGATTGCACACCATGTAGTTTCTGGAAAATGCCACTGAACACTTGTGAGAGAATAAAGTGAAAAGGGCAAATGTTGTCTTAGCATCATTATGAAAATGGGTTTGGCCCCATGTTCAGCTTGGTGGGGTGTCCCAAGGTTGTGGAAGATGTGGACTGACTCCAAGTTCATGACCATTCCTGGGCACCCCACACACTGGGCACCCACCCGGGGACTGTGGTGCCCGAATCATGTTTGTAAATCCACCCCAGGAGGTCAAACTGCTCCAAATAGGAGCTCCTGAAACACACTTCAGGTACCTGTAGGTACCAGGTGCTCTCTTGGGGCATCCCCTGCACAATCTGCATGCAGCCCAGTGTGTTACACTGTCCTGTCCCCTGGTGAGAATGAAGCCTTAGTCCCAGTAACACTCGGGGCTGGGCATTGTTCCAACACACTATCTCCCACGCCATCTCCTAAGTTCTTGATAAAGTCCCCACCTCATGATAAAGTGGGGACATTGAGGCAGGAAGAGATGAAGTGACTTGCCTGGTTAGTGCTGCCCGTTATAGACAATAGGGCTGCCAGCAGCATGACAGCGCCTTTGTGAGGAGGTAGAAAAAGCCTCCCGCTCTGTAAAAAGTGCCCCTTCAGCTCCTCAGATGGATAAACAGAGTTCCCATGTGCCTGAGCAATTCCGCTCTTAGGTATTTCCCACGAGAAATGAAAACATATATCCACACAGAAACTGGGACGTGAATGTTCATAGCGGCATTACTCACAATGGCCAAAATATGGAAACAATCCAAATGTTCATCCACTGATGGATGGACAAACAAAATGTGGTATATTCAGATAAGGGAATATCATTCAGCTATAAAAATGGATGGAGCACTGACACATACTCCGCATGGGTGAACCTGAAAACATGCTGCGTGGAAGAAGCCAGACACAAACTCACCATGTATCGTACGATTCCATTTACATGCCATCTCCAGAACAGGCAAATCTACAGACAGAAGGTGGGCCAGTGGTTGCCAGAAGTTGGGGTGCAAGGGAAAGTTGGTGAGTGATCGTTAAAGGGTACGGGTTGCTTTTGGAGTGATGAAAACATCTTAAAATTGATTGTGGTGGTGGTTGCACAACGCTGAACACCGAAGCCACTGAGTTGCACACTTTCAATGGGTGAATTATACGGTCTATAAATCTTCATTTTCACGAGCACCTTGCCCAAGTGACAGCTTCCCGTTTCTCCTTTTGTTATTGGGTTTTCCAGTCATGCAGGGCTATATATAACACAGGATGAAGACACGTGTGCTGCCCATGTCTGTACACACACACACACACACACACAATTACACACACATCCCTAATTAATCCCTCAGAATAAATTCCCAACGGCTGTGTGCAGCCGCCAAGCCCCCAAATGCGGCTGCTCCAAAAGGCCTCATTATAAAAGAGAGAATGTTCAATATCTCATTAATAATGTTTTATATTGATGACAAGTGCAAATGATAACATTTGGTCTGTTTGGGGAGAAATGAAATCTATTCTTAAAACTCATTTCAGCTGTTTCCGTTTATTTATTGAAGGCAACATCACGCCTGCGGCTCACGTCTGGGGCCGCGTGGTGTTTCTGTTGGGCAACACTGTTCCAGGCAGAGGAGGCTCTCATCCATTTGGGGATCAGGAGGGTGAAAACGGAAGAGAAAAGCAGGGAAATCAGAGCTGCAGCCTGGGTAGGAGAGTGAATAAGCCATTCCGTTTGCCATAGGCCCAGTTGCCATGGTAACCTTGCAATAGACTCTTCTTCCCGCATTAAAAAAAAAAAGTGCTTTGGTTATTTGTTTACTTAGCAAATGCTAACGTAATGGTTTAAGTTCTCAATAAATAATTCCCATAGTCACCTTTTATGGAGCACCAGCTACGCGCCAGCCTCTCCAACAAGTACTTTCCTGGGTCATGCCCTCAAATCCCCGTAGGAACCCTATGAGGTCATCGCTGCCATTTCACAGAGGACAACAGCGAGGCTTAGAGACGCTGGGGAATCTTCCCAGAGTCACAGCCTGAGGAAGCGGCAGGAACAGACACCCAGCAGCATCTGTGTGTGGGAAGGGGGGACAGGGTAGGGGATGGGGGAGGAAGATGGCGAAGTGAAAGTGTCCCCGCGTCCCAGTCGGTGGACCTGATCAAGGCAAATGCTTCCTTGCAGAACTCATGTCTGACTTCACTGACGACCAGACGTCTACAGAAACCATATCCGAAAGCACGGGGTTAATTGCACGTGCATCGTGGCGAGAGCGAGGCCTGATTTTCTCGAATGAGACGTGCACCCATTGGTGAGGTCCGCGCACCCTGAATGGTGCCTGCATCTCACAACTGATACATTGTATATATCCTTACTGAAGTCTGTTTCCACTGAGTGACACCCGTAAACTCCGAAGACTGAGTCTCAGTCCCATTGTGTGAAGCTAGAGCCCCATGCTTTACGTCTCTACATCTTCGCCCCGCCCGTGAATTTGGCCTTTTTCGGCCCATCACTGAAAACAGTGCTGCCGACGCCTACATCTTGGTTTGGTCCTGCGGGTTAAGGGCTGCTTGCCAGACCCCCACCCGCTCAGGCCTCGTTCCCATGGAGACCGGGCCCCGCTCCGGGAGGGGCGAGCCCGTGTGCGCAGGCGCGGGGCCGAGCAGACGCGTCGCAGCGGAACTGCTGAGGTTGGAGCGGAGGGTGTGCGCCCAGACGCGGCTGGAGTCTGGCCCCGGCGGCTCCCCTCCCCCGCGCCGCTCCAGGTGCCACAGCGCCGCCCTCCGCTGCACCTGGCCCGGCGCTGCGTCACTCAGGCCAGGGACAAAGGGCGGAGCGGCGGGGCCCGCGGCATCCCCGGGTCTGACACGTAAGCCCCCTGCGGATTGTCGGACAGTCCTGGGGAGGGGACCTCGGGAGAGGCCGCTGCGTCAGCGGGCCAGAAGGTGCGGGAGCCGGGATCCGCGAGCCCTCAGCCCAGCCACTCACCTGAACTTGAACTCCAAGCCCTGCGGGGCGCTGTTCCAGGGCACTGCAGCCCGCGTCCGCCTCGGGCTCGCTCCTGCCCCGAGAGCAGCGCCGGTGGGCGGCACCATGGCCGTGAGCCTTTTGCAGGACTGGTGCAGGGGGCTGGACGTAGACGTGCACAGGGCCCTACTGGTCACCGACATCCCCGAGGGCCTGGAGCAGGCGGCCATCGAAGCCGCCCTGCAGCCCGCCTTCCTGCCCCTGGGCACTTTCAAGCTGCGGAACACGAGGGCCGTGAGGGACGAGAAGGCCAAGGCGGCCCTGGTGGAGTTTGCGGAGGACATTAATCACTCCGCCGTCCCTAGGGAGATCCCGGGCAAGGACGGCGTCTGGCGGGTTCTGTGCAAAGACCGCGCAGAGGACACAAGAGTCTTGACGCAGATGAAACGCTTGCTGCTGGATGAAAGGCCGGCGCAGGCGGGGGCGGCCAGGGCCCCCGCGCACACGCCCACCCCTCCCACCTCGGAGACTGAGGCCCAGGGCTCGGAGCCCACGGCCAGGGAGGCCGGCCTCCCTCCCGGCGTAGCCGGCGGGGCGAGGAGGGGTCGTCGGGGTCGCAGAAGCAGAGCCAGAGGCAACAGGTTGACTCGGAAGGGCAAGAAGAGAGGCCGAGGAGGGCGGCCGTGCACGGCGGCCCGGCGTGAGTCCGAGGACTCTTCCAGTGACTCCTCCGATGACAGCCTGGGCATCGTGATAGAGGAGATCGCCGAGGACGACCTGAGCGGCGACGATGACCAGAGGGCGCTGTACGCCACGCTCCAGGCCGCCGCCAAGGAGCTGGCGAAGAAGTGGGCCCTGCAGGCAGATGCGGATGACGGCGACGGTCCCCGCGAGTTCCTGGCCCTGGTGACAGTGACGGACAAGGCCAAGAAGGAGGCGATGGACCAAGCGCCCGCTGGGGCCGAGTCGGTCAGCCCGAACGTGGCAGACCCGAGGGCGGTGCCTGACTTGGTGGCCCTGCTTGCTGTCAGGGACACGTCGGACGAGGAGCCGATGGAGAGCGACGCTTCCGAGAGCGAGTCGCAGGAAAACGGGACCAGGACCGAGAGGGGGTGGGCAACCCCGAGTTTGTGGCCATTGTGGCGTATACAGACCCCTCGGACCCCTCCGCCCGCGAAGAGATGTTGAAAATCGCTTCGGTGATAGAGTCGCTGGGCTGGAGCAACAAAAAAGACACAGAGGATGTCCTTCCGGAGGTCTTGTCCGTCATGTCCAAGGACACTTCCGGACCACGCGTGACGGTGGAGGAGGCAGGCCGCCAGGTGGACGCCATGGTCCTCAGGAAGGCCAAGGACGACGGAAATCTTCTGGAATGCATTTCTACCTTGGCCGAGCCGGAGATCACGCCCAAGGGGAAGAAGGCCCCGCGTGGCCTCCTCGGGGGCTGGGGCGACGACGAGGAAGACGAGGGGGGCCTCCTGGAACTGGTGGCGCTCCTGGCTGCCCAGGACACGTCCGAGGTGATGGACGGAAAAGAAGAGGCCTGGGAAGGCGGGAAGTTCAAATGCGCCAAGGGCAGCCTGCGGGAGGTCCTGGCGCTCCTGGCCGCGCGTGAGAACAGGGAGTCGGAGGAGGAGTCCGACGGGGCTTCCGATGGGGGCTCGGACGAGGCGTCCGAGGACACGGAGAGCGAGGAGTCGGAGCTCGAGGACCGGGCGTCCAGGAAGCCCCGGGCCAAGCGCGCCCGCACGGCCTCCAAAGTCCTAGGTCAGGCCGGCGCCTCCTCCGGGCCGCGCAAAACCCGACGCGGAGGCCGAGGCCGCGGCGGGCGCGGCGTCACTCCCGAGAAGAAAGCCAAGGACGAAGCGGCGGGCGACAAGAAAAAGAAACGGCGTGCCGGCGCCGGGGCGCGCGCGAAGGCCGGCGACGCCAGAGGGCAGCCGCCCACCGGCTCCAAGTCGGCCCGCGGGAAGAAGGCTCGTCGGGGCCGAAGGCTGCCCCCCAAGTGCCGCTAGCGGCGCCCAGAGACAGCGTGGCAGCGGCCGGGGATGTGGCCTCTCCCTCCGCGCTCCCTCCGCCCTCCCTCCAGCAGAGGCCGGTCTCCCGCTTAACCGTGCTCTCTGTGCTCTGCTGTGCGCGCGGCGCGCACCGCGGGTCTCACCTTTACCTTCCAGTTCCTCCTTTGCAGGTGGCGCGAGCGACCCTGACGGACGAAGGAGAGAGACACAGGCACTCCTGGGGGCAGAGGCCCCAGGTGATGGGGTCTTGTTTTAGGGGCACCAGGCGGTCATGGCTTTGGGTGGCCCACGAGTGTATGTCCGTGGACACGGGCACCTGGGAAGGTCAGCAGTGCCAAAGAGTTCTTCCTGGTTCTCTGTGAGGCCTCAGTGGTTCCAGGCATATGCTTCTGGCCACTGTCCCTCCGCCCCAATCCGTTGGAGCCTGAGGTCTGTGCTGAAGGCTTGGCCACCTGCTGGGCAGTGGATGTCAGGGTGGAGCCGAGGGGAACAGATGATTCGGGATATGCCTGGGCTGGGGAGGGCCCCGTGTGACTTCTCCAGAAAGAGAAGCCTGAGAGGCAGGGGGCCACTCCTGGGAAAAGAGAGGAGAGGTGGGGAGGGGAGGGAGCGGAGGGAGGAGTGGGACGATTACCAGGAGCTGGAGAGGAGGAGGAAGAAAAAGAAGGACCAACCAGCCCACCCACCTCAGGTGCATCTGAAACCAATGACTCAGCTCCTCAAGGCGAAGGCCACCTGCTGGTGTCCACAGGCTGACTCAGTCAGTCAGATCGCAGAGTTTTCCAATGATTTGCCAACGTTTTCAGTTTTGGGTGCAATTCACACCCAGATGACTGGCTTCTCTCTGCAATGCCAGGCAGCGTCCCTCCCATAGGCTTGTCACAGGCGTGCCTGCCCCTCCCTGTGGGCTGGCCAGCCCCTGATTTAAGATGATAGGGTCTCCCAGTTCACCCACTGAGTGAATTAAGTAACAGAGGAAACCCGAGGGGACCCCTGAGGGGTAAAGACTGGTCCAGCCAGCTGGGAGCTGACCAGGGTCCTGTGTTTAGAGAAGAGGAAATGCCCTTGGGAGGGAGCTGCTGTCCGGTCCTGGAGTTCCCCACTCCCCCCCCCACAAGCCCCCCAGTAACCTGGCCTGGCGCTGTTGGGGTCATCACCTGCTGTCCCAAATGCAGATGCTTCCGTGTCCTCTCAGTGTCCGTGTGGTGACGTGTGCATCGGCCCTCTCTGCCCATCTCAATGTTTTCCTTCAGTAGCAACCTCCACTAGACACCCCAACAGTCTTGGGGGCTGTGTGTGTACCTGTGTCCCGGTTCCCATCCGCCGGAGGTGACCGGCCCATCGTGCCGGGAAGGTCCTCCCTGCATGTCCCGAGGAAGGCAGAGGGGCCTGGGTGTGTCCTCGTAGCCCAACCCCACTGTCTGAGCCGAGACCCACCTCGGGACCCCCAGGCATAAAAGCAGACTTGGGGCTCTTGGAGTTGGCCCCCTCGGGCTGCAGGGACCACCACCCTGTGACCCAGACGAGCTTACCATGGATGGGGGCGGAGTGGGGCTGGGGAGAAAGGCCCCGCCTCCCTGGGGTCTCATGGACTTCCGGGCCTGGCCCTGGGTGCAGTGGCCTCCGGAGGTGCCTGGGCTGGGCAGGGCCCCACGTGTGACACCTCTGGCTTCTCCTGGGGCAGCTTAGGCCCCTCTGCTCCTACACTTGTGTCACCCGGGATCCCCCAGTAAAGTGAACTAAGTATCCCGGCCTGGTCTCTCTGTTCTCCGGGCAATGGGGGCGGGGAGCGTCCAGGATGCCCCGCCCCTTGTGACTTTCAGCCAGAACATCCTGGGACTGCCCTGTCGCTGACTTACACCAGGTGTCCTTTCTGCTTCGGTGCCTGTGTCCCCGCCCCCAGCCCCCTGCCCTAATCCACCCACAGAAGTTCTGCCACATCCTCCCGTCTATCTGCTCGGTCCCTGGTCTCCCCCTGCTCCAACCTCAGCTCTCCCTTGCCCTGCCATATCTTACCAGGTCCCAGCCGTCCATCATCTTTAGGTCGCTGCCACCAAACCCCCTTGCTGGCCCACCCAACACCTTCTGGGGCTGCAGCCCTCACCCTCAATCCTGGCTCCTAGCTCGCCTTCCCTCCCACGTCCCGGTCAAACCTCTGCCCCGTTCACTAGCACCTGTGTCAGAGTCCACCCACTCCTACCTCGTCTGACCCCACCCCACCCGGCTCCCGGCTCCCGACTCAGCCCGCTCGGGCCGGCTATGCGCTCAGCTCATGCCACCCTCATTCCTCCCATCCTGGCGCTTAACTGACACGTCTCTATCCTCTGTGTCTGTCACCTCTGCCCAGCCCAGCTCCTGTGCTTCATCTTAAAGATTCCTCCCTGGACCTCAGACGAAGAGGCCTCTCCTCCTGCCTGGATCCCAGTCATACCCCTATACATGGCTACGGGGCTGCTGGAGGGGTGCTCTTAGGACTTACATCTGATGTCCGATGGAGTCGCCCCCTCTTCCAACCCTTTAAAGACGTCCAGTGTACCCACGGGTCAAAGCCGAAGACCTTATGATGGTCCAGATCTTCTCTGTCTAATGCCACTGGCCAATGTAGGCCATTTAAACTTAAAATTAAACTTGGACATTTATTTCCTCAGCCACAACAGGTGCTCAAAGGCCACACGTGGCCAGTGCAAGTAGAGGACATTTCCACCACTGCAGAATGTTCTCTGGGACAGCACTGGTCTCCTCACTCTGTCCCCATGTCAGCTCTCTGCCTCACGGCCCACCCTCTCTGACTCCAGCCACCCCCTCGCTGTTCAGGGAACACGTGGAACATGTTCCTGCCTCGGGGCCTTTGCACTTACTGTTCCCACTGCCCGGAGTGCCCTTCTCGGGATATCTGCATGGATCTGTCCTTCGCTCCGTGCGGGCCTTTCTTCACTCGTCACATGCCCAGGCAAGGCCACCTGACCGCACCGTTAAAAGTCTCGCTCTTGCCGCCCATGCCCACCTTAATTTTCAGAGTCCCTTGGTTTCTAAATAGCGCACTGACTGTTCTCGTCAGGGGCTTACGACAGGGAGTTGGTGACACGAGTTTTGCAGGCAACGTGCAGAAGGGGAAGTCACGTTGCCCAGAGCCCGGGTCACGGGGCGGCCGAGGCTCCGCGCACAGAGCCGATGGGCCTGGAGAGGCACCCGGGAGCCCTGGCTCACGTCGCTGCTGCCGCCACCGCAGCCCCAGCCGCCTCCAGACAGCGTCCCGCCTCTACCACTTCCAGCTGCCACCAGTGCCACCAGCAGCCGCGCGGCTGGCAGAGGAATCGGGACGTGGCTGAGGCCGAGGGTCCCGGCCAGTGATGGGGGGTGGGTGGGTGAGCGAGGGGAGTTGGGCAGGGACTCTCGGGAGACGAGCGGTGGTACGTCCTGTCGCCTGCCGCGTCCCCAGCGCCAGGCCAGTGCCGCGCACGGGGGCCGCCCGCTTTCCAGTTGTCAAAGGACCGACGGACGGACGGGCTTGGCGAACCGGACCCGCAGGCGCCGGCGGGGAAGGTGCTGGGACGCTGCGCCCTGGAGGGAGGGAGCCGAGCGGCGCGCGCGGCAGCGTCTCGGGTCCAAGGAGCAGCCGCGTAAAGGCCCCGAGACCGCGCGAAAAGCGCGGCGCGCGGGGCCCACGCAGGCCCTCAGCAGCGTGGTGGTCCCCGTGGGAGCCCGGACACCCGGTGGAGTGCGGCCGCCTCCGGAGGGAGAAGGCAGCGCCCGCGAGGAGACCGAGGGCCCCGCGCGAACCTTAAAGGACGGGAACCCAGGCCCGGGGCAGCACGAACAGACGCAGGCGCTCGGGAGCGCCACCTACCGAGGACAGACAATGTCTCCTAGAGACGCACGGGGTCCCGCGTTACACAGTGACGTCCGCGCGGAGGGCCATCGTGTGCGCGGGGCCTGAGGACGCGAGCACGAGAGGGTTCGCGATCGTCACCTGTTCTGCTGTGCGGGGAGCCCTCCCTGAGAAGGTGACACTGGAGCGAAGACCCGAAGGAGGCGAGGGCTGAGGCAGGTGGACCCCTCAGGGAAGCGCACCCAGGAGGCGGCAACGGCCGGTGCCAAAGCCTCGAGCCGGGGCTGGGACCGTGAGGGGTTGTTCCGGCGTCGTCACGACCCCTCCGTGCCCGGCCTCGGTGTAGGGCGAAGGGGAGACGGCCACCAGCCTTCATGAGGTGGCCGTCTAATGGGATTCCTTGTGGCTGGTGTTCAGAAGAGAGCCAGGCTTGAAATGAGCCTGTAGTCACTCGGGTCGGGGAATGGGTCGGGGCGTTTGACAGGCAGGGAGAGCCTCCCCAACCCCTTTCCCACGCCCCCGCCCCGCACGGGCCAGCTCAAATGGAGACGCGGTCGCCCCAAGATCTCAGGTTCTAGAACGGCCCGGAGAGAGAAGTCAGAGTCCGGGAACAGAAAAGGACATCCCTTCCTCTCGGGAGGCTTCTCCAAAGCCTGGTGTCCGCAAGGCCCCGCCTTCCTCAGCGCAGGCTCCGCCCCATCATTTAGAACGCTCCGCCCCCTCGTCTAAGCCTGGGGAGTTAGCCACCTCACGTGAGTTGCAGCGCCCCACATTACCACCAGGAGACGCTCCAAGACCGCTGGTTAAAATAGTTCACAGCCCACCTCCGCCCTCCCGCCACGGCTCTCAGCAGGGAGCCCATGGCCTCCACCAGGAGGAGTTCCGGGGCGCACGCGTAAAGTCGTGCGGTGGTGGTGCGCGTCCTGAGTGCTCAGGACGTGTGGGACACTGGTCCAAAGCCTCGAAGCTCCAAAGCCCCGACTGTTCTTTGACAGAAAGTGGACTTTCCTGTAGAGCAGAGGTCTTTCAAAGTGAGACCAGCTGCATCAACACCTGGGAATTAATTAGGCACCACCCCAGACTTATTGTGTCGGGATCTGCATTTTACCAAGGTACCTGGATAACGTAGATAGATACACATAACCCTTTGTGCATTACCACATGAGTTGCCAAAAAAAAAAAAAAAAAAAGGAAATTTGCATGTGGCTGAACAAAAGATCTAGTTCGCATTGTGTTTCTGTAAAGAAAGAACCAACAGCCCAGTGGCCAGGAGTCTAACGTCTGGAGGCGGGAACTGGGTTTGACTCTTCACCACCCTACTCCCTGGCTGTGTGACCTTAGGTGAGTCATGTCACCTCTGCAGGCCAGGGCTTGGACGCAGGAAGTGGCCCCTCCCCCGCGGGACCGCTGTGAGATTTCGATGAAGTGTTAAGCACGAAGGACTTCGGACTGGACCCAGCGGTGAGGGGTCCACACATGCGGAGCTGCCCATCCCTCGTGCCACGCTCATTTTGTCATTGGGTATAAATAGTATCACAAAAAGCGAAACTTCCATCATGAAGAGGTTGACTCTTTTTTTGAGGTGTGACCCTTGATAACCTTTAACTTTCCCGCCCCAGTTCTGGGAAAACTGATCGAAAAGTTGACTGGCTCCCGCCTTTGGCGTGGGTATGAAGGTCGAGACTTGCAAACCAACCGAGCCTCCAGCCACTACAAAGGCCCAGCCCCTTGCCTCTGATTTGTTTTCCAGCCACCAGGACCGGCTTGAGCTTGCCCCTGTCTCCCCAGAAAAATCCCATCCCGAGAGTAATAAACCTTTTGGTTCCTTCTTGGTGCGTATGGCGCCATCCGTCTCGACATCCCAAACAATTTTCCAGAGCGATGCATCCGCCCGACTACAAAATGACCTATCAAAATCATATGCTCGTCCTGGATCCTGTTTGTACCAGAGACCCATACACTCATAGGATGTCACAGCAGGGAGACAGTTAACTAACACTGAAGGCAGTGGTTCTCAAGGTGTGTTCCCCTGAGCAGCAATATTTGACTGGGACCCCCTCCCCCAGAGACCAATGACTCAGAATCAGAATAAGGACAGTGGTTCTCCACTTTGGCTACACGTTCCAATCCCTGGGGAGTATTTAAAAAGTGGGATGCACCTAGAGTTTGAAGCTGTAGTCTGGGTGGGGTGTAGGCATCAAAAAATATAAAAGGCCTCCAGGTGACTCTAAGGAGCAGCCAGGGTGCTGAACCATTTTTACTCCAATTCTCCATTTCATAGGCAAGAAGCTGACACCAGATTGGTGAAGGAATTTGCTGAGATCACGGGGCAAGTTGGTGACAGAGCAGGAGTAGAACCCAGGGGTCTTGAATCCCACTCAAAGCTTCATATGGTGGCCTTGGGCCATATTATGTAATAATAATAGTTATTATAATTATAAATATAATAACAATTATTATTAATGGCCCTGGAAGGCTGATATGACTTACTTTAAAGGCTTCCACGGTCTTTGAGTTAAAGCCAATGTTCTAACTGTAAGAAGCAAAATGTTCCATAGTAAAATGTTAATTGTATGTGTGGAAAAATGATGGGTGATTTTTCCATATTTACTGATGTTTTTCTATATTAATCACACATCACTTTATAGTCTGATAAAGAATGTCTATATGAACACCACAGGGGAATAAAACAAAAACAAGGTGACTAAGCAGGGTGAAAGGGACACAGAGCATTTTCATGGCAATGTTAGCTCTAGCCAGGAAAAAAAAAAAAAAGGTGTACAAATGATTCATTTTCCCCATCAACCTCTAAGCTGAAAACCTTCCTAGTGTGTGAGGGGGTGGCCCCAGAAGGCAGCTTCATTCCTGCATAAATCTATTTCAGTTGCATAAAATTTTTCTTCTCTGAGCCATATGTATGTTCCTCATTTGGATAATCTCTCTGACCTAACATCCTACGAATCTCATTTCCTAACATTCGGGGCTCCCATAAGTGTGATTTTTGTTCCTTCCACATCACATGTCCCAGGCCCACAAGAGAATGCCATCTCCTTCCGTAACAAATGGTGGAGAGACCCTCTCTTCACTCTATTTATTAAATTCGGTTTACCCGTTGTATTTCTGCCAAGTTGCCATTTTCAAGTAGATATTTATAACTTTTGTCAAACATAAAAATACATTTAGAATTCAAAGACTATAATACACATCTTTTTTTAAAAAAAAAAAGTAAAACAGTTCATTCTCTTTCTTTTTTCTTTGGTTAAGTCTTTGGACAAAAAGCAGGATTAGTCCCTAGCTATTCTGACCATGTGACATTTTCCAAACACCAGGAAGACATATGATCAGTTTCCGTAACATACGCGCGAGAAGCTTCACCTGACTATTCTGTGCATTTAGTTTATGAGTGTTTTGAAAACGGGCATTTGTACTACTGGGTTCAGATTTTCATCCATGGAACATTCTAGAAAATAGGTTTAACATTGATTTCACTGCTGTACCCTGAATGTGTGACTGTTTTTTTTTTTTTTAAAAAAAAAAAAACATTCTAAAAATTGGAAATATGTAGCACACAGACAGGAATATGATCCAAACACAAACATACTGTTCAAAAAATAATTACATAGCAAACCCCATGATAGGACAACCCATCAAGAAATCATCAGCTCAGAAGCCCCTCCTGTGTGCTGCTCATCACCAACTCCTCCTTCCCCCAGTGTAAACCATATCCTGTTTTGTGATAAACACATCCCTGTTTTTCTATAGATACTATGTTTATTACCAAATATGTAATAGTTTGGAAATAAAAATGTATCTCTCAACACTGTAGACCTCATCATTTTTAAACCTTATATTAATGCAATCTTACTACATGGATTATCTTGCTGGGTGCCTGATTTTTTTTTTTTTAGAAAAAACAAATTTAGCAAAGAAAAAGAACGCGGGACCTCTCAATTTCTTGGCAACGTCTCCTCACTTGGAACCTTGTTCCCTTGATTTGAGCATGGAGACAGCTGCTGGATTTTTGTCCGGAGGAAATTCAGGGCCAGCAGCTGGTGGCTGTAACCCGAGCCCCAGCTCAGATGAGAACACATCTCTTCTCCCTCCACATAATCCTGGGGTTTCATGGGTTATGTCCAGCGAGAACGAGAAAATGCTCAGCATGGCCCCGGGGAGGGATAGAGTCACCAGGTCTGCAGTGTCGAGCCTGAGGCTGTATTTGAGATTCCTGTTCTGTGCAGTGAAACGTACAAACCAGACACTGTGTCTTAAAAAGAATCATCACTTCAAACAAGTCGAGAAGTCACATCTGAAGCCAAGCAGCAGAGAAATTTATAGGGCAGCATACACCAACTCTTTTTAGCTCTTCATTTGAAAGAGCTAGCGATCAGAAAAAAACCTGCATATCCAGCCAGAGAATAGTTAATTCACCTATGACAGTGGCTGTCACACATGATGGGCCATGATCCATGGTAAAAAAACAAAAAACAAAAAACAAAAAACAAAAACATTTTCTGTGACCTAGGACAGACAGACAGAAATACACACCCTGTAGAAAATAATGCTTCATAAAACGTATTACTACATGAGATGAATTCATATATTTTGTATTCCGTTGTTTCTATAGGGAAACTTTTGAAAGACCTTGAAATATGCCAAAAAGCTGCCTGATGTCTTTGCTGGCAAGTTAGGCATTGTCTCACAGCCTTTTCCAGGTTTTCTGATTCTGTGGGGTCTCCGAGTTTTGAGCTCTTTACGCCCCTGTAAATCGTGGGTAACAAAATAATGAGACTGACCCTCACCCGTAGACACGTAAAGTGAATTTTGTCTGGTGAATTTTGACTTCCTCTCTCACTGGGGCACAGGCCAGTTTCCTACATACTAAGGAAATCCGTTTTAGCATTTGTCATGGCCCCTTGTCTGTCTGTTCTGTGGATTTTTCCTTTGAACTGGTCATACTATCTCACTGAGTTATTTGATGAGTTAAATAAAATACTTGACACGTGTCCTCATTATAGCTGTCCGAGTGTCCTAATTTCACCTTCAAAAAATGATAACGAGGTTCTCCATGCAACTTACACTTGTGGGAGATTTTAATTTTTCTCTCTTCCATGTTTTCTCAGCCTTTCGTGATAGGTATATATTGCTTGTTTTTGGTATTCTGTAATCTGATAAAAATGCTTATTCATACCTGCTCCTCCCCTCACCCCACCCCAAAAAAGACAAAAATAAGTGCTTGTCAGGAAAATCATTCATTTACCTGTCTTGTATGATAACAGTGGCAAACACTGATGCGTGCTGAGTGTGTTCTACATGCCAGGCCCCATATTCACATGCATCATCCTGGAACCCTCCCCACACCCCATCTGCAGACGGAGACACTGAGGCTCAGGGAGATGGAGCAAGGTGCTTAAGGTCTCTCAGCCCTGAGGTCATGGATCCCGGGTTTGACCCCAAGCCTGACCCGTTTGTCTTTCCATCACCGTAAACCTCCCCCCCTCTCGCATTAGTGTCTTTAGAGAACTCAGGGCAAACCTGTATAATAAAAACATTCCCCGAGCCCTTCCTCTGTGTCTGGCCTGTGTGAGGGACACGGGGGTGACCGAAGACTGCCCTGGCCCTGCCCTCCCAGGGCTCACAGTCTAGTGGAGGAGACAGACCCGTCTCCAGGCAGTGAAGACCCAGAGACCTGAGGAAGGAGCCTAGAGGGGGCACTGGGCCCCGCTTAGACAGTCAGGGAGGGCTTCCTGAAGGAGGAGGTGAATAAGCTGAGACCTGAAGGGCAAAGGTGTGATCCGAGTCCGAGTCAAGAGTGATCAATCCTTTTCAGGGAGAAGCGGAGGGGGGGGGCGGGGTGTTCGGGTAGTCCAGAAAAACTAACAGCAAGTAGAGGAGTCCAGTCCAAACGATCCAGGTAAATTCCAGATTCTCTCAGGTAACCACATATTTCAGGGCTGGCCATGCGGCTTGGTGTCTGGCTGGCAGGTGATGAGACAGGAGGGTCTCGTGGGAGCGACTGTTGGTCTCTTTCCGGCCCAGCCCTGCTCAGGGGCCTCCAGGGACCTTCGTCCTGCCTGCTGTGTACTCCGCTCAGTTCCAGGGCCAGAGGTGCCAGGCCAGCCTCCTCCTCTTCGCTTGGGGTGCAAGTCCCCGAGTCCGCAGTCAGGCGTACAGGAAGCCAGACAGATGCAGGCGCGAACCCGGGCTCCCCTGCGAACGGGATGTGTGGTCCCAGCCTCAGTGCGCTCCTTCGTGCTGCAGGCCGAGCGTCCCCATTCCACGTGCCCGTATGAGGGCAAAGGCAGATGAAACCGCACCTCCGCTCAGAGACCCACAGCATCCCTCGGGTTCCGCTGAGGAAAAGCCAGGTCCTCTCAAGGCCCTGCCCGATCTGGTCCCATTTCCTCCCCTCTCTCACTCCACACCAACCACACCGGCCTCCGTGCGCTCCACAAGCATCTCACCATCTCCATCCCCTGAGTCTTCTCCTACCTGAAAAGCCTTTACTCCGCACACCTGCAAGGCTCCTCGCCTTAAACGTCCTCTCTACCGCAAACACGCTCTCTCGCCACTCACTCTCCCCTGCCTCTCTTCCCAGCGTTTATCTCCTCTGCCGCAGGCCGTGGGTTTCGCCTGTTTTGTTCGCTGCTGCATCTATAGTGCCAGAACTGTGCTTGATAATAAAAGAAAGCACGGCAGTCATTTTATATTATGTTTATTAATGTTAATATAGTAACCGAGGACGGTGATGACGATGATAATGATTGCAAGCCTATAGGCACATTCAAGACCCATGCCTGACCCCGCGGCTCTTACTCTGGCTCTGCCACCCTCTGGATCCCAGCATGCACTGCAGCCAGGCCGCCGTGGGTCACCCTTGGAGGTGGCTCTCAGTGGTTCTTACCATCCGGTGATTCCTTTCAGCTGGACGATCAGGGGGAGGGAAGTTAAGAAATCCACTGGGAAAGCTTGCCAGGCTAAAAAATAAATTTCGTGGTAAGGCCTGAGACACGCGATGGAGTTTTTTTTTAGAACGTTTTGGGGGATGGGTGGGGCTATGACGAAGGGGACTGGCGCTGCAGATTACTCCAACTGGGATGTGACGAGGGAGACCTGAGCTTGGAGAGAGAAGACAGGGAGTTCGCATTGGAAAATTTCCCTAGAATGGCCAACCACAGGATTTATGGCCACCTGGAGTGACTGGCTTCATTGATGGTCATGGGGAGAAAGCTCCGTCCGCGGGAGCTTCTCAGGCAGAGTTTACTATTTACCTGTCTACACTGATGAATAGGACTCCTTTGTTCTGGCTCCCATCCCAGTGCTGCAGACAGAACCGACCTTTTTACTTGCTGCTGCTGCTGCTGCTTTTTTTTTTTTTTTTTAAAGACGATGTCTCACCCTCTGGTTTTACTTAGAGTTACAGTGGTAGTTCAAGTAACCCTCTCCATTTCCAGCCCAGGATGGTCAATAGACACATTCATTTGTTCATTCAACAGATAATTATTCAATGTCTCTCTGCAGCGAACACTGTCTAGGTTCTGGGGATATGATAGTGAACAAAACAGAGAAGGTGCCTAACCTGGGGGGGGGGCGCTTACACTGTCATGGGGAATACAACTTTAGATGGGGTAAGTACTACCTTTACATCATTTTGTCTGGGGTTGTTTGTTATGCAGCCAATACTAACTGCTACACAAATAAACCAATGCGATGTGATAGTGATTTTCATGTGTGCATCAGGGGGAAACTACTTTAGATGGGTGGAATCTGGTAAGGCTTCTTAGAGGAAGCGACATTTGGCTCAAGGTCTGGATGAGGAGGAGGAAGCCCCATGTAGGGAACAGCAAGTGCCAGCATCCACATGAATTTTTGGTTTCCCAGCCCATATAAAAGTCACGTTTACACTGTAGAATATTAGATGTGCAATGGCATTGTGTCCCATAAAAAAAAACCCATAAAAAATGGTGTACATAATTTAATTAAAAATATTTTACTACTAAAAAGTGTTAATCATCATCTGAGCCTTCACGAGTATAATCTTTGCTCTGGTGGAGGGTCTCACTTTCAGTTTGTAAAAAATGCGGTTTCTGCAAAATACAATAAAACGAAACAAAAAAAATGAGGTATACCTATACCTGTCCTCATGTTTCTATGTATTTAATAATGAGTTTTCTAAAGTTATGAGAGTAATTATTTAAATAGAGAACACAGTACATAATCATTTGATTAAATATTTCCATAAAATAAGAGAGATTGCATACCTCTTTCTTCCCACGTAACAGTATAAATTTTACCTTTTTAAAGTTATAGGGTGGGATAGTTATGAGACGATTAGAATTAAACAAGAAAATCTTGTAGGGATGCATTTTATTCTTTCCTTAAGCCATGTTAGCAGAAAAAAGAAAAATAAAATAAAATACCAAAGACAGAAAGCATTTTATTTTTTCCTTTTTAACAATTTTCCTTATGGAAACTTAAAAATGTAAACAAAAATAGAAAGACTATTATAATGACCGCTAGCTATAACAATTGTCATCAACTCATGGGCAATTTAGTTTCATCTACCCCACAGTCCTTTTGTTTGTTTGTTTTTGTTTTTCTTTTCCTGAAGTAGTTTAACAGTACTTTAAAAAAAGAGGGAGATAAATTATGGCTATTTAAAATAGTCTCCGCATTTCAAAATGATTATATGGGATGGGGAGATGTATGTGCAGACTCACACCAGATGTTAGGTTAGAAGTGGGGGGAAGCAGCATAATTGGGGAGTGAGGAGGAGGAAGAGGGGACCTTTTGCCATCACAACCTGAAGAGACTCTGGTGCAAGAAGGAGCTTGCCCGGCACAAAGTGGATAGAACATACCAGATGAGTTACAGAGCCACCGCTGTGGGTTGTTGCAACTTCCTCTGGAGGAGGAATTCGTGAGGGAGCCCAAGGCTCCCTGGACCTTCTCTATGTTTAGTATTTACGGCAATTCTGTGGGGTCTTATTTAAACAAAGGAAGACAAAAACGCAAAGGTAACACAGAGGGGAGAGGAGGAAAGGTGGCTTTAAACCCAAGTGCAGAGATGAGTGGAGGGGTTCGGGATGCGTTGCCATGGAAACCACAGGTCCACGTGTCGTCATAGAAACCACAGTGCCATGCGTCGTCCTGGAAACCACAGCCGCGACTCCTATCAAGGGTGCTTCAAAACTATTTTTAGATCTGGTGGTAATCAGGGTAGCTCCTTGATGGGAGAGGGGGCAGGCAGCTGCCTTCACTTAAAACACACACACACACATACATATATACATGAACAGATTTGTATGTATATACATGCATATAGACACACATATATACATATGATTGTACATTGGTAAATATATAGGTACACATTCCTTTTTCTATGTAGGCAGTTTAAAAAGTTTTTATCTCCCTTAAATATTTATTTATCTCTAAGTATTCTACAATGCTTAATTAATCACAGTACTCTGCTTCTCTGATTGATAGGCTCACAGGCATCCGTGCAGCAAAGAGTTAACTCAACAGCCCCGAGTCTTCCAAACCCTGCACATTCCAAAGAAATGACTGGTCCTTGCCTGGCTCCTAGATAACCTCTAAGCCCTTGGAGATTCCTGTACCAACAATGTGATTGGCGGTGGGGGCCTGGGGCCACACAGTATCAGTTTGACCTCTGGATGGGCTGGAGGCTGAGTAACTAAGACCAGCCACACAGGTAAAATCCCCGCACACCGAGGCTCAGGTGAAACACTCCATGGGTGTTGTCACGTATTGTTGCTGTCCGCATGACTCCACTGGGAGAGGACAACAGGAAGCGCGTGCCTGGTCTCTCCTGGACTCTATCCATGCACCTTTTCCTTTGATGATTTTAAACTGTCTCTTTTTGCTGTAATAAACTGTAATCGTGATACAATAATTTTTGAGTCCCATGAATCCTAGAAAATCATTGAACTTGAGGGTGGTCTTAAGGGCCCTCGACACAGCATCTTAAACTCAATGTGGCCCCAACTGAATATCTGATTTGTCCCCTCCCCGCTTCCCCAAATCTGTTCTCCACCAACCCTTCCCTGTATAAAAATAAGTGGCATCATCCAAAAACCTAGGGGTCACACTCGCTTAATTTCCCTTGAACTTCACATCAGCAGAGCAGCAAAGGCTATTACTGAGTATAAAATAGTTACAGAAAAGTGCTCACCTCATAGGCAGAGAGTGTGCTGAATTTTCACAACCTAAACACGAGTGTAAGCAACACTCAGAACAAGAAACAGAACTTTGCCAGCTCCCTCTCCCGCTGGGAGTCACACATTTCAAGAGTCACACATTTCAAGTCAGTAGACAGTACATAGGAAACCACTATCCTGATTTCTAACAGAGTAGATTAATTTTGCTTGTTTTTGTACTCCATATAAATGGAATCATACTGTATATGCTCTTGGGTATCTAGTTTCTTTTGCTCAGTGTTTTGCAAGATTCATTTATATGGTCGTGTGTAGTTGTAGATCATCCATTTTAATTGTTACTATTTTATTTTGTGAACATGCCATACTTTATCCATTCTTCTGTCGACTGGCATTTGGGTAGCTTCCAGATTTTGGCTATTATGAATAGAGCCCATGGTTTTAGTGAATATATTCCAATTAGAGATATAGATAGAGAGAATTCCTAAGTTGTAGGGTTTGCGTGTGTTCCGTTTTAGTAGATGTAGCCAAAGAGTTTAGCAAAATGGTTGTACTAGTTTACGTTGACACCAGCCATGTGCATTCTAGTTGATGGACACTTGGTATTTTCTTGACTTGTTTTTCATTTTATCCATTCTCAATCAGCACATTTACAACAGCTCCCTGCCTAGTGCTACATTTTAGCACGTGTTGCCACAAACTTTTAATAAGAGTGCCCCATTACTTTTCTGGACCCGGTGATTCCACCAAACCAAAACAAACTCTAGGTCACTGGAAAGATGGTGGGAAAACATCAGGGTCTTCCCAGTGGGGGAAGACACAGGTCAGGGCTTCCAAAAGGGGGGAGGCAACGTTTTAACCTGGTGTACCAATGAGTAAGTGCATGAGTATCCCAGCTGTTCTGATCGATCAGGTACAAATTTGTGGCTCCACGGTTGGGCACTCTTAAGGTCCCCTAAAGGCTACGGAGTCTGAGTGGGCTCATCTGCAGTTCTGTGGTGTACGGCATATGGTCCAGGGTGGCACTGAACCAGTGCCCGATCGTAAGTCACAAACCTGAGTCCACTATGGCTAGGACATATGAGCACCTGAGTGGTGTCCTCTCTAGATGAGGGACCCACCCTTGTTTGTTTTTATGTCTCCAACATAAACGTGCCACAGGGTGGGATATACAGTGGGGGAGGGGGTATAATTATCCACTGATTTGGCTTAAGAATTGTCTATCTCCAAATGGTCCTTCGGACATAGGGGCCCTCTGTCGAATTATTTTCTTGAAATTTTAAGGTCTATTTTCCCCTCCATTAGGAAGCTCCCTAAGGCAATACAGGCAGAGTTTCCACAAGCCAACTGTCTTAAATTATATGTTGAAAATTTTAAGAAAGGCTTCTCAGGGACTTATGGGGACAAGTTGACCCCAGGAAAACTTCATATTCTTTGTAAGCTTGAGTGGCCCACCTACAGGGTAGGCTGGCCTTCGGAAGGGACCCTGGACCTCCCCACTGTGAGAACTGTGTACCGGGTAGTGATAGGGTCCCTAGACATCCAGCCCAGTTTCCGTACATAGACTCATGGTTGCAAATCCTACTGTAGTGCCTGCTTGATCCTGGTTCTGCGTAAAATAGGCAGGGACAGAGTAAGGTACTTGTGGTCCAACCAACTCTGGAAAAGAATAAGGAACACAAAATCTGCGAACTATGAGAAGCTCAGAACCATTACTCAAGAAAAAGAGGAGAACCCGGCCAGCTTTTAAGCCAGCTGGAAGAATCCTTTAGGTGTCCTAATGCAGACCCCACCTCCCCTGCTGGGTTAGCTCTGTTAGGCCAGCATTTTATTAGCCAGTCAGCCCCTGATATCAGACACAAGCTTCAAAAGCTGCAAATGGGGCCACAGCCTAATCAGAATCTATTACTACATACGGTCTTCATGGTCTACAACAGTCAAGATCTTCAAGAGGAAAAAGAGAATAGAATAAAGAAACACGACAAGCCAGTATTATGGCTGTCACAATTGACCAGGCCCTTGGTACCCAACAAGCATCCCTTAAGAGACCGGTGAATAAGGAGACATTGAGTTCTTGCTTCAAATGCAAGAAAGTAGGACGCTGGGCAAAGGACTGTACAGAAAAGTCCCCAAGTCCCCTGCCACACGTGCAAAGAAACCGGTACTAAACCCTGGCATTGGAGAGTTGACTGTCCACGCTCTCAGAGAGGAGGGCAGCCAGCCGACACCCTAGTAGCCCAGGTCTGGGAACTGCGTGACTGAAGAGGCCCAGGGCCATCCTCGCCGACCCTGTCTGAGAATGTGGTCATCACTACCGAGGAACCCCAGGTAACTCTGGACGTAATGGGTAAGCAAATTCAAGTTCTTTTAGATACGAGGGTATCCTATCCTGTTCTCTCTGCATTTGCAGGAAAACCCTCCTCACAGACTACGATTATCATAGGAGTAGAAGGAGGAGACAAGGTCAACCATTTTACTCCATCACTGACCGATCAATTTGAAGATGAGACCTTTCGGCAGGAGGTTTTAATAGTTCCAGGCTGCCCAGCTCCCTTGTTAGGATGGAATATTTTAACTAAATTGGGAGTGACATTACAACTTGGGTGTAGACCCCCCAGTGTTTTAATGCATTGACAACAAGTTAACCCCACGGCTTGGTATATGGTATGAAAGTTCAGCTTCTCTCTCACCAAGACCCAGACTTATTAGCTGGCCCACTGATAGAAGTGCCTTCCCAGAGATCTCGGTGATTAGGAATTTTCTCCTCCTTCACCCTCAGATGCTGAGTTCTCTTGGCACCCCATCTATTTCATCTCTTCCTGAGGAAACTAGATGTGCACCCCCAGGGAAGTTACAAATACTGATGACGGGGAAATGTGAGAATGTGCATGACCTCTGATCTATATTTGTCTGTGTTCTATGTAATGTGGTGGTTCGGTTAAGAATTCTATTATGATGGAAAGGAAAATGGTTTTGGTATAGAAGGTATAAAGTATGGAACTTATTCTGAAGGGAATTGGAGGGAAGGTGTTTGCCTTCAAGTTGATTATTTCTGAAAGAGTGGAAAGAGGCAAACTGAAGGAATAAGGAAACTGGTAGAAGGTTTGTGAAGAGAAATCCTGAGAGGAAATCTGAGGTGATTAAGCTAAACAAGATTGGAAATTTAAATGCCAAAAGTAAGCTAATGCAAAATTAGAATTGTGTTTTAATGTTTCTTAGACTATTGGTCTGCTACTGATGTTATGGAAAAGTTTTCTGAGTAGAAAACAAGGATTCTGTACTTTATCAAATAATTAATGTGTTTTACATTGCCTCAATGTTTTCTGAGACTTTTAGAGAATATACTAACATTGGTCCAAAGTCTGAGGGTCAAACATCTTTTCTCTGTACCTTTCAGAACTTGGCCTGAGCCCAATATTCAAAGGAAGCTCCAAAAGTTGGGGCCTAGACCCAAATTCCACAGGCTGCCTTGGAGCCAGAGGTCTTCAAGGTGTCCAACAACTGGGACGGGACAGAGAAGAAGCAGAGTACAAAAAGGCGCTGATTTTAGCTGCTGTATTACAGGGACCACCTCAAGGTGACCGTAGGCAATAAAAAAAACCTTGCAGGCCTGGAGGGCCTCGATCTCGGTCGGCCATGATTGACATCATCAGGACTGAGGCATCCTGCAAGCTCTTGTCCTAGAAAAATCCACCATGATCACAACAGTGGAGCCTCAGGTCACCCTCACATGGCAGGAAGGAAAAACTGAATTTTTACTAGACACTAGATCTACCTACTCTGTCCTGAACCAACCCACGGGCCTCTCCAATGATGACTGCACCGCATATGTGCAATCCATTAGAACCAATCATAACCAAGCCCTTGAAATGCCCTTGGAACTTTGGAGAAGTAATGACAGTTGGCATTGACGGGATGGGGCTAAATCCCTATGTTCAAATTCATATCAGAGGTCAAGCACTAGACCATTCAGCTTGAGCCTTTCAGGTTTATAAGTCCTTCTACAAGGAAGTAACTGAACCCCTACCCCACCTCCATAATCAACTAAAAACTTATTTCTCAAAAGGGATGAAGGAATAGCTCACTCCCTGAGTGTCACTTCCTGCTACGTATGTGGGAGGACTCTGATGGGGGATAGGTGGCCATGGGAAGCTATAGAACTAGTTCCCACCAAGACAATACCAAATATAATGGCTCCACACATCTCTGATGATAGTCAATGGATTTTAAAGCATACTATTTATTATAGGACAATACAGCCTGGCTGGAGGTAAAGGAAATGTCATGGAGGCAGTTGGAAACTTAATTTGTCTTGGCCAATGGTATTATATTGCCATCTCCAAACAAAGCGTGTGATGGGGAAGCAGGACAGAGAGAAACCATTGGCCAGATTCCTAGAGCTAACTGGAGCCAGGCAGGGTCTGAGACTGGACAGCCCCACGTGGGCTTGACTGGATTTGTGGAAACCAGGCCACATCCACCTACCCAGAAATTGGGAAGGGAGCCGTATAATTGGCATGATAAAGCCATCCTTCCTCTTCTTACCTCTGAAAACAGGGGGACTACTTAGTCACCTGGCCCCACAACCCTTCCAACGGGTAAAAAGAGAACTCCAAATAGAGGACTAGAAAGATGATGAATGGCCCCCAGAGCAGATAATCCAATACGATGGGCCTGCCACTTTGGCAGAAGATAGATCTTAGGGATACTGTACTCCCATTTACATGTTAAACCAGATTACCAATGAGACTAGGAGAGCCCTGAGCCTCCTTGCACATCCACAGACTCAGGTGAGAAACCCCTCTACCAGAACACGTTGGCACTAGACTAGCTGTTGGCAGCAGGAGGAGGCGTGTGTGGAAAATTCAATCTCGCCAACTGTTGCCTGCAGATAGATGACCAGGGCCAGGCAGGTGAGGACCTTGTCGAAAAGGTGACAAAACTGGCATATGTGCCCGTGCAAATACGACACGAATGGAACCCCAATAGCCTTTTGGGGGGATGGTTTTCCGCCTTTGGTGTGGTAAAAACCTTAATTGGAGCAGTTTTACTACTCTCAGGAATCTGCCTAATAGGGCCGTGTCTGCTGCCCCTGCTAATAACAACTTAAAAAGCATGGTGGAAGCCACAGTACAGCAACGAGCTGCTGCACACATATACTTTACCCACCACTAGCAGGAGATTCCCCGGCATGTTTTAAATGGAGAATGTGAGACTCCAGCATAAAGACAGAATGTCTGGAATCTCAAAGGAGGGAATAAGAGTGGAGAGGAGGCATCTGAAAAATGCTATAGAGCTCTCAATGGCCTTCTGGAAACTCTTGCCACAGCAAAACAAAACGATCTGCAAATAGATAGGACCAGTGATCTGAGAATTCCTTCCCCCTTGCAGCCCCCACCCGAAACTCAGGAAGGATAAGGAAAATTTCTGCGATAATACCAGCAGAAAAGTGTGTAACATTTACTGAGTGTACTAACCAATGTTCTAACATCTCAGATAATATGACCTTGAACTGCAGCTCCACTACTTCTGTAAGCTATGCAAATGCACATGTTAAATTATAGGCTGGATGGTTTCTTATTTATGGAAGAACTATTTATTCTTATGTTCCTGCTAACAGTACTGGAGGACCTTGTTCCCTGGGAAGACTAGCTGTATTTATGCCTCAAACGTCTCCAACTAGGCACCGCAGGGAACTCGCCCTTGCAGGAAATGATATGGTACATCTCTTGCAGAGTTCTTAATCTTTTTAGTATACCCAGTTAAGTTTTCTTCCCTCCTTTCTTTGGGAAAAAGGCCCTCTCCCCCAAATCCAGATAATGACTGTGAAACTGGTAATTCAGGTCCTCTGGCTTTTGATAAGGATCATGGGACCATCATGCGGGAATGGCCCTAGGCCAGGCAGGGTCCTTGGAGTCTGAGAGGGGAGGGGACTTCAGGCTAAAGGTCTTTTACTCTTTAAAAGGTATATTAATCAAGCCTGTTTCCCTTTACTCACTCATGGGCAAATCAAAAATAGAAATTAATAGATATATGATTTAAATAACAGTTCGTATCTTCTCAGTCTAGGGACTGAGGTGGCACTTCAGCAGGAAACCCAGGATCCTGCCCTGATTAAGGGAGGAAGGGGAAGAGCATCATGAAACTCCAGTAGGCAGGGACAACTGCCCTTCTCAGCAGGAAACAGATACGGAGGAAGAGGCCTCCCATCCCTCACATCCATACAAATAATAAGGGGGTTCATGGCTCTTAAAAAACAGTTAAGCAGGAAAATTAGTTAGGGGGTTTGGGGGCTGCCTGCAAAGATACTGACATCATCCTATCCTAGATGGAGTCTGCTGTAATCCATCAACAATTAGATCAGTAATGGGGGTCCTGGTCCAGAATATGGAGTTGGGAATCCTGGTTTCTACCACTTGCAGGTCCTCGCCTCATGCTCCTCATAGCTCTCTTGTTTGGTCCCTGTATCCTGACCTGTCTTGTCAAGTCTGTCTCCTCATGCCTAGAATCCATAGTTACAAATAGTTGTGACATCTGTACCACCATTATACCAGCCCTAGGCCAGGAAGATCAGGAGGTTGATGCCCTATAGGAATTCTTTAAAAGGACATCAAAAGGGAGGATTGAAGAGGAATTTTCACTCAAAAGGCTAATCAGCTCTTTGTTCTGCTTCTGTAACTATGCTTCCTGCATAGGTCATACTCTATATTAAAGACTCATCTTCCCTTTTGCTTCTTTTAAGCAACAAATGTAACTGCCTGTACCCGCAGCAACTCCCACACTTTGTAACTCTTTGTAACTACCTGCAACCAATAGCAATTCATGGGCTCTGTAACCATCTGAGGAGGAATTAACCAATCAGCCCATGCCAAGTAAGTTCTATATAAGCAATGCTGCAACTGAGCTCTGGGCCTACATCTTCAGAGCAACAGCTCCTCTGGGACCTAATAAACCCGAGTTCTCCAACTGTTCCGGTACTGCTTGGGTTTTGATTTTTGCAACTTTTCTGCAACAGTTGCCTATGAGCAGCAAGTTGAAGAAACGATCGAGGAAAGGTGAGGCATTATCCCCATGCTCTGGGTGGGGGTGGGGTGTGGAAGCAAGCAGTTTCTGGAAATTTCTGGAATCCAGGAACCAAGTGGAGTGAACCCAAGGGGGGTTAAAACGGCCCTTTCGCCTCCCTCTTTGACTTCTGGTATCTCCCAGGAGTCCTGTTAGCTGAGGATAGGACCGGAGGCGCAGCCATAGAAGCTGCCGCCACCTACCCCTCCCGCCCCCACGTCGGTCCCCGCGGACCACGCTGAGTAGTGAAGGGTATAAAGTCTTGGCCTGGACGGGCGATGAGAGAATACGCAGACCCCCGGCTGGGTGAGCAGCGGCACCACGCCCACTCGCACCCGGCCTGCAGGCCCTGGCGCAGAGCTCACGCGAGAGGCGGCCAGGCCGGTTGCCATGGAGACCCGGGCGCTGCGCGGCCCGGCAGCGCGGGGGCCACTGCGCAAGCGCGCACTGCGACGCCGGCCACGGCTCCTCCGCGCTGCTGAGAGCGGAGCCGGAAGGCGCGTGACCCGCCAGGGCCAGAGTGAGGCGAACGCGGGCTTCCCTGGACCCCTTCGGCCCCGACCCGCCGCGCGCGGGGTCGTCCGAGGCGGCGCTGGGCGACCGGCTGCGTCCCGGCGGCGTCTCCCGGGCCCGGTTGCGCGATCGCAGGCGCGGCCGCTGGATCCCTGCGCGCAGGGCCGACAGCCGGGGGTGGAGCCGAGGGCGCGCGTCGTGGCTGCCAGGCCGCAGGTGAGCGCCCTCCGCCGCGTCCGGGAGGGAGCAGGGGCCCGGGCAAGCGCGCGGCCTCCAGCCTGCCAGCCGCGGAGGCGCAGCCACGGGCTTCTGCCGGGACTCTGATTTCCCTCTCTTGTTACCGTACAGATTTGACATTCGGGGACCGCCGCAGCCTCAGTCTGTTTGGTAGACTCTTCGCCGCACGTGGAGTTAGAGCTGCCAGGTGGTCGCAACCATGTCCATGAGACTCCTGGAAGACTGGTGCCGGGGCATGGAAGTGGACATTCACAGGTGCCTCTTAGTCGTCGGCATCCCGGAGGACTGCGGCCAGGCGGAAATCGAGGAGACCTTGAATGGGGTCCTCTCCCCTCTGGGCCCATACCTCGTGCTCAACAAGATGTTTTTGAGGGAAGAGAATGCCAAAGCCGCCCTCGTTGAGGTCGGCGAGGGTGTGAATCTGAGGGCCATCCCCCGGGAATTTCCGGGACGGGGCGGTGTCTGGAGAGTGGTCTGCAGAGATCCCACCCAGGATGCAGAGTTTTTAAAAAATCTGAATGAGTTCCTGGATGCCGAGAGGCGCACCTGGGAGGATGTGGTCCGCCTGCTCCACCTCAACCAACCCCCATCTTCCCGGAACCGGTGTCTGCCCCAAGAGAACTGGGCAGAGGCCTTGGGGGTGCTCCTTGGGGCTGTGGTGCAAATTGTCTTTTACATGGATGCGGAGATCCGCAGGCGGGAGGAGGCAGGGGCCCTGGAGGCTTACGAGGCCCAGTTGGTGGCAGCCTCAGCTGCAGCCACAGGACGGAGCGTGAAGAAGGAACCGGGGCGGGCTGTCGAGGTGGGCCCCGCCTTGAAGATAGAGAACCCGGATAGCTGGAATGACGCGGAAGATGAACGTGACCCCCCCAAACCTTTGGTTCGTAGGGCTGGAGCTAAGACTCGCTCCAGGAGGAAGAAGCAGAAAAAAAACTCCAAACAGGAACCAGCGTCCTGGAAGAAACCCAGAGGCCACTGCTCAGCCTCCTCGGAGGATCCCGAGGCTGCCGACAGGGAAAGCGTGGAGACCGCAGAATGTATCAGGAGCAGCAGGAAGCCCTGTGTGAAGCAGGAAGAACTGGCCTTGAAGAAGCCGGTGGAGAGAGGTCCCTGGAAGTTCCCTAGAAATGCAGCTCAGGATGCCGAGCCAGAAGCTGGGGGCCCTGCAGCTGCCTCTGAGTCAGACCAAGATGGTGGCCGGGACGGCCCCCCGAAGAAGAAGGCCATGGGCTGGGCCTCGGCGAAGAGCCCGGCCTCCGGGAGGAAGAAGAAGAAGGTGAGCTTAGGCCCCATCTCCTTTGTCCTCGTGGACATGGAAGACGCCAAGAAGAAGCCTCCGATTCCGAAGAAAGGGCCGGGCGCGAGAAGGGGCGCGGCGGCCCAGAGGGCCCCGCGAGACCCGCAGCCCACCGGGGTGCCAGTTTCAGCGTCGCAGGGGGCAAAGGCCAAGCCCGAAGGCTCTCCTCATGGTGAGCATGACGATGGGAGTCATTTACGCTGTGTCCACAAGCAGGGGAGCGGGGAGGAGCGGGAGAGGCAGGTGGGGGCTGATGAGCCCCAGGGACCCATGTGCCACGTGGTCACTGACGAGGACCCTAGTGCAGTGGAGGAGGTGGGTGACACAGCAGTGGAGGTTGTAGAGGGTGAGAGCCCTGACCTTGCTCCTAGGAGCCCTTGAAGGCCAACATCAGGGACACCTGTGAGGACAGGAGGCGACAGAGCAAACCCACCGACCTGTCTTGTCGGTGAGAATTGCTGTGCTGTTCCCAGATCATCCTGCCACTCCACCTGCCCATCTCCCTTGCTGAGAATGGAATGGTTTGCGGTTGTAATGGTTGCCAGGGCAGGTGGCTTTGCGGGTGGAATGTTCTGGAGTCCTGGTTGGGGGAGGGAAATGTTTGAGGACTTAGTCCCAGGAAGTAAAACAGTTCTGAATGACAGCCCTCCCTGCTTCTCCTCTTGAGCTTATGATTTATCCACAGAACACAGAAAGCTTTGAGTTGGGGGGACCACCCACACCCGAGGCGTTGGAAGAAGACCAAGGAAGAAGTTCCAAGTTGGGAACAAAGTGTTCCCTTGTCACTGAGTGAACCAAGGCTTTTGGCTCTTTTAGCAATGTGGCTCTCAGAGGTCAATGCCACATGAGATCCTATGTGGAAGGGGGTGTCTATACCCCTGTGATTTTTCTCTGCCAGGCCAGCTTTCCCACCTTCTCCTAGACTCACCTTCAATAAGCAGATTGGGAAAATTCTAGAACATCGATCTTGACACATGGGCAGAGTTACAGTCACACTCATCTATGTTTGGCCTTTTCCCCTCATTTCCTGCCACCTCTGATGGTCTGTGGACCCCTGCAGGGCCTGGCGTTTTAAAGAGCAGAGCGGCTCTTTCTTCCTACCACCTACTCTGTCCCTTGACCGTGGGTAAGTTAAGCTGTCTTCAGTGCGGACCCGGCTTCTTACTCCTCCCAGTCCTGAATTAACGGCCTCCAGTTACTGACACGAGGGTGGTAAGGTCCCAAGAGTTATTTTTGTGGAAAAAGAATGGCCACTGAGGCCTTGAGGTATTTGAGTTTTAGGTTCTGTTAATAAAAATGGTCCTTGGATTCCCATTTGGGGTAAAACCCTCTCAGGAGCCTGCAGGGAGGAGGGACAATTGGTCGGGAAGAACTCCGGCTTCCTTGCTGTGATTGCATCCACTGCCACCAAACTCTCAACATCTTTGAGGCAGAAGACACTTCTCACATTACAGTAAGAGGGGAAAAAATCTTTTAAAAATATGGCTGTTGATTTCCATCCTCTGACTAGACCAGAGCACAGTGTGTCCTGTGTATGCTTGTGCAGGGGGAGGGGCAGGATATCTGAGATCATTGCTTTCTAAACTCTCCTGGGGTGGCCCAAGGCGTGCTCAAAGATGTGATCCAAATCTAGTTTTTGATGTATTTAAAAACAACAACAACTGAAAAACGATTACTTGAATATGTCAGAAGCCAAAGCACATCACATCGGAGACTTATCAAAATATTACATTGTGTTCATAAGATAACTTGTTTTTGTACAGTTCTCAAATGAATTGTTTCTGCATTTATTTGCATAGAAATGAATTTCGTGTAAATGTGACCGATGAGAAAGGAGGATCGGGAGTTCGGTCCTGTGCATGCCCCGTAAGGTACACTTCGTAATGCGCATGCTCGTGCTCTCGTCCTGCCGAGATTTTCAGTTGTGTGATGGCAAGTAGCTGTATTAACATGGCGCACCGTGGTATATTCTATCAGAATTTATTTAGCCCTTTATGTTTTCAGAGTCTCTCTTCGGACTTCAGTTTTTGTAATAAAGAATGTGAACAGTCGATAGATGTTGTTAGTGATTCAGCTTTAAAAACAAAGTTCTCGTGATGATTCTTTTCAAAGCCCTGGATGAACCTAACGCGATGGTGCAAAACAGAAGAATCTGCTCACCTGTGGGTATCTCGATGTTCCTTGATGTGAGCAAAGCAGAGCACCAGTGTGACTTGGACTCTCAAAGTGATGAAAGCTTCTGACTCTGGCACCCGGTTTCAAAATCAGGTCCACTGGGGCTTCATTGTATTAATAAATTGACACCATGATTTCTCACTGTACATGCTATGAAATAAAGTTTAGCAAATTAAATGTCCTTTCAGTGTCTTTCATAGGTGGAGGTGGTGTGGAGTAGTATTTAATTTGAAAAGGTTTGGTTCCTTGTGCTGAACAATACACGCGGTCCCAGACTCCCAGCCCGGTGTGAGCTGGCGTCAGACTTGGGTTCAACCTTCAAGGATTGTCAGCCATGAGAGAAAAAGCCATTGCGATATCTGTCCTATTTGCTATATGGCCTTCCACCAGTGCAAAAGGATCTCCCATAGATCTTGGGGTTTCTAGAAGTTTCTAATCCAGGTAACTGGTGATGTGAATTATCTGAAAATGTGAGTTTATTTTTAAAAGCAGTTGGATGATGAAAACGCTTACCTCAGACAGAGCCGAGGTCTGTCAGCTAAAAACTCCCTTTTCTCCTGCCCAACCTCCACCCTTCCAGGGACTTCCAAACCAAGGTGGCCATGTCATCAGAGTCACCTGGGCCTTTGTTAAAAATGCCTTTCTTGGCCCCAGCCACTGAGTCGATGTCCGCTGGGGCTTGTATCCCCATCAGAAACCTGCATCTTAAAACAGTTTCTCCTGAGAATTTTAAAGCAAATGTCGGAGAACTCCAGAGGACACTTGAGGGGTACAGAGCCTTAGGGGTCAAGGTTGGGGTTTTGTGAAAGGTGAATGGGGGTTGTTGGGGCAGAAGGATGCGCAGGGACCGAAAGGGAAGCAGGACTTTGAGGCGGGGGAGCTGAGGGGGCGCCGAAGTACATGCACATGAAGGCCAGCGGCAGGCTGGTTGATGGGGCCTTTCCTCTGCCCCCATGATGGGAAATGCTGCATTTGGCCATGATACTGTCACTCCCTCTGGTTACACTGTCCATCAGTAAAGTCAGAAAGGCTCTGTGTCCCTAAGTGGGGGAAATCTGGGGCTGGGAACAGGCCAAGTACAGTGCTGACCAAGACATGATTTTTAGAGAACAAACCATACTGTGAAAAAGATACGTGGCGATCCCATTAGCTGACTTTTTTAAAGGAATAATACATTGATATCTGTTAATAAATGTGTACAGATACAGTTGTTTCAGGAAGGTACAGGTGTTTTTGTTTTCATAGCGATTGGCCTTGGAGTGAGGAATGGGGTTGAGGGCAGGTGGAGAGGGTGCAAAGGGGCCTTTCAGGATTTTTGATTTCCTGTACAGGAGTACCCAACCCCCAGGCTGTGGACCGGTACGGTCTGTTAGGAACCGGGCCACACAGTAGGAGGTGAGTAGCAGCCAGCGAAGCTTCATCTGTATTCGCAGTTGCTCCCCAGTGCCAGCATCACTGCCTCAGCTTCGCCTCAGGTCATCAGGCATTAAGTTCTCCTAGGAGCACCGGTCCCCGGTGCCTCAAAGGTTTGGGACCGCTGGTGTACTATGTTGATTTCTAACTAGCTACTCTTTTTTTTTTTTTTTAAGTAATAAATATCCAGCCCTAAAAAGCAATGAAGTACTGATAACCTGCTACAATGTGGCGGACGCTTCAAAAACAGTAAGCTAAGTGAAAGAAACCAGGCACAAAAGGCCACATAGTGTATGGTTCCCCTATAAGAAATTTCCAGAATCAGGAAATCCGTAGAAACAGTAGGTTAGTGGTTGCCAGGGGCTGGAGGGCTGAGTGGGGGTGACTGCTGATGGGCATGGGGTTTTCTTCTGGGGTGAATGTTCTGGAACTAGGTAGAGGTGAGGGTTGCACAGACCCTGTGAATGTACTAAGTGTCACTGAATTGCACACTTTACAATAGTTAATTTTATGTGAATTTCAACTCAGTTGTTTTTTTTTTAGAGGTGAAAAATCTGGCAGCTGGCTCATGGACATTTTTCGAGAGAAGTAAGGTGGGGGTTCTTTACACTTCCCTGCATTAAAAAGTCATCATGCCAAGCACACGAGTTAGGGGTACAAATCACAATACCCCTCTCTGGCTGCTGAATTAGCTTTGCTGCGGATCTTTGAAGAAAGCTTTCCTGCCATGCCGAGATATGTGAATTTTTATTTTTTAATTTTAATTTAATTTTAAACACCTACAGCACCTGGTCTTCCTAAGTGGTCTCCCATCCAAGTACTAACCAGGCCCGACTCTGCTTAGCTTCGAGATCAGATGAGATAGGGCACATTCAGGGTGGCATGGTTGTAGATGAGATAATGTGAATTTTTAATCAACCCATTTTACATCAAAAGACTTTTTAGCTTCCTGAGGGTCAATTTTGAAAATTATAGCCTGGGCTCATGCATTCGTGCAAAACTGGGAAAGCAAGAGAACTCACAGAGTGTACAAGTCTGGTCACGCTAGAGTAAAGCACAGCCCTGAGGCTCAGCCTCCGCCAGATTGTTCTGGAACAACAGTGAATATGTCACTAATGTCAACAACTGTAGCCCACTTTCATGCTCGAGGCAAGGACTGACTGTTTGTCCTGTGACCTTCACATTTGGGTAAGGAACATGAGTACTGACAGAATGTTCAAGATCAAAACTCTTGAGCAAGAATTTCCTACCACTGCTTTGTGAGAGTCCGTCTGTGCTTAACTGAAGCATTTCTGAGTGCAAGGTGAGCTGTTTTAAAAACTGTCAACGTGTGAGAATAGGGAGGAAAAAATCTGAAATAACCAGAAAATGGAGAGAGGTCAGTAATGAAAGGGAATTGGTGTTGGAAGTACTACAATGTATTACCATGAAGCTGCAATGACTAAAACATTTCTCTACAAACTAAAGAATATCAAGTCTGGAAACAGCTACATAAATATACAATTACAGTTTACGACACAGGTGGGGTTTCAAATTGACATGGGAAAGATGAATTATTCAGAAAATGGTGTTGAGACAACAAGCTAGCTATTTTGGGGGGAAATAAGCCACTCCTTACATCAAAATTCCAGGGGAAAAAATTAATGAAATAAAATTGTAAGAGTTGTAGAAGAAAAAAATGGGGTGATAATTGATCGTCTCACAGGGGAGGGAGCTTTTTAAAGCTGAGTGACTTTAGAAGTGCAAAGGTCTGGTCACCCTCATGTAAATGTAGGCCAAGCTGGGACCCAGGGCAGGGTTCCAGTCCCATGTGATCTTTAATCATCAAAGAAAATCAGCCACTTAGTTGCTGTGACCACAGAAAAGTTAATTTTTTACAGGAGAAAATTAACAAAGGCAAAAGATAGTGACAAACTGGGAAAAATAGACAAAAGTTTCATACCTTCCTTTACAAAATGACCACGAAAAAGAGGAACGACCCCTGAGAAAAATGGTTCAGGGACATTAAAAAAAAAAAAAGCAAGTATCAACGGCTAGTAAACATACAAAAAGAAGATCAACCTCACACTTAATTAAAGAAATGCACAGCCAAAACAGTCCAGCGATAAGGACAGACATGTAGATCAACAGAATAGAGCTGAGAGTCTAGAAAACAACCACGAGATACCATTTTCCATGTAGCTGATTGGCAAAAGTTCTGAAAGTTGTGTAATACCCAGTACTGGTGAGGCTGTGATGAAACTCTCTATTGTTGGTAATGTGAACTGGTCCAGGGGCCATTTGGCATCAGCTGTCAAATTTTCAAAATGACTTTTGTTTTGGGTCCCAGGGAACACGCTACTAACAGTTTTCACTAACAATATACTCTTAAATATAGGCCATGCCACATGGTGAAATGCTATTCCAGGTGCTTGAAATAATCTGAGGTCCATCAGTACAGAACTGGTTAAATAACTATGGTACAGCCGTGGGACGATGCGACACTGCACATTAAAAAGAAAGGTTCGAGTGTCTATTGCTGATTGGAAAATATTTTAAGTGAAAAATACCATAGGGCACATGGGATCAGCTTTATACAGATGAAAAGCACATGTGGATACAAACGGTCATATATACATCAAGCTTTCTCTTTTTTTCTGGAAGGAACAATAGAACAAACTGTGATAATCGCTCGCTCCCAAGGTGGGAACCTGAGTCAAAGTGGGGGTGGAGAGACTGTTACTCTCCTTCTCTGTAACTCACATTTGATCACACGTTATTTTTTAGAATGCCAATGTGGATAAGAGAGTAGGACATTTTTCATTTTCTCTAGATTTCTTTGCATTAAAAAACAACACTATACTTAAAAAAAAAAAGTCATTACCTACAACCACATTCACGGGTATTGCTAAGTTAGTCAGACTTTTCTGCAATTCTTGGAAATGTTTCCGCCATTTCTGAACAAATATTTGTACTTCTTATAAAGTGTCTTTGTTTTGGAAGGTGTATCCCCGTGAACGCTGGTTAGTTTTTAAAAACTTTTGGTATGGCATGTCCGTGCCTGGAAAACTCTGTCAACTATTTCTACAAAGCACATGCCTTGTCACACTCAACTCGATGACAAGTAATGCTCGGGCATGGCTGCCATGGAAAAGTTTCAACCCTGCATAACAGTTCTAGAAAAGCAAGTGAATGTGTAACAACTGAGGGTGTGATCGTGCGCTGCAGGGGACATGGGCTGGGTGCCTCTCTGTGACTTTGACATTTGGGATAAGCAGTGTGAACAGCTGGCAACAGTCTTTAGTAACTTAACTAAAAATGAAAACTCACAACCTCTTTATGAAGCTCTTAGCGGTTAACCTATGAGGAGAAGCTGTTGAAAAATCGCTAACATATGAGAGTAACCAAGAAACTTTGAAAAGAAGTGTAGTGTGTGAAAGGGGCGAGAGCTAAAATGCATTAGATCATAAAATGCGTTATAAATATTTAATATTCCTGACAGTTTGGTTCCCCCAACTACCCCAGGATTTTTGGTTTTGATGGAGGCAGTGTCGTGAGTCAGCAGGCGAGATAAGGCAAGATAAGGTCAAACCTTTCTTTGGGGAGTGAGGGGAAAAAATGGCCAGATTCCTACGTTCCTTTCACTGAAATGAATTCCAGATGGATCAAAAATTTAAATGCAAACCATGCAGCCATCAAGCGCTAAAAAATATTGGGGAATTAATATATGCTCTTAGAAGTGGAGGGAATATTTTTCTAAGCAGAAAAGCAGAAGTCAGAAACTATGAGGGGCAAACTTGATCCATTTGAATTTTTTTTTTTTTTTTTAAGGCAAGGCAACCCTTGGTTGACCTCACAGATTGCAAGGACCTTGTCAGATTGCAGTTCCCTATTCTTTAATTTTTATGCCTACAGCACCTGGTCTTCCTAGGTGGTCTCCCATCCAAGTACTAACCAGGCTGGATCCTGCTTAGCTTCTGAGATCAGATGGGATCTGGCACATTCAAGGTGGCATGGCTGTAGACCCATTTGATTTTAAAGCTTGTATGTGGCTAAAGAATCAATCATTTTAAAAAGTTTTAAAAACCCACCAAACTGTGAATGTATATATTTGAAATCATTCCATCGATACATTCCTTTTTCCCTTCTATTTCCAAAACCTTTTACTTATTGTATTTTTCTTTAATATTTTAATGTTTCTCAAATGTAACATGCTGGTCTACTTTCTTTTTGATAATTCCTAGCTTGTATGACCTGGTAGCAGTTTTTAAACAGCTGCCTGTTCTGACCTTGGTTACACAGGTCCAGAATAATTCAGAGAGGTACATGGGGTAATTAAAAAAAAAAATCTGAATGTAATTATGAAACTCTTGCCATTTCTCACCGCCAATGAGAAAGCACAAGGAAAATATCGTGAGTTTGTCAGCATGAAGCCACCTAGAATAGCAAGGCCTGGTGTTCAAACTTGTCCCCCAATCGTTTGTTGTTAATAAAAGTCTTATGTCACGAGGCTGAATTAATCCTTGGCAGATGTTCCTGCCATTTCTTGGAGCCTGAGGGATGTGAGTGGCGGCAGCTGCCGGGTTAAACAATCTCACTGTAAGGACCTGTCCGGACAGGACTTTCAGATAAGGCTGTAAGTGTCCTCTTACTCAATGACAGATTTACAAGGGCTGTCAGACCTGCAGGAATAAAAAGAAAGAGAGAACAAAGAATAGCTGTGGCCGCAGCCAATAAGGTGGTCTTGGCTTCTAACACATTTTATTTTTAGGTTGTGGTGGTTGGTTTTATTTTAATGAGGATCCATATAAAGATGTAAACAAGAAATGACCCAGCATCCCACTGCCAAAATAGCTCCCATGGACATTTTCAAATAAAGTACGCACAGTGTTAGACATTCAAACTGTGCTGAATTGAAAATAGAAAACGCCACTCCACCCTGCCCCTCTACCTCGCCCCAAAGCCAACGATCGTTAACTGGTTATCATTCTTCCTTACGAAAGAGAAAGAATGCTTGTGTGTACCAGCATGTTTCTCTATATGTATGCATGTGCATGTATATGTGTGTATGTTTGTGTACATATGTGCAGAAACGTATATATTTGCATTTATGTGTCTCCGTACATACGTATATGTGTGAATTTATGTGTATATACATGAGGGGACGTGTATACATGCACATGTGTATGTGTATGTGTGTATGTATGTGTGCAAATATAGGTATATATGTTTGTACATGTATGTATTTGTGTATATATGTGTATAAGATTGTGTGTATAAGTGTGTGTGTGATAGGAGCAGAAGCAGCAAGGTCTCTTAAGAACAAACCTCGGAAGTCACCACTAGGTCGTCTCTGCCCTCCCCTATTGGTCAAAGAAGTCACGTGACCCATCCTAATTCAGGAAGCCGGAAACCGACTACCCTCTCAAGGCAAGGTCAGGCTACAAAGGGGCATGGACCGAGGGCGCATGTTGCCTTGAGGGCCATTATTTTAACAATCACCCGGGCAATCTTTGTAAGGCATTGTCAGTGCCTTACCAGTTGGATAATAGATTCAAGAGCGTTGATTATAAACTAAACAAACAGTTAAAGTGCGTATATAAAACAGAAACAAAAGAGTGTCTGTAAGAGTAGGTCACCGAAGGGGGTTCGTGAATAACTGAATTCTCTGCATTGAGGTCTAAAATTCAAAACAAAATTTTCTATTTCTTTCTTATTCTTCATGTGTCTGGGTCAAAGATGGTTTATCATGGACATTATGGTTGAGCATTTCCTCCAAATTTTGAAGTAGCAAACTTGACATTCTGCTCTTAATCCCTAATAATTTTTCTTGAATAACTTGTGGCTTAAATGCAATGATGTAACAATATCAAATACAGTTTGTAATGGTTATTTTATATGATGTTATAAATACTAGTACACATGATAATTCTAAAACATTAGAATCATAATAAATCCTGATAAAATCTGTTCTCTATTCCTTGTTCTATTTTTGTTTTAAAATCTAATTTCATATGGTTACGCCCTCCCTCTGATCTCGGAAGATAATCAGGATCAGCCTGGTTAGTACTCGGATGGAAGACCACCTAGGAAGACCGATGCTGTAGATATAAAATATAAAAAATTAAAAATAAGGGATTGTAAGCTGACCAGGTCCTTGCAATCTGTGAGGTCAGCCAAGGGTTGCCTCGCCTAAATAAATAAATACATAAAAATAAAAATAACTAAATTCAGCTTTTGTTAGCTCACAAGTGTATAATGTCCTTCTTAATAGTAATATTAATCCTCTACCATTTGCATCTACTTTTCTCCTTGCCTATATGTAAGCCTTTAATAGCTGTTTTTGGTTACAAAATCATCAGCTTTCACAATAATCATTTATTATTTCAGTATTTTTCTCTCAAAGTATAAATTATTCTTTTATATTCCAACTAGAAAATTTTCAGCATGTAAAGATTTTTACTCCTAGTTACATCAAGAGCTCTATTATAAAGTGGACAGTGTGTGTTCAGATAACAACTGTAGATGGAGATGACCCACCTGGACCCCACCACTGATAGGATTAGGCAGATGGTCACCTAGGCAACCCCAGCATCTCTAATCCCTCTGGGTTCAGGGAGGCAGAGACTGCTACTTGGTTCTCCAAATACTGAACCCAAAGGCCAAAGCAGGCCACTAAACCTCCTCGTGCCTCAGTTGGCTTATCTGTAAAACAGAGATATTAGCAACCTATTTCAACAGGTTTGGGGGAGATTTAACTTGGTTAAATCTGCAAAGACCCTATTTCCAAATGAGTTCACGTTTTGAGCCATTGAGGGTTAGGAGGTCAATACATCTTTTTAAATGGACATGGTCCAACCCATGACACCAGGGAAATAGCAAAGCCACATCCTATTTCCTTGTTCTAGGCAGGAAGATGGTGAGAGCGGCTGTCAAGACCTTTCTGGGTCTCACCTTGCCCTCACTGACCATCTTCTCTTTCTTCACCTTGCAGAGTAAGGCTGACTTTGAAGTCTTAGGAGATAGCACTGTGATTAGGACTTATTTCCCAGCTTCCAAACTTGTGGGTTCACCTAACTTCTCACCAGCCTCACCTGGGTACCTAATGGAGACGTGACACCCAAGTGGCCCAAAGGGAATACCTTATGCTTATCTCCAAGCCTGCCCTCTCTCATCTTCTCCCTCTCAATCCTTAGCAACCCCATCCTTCCAGGTGCTTAGGCCCAAAGTACCAGAGTCATCTCTGACTCCTCGCTCGCTCTTATGTATCACGCAGGATCTGTTAAGAAATATCACGAGTTCTACCTTCCAGATGGACCCTGAATCCATCCGCTTTTTACCAGGGTTTGCTGTTCATCACCCTCCACGCCCTTGCCTGCTCACTGGGCTTCCTGCTCCCACCCCAGGAAGTAAGATTACCAGATAAAATACGAGATGCTCAGTTAAACTGAATTTCAGATAAACAATTTTGTTTGGAATAAGTATATCCCAAATGTTGTATGGCACACACTTCCAAGTAAAATATTATTGTTTGTTTGGAATTTAAATTTGACTGGGCATCCTATACTTTTACTTATTATATTTGGCGACCTCTGTCCCCTCTGTAGAAGATTCTACACAAGCAGCCAGGGAGCTCCTGTTAGCACCTAAGTCAGACGATGTCCTTCTCTGCTCAGAAACCTGGCTTCTCATTCCCTCCAGGTGAAAGGTCAAGTTCTCCTCAGGGCCCTACTAATTCTGCCTTCTATTTGTTTCTTTGACTTCATCTCCTCCACTCTCTCTCGCTTAAGCGGCTCCAGCTATCCTGGCCCTTTGCTATTTCCTGATCATAGAGGCACACTGCTGTCACCCTAGATGTTACCATGAGTCAGTCCCTCATTTCCTTTAGGTCGTTGCTCAACTGTCACCTTTCGAATGAGACATATTCTGACCACTCTACCGAAAAAAATGCCTTCCTCCTCCCCACCTTCATATTCTTAGCACTTATCTCTTTCTCCCTTACAGTCTCATTTACATATTTACAGTTTTCATTGTTGTTGTTTATGACCTGTCTCCCCTTACTAGAAGATAAGCTCCACAAGGGCAGGAGTTTTCACTGATTTTTTTGGTCGCTACTGTACACCGAGCACCTAAAACGATGCCTAGCACATCATTCAATAAATATTTTGCATGTGTGTGTAATTAGTAAACGGAGCCAAGACTACTTGAGTTTGGATTCAAATCCTCTGCTTCCTCGTGGTGGACCTCACTGCCAGTTTTCCTCAATCTCTCTGAACTCCACTTTCCTCTACTTTACAATGGGGCTGATAGCTTGACGCTCATGAGGTTGTAGTGGGGATTGCATGAGTCAGTGCAGGTTCAACCTTTTATTATTATAATCAGCAGTAGCTAAGAGCACCAATAGATTTATTAAAATCTATTTTAATATTTATTATTTAATATTTATTCAGTTGCAAATGATAGAACCACAGTTCAAACTGGCTTAAATAAAATACATTTTTTTTTAAAAAAAAGGATTTTATGGGATAATGTAACGGAGGGACCGTCTGGCTTCCGGCATGGCTGAATCCAGGCGTCAGGTCCCGTCCTCAGAATATCTGTCTCCTTGTCCCTAGGCTGTCTTTGGTATCGACTTTATTCACGGGCGGGCTCCCAGCAGCTCAGGGCTCCTGTCCCTCCAGGGGACACCTTTCATCCAGTGGAAAGAGGAAGCGAGGGAAGAGAGCCCCTCCGCCCAGCCACTCTGGGAAGAGTCCCAGGTTCAGCTCTGTTGGAACGTGAGTGGGGGCACGCAGACTCTGGGACCAGAGATGAAATCAGCGCCAGAAGGCTCCCCTCCCCCCACCCTGCCCCGCCCCCACACCGAGGTACTCCAGGCTTGCTCCCCTTCTCCACAGCGTCTCCCTGCCCCAGTCCGCCAGCCCTCCTGGCTCCCCTCTCTTGATTAATTTACTCAGACTATTGAACTACCATCCGAGACCTGTAGAGTCTACTCATTTCTTTTCTTTTTTTTTTTCTCTCTCTCTCTGGACTAGAAGCTCCCCGAGGCCAGAGGGCTTGCCTGTCCTGTCCTTGCTGCAGCTCCAGCCCTGGGGGAAGCTCAGAGCCTGGAACGAGGCAGATGCTCAGTTGACATTTGTTGGCTAAATAAATGGTTTGTCTCCATTTTGCAGATGAGAGCTGATGTTTATAGAGCGCTTCTTCTGTGCCTCGACCAGCTGAAGCACTTTCAATATATCCCTGCACCAGACGGCTCATTGCAAATGCCCTGAGGATTCAGTGACACCACCCCCCCCACACACACACACACACAACGGACAAACTGAGCCATCGAGGCCCAGGGAGAGGACGAAGCTTGCTTTACCCAGTTGCTGCTGCTGCTACTGTGACAAATTACCACCAACTTAACAGCTTAAAACAACCCACATGTATCTTCTTCCTGTCCTGGAGTCTGAACCGGCTCAGGAGCCGCGTTCCTTCAGCAGGCTGCAGGCCAGAATCATTTGCGACCTTTTCCGGTTACTAGGGGCCGTCTGCGTTCCTTGGCCTCTGGCCCTTTCTCACGTCCCTCTGATCTCCGCTTCCATTGTCCACTCTCCCTCCTGCCTCCCTCTTCTTTGTAAGGCGGTGGGCCCCCAGATGACCTAGGATACACTCTCCCATCTCAAGGTCCTGACCTCCATCACATCTATTGTTGCAGGAAGGGACACCCTACTTTCTTTAGAGGAAGGAGAATTCCTTAGGCCTGCGGAGTGTTTGGGGCTAACAACTCCACGCACGTGCTTTCTCTAGTTGCATTTCTTACAGCTTGTATACTTTCGCAGTGTCCATGCAAGGGGCACGTGATTCCTTTGTCTGAGGTTTCACACATGCTTCATTACTCAGGATGGGAGGAGGTGCTTTGGGTCGGGGGCTGCCAGGGGAAGGAATTTCTAGACCACTGGTCCTCTCTATTTACAGGTCATTTTGCCTTGTAGAACCTGTGACCTTGGCGCTATCAACACTGTTATAGAATTCTCAGAGAGAGGACACTGAGGCTTATAAACAGAAAGTAGCACTTACTGATGCCGGCACCCTCAGCGGATTCCTATCCAAAGGCTGAGCTCTAATTGTAACATAACAAGCAGTGTTACACAGTCTTGTTATTCCTATACAGCTACAGAGATAAGAGCAAAACTGGTTGGATAGCAAGCTATGAATCAACAGATGTGAGCTGTGGAGTCCTTGAGGTGGGGAGGGAGCTGTGGGAAAACATGTGAGCTGGAGAGCACTGGGCAGCATGGCGGAGAGAGCAGTTTTCACGAGCTGAGTGAGTTACTCCTACGGGCCCTTTCCTTTGCATTTTTTTTCAGATGTCTCCTTTGCCACATGAGGTCAGGTAGCACAGGTGCTGAGGATTAGCCCATCTTGGTGGTTCTATCCCTTACTGGCCGTGACCCGCCATAGGCCTTGATTTCTGTGTTGCTCAAAGAAACTTCCTGTGCCACCCCAGGGACCCTCCAAATTCCGGGGGCCATGCTTCCTCCAGCTCCTCAGCCTCCCCCCCCTGGCGGGGCTCCTGTTCCCGAATGGAACGCATTTCCTTCGGACTTCAGGGAGTGGAGAGGATTTGCAGACGGACATGGACTCAGCAGCGGCCACACTTCCATCCTCCCCTGCAAGAGCCAGTCCCTGCTGTGATGCAAGCAGCTGGCCTCTGGGGTTTGCAAAAAACCCAGTACTACAGGCCTCAAACGCACCACCCTCCTGTTTTCCTAGTAAGTTTTTCCTCTCTAGGGCAGCAGCTGGTGACTCTGCTCTCTCCTTGACCCTCTGAGTGCCCCCACCCAGCCCGGATCCCCAACTGCTGATCTGGAAGCTTCCTTTATTAAGAACAGAGGCAGCAGACAGTGAGCACAGGTGAGTATGATGGGGGAGAGTTTAAGAGTGTATATTCTGTAGCTGACTGCCCGCTTCAAGAGGCCTTGCCTCTTACCAGCTGTGTGACCTTGGGGAAGACGCTTCTTGTCTCTGTGCCTTGGTTTTGTCATCTGTCAGATGAGGGATGATAGTGATAAAAGCACCTATCATGGAGGAAACGTACTGCAGATAAAACGAGTTATATTTGCAAAGTGCTTAGGACGAGGTCTGGCATGGAAGCACTTCATAAGGTTTTTGTTAAATGTAAAATAAAATAATAAAGTAAAATAAACCTCTTTGCTTCTTTAGCTTCCTATCGTGAAATGCGCCTTTGCCAGTATAGCTCACTCTTCTGTCCTGTCCTTGGAGGGGGTGTCCTGCTCCTTCCAAAAGCCAGTCCCTCCTCTGCACTGGGGTTTCTCCTCCCTTGCTGGGGAGGGCTCCACCTCTCCCTGACCTGGTCCATTCCGCCATCTCCTTGGTTTTGGGAAGCCCTCCCTGCCCTGCCCCTGCCCCTGCAGCCACCCCCCACTGCCCCTCTTCCTCTTTACGGCAATCCACCTGTGGAGAACTGCTCAGGTTCCTGTGGATTCACCTGCTGCTCGCCCTTCCAGCCCCGTGATCTGATTTCTGGCCCCACCTCTCAAACAGGTGGCCCTCGTCAAGGCACCAGAGTTTCCCTCTTGTAAATCCAACAGGATGGTCAAGTCTCTGCCCTCATCTGCCTGTCCCCCCTCCCCCAAGTCGTCTCCTCTCTGTGCTACTCATAGCCGATGTCATTAATTCAGATGAGGTCCTACTGGAGTCGGGTGAGCCCTTGACCCCATGAGACTGGTGTCCTCATGGGAAGATGGCCACGTGGTGACAGAGACGCAGAGAAGAGGCCGTGTGAAGACAGAGGCAGAGAGTGGAGTGATGCGGCCACAAGCCACACACCGAGGATAGTCAGCGAAGCGCCAGGAGCTGGAAGAGGCCAGGCAGGCGTCCCCCGCAGGTCTCTGAGGGTGCGCAGCCCTACTGACACCTTGATTTCAGACTTCTGGCCTTGAGAACTGCGAGAGAATCAATTCCTGTTGTTTCAAGCCTTCCAGTTGTGGCACTTTGAGATGGCAGCCCCCCGGAAACGAATACACCCCACCCCTATCCTTTCGTTCTCCCTCTCCCTCTCCCTCTCTATTTACGCATACATTTCATGAACCAGCTGAGGATGAGTTGTACATCATGTTTCTTCCCCCCCACATATGTTGTTGTTTACTTCCTAACATAAGGACATTCTCGTTCACGACCAAGGTAGTTACCAAAATCAGGGAATTCAGCCTTAACTGCACACAGTTATCTATCTCAAGTCCACAGTCATGCCTGTCAGTAGTCCCGGGAGAGTTCTTTTCAGCCACTGTATTTCCTCCAGCCTGGGATGGCATATGGGATCCTGAGTTGCATTTCATCGTCACGTCTTCCTCATCTTCCGTCCGAAGCCGCTCCGTCTTTCCTTGACTTTCCTGACCCTGAACCTGTGGGGAATGAGCCCTCCACGCGGGTTTGTCCAATGTCGCCTCGCAGTTAGACGCGGGGCTGCGCTTTGGGCAGGAATTCCCCAGGAGCAATGCTACGCCCCTTCTGTGTGTCACGCACGGCAGGGACACTGGCTCTGACATGTCGTGTCACCAGAGATGTTCACTTGAATCACTTGACTCAAGTGGCATCGGAGGCTACTCTGCTGTGAATCCCCACTTTCCCCTTGTGACTCTTCACTTTTTGTTTTTTATTTTTATTTTACTTTATTGTATTGTTTTATTTTATTTTACTTAATTTTATTTTACACCTACAGCGTCCGGGCTCCTAGGTGGTCTCCCATCCAAGTACTAACCAGGCCCGACCCTGCTTAGCTTCCGAGATCAGACGGGATCGGGCGTGTTCAGGGTGGCACGGCCGTAGACCCAGCTTTTGGTTTTTTAAACAGAGTCGCACACCGTGCTTGATGATGCAAGAGACACGTCTGGAGGATTTCGGCACGTCATTTCACACCAACGGGGTGTTTTTGGATCAGCACGGAGAGCTCCCCCCTGATTTTTATTTTCCACGTGTTCTACTGTACACGACTTACTGCATGGACATTTAGTCTAATTGCAATCTTTTTCTATCAGTCTCTTTGCTTTCCAAACACGCACTTGGAGCTGCGCCCCTCCCCTCCCGGGCAATCGCTTTCCTGATTTCCTCTCTCCTGCTTGACACGGACCCTCCGTGAGGCCCGGGTGGTTCTGGGCCATGTTCCTCCTCGCTCCACATCATGTCTCTAGATGATCTCCTCAAGCCCCGTGGCTTAAAATACCTCCCATGTGCCAGTGACGTCTAAATTTCTATCTCCGCCGCGTCGCTGCCCGGAACTCCTTTGTCTAACTCCGTTTGGGCGTCCGCCGGGCGTGCGGAATGAAAAATCTCCAAACTCGCTTCCCGATTCTCCCAGCTTGTTTCTCCCCCAGCCTTCCCCCCCACCTCACAATAAATGGACCTACCGCCATTTGAATCATTTGAGCCAAAAACAGAGTCATAAAAAAATTATTTATTCACAGGATAAAAAAAATTAACCATTTTTAAGTGCGTGAGTGGGATTGAGCACGTTCGTGGTGTCGCGCAACCATCCGAGAAGTCTCATCACGCCAGAGGAAACCCGCCCTCATCAGGCGTCACGGCCTGTCCCCATTCCCTCAGCCCCGCGCCCCCACAGCCAGCCGCCAATCCGCTTTCTATCCCTGTGGATTGACCGATTTTGGATAACGCGTAAAAATGGAATCGTAAATGTGATTGTTGTCTGGTTCGTGTTTTCAAGGTTTACCTTCTCAGCTGAGCCTTCAGGCGCTTATAATCTCATCCGGCAGCCCCGCAAATGCACGTGGATCCCACAAAAGCACTTCCCAATCGAGGCCTGCAGTAACTTGAGACTCTTACAAATCACGACCCAGCTAAAACGATTGTTTTCAGCTGTTCCGTCTGGGAGGCGTTGGTTATGAAGCAATAGGAACCAGAACAAAGATGTCACCTGGAACCTAAGCGGTTGGCTACACAACTTCCCGCCTAATTGTCTAATTGCCTGATGGGGAAAGGGGATTTAGGGAGTAGGGTAGGAAAATGTCATCATGGCTCACGGCCTTCAGAAAGTCACGGGAGGGATGGACTTCACTCCAAGACTATTTGCTCAAAAGGTAGATTTGGAATGGAAAGATTTTGGCCTGGTAGACTGAAGGTTTAAATGTTAAAAAAAAAAAAAAATTGACACTTTAGCAGAAGAAAAACAGTGGTAAATTGGTTTGTAATCTTAGAGCTGCAGAAGGCTTGGTAAGCGTCACGCAAACGCCAGAGATCATGAAAGAAAAGATCGGAACAGTCAATCTCATAAAACTTAAAATTACCTACAAGGCATATGTACTCTAAACAAAGCCCATAAGACAAACATCAGACGTGAGGTGTGGTGCAGACAACATGTTAATTTCCTTTACTGTCAACAATCTCACCCCTCAGCTAGAAAAAGAAGCTCTATTAAAACAAACAAACAAACAAACAAAAGATAGAAACAGGAAATTCACAGGGAAAAAAATGTCCACTAAACACTAGAAAGGATACTGGATCTCGTGATTAAAGAAATGCAAATTACAAGATGCGCTTTTAGCCTGTTGGAATGCAAAGATAACAAAAATGAATAATGCAGTGCTGACCCCAGGGAAAACAGGCATCTCCTTACTCTTGCCAAAGGCCTGTGTGCCCCCCCCCCATCTTTCAGGACAGTTTGGCAAGAGTGGCTCTGTGGGGGGGGTCCCTGGAGCCTGCTGCTTGGGTTCAAGTTCTGGATCTGCCATTTATTAGCTGCGTGGCCTTGATTAAGTTAATCGTTCCTCACGTGTTTCCATTTCCTCATCTGCAAAATGAAGATAATGATAGCTAGCATCTTCTTAAAGGCCTTGTGGTGAGAATTGAAATAATGATGGTACAGGGAGCCAGGGACCCCTGAATGCAACAGGGCTGTGGAAATGGAGAGGGAGTGAATTCAATTGTGTATTTAGCCAAACGGTGTTTACTGAACGCCTGCTACACACTGGACCTTGTTCTAGAGTCCTCAAACAGGACGGAGCCCCAGCATGGTTTAAGTCCCCCCTAATCCAGTCCCGGAGTTCCCAGTACTACTTTCTATTAACAGAGCTTGGAACATAAATACAAATATATACATTTAGACAGGATTAGTTTGCTCAGGGCCCCAAAATACATGTATACTCAGAAATCCCTGTTCTCCAACTCCAGGGCTATTACCTGATTGGCAAACTCCCATAAATGCTGACCTTCGGTTACCTCATTAAACCTCCTAGCCCTGGAGGTCCCATCTCACACAGAGAAAAGTCCCAAGTCCCTGCCAGAGGCTACAAGATGCTGCTGCAGGATCTGGCCCCCTGCTCTTTCTCCAACTTATTTTTCAATTCTCCCTTGTTCACTCTGCCCCCATCACACACGAGGGGCTTTGCTGTTCCTCACACACAGCAGGCAGCCCCCAGCCTCAGGGCCTTTGCACAAGCTGTTTCTCTGGCTTAGAACACTGTTTTGAATGTTCACATGGCTGCCCCATCATCTCCTTCCAGTATTAGCTCAAATGTCACCTCAATGGAGCTTATTCTCAGCTCACCATAAAAAATCACAACACCCCTCCCCCACATAGACCCGCTTTTTGTCTTTTCCTTTCTATGTTTTCACCCCATAACCACTCACTATCACCACATAACATATTATATCTTTATTTGTCCCTGCTCTGTCTGCCCATTAGAGTGTCAGCTCTCAGAGGGTGGTGAATTTTGGCTGTCTTGTTCATTGCTGTACCCCCAGTTCCTAGAATCCAACAAGGAGTAATTTATTTATGATGCACAGTGAAGACATGATGCTAATTTCCTTAATTTGTGAAGCTTTCTTACTCCTCAGGAAAAGAAAGAAAGAAAGAAAGAAAGAAAGAAAGAAAGAGAAAGAAAGAAAGAAAGAAAGAAGAAAGAAAGAAAGAAAGAAAAGAAACCCCAAATTTGAAAAATGGGTAAAAGGTATGAACAGAAAATCCACTGAAAAAAAAATAAGTTTAGTCTATGGTCATGCCATCCTGAACCAGCCCGATGCCATCTGATCTCAGAAGCTAAGCAGGGTTGAGCCTGGTTAGTACTTGGATGGGAGACCACCTAGGAAGACCAGGTGCTGTAGGTGTAAAAAAAAAATTAAAAATAAAGGATTGTAAGCTGACAAGGTCCTTGCAATCTGTGAGGTCAACCAAGGGTTGCCTCACCTAAAAAGAAAAAAAAATTTTTAATGTAAAATTCACTAGCTGTGTGGCCCCAGGTAAATGATTTAACCTCTCTGGGCCTCAGTTCTTCTGACCACAAAATACAGGAGCTGCTCGGTCGGTAAATATTTGTTGAATAAATGAGCAACTGAATCAATAAAACAATATCTAACTCATGGACTGTTATAAAACTAAATGATTTAGTACATATCTAGGGCTAGTGTGATCTGTGTAAGTGATAACAATGCCTGCTTTAAAAAATAATGCTATTGTTATGGTTATTATACTCATCCTTCAAGATCCCCTCCAATGTCACTTCCTCCAGGAAGCCTTCCTGAATGAAGCCAGACAGGATTAGTTGTTCAGGGCCCCCAACACACTTTCCATAGTTCTCTCTTTAAACTTTGGCAAAAAATGTCCCAATTAGCATATTCTGTATTCCACACCCCATACCCAGGATCAGAATGCACCTTCGTGATAATTATGGATGGGGCTTCTCTCTCTGACTGCAAACACGTTGATCTAGCCTGTCACAACCACTGACTGATAATGGGGCCAGCCTTCGTAGCAATGGTATCACAACAATTGGCTAGCTACCTAAATCTGCGATGGAAACTCCACTGTGCCTACCGGCCCCAAAGTTCGGGCCAAGTAGAGTGAATGAATCAGACCCTAAAGGAGACATTAGTCAAGTTAGGATTAGAAACTGGGATCTGGGTAGAACTTCTCCCTCTGTTCTTCTCCGAGCCAGGTGTACTCTATATATGAATGGATTCACCCCATTTGAAATTTTCTTTGGAAAACCCCCACCTTTAGTACTAGAATAGAAGATGAGAAAAAGGCAGAATTACATAACCTTGTCTTACTTAAGTCTTTACAGGCCCTTCAAAGTGTACAGAAGGAGATTTGGTCCCGGGTTCGTGCTGCCCACTCAGCCCCAGGGGACAGACTTCCCCATCGTTTCAGCTGGGGACTCTGTGTGGATCCGGAAGTTCACTTCCAAGGGACTAGAACCCAAATGGAAAGGACCCTTCACTGTCTACCTGACGACGCCCACTGCAGTTAAAGTAGACGGCATCCCATCATGGATTCATCACTCCCACGTGAAGGCAGCACAGAGTGGACAGCTCAGGAAGATGGGCCCTTAAGACTAAGACTCAAGCGTACATAAGTCTAACCCTCTGTTTCTTCCTTTTTTCCTCTTTAGCCCAGGCATTCGACCAGCCACAACCAGAACCAGAAGGAACATTAATAACTTGCTAACAACAACAATAAGGTCTTAAATAAGACCACCCCAGACATAGGACAAGATTGCTGGTTGTGCCTAAACCCAAAACCCCTTACTATGTCGGGTAGGAACTCCCCTAAATTTAACTGAGCTCAGCAGGCTAGAACTTCAAGTCGATTCACTAGCAGAAGTAGTCCTCCAAAATAAAAGAGGTTTAGATTTATTATTCTTAGAACAAGATGGATTATGTATGGCTCTAGGTGAAACCTGTGCTTCTATGCCAATAACTCTGGAGTAATTAGAGAAAATTTGCTACTAGTATGAGAAATTTAGATGCCAGGAAAAACAGAGACTAGAATCAATAACTGGTTTCATAGGATGTTCAATTGGTCACCATGGCTAACAACCCTTCTATCTGCTGTAGCTGACCTTTAATCATTTCCTCTTGTTAACTTTTGGCCCATGTTTCCTTAATTTCTTGTTTGCAATATAAGGAAGAGAATTAATTCTATTAGACTTTTAGTATTACAAAATAGAGGCTATGAGCAATTCCACATGAAAGATCAAAGATTTGATTTTCTCTAAGGCCAGTGGGGAATGTGCTGGCTGGAAAATTACTGCTTGGCTATCGCCCATGGGAACATCACATTCTAACAATAAGCTTTCTGCTTCTGTACCCCCGCTTGCATAGCCAAACTGTGGGTCGACAGGTAGTGAGTAGAAGAAAAATAGACCTTTGTATTCAGACAGAATGAAGAATGGGATTTTGGGCTTAAAAACCCTGTACCTCACATTTTGGGGCTTAATTTGGGATCTGCGTACCTTGGCAGACCCAGCTGGTTGAATAAAGAGTGTGTTTCCTATAACTCACTGAGTTCTGTGTGGTCCGTGTGTCTTTCGGGGGCTGGTGGCTACAACATAATGCTCTTTCCCTTTCTGCCTGAATCAGGGCGGGATCTTGGGTTTCCTGCTTAAATGCTGCCTCAGTATCTAGACAAGGAAAATAAGATATGAACTGATTATTTAGATCATATATCCATTTATTTCTGTTATTGATTTGCCTATTAAGTGAGTAAAGGAAACCAGGCTTGGTTAATATACTTCTCAAAGGGTAAAAAGACCTTTGGCCTAAAGTCCCCTCCCCTCTCAGACTCTAAGGATCCTGCCTGGCCTAGGGCCATTCCTGCCAGCAGGATGGTCTGATGATCTTTATCAAAAGCTTTGATGAAGCGGGAGGACCGGAATTACCAGTTTCAGAGGCATTATCTGGATTTGGGGGAGAGGGCCTTTTTCCCAAAGAAAGGAGGGAAGAAGACTTAACTGGGTATGCTAAAAAGATTAAGAACTCTGCAAGAGAAATGTCACATATCATTTCCTACTAAACGATTAAGAATTTTACAGGTGATGTCCCGTAACAATATATGTTGTATTTCGATTAAAAAGTTTTTTAAAAAATAAAGTTTCAGAGGGAGTAAGTTTCAGCCATGATTTGATCTAGAGGTACATGATATCATCAGGACAATGGCAGTTTCTTGGTGATTCTCTGAGATCAACCTTTCTCAGGATGCACAGTTCTTCTACAAAATGGCTTCTTTCATGATTCCAAGAGAGCCTCCTACAGGTTCCATATTTACTCTCTCATTCCAGGGGTATTGAAAGAGCGTTCCTCCTTGTAACTAGTCACAGAAAGTCCCGAGCTTCATTCTAATTGGACTATCTGAGTTCACATGTCCTTAACCAATCTTCTGACTAGGAGGATAGAATGCACTAATTGACTTAGGCCTCGGTTACCTGGGTGACCATTTCTGAACCAATCACTGTGGCGAAGGGGTGGGGTTATGTTGATTAGTTCAAGCCATTCAATGGGCACCCTTGGAGGTAGGAGTTTGGAGGCTGTCGATCCAATCCAAACTTTTTGGCTTTTATTACTGGGGTAGGGAGGGACGGACATTGTGAAGGCGATCACATATGCAGGACATTTCCTTTTTCTCAAAAAAAATTTTTTAAACTCACAACTTACAAGAAAGTTGTTAGTACGTGCAAAGAACTTTTCCCCCCTCTGAATCAATTTTGAAAGTGAATTACTGATGTGGTGCATCATTCTGAATATTATAGTGGGTGTATCCTACAAACAAGGACATTCCACAGTGAAGATCTTTTGTTCCCTTCGATTCGTAAGTTTTACGTGAGATAACGTAAAAATCCACATTCCTCCACCACACTTGCCATTTATTCACTTATTTATATCTACATGAGCTCGTGGATTTTCATTTTATTCATCGGGTCATGATCTGTCACTCCTATTATGAAAGCTGATACTCGAATTGTCCCAGGCTTGGTCGGTGGGCGTTCATCAAGCTGGCTCCTGTGTCTTCCACCTGTTTTCATCATTCTTTACTTTCTGACCGCCCCCAAATGTTCCAGGCTCATTTTGTATCTCCCCTGTCCCCACGACTCTAGAACCAGCCATTTTTCCAAAGGATAAAGGGTGGGATATTTCTTAAAGCGGTTAGCTGACCCTTCACTTCCGAACGACCCACTCGGACTCTGATTTCAATGCGGCTGGGCCCGGCCAATGGCAGAGGCGAGACTCTAGCGGTTGTCATGGAGATTGCTGGGCCGCAGAGCGGAAGGAGGCGTGACGTCACTGCGGGAGCAAGTGCAGCGGCCAAATCGTGTTAGCCAGGCCACAGGGCAGTGAGGGCAGCCCCGGAGCCAGCGGTGAGGGAGTCGCTGCTCTGCCGGCCAGGCCTCCACCCACTACGCCCCGGTGGCAGCAGCCTCCCGGGAGACCAGCAGTCTCAGATTTGCCGAGACTTCCAGGGCCTGCAAGACCTTCGGAGGCCACCGCCGAGAAAGGGAAGCCGCATCTACAGACCCTCTCTCATGCAGCCTCGCCCCGGGAGCCACGAGCCAGCCGGCAAACACCCACCTCTGCCTCACTCTTCGCGAGTCCCTGGGAATTCCCAAGAGGCCTCTCCGGGGGAGGCCACAGACGGCTGGACACTGTGCGGCCCTGCGGACGGGGCCAGGAGAGGTGAACGATCTTCTCGCGTAGCCTTGCGGAAGGGGTCAGGCATCCTGGATAAGTTTTCGGATTCCCGGGGCCGCACAAGTGTGCGCCAGCAGGCCTACTGCTGCCTCAGAGAGCTGGGCAAAATGCTGTTCGGCATCCAGGACATCGCGCTGCTGGAGCACGGGTGCAAGGCCCTCGAGGTGGACAGTTACAAGTCCCTGATGATCATGGGTATCCGGAGGACTGTCGCCATGACGAATTCGAAGAGATCATCCGGGTCCCCCTAAAACCTCTGGGCCAGTTCGAGGTGGCAGGGAAGGCCTTTCTGGAGGAAGAACAGTCCAAGGCGGCCATCATCAGGCTGGTGGAAGACATCAATTATGCGGTGATCCCCAGGGAGATCAAGGGCAAGGGCGGCATGTGGAGAGTGGTCTACATGCCCCGGAAGCAGGACATCGAGTTCCTCAGCAAGCTGAACCTCTTCCTGCAGAGCGAGGGCAGGACGGTGGAGGACGTGGCCCGGGTTCTCAGGCAGGAACTGTGCCTCACGGCGGCGACGGGCCCCAGAGAGCCGCCTGCGGGGAAGTGCTGCGTGACCGCGCCGCGGGAGAAGCCGGGGGCTGGGGCTAGCACCGCGGTGGACAGGGCGCCCCCGCTGGACTCGGAGGAGAAGGAGAGCAAGGCCGGAGAGGCCAAGAGGGGCAAGCGGAAGCACAGGAAAAACCGCCGGCGGCACCATGCGTCCGACAAGAAGCCGTGAGGTGGCGCGGGGTGGGCATGGGGGCGGCTGAGGGCAGGGGGCGTCAGCCGAGTGGGCGTGGGCACCAGCTGAGTGAGTTTGGGGAATGCAAGTGAGTGTAGATCACGTGAGTGGGTTCATTTGAGTAAAATGGGCATCATCCGAGTGAGCGCGGGTCACGTGTGGGTAGTGTGAGTGAGGGTGGGCATTTTTATCTGAGCGAAATTGTGGGTTACATGGGATTGGGCGTGGGTACCATTTGAGCCTGTGGGTAGCACCAGAATATGTGTAATATGTGAGTTTTAGTGAGTAATATTTGTGGGAGTAACACCTGAGTATGTGCGTGGTTATTATTTGAGTGGGTGAGGGTAAAGTCTGAGGGAGAAAGGGTCTCAAAGACCCACAAACTACGTCTAATAACCCCGCGGGACCAGCTACGCAGTCGCAGAAGGAGCCAAGCCGCGCGACGGGCTGTTGCCATGGAGACCGCGGGCTTTCCCCCCCTACCCCTACTTCGCTCCTGCGTAAGCAGAAGTTTGCAGAAAAATGGAAGGGGAGAAACCCGGTCCGGGATTCCAAGATTTGCAGAAAGTCTCTCGCCAGAGTTGAGGAAAACCCAAACAGGAAGGGCATGGCAGGGTGGTCGCAGGAGAAATGTCGCTATCCCCCACCCCCCACCTCCCTGCGGCGTGATGCCGGGGACAGCCCCTCACGCTGGGTGTGTGTTGCGGGGAAGGAAGCAGGACCCGCTGTAGCTTCGGGTACTGCTGGAAATCCTGCCGTTGCAAGTCTTGAGCCGTTTTTATTCTCTTAAAAGGATGTATCTTGAAGGTACCTCTGGCACGAATTTATCCGTTGCGGGCCTCCTCGTTTTGCACGTGACAAGCAGAAACCAACGCCTGACAAAGTGAGCCGCCTGCGCGCCACGTCTGAGGAACTCACTGCTCTATACGTGACTCTAAAAAGCCGTTGCTGTTCTCTACACTCTGGGTCTCCCTCGCAGGGATGGTCAGAAGGGGGTGGGTGGGTGGGGAACCCTTCTGCTTTGATTGGCGCCTGGGGTGAGGGTGCAAATCTCCCCGAATCAAATCCCAGAAGCTCTGACTTGGGGGAAGGGGCGAGTTCCACTCTCTAAAAAACAAAAGCAAGACTTCCAGGGAATTGTCCAAAAGGAGGTAAATAATTAAAGAGATCACCTTCGAGAGTTATCCATTAACAGCATTAAGACTGAGTCCCCAAGTCCCCTGTGTTAGGGAAGAACCAAAAACAAATAAACAAACAAACAAAAAAACAAAAAAACCCATCAGGTAAAATCCAGAGGTCTGACCTGTGAATTCCAAACTTTCGTTAGTTCAGGGATCTGCTAAGGTTTGAGCTAAATTTCTTTGCAAAAAATGTAATTTACATGTGCTCACATGCTCAGATTCTTGCCTATCATACTGCAACATTGGAGACCCCCAATGTGTTGCTGGGTGGGCAATTACGTCTGTGAGTTTCAGCAACCTACCCCCTTTCTTATTTCTGAGAGGTGACTCCATTTTTCCCCCTAGCAGAGCCAAAAGACGGAGGTCTCATTCTATACCCCCACCTTGGCAGCCAGGGGACAGGGAAGGGGACGCATGCTCAAGAGTCACAAACTCCTGTTAGGTCTTTGCATTCCCAGCAGGTATCAAGACACGGAAGGAATTTTTAGAGTTCACGTGTACTGACAGAACCTAAAACCTGTGAGACTTGGATTTCTGTGCAGTCCCCAAGCTGCCTCTGGACCATTACCCTCAATATCCCTTTCTTTTGTGCAATGGTGGAGATAGAGCTTTTCCTGCCTTCCCCACACACATATCTGAACTTCTTGCAAGCTCATCCCTGGTCTACATGTTTGTCTGTCTCTGTCGATCTTTTTATTCCTTGTCAATTCCCTGCCTAACCACACCCACTCACAGAATATTTTACTGCTGTGTTCGTATTTCCTCAGACTTCGAGCTTGAATACCTGCTACATAACCTCAGGTGCATGTGTTGGCCGCGTGCTGTTCTCCCGTCAAGGCACAATCATTATACAGTAACAAGGGACAGTGTGACATTTCTCATTGTCATACTGCAGTAGCGAGACCGCATTTGTGCTTATTGTGGGTTTCAGGTGTTTCCCTCCCATTTGGTGTTCATGTTCTCGATACACGATGTGAGTAGTTTTTCAGTGTTGCCTGTAAACCCGTATCTTCTACCCCTTCTTTTTTGAGTTGCTCTGGACCAGTTGAAGACTTTCCTGAGATTGCAATACGAGCTGTCATGCAAAACCGATACCCTTTGAAGCTGCTTATCTGTCTGTCAGGACATCACTGGCATAGCAGATCCTCAAAAATTCTCAAGTAAATTGGGGCGTTCTGCTGATAAGTCGGCATCTGGCCTTTGTAAATCCCCAATTTCAAAAGTGGGTTCAGTTAAAACTCTTTGTTGTTCTTCGTAGTTGATGCTGTATTGTACAAACCTAAAAAAAAATAAAAAATAAACATATGCTAATGCAATCAGCATGCTCTTCGATGTGTTGGGGAACCCTGTTTAGAGTCAATTTGGAAGAATAAGATATCTGGGTGCTAAAAAAAATGTTCTGAAAACCGCTTCCACAGGTTACCCGAAGTTTTCCAGGGTTGCATTATTTTAAAAGAGGTGTTATCAGATCTCATGGCCAAGAGAACATAAAACACACAGCTTTCTTCTACCCCATGGGCTTCCAGTAGCTGATGGGAAAGGTGAAATAATTTATCTGAATAAAGACAGACAGGCACTGTGCAAAGTCCTTCATACTCAGTTCATTATATTTTTCCAACCCTCAATATATGAGACGATAGGTCCATAACTCCTTATCATTGGGTCGGGTATGGGTCAGAATTCTGATTTAGAAAAATGACACAGTTACTATATATACTGTATAATTCAGCCCCCAGGGGGTTTTGGCAGCTCCCAACAATCAAACTCATTTGTATTCTGTAGGGAAATGTAAGTATATTGACGTTAAGTGAAATAAACTAAGACTATACATATAACCTCATGTCAGTCTAGATGTTGCCCCCAAGTGTTAGTCTATTTGTTTGGGGGATTTTGGTGCAAAGCTTTCAGCTTTTTGGATTTTGGAAGGGGGGGATAATGATAATGAATCTACAGCAATCAGCATCTCATTTTATGGATGAGGAAAGTGACACTCAGAGAGGTTAAGTGATTTGCCTGAGGCCACACAGGAAAGCTCATGAGGGACTGACATCCGGGTCTTTCTGCCCACAGTCTGTGCTCCTGACACACAGGGCCAGGTCTTTCTGGGGCTAGGGAGGTACCAGCTGAACTTGGAGTCACAGCGTGGTCAACAGAGATAAGATTCAAACCAGGCTCAAGTCTACACACAACCAGTAGGCAACACTGCCCTGCTAATAACCACGGCTTACAGTTTTTGAACACTTACGTTCCCAGGCCCTGTGCCCACGCTTAAGTACACAGTCTCATTGACTGCTGCTGAGTGTTGGCCACTGGGATCCTGGGTCCAGTGGCAGCGTGTTTTGCATTGATAAAAACCACATTTGCTTGGTTTTATAGCTCAGATTCCTGAACTTGGTAAATGTGTGCCAGCCCCCTCAGGAGACAATACATTATCTTTGTGTTGACAAAAGGAACCCAGAAAGCTGGGAGGCAAAGCAGTGAACACATCAAGATAATGTCCACAGGGCACATGATAAAGAGGGTGTCACTGCTGCTTCCTGTTGTATTTGTTGAGGACCTACTATGTGCCCTTCAGCTAACCCATCTGTATCTGTCTATGTGGATAAATTATATCCTGTTTATTATAGACAGGAATCTGATTCCTGCACTTTCAAGACTGAGGACACGTCTGGCGGTGACTCTGCCAAGGTTATGAGTGTCACCTGGGAGAGAGTCTTTGGGGATTTCTCACCAATCTTATTCCCCACCCCAAACCTGCGACGGGCAACTGGGCAAATAAAGGAGGCTTAAGAGTGTGGGGGCTGGACTCTAAGGACCCCGGATCATTCAAAACTTAGCTCTGCCACTTTCTAGCTGTGTGGCCTTCCTTCGTTTCAGATTTTCTCATCTGGAAAATGGGAATAACACGTGCTTAGGAGGGGTTGTAAGGATGAAGAGAGAAACGCTCAGGGTGGGGGACAAAGTATGTGCTCAGTTAAAGTGAGCACAGTCTCCCCTTGCAGGCCTACGGAAGACTTGGAGACATGCTATTAAGCGAAAAAAGCAAGTTTTATAAAAGCAAGTTTTATAATAATCAATCTACTGCAATCTCCTCATTCATCAAATATTTTGAGCACATAGCAGAACTGTTCTAGATGCTGAGAATTCAGTAGTGAGTAAATGACACAAATATCTCCACCTTCATGGGGCTAATATTCTAATAGGGTGAGACAATAAATAAATAAGAAATTACCAGGAAGTGGCAAGTACTGTGATGAAAATAATTCAGGATCATGTGAAAATCCCTATGGGATAAATCTTAAAATTACACATGTACTAAAGTAAGCATTTTTTTCTTTTCTGGAACAGTACAGCAATAATAAACTGTGGTTACTTTAGGGGAAGGGGATGGAGGCTTAAGGCTGGGGGGGCTTTGCATTTCATTTTACACCTTTCTGTAACTTCAGCATTTTCTTAGCATGTGTGTCACCTTTAAAATTACTAATTATTATTATTATTATTATTATTTTTTTAACAGCAACACAGTGAAACTGGATAGAGAGATTGGGCCATGTATTGCTTTCTTCCCCCCTTCGTTTCTAATTTTTCCTTTATTTTAAACAAATATAAAAGTGAAAGCTATAATTATCCTTTTTTGGGAGGGCAGGGAGCGGCCGGAGAAGGATCTTGCCTGCCAGAGATCTGGGCAATTTAAAATATCCACAGCGAACTGCTCAGAAGTTGGCAATTTTTGTAAGAATGTCGAACGTTTGAGGTTTTCATTTCTAGGATAATCCGCCCCTCCTTCCGCCAAAAAAAGAGAAAAAAACAACCCAAATGTCTCGTCCGCGAGGTCATTGTCTTGACTTCTCACATTTGGGTTCTGAAGCCATTAGTCCTCAAACAAGGAGATTTTTAGCTTCCAGCCTCTTCGTAGCAGCTTCTCAGGGGAGGTGATTTGGGGCATCAGACCTAAGGGAGGGATGCGAGGCCGGGAAGCAGCGAGTCCCCGCCCGCGCTGGCGCCCCATGGCTCTGAGCACACTCGGAGTATCTCCTCGTTGTCATGGAGACCGAGGGCGGCGGGGCGAGAAACTCAGCAAAAGGGAGGGGCGGGACGGCGCGAGGCCAGGCGTCCGGCGGAGAAGTTCGGCTGGGATGAGGCTGGTGAGGAGGAGGAGAAAATCCAGCCAAGCAACAACAACAAAAAAAAACGAAGTGAGCCAACCATTGTGCAAAGGCCTTGCCGAGACCCTAACCTCTCCCGACCCCAAGCATCTTTCTTCCTTTCTTTCCTTCTTTCCCTTCCCTTCTTTAATCTCTTCCCCTTCCCTCTTTCTCTAAACATCTGTCTTTTCCCTTCAGGAGTTATATAAAGTCACATGTCATTGAGTTAAATAAAATCACACTGTATTCATATTAAAGTCATGATTTTACAGGGTTTTTGCTGTTAGAATTTTCCTTTTAACGGTGGCATTTTATTATAATTGGTTTCCTTTGAAATGCAATAGATGCAACTCTGCATCGAAACCCTTTATCTTGGAAAGGTTCATGGTGTGGATAAGTATTCCTGGGCTACAAGACCCTGGAGAGGGTTGAGGGGGCAGAGAGACGGAATCACTCCTCTAAAAAAAAGGTGCCATTTAAGCAGAGAGCGAGATTACCAGAGAAGGTGGGGGCGGAACATTCCGGGTGGCGGGAACAGCACGTGCAAAGGCCCTGAGGTTGGGGCCAGCATAGTGCGTTGGAGGAGCAGTGCGCTGAAGTGAAGAGAGGAAAGTCGGGGAGATCTGGTGAAGCTTGGTGGGCCATGGTGAGGACTTCGATTTTACTGAGATGAGGATTTTAAGGAGAGTAGAGACAGCTCTGACTTAAGGTTTTAAAAGATCCCTCCAGTTGCCAGTGGGAATGGATGGGAATGGAAGGGGGAAATGGAGAGCCCAGTGAGAGGTGTTTTCGTGGCTCCGGGCAAGCAGTGAGGATCCCCTGTGTCCTCTGAGCCTGCCCTGATGGTTTCTCCAGTGCCCAAGTTCGAATATCAGCCCCTCCATTTAGAGCTGGGCAACTTCAGACCAGCCTCAGTTTTCCCATTTGTAAGAGGACGGTAGTGAAGGCACCCGCCTTACCCTACAGCGCTGAGGGTCCACAAGGACAGGCCTAGTCTGGCTCTTAGCCAGTTGCCTGGTTCCGGGCAGACCCTTTGTGCAGGTTAACCGTCATCGCTACCAGCGCCATCGTTGTGCACAGGGTTGCTGAGCCGGCTTTGCAAATCCTGACCTCACGTCCCAGAGGCCCTGACCCAAGTGAACATTGTGGATTGCCAAAACTCCAAGCAAACAAAAGGGAGATGGAGTGAAAAGTACCTGTCTCTGCTACTTCTGGGGTTCCCAGGACCCCCTCCCCAGAAAGAGCCATTGTTGGCAGAGTTTGTACATGTGCTGAGGACATGTACGCATCTAAGCCTTTTGGCTTGCGCGCGCGCGCACACACACACACACACACACACACACACACACACCAGACTGTTTCAGATTCAAATCCAGGTTCAGTGGCTTCCTGGCTGTGTGACCTCGAGCAAACGACTTTATTCCCTCAGCTAGAAAACGGGAATGACTATATTGTCTGTCTCATGTTATGGTGAGGATTTCGTGAGCTGATTCATAGAAAGCTCTTACAATGGCGCCTAGGACACAGGAAGTGCGCCCTTAAACTTGACTACCCTTTTTTCCTAGCTGCTCAGTTATTTCACAGTAAGAATAGACCATACAACTGAGTCTGTCCCTATTGAACAATTGGGTTCCTGCATTCACTTCACTCCAAAACATTTATTGAGCGCCTGCTGTGTGCCAAGTCGCACGCGAGGCGCGGGTGCAATAGAACCCTGGTACCACTTTCTCCACCCACACGCACGGGTGTAGAGGTAGGAATCGCTGGTATCAGAAGTCACCTCAATTTAGAATGGTAACATACAGTGTCAGCGGCCTTCGAAAGGACGGCCTCATTAGCATACCCGCCTCCGGGGCTCGGCTGGAACCCGCACGTTTAGGATGGGAGGTTTGGGAATTGCTGCCTTATTCAGGGTAGGTGCTGACGTGGGCCTACGCGCGTGTCCCCGCTTGGACGCGGCGGCCCCAGCGAGGCCCGGGGCACAGCCACACCCCCGTGCGGGAGGGGAGTGAGGGCGCCCCGAAGGGAGTGGACAGCCCCCTTGTCAGTCTTCCCGAGTCTGGGTGTGTAAGATGAGAAGGGGAAAGGTGGGCCTCACCCTGGGGAGGGCGAGGAGGAACTTCCTGCGCTCCAGCTCCAAAACTCCGCGCGCGCGCGCGCGCGGGCTGGGAGGCGGGAGGCGCGTCAAGGTCAGCCTGGACGGGGTGGCAGTCTGCCGAGGGGCGGGAGACCCTCCCGGGGGGCTGGGCTGCCTCCTCCACGAGCCACGGCCATATTGAATAGCCGCGGCTGATCCGTCTTTGTCTGCGAAGTCCCCTCCCAAGTTCCAGGCGCGTCCCTGGCGCCTGGGGCAGGAAGAGCCACCAGCAGCGCGTGCGCCCCAACTTGGAGCCGGGACTCCACCTCTGGAGTTTGCGGTGGCCTTTTCAGGCTCAGGACTGACCTCCCTCACTCCAGCTCACGTAAGCATCCTGGAACTTGGTTCCCACCGGTCCTTCGGGGAAGCTGCCTTAGTCCAGTCGGGACTTGTTGCAGGCAGAGAGATTGGGAGGTGTCGGCCCGTTCTCGGCTGGGGAGGTGAGACTCTCGGAGCGGCCCGCGCTGCGGAGACGCCCAACCCCTCTTCCACCCCACCCCCAGACCAGGCGCATCGTGCAGTTTGGGCTTGCTGCCCCCACCTCAGACTTCACCCTGGAGATCTTAAAGACCCTTGAGAAAAGCCACGTGGGGGGCTGGTTCCCCTGGGGCTTCCTCCCGTCCCCCGACTGCCTGATCCTCTGGAGCGTCCCCGACGTCTGCAAAGATGTGGACTTGGATGTCCTCGTGGAAGCCTTAAAACCCGTGGGGACCTTTAAGAAAATCGGCAAGGTGTTCCGCAGGGAGGAGGACTCCACGGTGGGGGTGCTACGCATGGGGAGGACGTGGACTCACTGCTCATCCCCAGGGAGGTCAGGCTGGCGGGGGGCGTCTGGAGGGTCATCTCCAAGCCTGCCACCAAGGAGGCGGAATTTCGGGAGCGCCTGGCCCAGTTTCTGGAGGAAGAAGGCCGCACCCTGGAGGACGTGGCCCGCATCATCGAGAAGAGCACCCCGCACCCGCCCCAGCCCCCCAAAAAGCCCAAGGAGCCCCGAGTGAGGAGAAGAGTCAGCAGATGGTGACCCCTCCTCCCCGGCTTGTCGTGGGCACCTATGACAGCAGCAATGCCAGCGACAGCGAGTTCAGCGACTTCGAGACCTCCAGAGAGAAGGGTACCAAGGGCCGCGAAGGCTCGGGGCGCAGTAGGAAGGTGCGCAAAATGCCCGTCAGTTACCTGGGCAGCAAGTTCCTGGGGAGCGACGTGGAGAGCGAGGACGACGAGGAGCTGGTGGAGGCCTTCCTCCGGCGCGGGGAGAAGCAGCGGGGCCCGCCGCCTCCCCGCCGCCGCGTGCACCTGCCCGTGCCCATGTTTGAGGAGAACCCGGGGCCCCAGCCGTCCAAGGCGGACAGGTGGCGAGAATATGTCAGCCAGGTGTCCTGGGGGAAGCTGAAGCGCAGGGTGAGGGGTTGGGCGCCCAGGACCAGCCCGGGAGTGGGCGAGGCCCAGCAGGCCTCGACCAGGGTGAGAGGGATGGGGTGGCAGGCAGTGCTGGCCCCGACTACGCGGGAGGTGGGCGGGAGCCTGAGACCCCGCCAAGACAGTGGAAGCCTAAGATCAGCTGGGCTTCGTTCAGGCGGTGCCGGAGGCAGGAAGCAGCATCCACGCTCAGGGGACAGAGGCTGCAGACAATCAGGGGGCAGAGGCCATAACTGACCAGGGGGTGGAGGCTGCAGACAATCAGAGGATGGAGGCTGCAGATAATCAGAGAGTGGAGGCTGCAGGTAATCAGGGGGCAGAGGCCATAGCTGACCAGGCGGCAGAGGCTGCATCTGATGGGGTGGAGGCTGCGGCTGACCAGAGAGTAGAAGCTGCACATAATCAGAGGGCAGAGGCCCCAGCTGTCCAGGAAGCTGAAGCCTTAGCTGCTCCGGGGGCCGCAGGAGCAACCCCAGGAGTTAGGACCCGGAAACAGGTCAAGACAGTGAGGTTCCAGACCCCTGGGCGCTTTTCATGGTTCTGCAAGCGCCGGAGAGCCTTCTGGCACACTCCGCGGCTGCCAGCCCTGCCCAGGAGAGTCCCCAGAGCAGGCGAGGCCAGGAGCCTCAGGGTGCTGAGGGCCGAGGCCAGAGCAGAAGCGGAGCACAGAGAGCAGGAGGACCCACTGTGAGGTGAGGGGAGGAGGCTGCAGGGTACCCCTCACCTGCCACCGCGCTTGGATGGAGGTGATCTTCCTGCCTCCGTACTTGAACATGGAGGTAGAGTGAAGGGCCGGCAGCACCCCTCACTTCTGCACCTATCACCCCTTTTCCTTTTCATGTTAAAATTTTATCTTTCATGCATTGATTTTAAAGATACAGACTCTTTGTAGTAACCCAAGGAGTGTAAAGAAAGAAACGCGTACAAAGCAGATGCATTGACTTCGTCAAATGCAACTCCAGGAGCTTGAAAGAGGGAATGAGGCTGGGGAGGAATTCCCACCCCCGCTTCTCGTGCCCCCTTTGCCTGCACATTTCACACTGACTGCCTCCTTGAACTTGCAAAGAGGGCACACGCCAACATGCGAATAAAAATGTTTACAAAACTTACTTCTCAGCTTTGGACTTGGCTGCTGAAGAATGCTCCGGGGTGGCTTTGTCACCTCCTGCGTCCCCTCCACTCCCACCCTCCGTGATGCTGACCCATGTTTATGTCATTTTTCTTGCCAACCCCACCCCTGGGTTCTGCAGGCTCTTGAGGGTCCCGGGCCTGTAGTTTATACACTTCACACACTTCACAAGGGACGGAAGAATGATCTAGATAATGCATGCGAATGTAGAGTCCAGGGCCGTTTGCTCCAGAGCCGGGGGTTTGCTCCCACTGGCCGTGCTGCCCAGGAATCTATTTGGTCAAGTCCCAGGAACATCTCCTGGGGCCTCGCGGCCACTGGACACAGTGACAAATCATTGCAATAGGAACAGGCCAAAATGGGGGCACGTGATGTGGAGTGCTGTGACTGATGCTCACAGTGGGGAGAGATTGGGTTGCTAAGGCCCATGGGGCAGGGGGACATTTCTCTTGTATTGTTCATATCCCCCCACCCCCATGGCCGCTGGTGAAAAAACAGCCAAGAACGACCACACCCCAGCCTCACTGAAGGAGAGAAAAGGAGATTAATTCATGGAGGAGGGGAACTGACAGCCAGCTCTGTCCTGGCGGTGGCTGCAGCCTGGCCTGAATGTCTCAGCTTTTTTCCCTTGGAACTGAAGAATGATCACCCTCTCCCGCCCCGGCCCCAGAACCGGTCACTGCCGGTGGGGTTTGCTGTATGATGCTAAGCCCCTTCGAACTAGGTGTAGCCTGGCAAGAAAGAGCCTCTAGTGGGCCTTGGAAGAAACCAGGTGTGGGACCCACCTGGAGGAATGGACTTTGGGGAGAGTGGTAACCAGGTGGGCAGAGCCATCTCTGGAGTGGCAGGTGAGCATTCTGGTTGGTGGTGGCAGTGGGGGCGTCGGCTGCTGCCAGTCTGGAACAACACTGGCCTCCTGGCCGGGGCCATGGCCTGTCTGGGTTGCTGGAAGGTAAAATGAGGGGACCAGGGATGATGTGAGACCTAGAAACACTCAGACTGAGCAAATCCATCCTCCTGCTGATTCTGTTTGTTCTTCTTGTCCCCACTGTCCCAGACATGAGCATCCAGTGAGACACCAGAGCTGGAGGTCCCTTGGGTAACCTGAGACAGTAACAGGTGAATTATTTTTTAATTCAAGGGAGTTTTAAATAGTGCCAGCAGAGCCTGGTCCTTAAATACAGCCCATTTGTGCTTCTGGGGTGGTGAATTCAAACAGGTTGTGATTTTCAGGGAGGAACACTCCAGAAAACCGGAGTTTTGCCTCCAAACCAGCCTTTGTCTGGACTGGTCTGGCCACTCCTAACTGTCACCAAAGAGAAAATGGAACACAGACATAGAGACGCCACCCTGCAACAGGACAGGACTTTCTGGGCCCCACTTCCCAAGCCCCATCGCTGTGTGACAGGAAGAAAAGAAACCATTAGGGGGATGGGAGAGGTTGCCCGGCTCACCACAGTATCTCTGCTTACAAGCGGTGTGACCGTGGGCTGGTTACTTAACCTCTCTGTGCCTCTGCACCTCCACTTACTCATCTGAAAGGAGGGTCTTCATAGGGCCTTCCTCCCGGGATTGCTGAGAGGATTGAAGACCTGATGCATCAGAGCTCACATCAGCCCAGGGGACATCATCTCCTCTCATTCCTAGTATAGCTCAGGGTGGCCACTTCTTTACATAAGACGCTAGGGCAGCAGTTCCCACCCCCGGCCGCCACGTGGAAGGACATGGGAGCTTTCAAAGACCCCATGCCCAGAGGTTTTCTTGGAACTGGACCAAAGTCTGGCGGGGGCACCCAGAACTCTAAAACTTCCGGGGTGGTTCCGATGTGCACCCGCTACTCTAGGCCTCCTGGAGATAACCAGCCCTTGGAAGCAAAATGCGCTTGGAGGGCATTTTAAAACACAGAATGCTGGATCCCAACTCCAAGTGATTCTGTAGGTGTGGAGTGGGTCCAAGAATATACGTTTCTATCAAGTTCCCAGGTGAGGCTGATCCCAGGACCTCGCTTGAAGGACCGCTGCCCTCCAGGAATGTCCCCTGTGGGCAGCCTGGTGTTCAAAGGCCAGGTGGAGCTTTGACGCTGGATCAGTGCGCTAAACACCTTTAACTAGCGGTCCTGGCGCGCCCCCTGGTGGGCATCGCGGGCGCCGCAGCTCGTGTGGTCTTTCTCCCCATCCCGAGTGGTGGGTAGTGGGAAGGATGTCGTCTAGTGTCCCCGGAATTCCCGATCTTCTCTGTCAGTAGTTTTAGGACCCAACCATACTCTTCCGAGTCTCGGGATTTTAGCTGGCCGAGGAACCGAAACAGGATCAGCCAGGGCGTGGGTGGGCTCCGAGATTGGGTAGGGATCTGGGAACGGGGCACCTCAGCATCAAGCTCTGAGCCGCTTATGCGACTATGTGGTTATTATGCCAGGGAGCCCCGGCGTAGGACAAACCCGGGACTGCCTCCCTTCCACACCTCTCTGAGCCTCAGTTTCCTCATCCGAGGAATGGCAGTGAAAGGCAACCCAAACCTATGCCCCCAAACCTAGTCTATCCACAGAAGCACATACACATACTCTCTCCAAATCTACTCATTCTGCAGACCCGCACGCAGGCAAACGCAGCACCGAGGCCGGGCACGGAGGGGTCGTGACGACGCCGGAACAACCCCCACGGTCCCAGCCCCGGCTCGAGGCTTTGGCACCGGCCGTTCCCGCCTCCTGGATGCGCTTCCCTGAGGGGTCCGCCTGCCTCAGCCCTCGCCTCCTTCGGGTCTTCGCTCCAGCGTCACCTTCTCAGGGAGGGCTCCCCGCACAGCAGAACAGGTGACGATCGCGAACCCTCTCGTGCTCGCGTCCTCAGGCCCCGCGCACACGATGGCCCTCCGCGCGGACGTCACTGTGTAACGCGGGACCCCGTGCGTCTCTAGGAGACTTATTGTCTGTCCTCGGTGGGTGGCGCTCCCGAGCGCCTGCGTCTGTCCGTGCTGCTGCCGCGGCTGCCCGCGGGCCTGGGTTCCCGTCCTTTAAGGTTCGCGCGGGGCCCTCGGCCTCCTCGCGGGCGCTGCCTTCTCCCTCCGGAGGCGGCCGCGCTCCACCGGGTCCCCGGGCTCCCGCGGGGACCACCGCGCTGCTGAGGGCCTGCGTGGGCCCGCGCGCCGCGCTTTCCCGCGCGGTCTCGGGGCCTTTACGCGGCTGCTCCTTGGACCCGAGACGCTGCCGCGCGCGCCGCTCGGCTCCCTCCCTCCAGGGCGCAGCGTCCCAGCACCTTCCCCGCCGGCGCCTGCGGGTCCGGTTCGCCAAGCCGTCCGTCCGTCGGTCCTTCGACAACTGGAAAGCGCGCGGCCCCCGTGCGCGGGCACTGGCCTGGCGCTGGGGACGCGGCAGGCGACAGGACGTACCACACGCTCGTCTCCCGAGAGTCCCTGCCCAACTCCCCTCGCTCACCCACCCACCCCCCATCACTGGCCGGGACCCTCGGCCTCAGCCACGTCCCGATTCCTCTGCCAGCCGCGCGGCTGCTGGTGGCCCATGGGCACTGGTGGCAGCTGGAAGCGGTAGAGGCGGGACGCTGTCTGGAGGCGGCTGGGGCTGCGGTGGCGGCAGCAGCGACGTGAGCCAGGGCTCCCGGGTGCTTCTCCAGGCCCATCGGCTCTGTGCGCGGAGCCTCGGCCGCCCCGTGACCCGGGCTCTGGGCAACGTGACTTCCCCTTCTGCACGTTGCCTGCAAAACTCGTGTCACCAACTCCCTGTCGTAAGCCCCTGACGAGAACAGTCAGTGCGCTATTTAGAAACCAAGGGACTCTGAAATATAAGGTGGGCATGGCGGGAAGAGTGAGACTTTTAACGGTGCGGTCAGGTGGCCTTGCCTGGGCATGTGACGTGTGAAGAAAGGCCCGCACGGAGCGAAGGACAGATCTATGCAGATATCCCGGGAAGGGCACTCCGGGCAGTGGAAACAGTAAAAGTGCAAAGGCCCCGAGGCAGGAACATGTTCCACGTGTTCCCTGAACAGCGAGGGGGTGGCTGGAGTCAGAGATGGTGGGCCGTGAGGCAGAGAGCTGACATGGGGACAGAGTGAGCAGACCAGTGCTGTCCCAGAGAACATTCTGCGGTGGTGGAAATGTCCTCTACTTGCACTGGCCACGTGCGGCCTTTGAGCACCTGTAATGTGGCTGGTGTGGCTGAGGAAATGGATGTCCACGTTTATTTAATTTTAAATTAAATAGTTCCAATTGGCCAGTGGTATTGGACCCAGAAGTCTCACCGTTATAAGGACTCTGGCTTTGACTTTTAGAGACATAGGAAGGCTTTAGAGGGTTTGGGGAAAGGGGGTGATTAGCTGGGACTTCACTTAGTGGTCAAATCAGGTCAAGGCCAGCCCAGAGTCGAGCAGAAGGGAAACAGACTCCACCTCTTGATGGGAGAATTCCCGGCGCACGCAGGGAGGGGAAGGATGGACAACGGCCATTTTGGAGACGGTCCCCATGTTCGCCCTCTGGCGGCGGCGGCAGAGAGGAGACAGGGAGTCAGTCTGTCCTGCAGAGAGGATGCAACCAGTTCCGCCTGTGGACCGCACGTGGCCCAGCCCCCCAATTCAGCCCATGGCTCTGGGGTCTTGGTTTAAGACTCGGGAGCATTTTCACGGCAGCTGCCCTAGGAAAATCAGAATTTTGACTCCAAATTAGTGTTTATCTGGACCGGCCCAGCAGCAACTCCTCACCTAAGAGAATGACAGAAGCAGACGTGGAGGGGGAGAGTCTACCGGGCGTCTGGGAGAGAGATGGATGGAGACGTTTTCTGTCCTCAATCCTTACGCGGGGAGCAGGGACATGCGGAAACGGGGCAGTGGGGGTACGGGTATTTCGAGTGGGCTGCCTGGGCTCATTTCCTCCCTCCAACCATCCTCCTTCTGACCTTGGTTATTTGCATCTTGCTGTCTCCATTTATACACTTGAAAATGGGGATCATGTTCTCTTAGCGTCATCAGGAAGACGGGAGAGGCTGTGACGTCTAGTGCTTAGCGCAGAGCCGGCGACCAGTCAACCCCCGCCCCTACTGGCAGCACTCAGCAAGTCCTACTGAGGTTATTAATCATTTCCAGACCCCCCTCCTCTGACCGTGACCGAGATGGTGTGTGGGGTGGGGGAGGGGAGACCACTGAGAGCACCGGGACAGTGCACAGATTGCGGTCCAGGGACTCAGATCCCTCCTGATCTGCCCTTGAAAGGCCTCTACCCCTTGTTTTTTCCCTGCCCGAGGGTTTTGGGAAAGGACAGGGCAAGGCGAGTCACACGCATGTGGTTTGAGAAGAGCCACAGCACCTGGGTTCATATTACAGTGCCGTGTGGCCCTGGGCAAGTCATTACCCTCTCTCTTCTTTTAAATTTGTAAAATGTGAACAATAAGAGTACCTAAACTTGCCTTAAACCAATGTGAATATAATAGCTTAAAACATGGAAGCAACCCAAGTGTCCATCCACTGAGCACTTCAAACAGAGCTCGGAGTATAGTAAGAGGTATAGAAAAAATTGTTATTACTTTTATCATTACTGTTGAGTCCCAGCTCTCTGCTTCGGAGTCGAATCAGTCTGGGCTTTTTCCTGACCCGCCCACCTGAGTCCTGAGGAAGCGCCCTCCTCCGCAGGTCTCTAACCAGTGGTCCTGAAGCGCCCCCTAGTGGGCACGGAGGATGCTGCGACTTGCGCGGGCTAATACCACCACCCTGGTCTTGCCTGCTTGGGGTGGACCGGAGGAGGTCGCTTTCTGTGAGAAACGTTGTTGTAAGACCTGTTCACACACAGGGAGCCTAAGAGGGCCCTCTCCTTGACTGAGTAGGCCAGAGGCCCGTGCAGGGTCAGCCTCAGGGTGTGGCGTGTGTGTTGGGGGTGGTGGTTGGGGGGGAGGTCCTGGCACCGGGGTCACCGAGGCCTTAATCTCTGGCATCTGGTCTCCTTCGTCCGCGGGACCAGAGGGCAGTGATGAGAGGGATCTTGAAGTCGGACAGACCCAGTTCGAGTTCTTCCCTACCTCTCTGAGTCTCAGTTTCCTCATCTGGGAAATGAGGGTGAAAACCTGCCTTCATCCTGTTCCTCAGAGTCAGCACCCCTGAAAGGCGCCAGGCCTGGCGTCCACCAATTGGTGAGAACATGAAAAAGGGTGAGGGGAGCTACGTCAGAAAGTAGGGTTTAGAGTAACCTGGATGGATTTTGTTTGAAAGAATAGTTTTCATCTGACATCATCTTCCACCCACACCTGGCTTTGTGGTTTTCTTTTTTCACATGGGTTTTATTTTTGTTTGTTTTTATTTGTTTTAGGCCACACGGAAAGTTAGTGACTTTGCATTTGGGAGTCCCCAATATACAGGATTATTTGGAGAGTGACATCCAAACTTTGGGGTTTTGCTCTGGATGTGCAACTCCCAGGGGCTGTGAAGACTCCTCTCAGAGACACGGGAACATTTGGTAGTTTCAAGGTGTAGCGTACGCTCTCATCAGCCTGTGCTACAATTGTACTAATGCACACTAACTCATAGACATCCAGACACGCCTAGTCACACACCCACCCACTCAGGGACAGAGACTCATATATCTTTGCACACACACACACACTTGCTGAAATCCTCACATGTCTACATACTCCATTACACACACAGATAGACACACACACACACACACACACACACTCCTACCCATTTTTCGTTCTAGTTTGGTGCCAAATAGCCTTTTCTGCTCACCCTACCCCTCAGACCTGGGCCTGTCTTAAGGGTGACCTGTACCCTCTGGGCAGAGGGTCCACAGATGGGAACTCCAGGTGGGAATGTGTATCTGTCTGCCTGGGCCAGGTCCTGGACAGGAGTCGGGTGTGGAATCAGACTGGAGACCACCCCATCCTCTCTTCGACGGGGAGTGGGCTGGGACTGTCCCTCTCTGGGGAGCCCTGAGCTTCACCCTGCTACCCGCCCCCACCCCCAGGTCCACTACTGTCCAGGTGCCTCCTTACTCAGCCGCTGCCTTCTTCCTGTCTCTCTCCCCAGCCCCTCCCATTCCGATCAACTGTCAATACATGAGAACCCACTTCTCTGCTCAGAACCTGCCGCGCTCCCCAGTGACCTCAGGACAAAGCCCAGCTCCTCACCGTGGCCCAGGAGGTCAGGAAAGGTCTGGCCTGTCCTATTCTGGGGTCATTCCAACCTAAAGTGCCTCCTCTGGGCTGCCGCTGTCTCTCCCATTGAACTGTGAATCCTGAGGGGGTAGATGCAAGCACAGAGAAGGAGCTCGAGGAAGTTTGTTGAAAAATGGAACAAATTAAAAAGGAATGAAATTGGCTCCATATTCCTTTCTCCTGGGCTGTGTCTTCTTCTACCCATCAGAGGGCGCTTTAACCCAACAGATATTTAATTGGGCGCATATGCATCCTGGGCATTGGGAAAGGGACCAATATCACCAACTGCGAATTCAGCCCTACCACGAGCCGGGCCCATGGCGCTCCGCACACCAGACCTCCTCATCAACAGCGAGGTGAGACCTGAGCGAGAGGGATGAGGAAAGCGAGGCTCAGAGAGGTTGTTTAATTTCCCCAAGTCACACAACCTCTAAGCTGCATATAAACGACCAAGACCAGCCTCTGTGACTCCATCGCTCTTTGTTCTTCACCAAGGCCCCAAAAGAGATGATGGTGACCAGGTGCTGGCCCCCTTGATAAGGATCGGGAGCTCTTGGAAAGGGGACCTTCCTGCCACGCATCCTCCCCCCCCCCGCCCCTGCTGTACACACACCTGGGTCATAGTGCAGGTTATTCAAAGTCTTAGATGCTGACCTCTGTAATTCTCACAGCAGCCCAGTGATGTGGGGTCCGTTATCATCCCCGTCATACAGATGAGGAAACTGAGGCTCAGGGAAGTTGAGAGACCTGTTTGAGGTCACAGGCCTGGGCATGGCGAGACATGATTTACCCTGCTGAGCCCACAGCCCAGGCAGGACACAGGCCTGGAATGCCAAGGTGGGGTGAAACCCCTTCCTAAGGGAGAGGGAACAGCTAAAGGGCCGGACCTGAGAGGGAAGGGCAGGGCCTCACAGGTCCCGGGTGAAGGTTGCAGGGAGCCCAGGGCACCTCGAGGTCTCGGGGATTCTTATTTCATAAGGAACCTGAAGGATGCAGACAGAGGCAAAAGGAAGTTAATGGTCAAATTGTGCAGCTATTGGAACAACTTGGTCCGTTTTAGAGCCTGGAAAAATGGTCCTGGTAATATCAGTAAGTGCAGAAAAAGGCCATTGGTGGAAATACGTAGAGAGAATGACTCCATTCTGGTTAAAGAACAGTTTCGTAAAGCTAGCACTTATCGTCTGCTAATGACATGCCAGAAATTGGCTAAGAACTTCACACCATTTTGTCATTAATCTCCATTACTCCTCATTCCTGGTTTATAGGAAAAGAGGTTGCATGACGGTCAAGGTCGGCAAAGCCGGTTACAAACACAGGTTTGTGACTGCAGAGGCCTAGCCTCCGATCCCTGTGCCCTGGTGTCCACAGCCCCAAACTGGCTCCGTGCTCGGGCTCTTCATGTTTCAGTCATTTTTTCCGTGGCGCCCCAAAAGAAAAAGAAAAAAAACGATTTTACTCTTAAGTAACCATTATTGTTTACGAATAGGATGTGTGTGCCTGGCGCCGCACTTCTCAAACCTCGGGGTCGGACTGAACACCGCCACCATCATGACCTGTCCTGCACTGATTTGGGCTTGTGATTTGCTTTTTACACTCGCAACCAACGAAAACGCAGCTTCACGAAGATAGTCATCGAAAGGACTGCAGCGCGGGCTAAAGCGGAAGCGGCAAACTACCTGAGCTGGTGGTTCCCGCAGTGCCCGCCAGATGTCGCCGTGTTTCCCTCAAAATTTTACAATACATCTTGGCTCACGATTTAAGAACGACTGTACAGGTGCTTTTTTAAACATAGACACAGATAATTGTCAGAGGAGGTGTATGTTTAAAAAGCGCAGATGGTTCACGAAGAGCTGAGTAAATATATGTAGAAAACGACAACGGAATCCCTAATTCACACTGCATACAAAGGTGGACCCCGGACCTCTGTGCAAGAAAGCATGAAGTTCACAAGACTAGGTAGCAGGGTCTCCAGAAAAAGTACAAAACCCCAAAAATACAAACTATTAGGCAAAACACGAGTGAAACTGATTATATCAAAAGTGAGAGTTTCTCTTCACACGTCACCATAGACGAACTTGAGATAATGGAAGAAAGCTGCGAATTTCTAAATATTGGGAATACGTGATGAGACATGTACACGGCACTCAGCAAATCAAGGAGAAAAAGTACAGGCACGCACGCTAGAAACACAGGTGAAAACAGGAACAGGAAATTTAGAAGAGGGACCGACACATCAACGGGGTGATAGGTGTTTAATTGCTACCTGTCAACTTTATGGACTGTTGGGTCCCAAAGCATTGACCTGGCACATGGGAAAAAAACAAGTTACGGGAGGAACTTGTCTAGGGCAATCAGGCATGTTAATCGACGAAAGTCAGCCATCTTGGTCAATGACTCGTTTATAAAACAAAGTTGTTTTATAAAATGTATCTATTTTCTCCCTCCTATTTAAAAACACACACAGATTTTTGTCCACTTATATGATGACAATGTTTGCACATGGTGGGAGAGAGTTTTTAAAAAACTTTTTTTTAGGGAGCGTGAAAACAAAGTTTGATGTCCAGCATCCTAGGGGACTTGGGTTTTCCATAAAGGTTATTTAATCTAAAGTGGGACACAGTCCAGGACACAGCCCTGGGAAGGAAGCAAGTGTCAGACGGATCGAGCAGGGGAGCCCATTCTAACACCCACAACAATTAAGCCATGTCAAGGAAAGGGGGTGGGGATGGGCTGGGGCAGGCTTGACCTTCTGAGTGAAGGAACCCCAGCTCTCTCTCCAGGGTGTACACACATTTACATGCACGTACGTGTACAACGAGCCATATTCCTCCTACCACGCGCATGGCATTGCATTCTACATACCTTTCTGTCCTCCCATTTCCCCCTTAATAGCACCTCTTAGAGTCGATGTCTCATGCAGACATTTAGAGCTCTCACCAGTACATGGTCTTCTGTGTCTGGCTCCTTTCACGTAGCCTGATGCTTGCCAGGCTCACCCACGCTGAGGCAGGTGTCAGTGCTCCACTGTTTGGTTCTACCGTGTGTGCCCACCCATTCATCAGCTGATGGACATTTGGGTCATTCCCATTCTTTGACTCTCGGGAACAGCGCTGCTAGGAATGAGTTCTTGTGACGGATGTTCTCATTTTTCCCGGGCAGACAACTAGGAGCAGGATTTGCTGGGGCATGTGGGATACTGGTTGTCTTGGGTGGCTACACCGAATGCCACAGACCGGGGTCTGAAACAACCTCCAGTGATCGTCTCCCAGTCTGAGGCTGGAAGTCCAAGATTCAGGGGCTGGCAGTGTTGGTTTTTTCTAAAGTTTCTCTCCTTAGCCTGTAGATGGCTGTCTTTCTTACGTCCCCAAATGGTCTTCCTTCAGTGTGTGTCTGTCTTAACCACCTCTTCTTACAAGGACACCAGTCCTATTAGATTAGGACCCACTCAAACGACCCTACTCTACCTTAATCACCTTTTACTCTCCACACAGTAACATCATCAGGTACCGGGGGGGGGGATTAGGATTTCAACATAGGAATGGGGGCGGGGGTGGTGGTGAGGAGGACACAATTGAGCCCATAATATATGGTGACTCTGTTTAACTTCTTGAGAAACTGCCAGAGTGTTTTCCACAGCAGCCCTTCAACTTCAGCTCGGCTGCATTTTCTCTGTGCTCATCCTGCCGCTCAAGAATTCTTGTGAACCGAGACAGAGCTAACATTTGTATTGTTTTCGAATATGAAGACATGTAGGAATACTTAACAATTGCCTGACCTCACTTGCTGTTAGACATTCAATGAAGCACTAGTGAATTTTTGATTTCGCTGCTTTCTTTCTGTATTTTGGAACCAATATGTAAAGAGAAAAGAAATTGCTCCTGACTACTTGGTGTGTAGACAAAATATTAAAGTAACTCAGCACAAATGTGCTAAATTTGTGGCTTTGGATCAGCATAACCCCCGGGGGTTAAAAGGTAAACTCAGTCAGAGTTCCTTTTCCTGCTGCAGGTAAACTATTAATAAAGTCACTGTGGACAGTTTTCCCAAAACGTAAAAATAACACCAAGATTTTTTTTTTACCAAGATGTTTATTATGTAGATTCCACATATTCCCATTGTTGATTTTTAAATTACATGTATGGACACAGGAAAAAGAAATCCGGGAGAATCTACACCAAAATGTTAGCAGGACTTCTCTCCAGGGTGGGGGCTTATGGGGTTGTCAGCTTCAGCTATGTACCGCACGTCCTCGAATTACGTCGCTTGTTCAACATTATGTCGTTTCGTTATAACGATGATGAGATGCCATAGGAGCTAAATTCCTATCTACTATCAATTGGCCTGTGCTACAAAGGGCTTATGTTGCGCTGTCTCAAAGTCGAACTGATCGACGCTGTCCGTGAGGACTCCCTGCATTGCCGCGTGACCAGCAGCCAGAGGCCAGTGGCTTGAACAGCAAGGATTACTGCCGGGGTGGACTCTCTGGGTGGGTCTTCCGCTGGTCTCACTTGTGGCTGCAGTCAGCTGGTGTTGGGCTGGGGCTGGTGGCCGGGACACCTGGGTTTGTTCTCCTCCGTGTGACCTTTCATTATTCCGTAGTGAAGCCTGAGCTTCCTTTCAAAGTGGCAGCTGGTTTCTAAGACTGCTAAGGCCGAGGCCAGAGCCGATGCGGCATCACGTAGACAAAGCTGGAGAACACACTGCCCCTAGCGGCGGGAGGAGTGACATGCGCGTACAGATACCGGATTTACTGGCGGTCACCCTTGGAGGCAACTGAGCAACGTTTTCTCGTTTTCTAGGCATTCGCGCTGGGCAAGGACTAGCTAGACTTTTTAACTAGTACAATAACTCGTAGGAAGATGTTCTCTTGAATAAGGATCTGGAGAGAGAGATGAGTTGTGACCACAGCCCATGGCTAACAGGTCATCCAGATGAAAACCTGTGAATCTTCCGTAAATGAGGTTTGGTTCTTCGAACTTTTTGTTTGTTTGTTTCATAGACGGCAGGTAACCAAAGGATATAACGGAATAAAAAGATGAACTGAAAAGGTAGATTTGTTTAAAAAGTTGTCTCCTGTTAATTCCATTCACGACTGTGACACTCTAGTCAATTATTTCATTTTGATTCCCGACGCATTCATTTTAAGTTTTGTGCAGAGAATATAAGGAGTACTTGCTGACTTAAGCCAGAGGGAACATTAGACCTGAATTTCCTCAGGGTTGGCAGACTGCTGTCATGAAGCGACATTTTACCACAATAATGACAGTGACTGTGGGCTCTGTGCCTCGCCTGACACCGGGAGACATGGGTGAAGGGAGTTATGCGGACCCATGTGAGCACTGGCTGGGCGGCTCGGCAGGGCCTCTGGGAAGTGCGACCAACTTGGAGCAGACGGTTTGCTACCTGAATCTCCAAATACTAATTTGAATTTTTACAGGTAGTTCAGGTCAGTGGTGCTGGGCCACTATTGTTACCTCAAATTTATTTTTACCCTCATTCATTTCTAGCTATCCTGTACTATTTTTTAATATTCAGTTAGGTTGTATTTTTAATTTTATGGATTACATGTATCCCCCTCCCCCGATATTTTTTATAACCAAATGCATACTTATACATGCAGTACAGAGCATTTTTTTAAGCCTGAAAATAAGATAATCTATAGAGATATATTAGACACGAATCTCTGAATTTAGCTTTAACTGGGGTGAGGACTTTGCAGCAAGGCGAGGCCACACTGTGCCAGTGGGCTCCATTAGGGTTTATCCTGAGGACACTGGGAGCCACGGAATTGCCTAGAACGGGAAAAGGGCACCACTACCCCTTGACTTGGGAAGGATGCCTCAGCCAGGGTGGCAGAGGCTGAACCCTGCCTGGGCAAACGCAGGGAAGATGGGAGGGCCACTGTCTAGAGTGCTATATGGAAGGAAGTAAGAGGGAGGGAGGGACCAGGACAAGGCCAGGACCTCCCGCAGGTGAAAGAAAGGATGCAGAGGCCAACCAAGACGGGGCAGGAGAGGAGGCTGGAAATGAGGAGAATGACGTCCGTTTTAGACACAGCGAAGGTTTTTCTATATTCTTCAATATAGTAATGAACTTATTTTCGTTATAAAATATATGCTGAGGTATACCAAGCATTTGAATGTAAAATCAAAAAATTAACATCAGCTAAGATTCTTCAACCAGAAATAAGATAACTTCCATTGTTATTTGGTGATGTACTTATTACCTGTTACATATAGATAACTGTTATAATTAGTGGTAAATAAGGATACAGATATGAACATAGATGTAGATACAGATGTAGATGAGGATATATGTAGATATGGACAGATATAAATACAGATATGGATAGGAATATAGATAAGGATACAGATGTAGATTTGGATGAGGATAGGGTTGGAGATGTGGATAGAGACAGAGGTGTATATTTGGATATAGATAAGAACACAGAAGTTGATACAGACTTAAAACACATATAGCGGATTGAATGACCCTATTCCCCTCCTTCCCCCAAGAAAAAGAATATGTCCACACCAACCCAGGCCCTGGAACCTGCATGGTGACTTTAGTTGAACAAAAATCTTTGGCAAATATAATTAAGGATTTCAAATGACCTCATTCTGGATAATTCAACTGGCCCTACATTCAACAGCAAGTGTCATCTGAGAGCCAGAGAGGACACAGAGCGAAAGCCATTCAAAGCTGGAAGTGGAGGCTGGTGAGAAACGCCAAAGGCCCAAGAGACTGAAGGAAGCAAGGAGCCTCCAATGACTGACACCTTGATTCTGGACTGCTGGCCTCCAGGACTGTGAGAGAACAGATTTTTGTGGTTTTAAGGCATCCGTTTGGGCCGTCGCTGTCCCAGGAGACTAACAATGTGCACGGAGATACAGATAAGGATGGCTGTATGCGGCTAGAATACAAGTGTAGCTAGCTGTCTGTGAGGACGCAGACGAGTGACACCGCTGTGGCAACACACACGAGCTACTACAGATCTGAGGAAAACCGATGACGAACGGAGCCAGCCTGGCTGACGCCACCTTCAAATTACTGACACGAGGGCCTGGGGCTCCTGAAGGCGCCTGCGGCTTCTCAGCTGGTGACAGCATCTGCAGGTCTACGAGCCCCTCAGAACACTTCCTTCTCACCGGCAGTGAATGGATTGGCCACTGGACTCCCACCATCTTCCCTAGGACACACGGAACCCAGCGCACAGCCCCCAAGAAGGGTGACCCCGCTTCCTGCAACATCCACTTGCTTTAAGGGAAGCCTGCCTGCCCGGCCTCCCTGAACACCTATGCAGAGTTAGAAACTGTGATCCCCTCGCTTCTGCCGGGGGGGTGGGATGGGTGGGGTGGGGTGCGGTTGGCGGCAACCAAAAGGGCAAAATACCCCCGATTCCCCCCTTCATCCAGTATCAACCGCGGAGAGGGGACCACCAATCTGCATCGCTGCAGACAGGTGTGGGGCCAGGAGCCCTCAGACTCGAAAACAGGAGTCTCTCCTCGAAGGCTGAGGCCAGGCTGAGCAGCCTGAATGGGGCCCAGTGTCAGCCTCTGATAGAGCGTAAGTGACAGGAAGGTGGGAACCTCCTGGTCTTCCTTGGCAGGTGGAAGCGGCTGCTTCATTGCGTGAGGTAAAAACTGAAGTCGGGCCGGCTGCGTGGGGTCTGCCCCACGGGCCGTGAGCGCCCAGGGCAGGTGGGCACCCAGCATGGCCCGCACATTCTTGCTGACGGATGGGGAGAGGACGGCGTTGCTGCGCTGCTGATGCGGATTCTCAGCGCTGGGTGGCAGAATCTCCTCTCAGAGCTAGCGATGACTGCCGGATACAAGGGCTGCCCAGCTGGTCGGCCCGAGCCCGGTCCGGCCGTTTCCCAGGTGCCCGGAGAGATGAGAGATGAGGCAGGGTGTGTGGCTTTGTGGGCTCCCCTGCCTCTCCGGATCTTCTAATGGTCACCCCAACTCCCAGAAGCTCTGGCGCCTCCAACATCTGAGACAAGCTGACTTACAATAATGACTTTATTTTAACATATTTAATTACAGACATAAAATAGCTGGGGAAGGGGGTCAGCCCCAGCCTAGCCCACTCCAGGGCTGCCAGGAGCGGGGTGCAGGCCGAGCCTCCCTGATGACCCTCCTTTCTGGGGTCTTCCCATGGCGGGGCCCTATTGCTTTAGTGGGAGAGGGGCCATGCAAAAGAGGGGGCGGCCAGCCTCTGCCTCACCCTGCCCCACGGCAGGACTCCCTCCAAAAGCCGGATAGTGCCCCAATTTCAGCCTTTCCACCTCCTTCTTCTTTGTCCAGGGAGCAGACCCTCTGGCCAGCCCCCCCCCCTCGCAAACCCAAAGGGAATAAATACAAACTTTACAAAGTAAAGGGGGTCCAACATTGCCCTGGGCTGGGCCTGGATTGGGAGGGGAGCAGCGACCCTGCCATGCCAGCCTCACATCATCCCCAGCTGCAGCAGCGTGCTGGCGTAGGCCATGGGCTTGACGTCGGGATGAGGCTGCGAACCAGCCACACACAGGGCAAGACAGGGACAGAGACAGAGACAGAGACAGAGACGGGCAACGTCAGGGGAGTGTGTGAGCACCGATGGAGACAGCAGCACATCCCCACCTGTCATGCACGGCGCCCACCGCCCTCGCCCTCGGACTGGGCCTGTTGGCCACTTCCTCCCGGGTCAGGGAGGCCGGGGACTCACCACTGGCCGTGAACTGGTGGAACTGAGGCCGCAGGTCGGAGCCCCGGAGGTGGATATAGGAGGCTTTGTTCCCCATCTGGTCACTGCAGGGGCAGAGTGGCCAGTCAGGGGCTGAGCAGAAGGGTGTGGGGAGCGGGGAGGAAGACAGAGGGGTGCCTAAATGGCAGGAAGGTCAAACAAGAATGATGGGACAGAGCCCATGGGCAACACTGAACAGAGAATGGAGGTGGAGAGTCAAGGACACAGAGGATGGACACACTGGAGTAGGAGAGAGGAATCAGGAAAGAGGTGTGGGGGTGCAGGCAGGAGTAGGGAGGAAATGAGAGGACGAAGTGGGAACTGAGGGAGGGCACAGGAGCAGCGGCGGGGCATCACGCAGCACCCTCCCCGCTTCCCAAGGCCTCCTGCTAAGACCTAGGCTCAACCCTGACCAGGCCCCGGCCCCAACCCTGGAAACACAGGGGACAAAGGAACATGGTGACTAGCTCCCTGAGGATGGAATCGGCCTGGCCCAGAGCACAGGCAAGTCAGCTAGACAAGGGGCCTGATTTCTTCAACAAAAATGGTGAGGGACAGGGACTGTGAAGACCGAAAATGTGGCCCTTGTTTGGGCCTGCTTGGAAGAAATCAACTGAAAAGAGACATTTATGAGATGTGGGAAGTGCAACTCGGGCTGGGGTCAGGTGACCTTTTTGGAAGGTGTGACAGTAGTCTATGGTCACGTATAGAGAAAAGCTCGCTGTTTCAGACACACGGGGTAAACGGACAAGATGCCACCAGGGTTTGTGTGCATTGCCACGGTGGGGGGGTGGGCCAGAGCTACAAACTGGCCCGTGTCGGTAACTGCTGAACCTGGGTGACGGCCATGTGGCATTCACTGTACTATTTTACCTACTCTTACGTATCTCTGGAATTTTCTATCATAAAAAGTAAAAACCAGTGTCTGGGGAGAGAGGCCTAGCTATGTGGGGGCAGTGGGGACACACCAGTAGTTGGGCAGAGAAGACGGTGACGCAGCGGCCGCCATGCGCCACCTCGTAGCCCTCGGCCTTGACCTCGTGGCTGCGGATGTGTAGTCCAGGTGGTTCTCCTCCAGGAAGGCCTTGGTGACATCAGGCCCAAACTGGCAGCTCACGCCCTTACTGACCGAGCGACCGTTCTGGGAGACAGGGAGCTCAGGGTGCCTGTTCCCCTCTTCAAGCCCCTGCCACACCTGCCGGCCATGGCCCTGGGGAAACTGACCTGTGGCTGCGGGTCTGACCAGAGCAGGTCACACATGGGACCTGGAGAGGAAGAGCGGAACATCAGGCCTGCTGGCCTGGGGCACGTGCTCACAGCCCACCTCCTAGACCAGGGGAGGGCTGAGCGGGGGCCACTATGGCAGAGGGGGCCCAGGACACGTAAGACGGGCTTCTGAGCTGGCCTCAGCCCTGATGACTTCCCCTCTGTCCCTGCCCAGAGCCCTCTGTGGCTCCCACTGCCCTGGGAACAAAGAACCAAGTCCTTACCCAGGCCTGAGGCCCTGTCAACCCCTTTAAAGCACCTCCCTGCTCATCTCCCAACCACTGGCCACCCGGCTGCCCCCGCCCCTGCCCTGCCACACTTCCCCCACATGGACAGGCTGTGCTTGCCTGGGATGCTCCGAATGGCAGGTACCTCCTCCTTCTTCCATGTCAGATGTTGTGGTGTCCCCAGACCACTGTCATCACACCACCCTACCCATACCCTCCACACTTCCCACTGTGTGCACGCATGCTCAGGTGTGAATACTCTGTCCTGGTCACCAGAATGGGAACCCCAGTACATCACTCCAGGCGTCGGGAGCTAAACTCATAAATAAGTGGCTGAGGTGTGCTCCGGGCCCTAGACACGCATGTCCCGTGCCACCAGGCCCCATGGGGGAGATGCACTGACCTACCAAGCTATAGTTAAGGCAACTGAGGCTCAGCCTTGCTGTCCCTGCCAACAGCAAAAACCCATCTGGGACAGGGCCAAAATCACAGCTGCTCAGAATAGTCCAGGCTGCTTCTCCCCACCGGAGACACTGGGGCCCTGGGAAGGAAGGGGCTGTCACCCAGTCTGCCACTGTCACCTGAATCTGGGGCTGCCGATTCCGCTCAATCTTCCTGATATCGTCCAGGGTGACGCCGTCTTCACTGAACAAGCCCCCGTGCATGATCTAGGATTTAGGGGGGACAGGTGTGTGAGGGGAGGCGCCAGCCATACCCCAACCTTTCAACTCGACTCGCCAGCACACCTGCCCATGTGTGGCCCATCTGGGTGGCGGTGGGGAGGGAAGCCCACGGGGCCCCAGATGCTGTCCTCACCAGCACTTTGCCATTGATGCACTGGGCCAGTGGGAGCCACTCACCCTCGCTGAAGAGCTCATACATCTGGGCTGTGTACTTGGCCTTCACCTCACCCTCGAAGCCATAGATCTGGTTCATGTTGTCCGTTTCATGGTTGCCTGGCCAGTAGCAGGACAAAGGGAAACCTCAGCTCCCCACTGCCTGGGTGCCCCAAGCCAGTGACAGTCACGCACTGGCTCTGTGGCCCCTTGCAGAAACCCGACAGGTAGAGACACTTCTCAGTCCATGTTTTGGAGGAGCACAAGGCTGAGAGGCACACACGGCACGTGGCCACAGGCCCAGGCCTGTACTAATCACCACGGGAGTGGCTGAGGCCCCAAACCACCCGTGAGCATGTCCCTTACCCCTGTGGGCCTTCAACTCCCTGGAGGCCCTGCCATGCCTTCCAGGCTGGAAATACCAAGAGAGGAGGTCTTGACATAAGAGACAAGCCTACTGCAGAGCACCTGCTGCGGGCTGGCCCCATGCTGTGCTTCCGTGTCCCCCACACAACCTCCTCCTCCTGCAGGGCTCCCAGGGCCTGGGCAGGCATGGAAGCTGCCCAGGGCCCCACAGCCGTTGAGTCTGGATGTCCGACACCTCAGCTGGCACTTGCTCTTCGGTGCCTCCTATAAGGGCCCACAGCGGGTGCTCACCACATGCTTCCCACGTGCCAGGTGCCACTGTGTGAGCCCCCAGCCCGGCCCAGTGCCCTCGCTCCCTCTGCCCAGGTCCCCTTCCGTCTCCCCACTGCACCTCTCAACAGGCGGGTTGGCCGCCGGGGCCCTCGCCCCCAGGTGAGCCCATCCTGCCCAAGACCACACGTACACCGAGGAATCCAAACTCTACAGCCCTAGGAGCTCTCCAGATGCCTCGTCCGTCTCATGGCCATGTAAGCTGAGCTCACCCCTGGCCCACACCCTCTGTTCCCGTCCCCTCCCCCGTGTGTCAGTGGCAGCCACAGCCCCCAGGTGCTCCAGCCAAGCCACTGGCAGAGTACCCGCTGGGCCCCCTACACCTAACCGGCAGCGCACCTCTGAGTTTTACCTTAAAAAGAAGCCTGAACCCACCCACACTGCTCCCACCCGGGTCAGGCGCCACCACCAGTCTCCCTGCTCCCAGCCCCTGGTCCCTTCACCATGCCGAGGCCCAAGGACTCCTGTGAACAGCTGAGTCAGCGCCTGACCCTCCTCGGCTGAGGGCCCTCCCGTGACCAGTGCTCAGCAAGCCCCACGGAGCCCGGGTGTACCTCCCGACCTCACCACAGCCCGCACGGGAGCTCCGTGGGTGCACATTTAAACACAGCTGCGCCAGCAGCCCCGCTTCACAGGTGACAAAGTGGGGTGGCAGAGGGGAAGGTGACGCCCCGCCTGGGCCCCACACGGACCCCAGACCCTGCTGCCTCCCCCTCACCTCGAAGTAGGTGAAAATGATCTGGGTACAGGAGCTTGAAGCCGAAAAGGGTGAGGATCACTTCTACAGAGAAGGAGCCGCGGTCCACGAAGTCGCCATTAAATATCTGCTCTGCTAAGGAAACCAAGACGCCGGGCTGCGCTCCTGCTCTGCCCCCGCGGCTTGGGCACCACCCGAACATCTGCAGGGTTTGCTGGGCCTGGGCTGTCGCCGCTTTCTTCGCTGTGTGGCTCTTGCCCAGCAGAGTGGTCTCCTGGAGCCTCAGTCAGATGTACTTACGTCCCCAACCTCACCTGTTTCTCAGGGAAGCTGATGGCAGAGGAGACACACTAGGTGCTCAGCCTGTTTCTGCTCTCCTCCAAATACAGGTCTAAAGCCACAGGGGAAATGGGACACGAACCTCCTGCCCAACACTGCACAGGCCTGGTGGACCAAACAGTGGCCATTTATCAAGCAAGTATCTTACCACCACCAGCAAATAAATTATACAGACTGTGGGCCACTTAGCATATGATACATATTAACTCCTCTCAACAATCCAATGAGGCAGGCCCTATTATTATCCTTGTTTTGCAAAGGAGGAAACTGAGGCTCTGAGCGTGATGTAACCTGCAACGGTTACACGGCTGGGAAGTAGCAAACCCAGGAGGAGCCCAGGCGTGGCCAGTGCCAACTGCCAGTGCGTATGATCACGTAGCTCCCCAGTTCCCAGATGAAGAGAAGCTGGCCCAGAGCCTGCGCTACCTGTTCGGTCACACTGCACGTGGGGACTGGCGCTGGCCTGTCCACACCCCCGCCCTCCCCCGCCCCGTAGCCTGGAGCACAGGGCCGGCTGGCCTGCGTTCCACACATACAGGCTTCCCCAGGTCCAGCCCCTTTTCTATGCTGAGGCTCTTCCCCCAAGTCCAGGTGGGGGGTTGCTCTACTGAAGAAGGATACGTAGGGGTTAGTCTCCGAGGGTAAACCATTTAGCTCAAATATGTTGAGGAGGTCATAGAACTGGCCATGGGTGTCCCCGCACACTGTAATCTTCTCTGTCTGGAAGAAAAGAGGCCACCGGAGAGGGAGGGGCCCAGAGAGAGACGTGGGAGGGGGCAGGGGGAGAGGGGGCAAGAGGTCACAGCAGACCGAGAGAACCACACAAAGACAAGACAGGGGACACAGACAGGAAGAGGGTGGGACAGAGACCGAGAGGCCAGGAGAGGAGGGAAGTCGGGGACAGACACGAGGTGGGGGGAGAGGGGAGACAGACCACGCCAGGTGGGCCTGTGAGTGTCTGAGCTCTGCAGCCCCATCCCACCCGACCCGGGGGGCCCGCCACCCAGCAACCCACATGCCCCCGCAGCACGCACCTCTTTGAGCGTGGTCTCCACCAGCGTGCTCAACTTGGAGAGGGCCTCTTTGACCTGTACCAGAATCTGATAGGCAGGGCAGGCTGTGAGTGTGACCGGCTGGGGGCTGCCCCCACCCGGGCCTGACAGGGAGACGTGGAGTGAGGGAGGAGAGGGCAGGGGAGGCCCGGACAGGTGGGTGCTGGCGGGGGCCAGAGGTGTCCCCCAAACTGTGACCTGAGTGGCCTCTGCGGCATTTAAACATCGGTGTTATTTCATGTGAAAACCGAGCCTTGGTTTCTCTTAAAATCATCAGCATCATGAAGCAACATACAAAAGCATCCAGATGTGGAACGTTTTATGAAACAGCTGGCTTGGACATGCCTAACGTCAGCGTCATGAGAGAGTCTCCCCAAGAGGCCCAAGAATGTTTTAGATGAAAAGAGGTGACAAGGCAAGTCATATACAGTATTTAATCCTCCAATGGATTCTGGATTGTAAAGAAATCGCTAAAAGGATTTTTTGAAGAAAACGGTAAAATTAAAACATTTGTCTGAAAATGCAGTTAACATTAGTTTTTACTAATTGAAGATGATCGTCACAATGCCATGTGTATTCGGCAATGTTTCCGGATTTCACAGAATGACCCACGGACTGTCTTATTAGTCAATGTTCTCATGTCAGTGCTAAATTTCTAAGGTTTGACAACTGAACTGTAGTTATGCAAAAGAGTATCCGGTTTTAGGAGATGCAGGTTGTGATGCAACTTATTCTCAAGTGGTTCAGAAAAAAAAATAGAAAAAAAGTGGGAGTGTATGCACACAAGCATGTATGTGTAGAAAGACAAAGTTAATGTCAACAGCTTCAGTGAATCTGTACTGTTCTTTTGACTTCTCTGTAAGTTTGACAATGTTCAAAATAAAAAGCTGGGGAAAAATAAAGTGTTAAAAAGTAGGTGATTGTCCACTTCTGGTGAGAATGTAGAAAGTTATAAAAGACTGTCAGTCTCGCCCTAATGATGGGAACAAGCCAAATCCCCAACAAAAGCAAATTTAAAAAGCCATCTGAGAGCTGAGGATGCAAAGAAACCTCAATTAATACAACTATAGATGGTGACAGGCCCTTCCTTGGGGGAGAGGGTGACTGCTTTCATCCTGGTCAGCTTGGCAGTGTGGCTGAAGGACAAAAGTCACTAAGGCTGAGTGAGGGGAAGCCGGCAGGAAGTTCGTGCAGGGTACAGGCTGGCGTGGCAGACAAAAGCCCTACGGAGCCCCAACCGCAGGCCACCTCTGCCCCCACCCACTGACTCCTGGAAGTCGAGGCCCAGGGCAGGATGGCAGAGACCTCCCCAGGCACTAAAGGTGGGGGAGACTGTGGAGCAGACAACGCCCCGGCACCTGGGCATCTGGCGATGGGCCTGGACATCAGCTCTCCCAGTTCTGGAAGCTAGAGGCTTCAGGCCATACGGACACCACCAGCATCCCAAGCCCTGCCGCGGGAGCCCGAGTCCACTCCACACACATTTAAACCGTGGTGGACGAACTCCAGACAGGCTGCCCCGACATGAGGGTCAGCCAGGTGCTCACACCACCTGGGGTGCCAGGGCCTGGCAGCTGCTGCAGGGATCTTTATTTCTCTCAGTCGCTACTGTTCTTTCACACCAAATCTGGTGTGTAATAAGGAATTATGAGGCATGTGGAACGGACAACAGAAGCAGATCCAGAGATGACCCTCATGGTGGAATTATCAGAGACTTTAGAATAGCTCTGATAAATGTGTTAGAGGGTCTAGTGAAAAGGGAGACAACATGTGTGAACATACAGGGGTAGAGAGATGAAAACTGTCAAGAACCAAGCTGAAATACTAAAATACTAAAAATAAAAAATATAGTCTCAGAAACAAACGGTTCACAGTGCCCAGCACACCGCCAGCTAACTACCGTGAGCGCCCTCCTCCCCGACCTGCTCCGCGGTCCTGGGGTCACAGGCATGCGCAGTGCCTGACAGGTGCGTTACCTGGTAGGCGCATTTCCGGTGCAGTTTCTTCTGGTCCTTGTACCACTGCATGAGCTCCTTCATGAAAGTGATTGTCACTTTGCCATCCTCAAGCTTTGGCCCGCTGTACTCGTCCTCGATGGCTGATGCGTGAATGGGGGAATGAGTCAGTGGCCACAGCCACTGATGGTGGGAAGGGGGGCCTGGCCCTCGGGTGTGGGGCAGACGCAGCTCTGGACACTCAGGTCGAGGTGGGGATAGAGCGAGAGCGGGTTCTGCCCCCACCAGGTCCTCCCGGCCCAGCCTGCTCCTCCCACCCAGGTCTGCACTGAAGTTTTCCCCGACCTCTCCGTCCTTCATGCCCCTCGCCCCTCCGCCTCCCAGAGCACCTAACACTATAGTTCATTTGCTGGCTAGTGAACCATCTCTCTCCCTGCCACAAGGTCAGCTCAATGAGGGCAGGGGCCGTTCTGTTCACAGCGGGGCCCAGTGCCTAGAACAGTGTCTGGCACACCGCAGGTGCTCTGTCCTCGTCTGTGGCATGAATGAATCACCTAAGTGCCTAGATGACTGGGAGACACATCAGACACAGGAGGCCCACGAGGGTGGGTGCTATGCTACTGCCAGGGAGTAGGGGGTTGGCACAGAAGCGGGGAGCTAGGCCCAGGCAGGAGGAGGGGCTCACCCATACCTCCCAGCTCTGGGGTTCTCAAGAATGCCGGTGGGGGAACAACAGACAGTGGCCTGGGGATGGGGACCGGGGCCACTGCTGACCCCCTTTCCCTTGCCCTGCAGTGTACACAGGGCATGGAGAGGCCATGCAAGGGTGCAGAGTGCTCGGGGCTGGGCATGGCAGGGCGCCCGGGCCCGACTTACTCATGCTCTCGATGTCCAGCGAGTCCACGACAGAGCGCTTGTGCTCGTCGCCCGCGATGGCCCGCTCAAAGGCCTTCTGCTTCACGATCTTGTTGCACTCCTGGTATTTCATTTTGGCATCCTTGTCGTGGGGCTTCACCTTTACCACCTGGGCAGGCAGGCGGGCAGAGCGAAGGAAGGGAGGGAGGAGGGGGCATCAATGCTCTGACTGAGCAGGGGTGCAGAGCAGTCAGGAGGCAGGGATGCCACAGCCGCCCACGGGCTGCCCGGTCCTGGGCCCAGGAAGTGCCGAAGCCAAGCCACCTGGGGTTGCACTGGTGGTGCAGGCCTGGGCACAGTTCACCTCCGGGCCCCAGTTTCTGGGTCCCCAAACAAGACCTAGCAGAGCGGCCCACGCAGGGCTGTCACAAGGGGTACGTACGTACGGTGACCCCTGCAGGTGTTCTCGATACGTCTCAGCTCCGTCACTGAAACAGGACTGCCCCGCCCAAGGAGCCCATGCTCAGTTTCGGGTCAGTCACCAGAACCGGGCAGGCCAGGCACGCTGGGTCTGAAGCCCGATTAACAGCCCAAACGCAGCCGAAGGGCCAGGGACTTGCTGGATGACTCAGACTCCCTGAACCTCAGTTTTTTCATATATTAAACTGGGGGAGGGGGTGAATAACGGGCTCCACCTGCTAGGGCTGTGAGGGCATAATCAGTGCTGAGTGGCATCACATCCCTTGCTCAACCTTTGGCTTTTGGGGAGACCCAGGACCAACGAGGTCCCCTCAGTTTCCTTCTCTGAAGGGAGCTGGAGACTGTTGGCTGCCCGGGCTTGAATCCCAGCTCCAGTCATCGGCTGAGTAACCCTGGGCGAGTGGGTCTGCCCCTCTGTAGCTCAGTTTCCTGCTCTGTAACAGGGAAGTGACGAGCGTCCGCCTCCGAGGGCTGCTCTGCGGACTGATGCATGAACACTCATGAGGTGTGCGCAGCGGCACCAGGCCAGGGCCAACCCTGTGTCAGTGTCACAAGTGTCAGCTGCTCCTCAGGGCCCCTTTCACGGGCTGCTGTGCTCATGAAAGCAGCTCATGTGAAGCAAGGCACGTGGCTTTGCTTCAGGACCCAGTAAGTCCTCAGTAAAACGAGCCCATCCCCTCCTCTCTCCCCACAGACCTGGCAGGTGCAGGGGCAGGCAGGGCCAGGTTCAGATTCCTGCTCTGCCGCTCGCTTGCTCTGTGACCTTGGGCACGTGACTTCGCCCTCTGAGCTTCAGATAGTTATCTATAACTGTTTCTGTCATTGTTATTAGTGTTGTCACAGCTCTCGGGCCAGGGGCCAAGAGGGATAGCATCAGGGCTGGCCCTCTGGGTGGGGATGCCACCTGGTGGAAGGCCTGGCAGGGTGAGTCAGAAGCCTGCTTGGAGGCTCCCTGAGGGTTAGCGTGGCTCACCCTTCCTAGGAATGGGTATGCAGACCAGGAGGAGTGGCAGAAAGCTGGGTCTCGGCCAGCGATGGCTTCCTCGCTGTCTGGGCAGGCTCCGGCTAGGGCACCCTGCCAGGTGACTCCACCTGGGGTGTGGCCGTGGTGCAAGGTTTGAGAGGGAGGCAGCGCCAGACGTCCCCTGGAGTCCCCTGGAGTCTGCGCCCTAGGATAAAGTCCAGACCACTATGGACTGGCCCGTGGGGGCCACTTCCTCTGCGTGCCCAGCATTGCTCAGCCAGGTGAACCCCCTGAGTCACCACAGCTCCCCTCACCTCCGGGCCCTGTGCAGGATGCTCCCTGGCCCAGACGCCTCCTCCCACCCCCAAGTCTTTTCTAGCCTCTCCTCTTCCAGGTCCCCCCACCCCCAGACAGGGTCAGGGTCAGGGTCAGGTACCCTCCTGGGCTCTCTGGATCACCCGGCCAACCCCAGCACTGCTCCTCCCCACTGGAAGGCGGCGCCTGAGGATGGGGCTGAGGCCACGTCCCATCATGAGTGATGCCCGAGTGGACGGGTGCACCCCCGCACACCAGTGAGACAGCGCCCTGTGCCCAGAGAGCTCATGGGCTGGGGCGGAGGATGCGGATAACCCCGGACGACACTGGGATGCGAGGAGAGTGGGAGCAGTAACGGGCAGAAGCAGCAATGACACATGGCTAATTTCTGAGGACTATGTCTCCGACATTGTTGTAAGCAATTCACTTGTGCTCACTTTATCCTCAGAGCAGCTCTACGTGGAGTTATCATCACAATTCCCATTTGATAAATGAGGCAATGGAGGCCCAGAGAGGCCAAGTCAGGAACCCAAGAAGCCAGCTTCTGTCCTCTCCATGCCTGGGCTCCCCCAACTCCCGCCCCGCATGTGAGATGCGTTCCCCTCCCTGCCCGCGGCCACCGTCCCCACAGCACCCTGGACGTCCTCCAGGGATACGGATGGGCACTGTGGAGTCGTGGTCCTGGCACTCCTCTGGGGTCTGAATGCAGGCTTTCCACGGCAGGCGGCCCCACCTCTCGAGTCTCCCTCCACTTCTAGAAGGTGAGGAGGGTGTGAGCACCCCCGTGAGGATCACCACTGGAGTCATGGCAGGGCCTAGCCACGAGCCAGCGCTCATTCCGGGGCCTGCGGCTGCTACTATGACTCAAAGGCTGGCCGAGATAGGAGTGGTCCTACCACGCCCTGGGGACGGTCACTGGTCCCCGACCGGAGGGGCCTGACTGGTCCTTTAGGAGCCAAGGCCACTGGGGCAGAACTTAGTGCTGGGCTCTTCTTTACAAAGTGGCATTGGGACTGTACAGTGTCGGTCTCCTGACTGTGGTTTTATGCAGTTTGTCGCCGGGGGAACTGGGAGAATGAATCTCTGTGTTAGTTCCTACAACTGTGGTGCTCTCGAGATGAAAGCTGCTTTACGAAGAGGCATCTCAGCTGGGAGAGCTACCGGGCAATGACCACACTGCTTGAATCGACCAAACGACCACATAGGGTTGATCCCTGCTGCGGCCATGGGAACTGTATGTTTGGGAATTGGGAATTCTCGGAGTTTTAGAAAGGTGACACCGTGCACATGCTCTATGCCATGTGACACCCCAGCGGATCTGAGTGGCACCTGGTCATCATGTTCACTCCCATTTCTGCCACAAAACCCCAGTCACACATGGGAGGTCAGATTCTGCCACCAAATGAGTGGCTCGAACTTACTATAACAACTGTGAGTTTCAGAATAGCTTGGGTCTGGAACTGAGGGTGAGGGACTGGCCCCACGCTGAGTACTCCTGACTTCAGGGGACTCACATGACAACATGCAGGGGGCACTGTGTTGATCTACAATGTACAGATGATGGACACGGCCCAGACGGCTGGAGGGGAGCCGGGGTGCCAGGGTGGCAGTGCGCTGCGACGGCTCAGCCATGACACCAGGGTTTTCGCCCCATAGGCTGAGACCCTCTAGCGGGTTAATGGAGGCCACAGCCACGTTCTTCTGATAACGGAACAGAAGGGGAACCACTGGCGTACGCTGTCTGAGCTAACAGCAAACTGTGCCAGGAAACTTTTGCCCATGGCACATATCCTGTGGCTGGGAGCCTGCTTTGGCACCGGGCTGTCACTTCCTGGCTGTGGGACCTCAGGTCCTCAGTTTCCTCATCTGTAAATCAGGGACGACATTCCCCATGGCATGAGGATTGGAACAGCCCAGAGCGCACGCTGTTGGGTGTCGCCCGACTCCTGCTACCACCGTTGACCCACACCCTGGCGCACAGGCTCACGCAAGGGCTTGCGAGGCAAACGTATTTCAACCTGGCTGCGGGGGGCTCGGCTGCAAGGAGATGCCCTGTGTGCAAACCGTACTACAAACCAGGCCTGACAAACCCCAGAAGGGACGGGCTTGGGCAGGAGTTCTCCAGATCCGGCCTGGGCCAGCGACTGCCTGAGTTGCAACCACAGACAGGAAAAACATAGTGGGGTCACCTGAGAAGAAGACCAATAAAGGGGTGGGGATCCTGAAGCAAGAGCCCCCGAAAGGATTAACTTGGAGATGATGACGTCGGTGGAGGGATTCAACAAAGACGGGTGGAAAGCAGGGCTCAGTTCCCACTGAGGGTCCAAAGCTTGGCCCTGGAGGGGGAGAAGAATGGAGACACCCCCAGCTCCCGGACCCCCAACAAGGTCCTGGCCCCTGCATGTGGCACTTCCTGAGAGCCTCAGGCTCTTCCCCCGACACCCCCAGGAGAAAGGTTGCCCAGTGCTAACGCACTGTTCTCATTTCATCGGCACGGGAACACTGAGGCTGGCCCTCCTGCTCCCGCCCTTGACTAACAAGGACATGGAGGCCGGAGAGCCGTGGCCCTGAGCCGCACGGCCCGTCGCTGCGTGTCCTGTGCCTGCAGCGGCTGTGTCTAGCCGGGCCAGCGACCGGCAGACTTTCCGATCGTGAGTTGGTAAGAAACACACCTCAGGGCACACCGCTACGTGCACGTAAATGGAAAACAGTTCTTCACACACACACCGCCTCCTCCAAACAATGAGCTGCTTTCCCTTCTCCATTCTATTTGATGAAGACAGCTGTGGGTCTCAAGCCATTAAACAGACTGCAGAGCGCACGGACAACGACAAGCACGGACTCCGGGTTGAGTCCCAGCTCTGCCACTTCCCTGAGAGGCAATCTTGGAGGAGGAGCTCTCCCTCTTTAGACCTTGGTTTCCTTCCCATTAAATTGGTTGGATTCATGCATGTAAAGAGCTCACAGCAGAGCTGGGCCCACAGTGAGCATGCGGATTAGGAAACAGGCTGACGAGGGCCTGGGCTGCAGAGAGGCAGAGCCTTGGGCTCGTTTGTTCAACCAACATGTTTCATGATGCCGCAGGATGCCATGATCTAAGAGGGGGCCTGTGTACGTCATCCGTGAACCTCTAGCATGTCACAGGACGGGTGGAGGTTCAGAGGGATTCTGGAAGGGGAGCTGCCCCAGGGCCCGGCCCCACCGTCCTGTGTCCACAGAGCCTGAAGAAACATGTCAGAGTGGAGGAGGGTGGATGGCTCACGGGCACGTGGCTGGCCTGCGATGGTGGGCCAGACCCAGGCTGGGTGGGCAAGGATCTCAGGCACACGTGGGGACCCCCCAATGCTGCTGGCAGGGCCCCCACAGGGAAACGGGCGTGACAATTTAAATGCTGGGTGTGGCGCTGCCTCAGGTCAATCCCAAAAAGGCTGTGGACCCCTCACCAGCCCTCCCTGGCATTCACGAGGCCTGGGGCAAAGCTCAGATGTGGCACATCCACGAGACGGCTGGAAGTGACCACCGCAGCCCCACGCTGGGCCAGGGCCGTGACAAGCCCTCTCCGTACCCTGGGGAAAGGCGTTCCCGCAGCTGGGGGAGGGAAGCCCCAAAGCACAACCGTGCTCCAGGCCTTCTCATCTCCTGCTCCCCCGTCCAGGCCCCCCACCCCACTGGAGTCCTAAGAAGCTCTGTCCCCGTCCAAGCTGCACTGTCTTCCTGGGTTACTCATCACTGAGGCCTCCAGCCCTAGCAACCCTCACTCACACGGCTCCAGCAGAGCCCCACGGTGACCAGGACGTGGCTACTCCTGTCACCATTTTCCAGATGAGGACACCGGGACAAGGGCAGGTTTGGCAGCGGAACAGCTTAGGAGCCCAGGCAGGTAAGGACTCTGTCCTGCTCCTTCCCCTGTCCTCTTGGGTGGCACCCCAGCTCCCTCCTCCATTTCACCTGTCTCTAAGTTACCCCCTCCTCCATGCCTCTGCCCCAACCCCAATGGAGGTGTCCTTGCCCCAGGGCTTGGCTCCAGCTTCCACCCCCAGCAGACCAGCAGCCAGCCCAGCAGACTCAAGTGGCGCCCTCCAACTGCAGACCTGTGGCTTTCAGCTCCCCGGCCACCCCTCCCCACGAGAAAGAAGCTGCTCAGGTGTGAGTGACTGAAGTGGAAGGAGGGAGGGGGCATGTGAGAGTTCATTCCACAGTGACTGAGCCCCCGCTGAGCACCCCCAACCAACACTCGACGAAACCTGGACACTCGAGGAGGACTGACGCGGGGGAGCCGGGCCGCCGGGGTTCAAAGCCCAGCCCTGCCACCCTTCCAACTTGCCAGCTGCTTGCTGGTGGGCGGGTGACTAAAAGCCCCTGGGCCTCAGTCTCTCCTCCATACAACGGGGGTAAACCACAGTCCCCACCTCACGGGGCTCACACCAGTTGCCGTACAGGCTGGAGAGCCCGCCTGGCGCCAGGGCCTGCGCTCTGCCAGTCCGTGCCATCGTTACCACCGCTAGGAGTCACGGTGATGGCAGTGTGACCCAGTGAGCTCCTGCCGCGCTCCAGGTCCCCTCCCGCGTCACCTCGTGTGCTGTCTACAGCACATCGCCCTATTCTACTTTCTGCCCGCACATATCCTCACCTGCACGAACCTCATTTACCTTGTCAGCATCACAGGCTTGTTTTCTGCCCTACTCGGAATTCAAAGCTCCACCAGACGGCCAGTGCGGCTCTTATTCACCAACAATAATATTCTGACAGTTAATTGTCACAGAACTGACCATGAGCCAGGATCTGGTTCAACGCTTGAAAAACAGAAACTCATTTATTCTTTGTGGCAACCCACAGAGGCAGGTCTTACTGTTCTCCCCATTTCCACAGATTTGGAAAAGAAGGCGCAGACAGGCCAGGTGACAAGTCCAGGTGACCAAGTGAGAGACAGCAGAGCCAGGATGCGAACCCCGGCCGCCGGCTTCAGGCCAAAGCCTCACCAGCACTTGCACGAGTGGGTGCTGGGTAACTCTGTGAGTGACCTGCTCCCACCTGCCTCGCTCCAGGATGCACACGACGCCGTCCTTCCCCGGCCTACCCACAGGCCTTGGCCATCCACCCCGAGGCCCGCTCACCGTCTCGTAGTCACGCAGGGCGGCCCGGAACTTGCCCAGTGCCATGTTGCTGGCGGCCCGGCGGTAGTAGCCCTTAATGTACTTCTTGTCGATCTCGATGGCCCGCGTGGCATCAGCCAGTGCGTAGCCATAGCACTCGGTGCGCAGGTAGGCCAGGCTGCGGTTGCCATAGTAGATGGCACTGCTGGGGTTCAGCTCGATGGCCTGGCTATAGAACTTGATCGCGTTCTCGTAGTCCTTGTCTGTGGGGATGGAGAATGAGGCGCATGAAGCTGGGCTGTCGCCACCCAGCAGGAACTGGCCCTCAGCCGGGTACTGGCCCCGTCTCCCCGTTTACAGATGGGGAAACTGAGGTCCATGGCTGAGCTCAGAAATATCTCTTCAACCTGCCCCCCTTCCCTGTCCTCATCTTCTCAGGTACGAAGCCCCAGGACCCGAGGTCACTTCCACGCACCTGCCCAACCAACCACCCCCGCTCCAGGCCCTGGTCCAGGCAGTACTTCTTCCAGGACTTCAGGAGGGTCTTCCTGAATCCTCGTCATGCCGAGAGGACATCTTACTGAGTGCCAGCGTTGACACATGACCCAGCACATGTGAGTGCTCTGAGCCCCTTGGCTATCTAGCCCCCAAAGCAATAAACAAGTCCAAAGAAGGGACCTAGTAGGAGAAGAGGTAGGGGGAAGAAGGAGCCTTCTTAGGCCTCAGGGAAAAGAGGACCTATCAGCCAAGAGCCAAAGGAAGCAACACACCGGACTGGAGAACGGCATTCCCGACAGCAGGAACGGCAGGTGCAAAGGCCTTGGGGGCAGGCAGAGTAAGTTAGGGGAGGCTGGCAGGAGCGATCCTGAAGGCCACGCCACAGCAAGGTCTGGACACTGATGTTCTAAGTGTGGAGCAACAGGATGTGATATTTGGCCAAGGGGAAGAGGTGCATTTTATTTGAAGTGAGCTTTGGCTGTGCTCTGCATTTTACATCTCGACCCGTGGAATGCTCCTGTCTCCACAGCATCAACACCATCTGGAACTCACTTTACACATGAGTCATGAGGTCTTGTTCAAGGTCAAAAACCCAGTCTGTATCTGCAGAGCCAGGCTTAGACCCCTTCCACATGGCCATCTGAGGCAGGAGACCAAGCTTGCCAGAATTAGGGGACCATGATGTGCCGGGAGCCACACGGGGCTCTTGCCACATGGGACTCTATGAATCCCTCACCAACAACCCTGAGGATGACTATTATTAACCCACTTTCCAGATGAGGGGACTGAGGCTCAGAGAAGGAAGGTCCATGCTCGAGATCACACGGCAAGCAGCAGGCAGAGATTCTGAGCCAGGCCAAAACACAATGCTCTCACTCTTAGCCTCCATGTCAGGTGGCTTCTGGGTGGAGACTCGGCACAGGGGCAGGTGGCCCGGGCCCCTTCCCTGGGCAGCTTACATACCCATCCCGACCTGAGTTTCAGGGAGTCCTACTAACACACGGCCTAAAATGGGAAGCCCTGCCCTAACTCCCACTTTACTTTTCTCCAGAGCCACCTGATAAGTGATCAGGTTTTTCTGTTTTGTCTGCTTATAATCCACCTCCCCAATTTCTACCTGAGCCCCGTGAGGGCAGGGGCCCTGTCTGTCTTACTTCTCTGAGCCCCTGCCCTGTCTGAAGACAAAGCACTCCTCAGCCCTGCCTCCTGGGGCTCACAGTCCAGCGGAGGAGTTGGGGACAACACCCAGATCTGTTGCCAGAAAGTGATGACCCAGAGTGTTCGGGGCTGGGCGGTCAGGGGGATGTCAGACCTGAGGCCTGGAGCGTGAGGAGTGGAAGAGGGTTCCTAACTCCCTGAACGGTTCCTGACTGGATGTGTGAAGGAGGAAATGAAGACAGAAGGAGACAGACGAGGGTGACCAAACGACCAACACTAGAGAAAGGAGAAGCCGCCAGTTCCTGGGGAGATGGCCAGGAACAACAGAACGATGATTCCTTTTACAGGCCAACATCTGGCAATCTTTCAAATGGCTCGACTTTCGAAAGCCCTCCTTGACCCCCAGGCTACATCAGGCACCCCTCTGGGCTATCCCATGCCTCGGGCTCCCCTACCCAGCCCTGCCCACTCTGGGTCGCCACTATGAGGTGTTGGGTGTGTTCCCTCAGGGCTGTGAGCCCAAAGGGCAGGCCCAGGACTTCCCAGAAACAAGCAGGGGCAGAACCAGGCAGCCCGAATCTGACCGACCCTCCCTGGAATGCCAGCGCCTTCGAGGACTCCTTCCAGCCTCCTGGAGGAGTTCCAGGGGCCGCTGGCCAGCTCTCCGAGGGGAGAGGTGCTGCTTGAGTGCCCTCTCGTATGGAGCGGGGAGCCTGGGGTCTGAGAGCCCGACATTGGGCTCTGTGGATCCAACCACGAGACCTCAGGCAACCAGACTCCCCTCCCCGAACCTCGATTTGCTCGATTTGCTCGTGTGAATGCGAGTCACAGTCAGCCCCACCTCCCCGGGTGGCGGTGAAGGCTGAATGAACTCATGTACAGAATGTGGCTACAGCAGACACTTATAAAAGAAGTGAACGAATGACTAAGTGAGGGGAAGAAGAGAATGGAGCAGAGGAAGTGGGAGGGACCTGTACTTCAACATCTGCCAAAGGCACTGTATCCCAGCCCTGTTCCCCATGATCTACAAATATGAGCTCATTTAATCCTCAAGACAGTCCCCAGTTTAGAGATGAGGAAACTGAGGCAGAGAGGTCACACAGCAGGGGAGAGGAAGAAACAAGATTTGAACATGGGCAGCCGGAGCTCTCAAACAGGTCTACAAACTCTCAGACCCGGGGGCCTCCTTGGGGGTTAAATACAACCCTCCCACTTTACAGAAGCGGGGTGACGAGGCCCAGAGAGAAGGGAAAAGAGCTGAACAACGTCGGAGACCAGGCTCTGCTCACAGAAGTAATCCAGTCTAACGGAGGAAAGGTGGGCGGGGGACCCTCCAAGCCCTGGGGTCCCCCTCCACTGCAGGGCCGGGCTGGCTCCGGTTAAGGCTCTGAGCGTGGCAGCTGAGCACGTGGCAAGGAAGGGGGATATCCGGCCGTGCAGCTCACGCTCTGACCTTGGGGAAGTGGTTTCACTTCTCTGAGCCTCAGCTTCCTCTATAAAAAAAGAGGACTGCTGCTACCTGCCTCCCCGTGCCCACGGAGGAGGATCCAATAAAGCGATGTACCTGGCCACCACAGGGGCGCAATTAAAGTGAGCTGTAATTATTCTTTTTATTGTTGTTCCCATAGGCCCCCAGGCTAGGGCTCTGTGCCTGCCGCTGCCTGCCAGAGAGGGGCCTGGACCCCAAGGGGCGTTCTCCTCTGCGCCAGCTCGATGCCAGGACCTCTGGCAGCCCGCCCAGGCCCGGGGCTCCTGAGAGCTTGGACCCCAGGTCCTGGGGGGTAAGGAGCCCCTCCCAATGGCTTACTGTTTCCCAGAATTCTTACGTCACCTCAACATCAACCCCACATTTGCTGCTCCTCCCAAGCCCCATTTTGGGGACAACCGTACCTTCCATGCCATCCCTCAGCTGGAGACTGGGCTTTGTCCTGGACACCTCCTGGTCTCTCAGCCCCAAAGCCAGGCAGTCACTATGTTCTGTCAAGTCAGCCTCCTGAACATCTCTCGAATCTACTCATTCACATCTGTCCCTCCAACCTCTCCTGCCCAAGCTGCCACCCCAGCCTCTTCCTGGGTCTCCCAGCTTCCAGCCTGCCCCTCTGGAGACATTAAGCTGACCCATCCTTTCCCTGCTCAGAACCATCCACAACGCCCCAGAATCCTCAGCAGCAAGCTCAGGCTCCGCAAGAGCCTCGCCATGAACTCACTCATCTTGCCTCTTGCACGCCGGCCCCGCTCCCCTCCTCGGCTCTGTTCGTCTTTGGGCCTTTGCCAACTGTTCTTCCTGCCTGGAGTTCCCTGTTCCTCACTGCAGGTGGCCACTTGCATTCCTCTCTGAGACATTTCTGGAGTCAGTCTGTCTCTTCGGCCTGGTCGGCGCACTGCCACTTCTCACCTGCCCACCATTCTAGTCTCCTTCCCGGTCTCCAGTCTGGCCCTCGCAGCAGTTGGGGGGCCATTTCAAACGCTAACGAGACCATGCTGCTCCTCTCTTCACTTCCATGGCTTCCTAACATCCGGATGCCATCCACACTCCCTGACCCAGCCTGCAGGGCACCACTCCAGCCCTGCCACTTGCCAGCCCTACCTCCACCTCGCTGCCCCAGCATGACCTAACTTTGCCATTCTGTGAACCCGTCTGTGCTCCCACCGAAGGCCAGCTCTCCCCTGGGGCTCTGGATCCATCAATTGTCTCTCCCCACCTGCTCCAGGGCTTTGAGGCTGCAAATCTCCCCTCTTCCCTGTAGAATCAACCCTCCCTCTATCAAACCATATTCTTAGACTCTCCCATCCTTAACAAGAAAGCAGCCTTCTCCTCCATTTCTCCAACTGCTCGCCTCCCAAAATACTCGAAACGCTGGTCCACATTTGCTTCTACGCTTTCCATTCGCTCACCAGTGCCCTCCATCATTCGCCAGAGATCGCTCTTTCAAGGCGACACCAATACTGGTGCAGCCAAATGCAATGGTCTCAACAGCACGTGACGCAGGGCACAGCCCCTCCTTCTAGAAGCACTCTCTTCCCTCATCTTTCCTGACACTTTTCCTGCTTTTCCTTCCACTCCACTGACCACCCCTCCCCAGCCTCTTCCTCTTCTGTTCTAAACATCAGAATTCCTCAAGATTCCGTCCTAGCGCCTTTCTCTTCCTAGGTGACCTCATCTGTTGCTAACATGTTCTATTCCATCCACAGGCTGATCATGTCCAAATTCCTCTCTCCGAGTCCCAGCCGGGCCCATCTATTTACCCAGCGTCCTTCTTGGAAGGCTGTAAAATCCAAACCAGTCTTTGCAATGACTTATGAACCCGTACATCCGGCCCCCTGTCCTAAACTCATCTTGCATCAGTTTCCCTGCTAACTGGCCCAGCTTCCAGCCCCACCAGTCCCTTTCCTGTCCTACCTCAGGGATTCTGCACATTCGGCTCCACTTGGAACGCTTGTCTCCAATTCTCCCCAACTTAATCGCCTTCTTCTAAGACCTTCCCTGACCACCGATCAAAAGTAGCCCCCAACCCTTACTCTCTACTTCATGCTCTGTTAGGGCTTTTTCAAGGCGCTCACCGCAATCTCTAAGTATTTCATTTATTTGTGCAGTTTACTCAATGTCTGATTCTTCTGCTAAATTACAAGCTGTGTAAGGGCAGAGCTGCCATCTGTCTCATTTGCTGCCACAGCCTCAGAGTCTAGCACCGGCCTTAGCACAGAGCAGCGGCTCCATTAACATGCTGAATGAATGAATGAACGAATGGCTGTCCCCACACCTTTCTCTGTCTCAAGATCCTAAGTCATACTATTCATGGGATTCCGCCACCTCTACTCCCAGGGTCCCCCACACGTCCCCTTTCCTCGTGTAACCCCCAAATCTCTTACTCGCTGGCCTTCCATTCTAATGATCTATTCCCCAGCCCCACGACTTCCTACTCTGTTGGGGCTGTCCCCGCTAACCCCGACTTGGCAGCGCATCAGTCCTCCGCCCCGTGTCACGAGTTGGTGGCGCTCTCTTCAGGTCTCACCATAAGCTAGCATCTCTCGGGGTCTCACATTTGGTAGAGCCCTCACTGTCGTCGACCCCCCTAACCCCTCCACACACACTTGGTAGCGCCCTCCTCAGTGGCAGTATCCGTTCCGTCCACCACTCACGGGTATCACCCTTCCTCTCAGAACCCCCCGCCCGTCGCCCCTGGAAAGCGCCATCCTGGGCCTCCCCACGCCTGGTCACTTGGTCGTGCCTGGCCCGCGCCCAGGCTGCCGCTCCGCGTTGCCATGGTTCCGCGCGGGCCCGGCGCCCCTCAGCCTGGGCCGCTCTGCGCCCCGCCTCGCTCCCTCCGGGGCAAGCTCACCTTTGAAGTAGTCGTTGGCCTGCGTCTTGAGATCCTCTGCCCGCTTCAGAGCGCCATCGGCCGGGGGTTCGTCCTGGGAAGGCTCAGCACACTCAGCCCGCTCGCCCTCCGCCATCGCCATGCCGCAAAGCGACCCCCACCCTGGCAACAGCCGCCAGCGGCTCCCAGCCGAATCGTCGCGAAGGAGTGCCGGTGGCCGCCGCCGCTGTCGCGCAGTGTCGTAAAGCGCGGGCCGCGAAGGCGCCCGTCGCGCGCCTGCGCAGGGGCCTTTCGCCACAGAGCGCGCGGAGGGCAAGGTGACCAGCGGGCCCCCAGAGGTCGCCCTTCCTAGAGAGTGAGCCAATAAGGAAAGCAAAAAGGGCGCGCGGGGGGGAAAGGCCCGGCGTGGCCCCGGCTCCCAAACTTGTCACGTTCTGAGGCCCAAGTTTGTCGGGGCTTAAAGTGGGATCTCCTGTGGTCTTCTAGGGTTGGGGGTGGGTCGCAGATGTCGCTGGTACTCGTGGCTGTTCTGCAAGGCAGCACCTAGCCCACCGTGGAACCGGAGCTGGGAGAGTCGCCCTACTGTCAGCTACCTGTGGGACCTTGACCGCATCCTCTCCACCTCTCTAGGGTCTGGTACCCCTCTCTGAAAAATGAGTGGTTTTTCAAACCGACAGAATACAGGTCCGAACGTATGATTAACTGAAGGCGCCGTGGATCCCCTACCCTGAGCAGGGGTCAGAAGCTTGTTGCACCATCTTCCTCCCTCATCCTTCTTCTCCGCAGCCTCCCCTAGTTCCTTGGTGACGTTAGGAGAAAACTCAAACTCTTTCTGATGACCTAGGAGAGACCCTGAATAGTCTAGCCTCATAGGACGAGCTCAGTTCCCCGCCTCCAGCCCCAACCCACACACACTCGACACCCTTCCAGACCTTTCCAAGCCCTCAGCCTCTACTCATGCCAGCTGTAGCACCGAATCTTTTAAGACTCTGCTCTGGGTCCCCTCCTAGGAGCACAAGCTATCCCTCCCCCAAACCTTGTGGCAGTCTGAGCCCCGCCCCCCACCTAACAATCACCCTAGAAAATACTAGTATTATCTTCATTTTACAGATGAGGTCACTGAGATTTGCAGAGGCCAATGCACTTGCCCGAGGTCATACAATAAGAAAGTGGCAGAACCAGGACTTGAACCCAGCCCATCTAATTCCTGGGCTCTTAATTCTTACTCTACTGTATGCTCTGGAGCCCACATTATGGAATAGATTTTTGAGATTTTTTTTGGTGTGTGTTTGGGAAGGCTGCCATAAAGGATTTGAATTCTGGATTCAAGTCCATCTCAGCCCTTCCCTGCTGTGTGACCTTGGGCAAGTGATCATCCTCTCTGAACCTTAGTTTCATCCTCTGTAAAATGGAGATAATCATGTTTATTTTACAGGGTTAGAGGAGAGTTTGGTGAGATCACAGGAGTAAAGTGTTTGGCAGAGGGCCTGACACAGAGGAAGTACTTTTTATATTTGCTCCATTATAAATACTTAGAATGGGACAAGTACCTACAGCTGTGATAGGGACAGAGAGGGGACTCAGGGTGCTGTGGGAGGACTTCACCCTGCTGGAGCAATCAGGGAAGACTTCCTGGAGGAGGAAATGTCTGAACAGAGATCTAAAGTATGAGTAGGCAATAAACAAGTGAGGAGAAGGGGGACGGGAGAAAGGCATATAAGGCAGAGGGAGAATCAAATGCCAAGGCTTGAAAGTAGTTTCGTCTTTTGGAGAGATTTCTTCGTGGCACACAGGAGAAAGGTTATGAGGGTGACACACAAAGGCATGACAGAACAGGCACAGCCATCTGCACGTGAATCTGTAGATGCCCCTTCCAACACACAGAGAATCGTGTCACACAGACAGACACCAGTGCACAGAATTATAATGTCAAACAGTCTTATACATGTATGCAGAATCACAACACCAAACAGGTACACACAGGTACCAAAAAAAAAAAAATCACAACCCCTCCCACACTCAGGAACGCAGAAACCTGAAGTAACCAGAAGAAACACACATAAGGCAGAAACGTTTCACCCAGATACTAATATACACATGTAGAAGGAATTGCAACCCCCCCAGGTCATGAATTTTGTCATGAAGGCACACACATGTACACAGAATAACATCATTATTAGACACACATTACACAGACCCGCATAGAAACACAGAGTTACACATATACACATAGAATCATAAAGTGACAGACACCTGTCACCTAGTATACTCACACCCCAGAAACAATTCCACAGATGAGTCAACACACAGAGTTCTGGTGCCTACCAAGGCGAGGTCTTTATGTTGGTATAGAGATTAATGGGTCTCAGAACTAGTGTGACTGGTCAGTCCCCTCTTGTCCCCAAGCCCAGCACAGTTCTCATTATTGAGGACCCAAGTCACCCCCTGAGGGAGGGAGGGGTGAAACCCTTCTCCCCCCATAGCACCAATCTGGACAGGCAATCCCCTGACAAAACAGAGGAAAAAGTGCCTTCTAAAAAGGGGGCAAATCAGGCTGAGAGAGGAAGGCCTTTTCCTGTGGGAGACCATGAATAGCACCATCATAGAAAAGGGGCTGGGGCACATGGGTGGGGGCAGAGAACAGAGGATTCAGAGCCTCTCTCCCTACCTGGAAATATGCAGATAGGGCTGTGCGTGTGCCTGTGTGGCTGGGGAAGTCTCCTGGATTGTGAACTCCCCCCAAAGGGGTGAGGGAGCCCCCAAGTCCCCCAGATACCTAAGGTAAAGGAAAAGGCAAGTGCATATCTATAGGACTGAGGTGGGGGAGTCAAGGGGGTTCTAGGACAGAGAAATTTTATGGACAGCAGATTGAGAATAGAGAGGCTTGAGTGTGGAACCCATGAGCAGAAGAATCTGGAATGGGAAGACTAAAGACAGAGAGTAGAAATTGGGGCAAGTTGAGTGGAGTGGGAAGCCCTGAATAGAGTTAAATGGTTGGATTCCAGAATCAGAGAGGCAGGGGCTCTAAGATTCAGAACAGATGAATCTACAGGATGAGGTCCAGATTCTAGAATCAGAAGCATTTGGAGGCTGAGTTTCAGAACCAAAGGAATCTATACTATAGGATACGGTACATATTCTAGAGTCAGAAGCATTTGGAGGCTGAGTTCCAGAAGCAGAATTTGGATCTGAAATCAGAGGCAGTTGGTGGCTGTGAGGCCTAGAACCAGAGAAAATTATAGAGTAAGGACTAGAAAAAGGCTGAAGACTAAGTTCTAGAACCAGAGAGGTTTTGGAGTCACGAGATCTAGAACTGGGGGTTGGGAAATGTAAGGTCTAAAACCAGAGAAATTTATAAGACAAGGTCTAGAATCAGAAGGCTTCTGAAGACTGAGTTCCAAACCCAGGGTAATTTGGAGTCATAAGATCTGCAATGAGAGAGAATTGGAGATTGTGAGGTTGAGGACCAAGGGAATTTGTAGGATGAAGTCTGGAATCAGAGGACATTTGAGGCAAAAATCAACGTCTGGGAGGATCATCAAATCTGGAATCAGAGGGCCCTCAGAATTGCAAAGTCTAGAGGTTGTGTAGTCTAGAAGCAATGACTGGTGGAGGTCATGAGGTCTGGAACAAAAGAGAATTCGAGCATGGCATCCGGTTCTGGAAGTACTGATTCTAAGTTCAAGACAGAAAACCCGTGTTACTTCTTTTTGATGGAGAAAGCAAATCCTGAGTGTGGAAAAAAAAAGGAATGAGCTGGGAGTCGTAATATCTAGAAATTAGGAATTCTGGATTTGGAACCAAATCTGTTACAGGTCGGGAAGACTAGCACCAATAGGAAGCTTGGGGTTATAGGGTCCAGAATCAGATGACGTCATTATCTGTAAGGTCTGGAACCAGCAAGAATTGGAGAGTGTGACATCTAGAACAAGGGAGATTGACTGGGAGAAGTCTAGACCCAGAAGAGGCAGGGCGTTGTCTGGTCTAGGACCAGGGAAGGTTGGAGGTTGTATTGGACTGCCTGGAACAGGAGATCCATGACTGAGGTGTGTCCAGGTGGGGCTGGGGGCAGCAGAAGTCCAGAGTGGAGGGGGTAGGTAGAGGCAGGTTGCCACTCGGGAGGCTAAGGGCTTGATCAGAAGTCACTGGGGGTTAGGGGAGAGGCTCCCCTTCCCAGTGACACCTGAGTGGCAGGGGGGGTAGATCAGAGCCTTATGGACCCCGTGCAGTTTGTAGCCATTAAAAATATATCATGAAAACGAGAATAAAAATAGTAATAAAGACGGATGGAAAGAAATGTCATTACGGTCATCAACAGATCTGCAATGAGATCTGAACCCCAATCTCCCCCACTCCTAATTACCCAAAATAAAGCCACGAGCATTGGAGAGAGGGATGAGGTAACTAGTATCAAGAACCCCAAAGGAAGTCCTGAGAGAAGGAGGGAGAGGGGGCCAGGGACCCCCTCCCAGAGGTCACTGAGCTGAGACCACCCCAAAGAGCCCCCAGATGGGGTATAGGCAGTGGGGCAGGCCTGAGGTAGGCCCGAGGAGGGCAAGGGCCACTGAGAGGGGAGGGGGAACCACTGTCCTGGCGCCCCCATCCTGTGCGTCGGCTACCAGCTTGGAGTGTGGTTGAGGTCCTTTTGGGGAGGAGAGGAGAGATGGGAAGAGGGGCTGGCTCAGTTGGCCTGGGCCAAGCCCACCACTGGCTGGAAGCGGCTCTTGGGTTGGGCGGTGTCTGCATCCGGATAGAGACAGAGCAGCGAGGAGCCCAGGCCTGCAGGGGAAGATAGAAGGTAAACCCATGGGGAGTTATCACCCCAACCTTTCCTGACAGATAGAACTGTCGGCAGTGAGACAGACACACCTGGATTCGAACAGCAGTGAAATCTTAGGCAAGTTCTAGCCTCCAAACCTCAGGTGTCTAGGACGTTTGGGACCGTAGTTAAAAGAGCCCAGAGCTAGATTCTGCCTGGGTTTGGATCCGGACTCTGTTCTTTGCTTGCTGTGTGACCTGAGGCAGTTGGCTTCACCTCTCTGTGCCTCCGTGACCTCATCTGTAAAATGAGCTAATACAGTGCTTCCCTCCTGGGACTATTGTGAGGAGGAGTAAATGAGTGAATTCGTGTTAAGTTCTTTGAACAATAACTGGCATTGTTGTTACCCAGAAAACAGAGATACTTATATCTACCTCATTTGTGAAAATTTGGTCATTTGAGAAATACTTATCAAGCACCTACTGTGTACAGGCAGTGGGGACACAGCAGTAAACAGGACAGATGAAACTCCCTGCCCTTGTGGGGCTGACATTCCAGTAATGGATGCCAATTAGGTCATGTACATAAATTTAGCATAAAGCTTGGCACAGAGCACTAAATAAATGTTAGCTCTTCATTTCCAAATATGTACTGAGGACCTGCTCTGGAGCCAGCTGCTGCCGCCTGGCACACACAGTAGAGTACAGCAGTGACCAGGACCGGCCTGGCCCCTGCCCATGGAGAGAGTATAGCCAATGATCAAATAACACAAAATTCTATGTAAACATGGACTGTGATGAGCATTATGAGACAAGAGCTTAGGAAGTTAGTTAGGGAGGACTTCATAGGCGTAATATTTGAGCAGAGAGCTAAGGGATGCAGTAATTAGGCAACGAATAAAGGAAAAAGCATTCCAAGCAGAAGGATCAGCATATGCAAAGGCCCTGAGACAGCCTCCTTAAGTAAGATGACTTTAAAGTCATCACAATGCCCTACAGAAGCCCCTTATCTCTCTTCCTCTTCTCTCTGCTTCAGCCAGAGGGGACTTGTTTTCCCCAACTAAAACAGACACCCTCCCACCCCAGGACCTTTGCATTTGCCGTTCCCTCTGTCTGAAATACTCTTCTCCCAGAAATTGTCAAATTGCTCAAATGTTACCTCAGTGAGACCGTGTCTAATCATCCTTAAAATTGAAACCCCTCCACCCCAGAACTCCCCCTTCTTTTCTATGCATTACCCCCCTCCCCCAGTGGTACCTCTTTCCCTCCCCTGTACTCCTCATTGCATTTGTTTCTTAGTTCTTGACAGTCCCCCTCACTCGAATGTCAGCCAGGGATTTCTGTGTGTTTAGTTCACAGTTGTGTCTCCAGCTCCAAGGACAGCTGAATGAAATACGGAATGTTGTAGGCTGCGAACTAATGTAACAAAGGACAGAATGAATCGAAAGGCAGCGACTGTGGCTGAAGCAGAAGATGCGAGGCAGAGCCTGAGATGAGGCAGTGGGCAGACCCCAGAGGCTTGAGATTCCAGGTGAGGACCTGATCCTTCTCTGAAGGGCACTAGGGAGCCATGGAAGGATTTTGAGCAGAGGCAGGCCCGGGCCAGATTCGTGCTTTGGAAAAACCTCTCTAGCCGATGCCTAGAGGTTTCCAGTGGGACTGTGGCTGCGTATAGTAGTGCTGGAAGATGATGATGACAAAAACAAGCAAGCGGCTTGTCTCGCACTCGGCAGAGGGGCTGTGGAAGGAGCATCTCACTAGGACAGGTGTTTTTTGAGTGTTTACGACAACAGGTCTTCCTATGCAGTGTCTCCAGAAGTCCTCAAACATCTCCCCAAGGTAAGAACTATTATAATAGGCCCTAACTGACCAGGGTGTGGCTAAGGGGAGGGGACACTGAGGCTCCAGAAACAGAAACCATTTCCCAAAGCTGTACAGCCAGGAAGGACGACAGCAGGACTCAGCCCCAAAGTGTAATCGGATGCAGGCTTCAGGAGACCTAGGTTGAGGCCTGGGCTTGGCTTCTGTCTCAAGGGATAGCTGTGGCAAGCCCCCGCCTTGCTCAGGGCCTCCCTTCCTCCCCACAATGCCCATGAGAGGAGGGAGGGGGCTACGCATTTCCACCAAGGTGACATCAGGGCGCTGACAGCCCCAGCCACCTTCATGATTGCCCGCCCCTCTCTCAACCATCCTGGGCACCTCGTAGGGGAGACGGGGACCAGGGCCTCTGTATACCCAGGTTGCTACTCACCCAAGGGCTCATTCAGTTCCAAGAGGTGGGTGCTGGGACCCTGCTGACTTGCTGGAGCCGGTCCTCCTGTCAGAAGGAAATTCTGCAGAACAGAGACAAAGGTGCCATCGTCATCATCACCATCACCACCATCATCACCACCATCATTATCACACCATCATCACCATCATTACCATCATCACTATATCACCCCATCATCCCTATCATTATCACCATTGTCATCACCATCATCACACCATCATCCCTATCATTATCACCATCACCATCATCACCATCATCACCACAATCATTGTCACCATAATCCCCAGCATCGTCAATATCCAAGAGGGTAGGATGGTGCAGTGGTTAAGGGCACCATGGGGTTCAGTGGCTACCTAATGGCTGTGTGACTTTGGGCAAGTCACTGTCTCAGACATCCTACAGTGTCCCTCCAGAGCTTTGTTCTCCTATTCTCCTATGCGTGTGGACTCCATCAACACACAACCTTGCTCTGTGTTCCTGTTGGGTTCATGTAATGGGAGATGCCAGCAGGAGGAATGAGGAAGTGGAGGGTGTTTGATCTTCTAGCTGTTTCCCTGATGGGTTGTCATTGGTTGGCTCTGTCCCTCCACAGAATGTTTCAGCTCTTATAAGCTGGCCCCTCTTCTCCCCAAGATCCAGTGACCATTTCCTGCCCTTGCCTTCAGACTGCAGATGATGCCATTTTCCCACACTGCAAACCCCAGGGCACTGTACCAGCCTTGTCGATGCCTTCTATGCTGCCCACACTTTTGCCAACAGTCCTGTTATTGAATTCTCCTCAACACCCATTTGAGCATGCTGTTTCCTGCCCAGACTCTGATTGATACAGTTGCCTAACCTCTTGTGTGTAAATGTGAATGATAACAATAATAATAAGATTTCAAGAGTGGTCGTGGGGATCGGATAATTTAATCATGGAAGGCACTTAGTACAGTCAGCGTTTGACACATGGTAGGCACTCAATAAATATAAGCTGCCAACGTTATCAACCAAACAGCCTGACCAAACAGCCCTGTTGGGTGACGAGCCAGAGAGCTCTTCTGTGAGAACTAGGGAACCATAGAAGGTCCTGGAGGGAGGCTGGCTTTTAAAAAGGGCATTCTGGTTGCTGGTGAGACTTGAGGCAAGGAGCCTGGGGTGGGAGGAAGGGATGCTGCTTTGGTTTGTTTTGTTTTTATACTACCATTTATCGACAGCCCACTGAGGATCAGCTAAGGGCCTGATTTCATGTGCTTCTCATGGCAGTCCTGTGAAATGTAACTATCCCTCCTTCCAAATGAGGAAACAGGCTCAGAGTGATGACATCACCTGTCTGAGGTCTCACAGTTACTAGGTGACAGGCCTGGGACTTGAACCTAAGTTAATCAGACTCTAGGGTCTGTACTCTTACTGACTCTTACACTAACCATGCAAGACCAAGACCTGTTCTTGTTTGGAAGGGGGGCCCATGGGAGCAGAAGATTCTTAAGTCCTAACCCTTGTCATTTCTCCACTTCCCCTGCTTAATTTTCTTCTTGGCACTTCCTAACGACTTACATAAATGTGCAAAGCCCTTTCACACCCACTAGCTGAGCAAGCAGATCAAGGTCCTGGCCTCAGATGGACCGCACACCTTCCCTTTGACCTTCAGCCATCCCTTGTCCTCTCTTGTTTTCCCATCTATAAAACAGTAGGCTTCAGCCTGCTGGGTTCTGAGGGCCAGAGAGCCCCACGAATCCCCACACGTACCAGGCTGAGGGGAGGCAGTAGAAAGTTTTCGGGTCCTGGGCTTGGGGACCGTTTGGGAGGTCTCACTCCCAGCAGCTCCACCCTTTCGGCCTCGTCCTCTGAGCGCTGGGCCAGGGTCCTGGAGGAAAACAGGTAGAAATCTCAGAACACAGCAAATGTGAACAGGTGTGGGCACCAGTGCGGGTAGATGATGAGCGCCTATTAATCTACTCATATACCCACCAATCTATCTGCCGTCCGTCTGTCCATCCATCCATCCATCCACCAATTTATCCATCCATCCATCCATCCACCCACCCACCCACCCATCTACCATCCATCATCATCATCCAACCATCCACCAATTTATCTTCCCATCCATCTACCTAATGATCCATCATCCACCCACCTATACAACCTCCATCCATCTTTCCATTCGTTCACCTACCTGTCTGTCCACTCACCCATCCATTTGTCATCCACTCATCATCTATCTACCCATCCACTTTTGCTATAGTCACTAATTTCCTCCCCCCCCCACACACATTTAATAAGTCTTTATTAGGCACCTATTGTATATTCAGCGCTAAGATGGGAGCCTTGGGGAATACTGAGATATATCCAGAAAAGCTTCATTAAAATAGTGAAGAGACTCTACTCTGGAGAGTAAATGGGCACACGCCCATAACGTCGAGAGCAAACTCTTGAGTGTTAGCAATCTAACGTCTTTGGAAGAGGGACAGGAACTCTCTGAAATTATAGACACAATGTGTGTCTCTATGTGTGTAAAGTTTCTTGGGAAAGAGTCCATAGCTTTCAATGGACTCTCAAAGGTACTAAGGGCACTTAGTTCTAGACAGTTTGCTGACATTGTGGCAGCGTCCTCTTAACTATGACAAAAATTGTCGCTAGGCCAGATATAAAATGTTCCAAAGCAAAGAGCTCTGGTTGACTGCTGGGATTTGGATAAACAATGAGAACAGTGAAGGGCACTCCAGAAGGAGGGCACAGCCTAGACAAAGACATAGAGGTTGTAACAAACGTGCCACACGCGGGGTACA